>CM034153.1:413378169-414578169 GCA_019776745.2 Taxus chinensis
TTTGGGCTGTATTTGAGTATGGAAAGTTATAGGATGTTTTCTTTATTCTTCATGACAAGTTCCAGGTTAAAGTGAATAATATTTGTGAATATATGTCATTTTTGGTGAAACTAGGCATTCTACAGTGTGTTTTTTAGGCAAAAGTTGGCCTTCTAATGCTTTTTGTGGGATTTTTTATTTACATGGGGACCTAAGATCTTTGTATATATTTTTAGGTTAGTTATGAAGGATTTACAAAAATAATGAGTGGTGGTTTGATTATCACATTTCTATGAACGATTGTTAAGAAGATAAGTTTCTTTGAAACACATGGCTAAACTCTTAGCTCAAAGTGACTTGGAGAAAAGAAGTATACTAACCTATTTTTATTTATTTTGCAAAATTGATGATTGTATGTTCTATAGGACTCTTCCATATTTCCAAAAATGTGTATTAGAGCATGTGATTGTATGTAGGCCCCACCTAAAAATGTAAGTTTCTCAAAGAAGTTTAGTTTGTTGAAAAGTTCTCCAAAGAAGGTGAGATAAATAAATTGACATTGTTTTTAATCCTAGGAGTTTTTCTATATTTCCATGATAGTTTCAGATCATGGTTGAATTATAAATGGAAAAGTGTACCCTATTTACGAAGAATGGTTTTTGGGAAAATTTGGAGCAGCTTGTGGTAAAATTAGAATTGCAAGAGCTACATAAAGAGTTAGGACTCCATTAAAATTGTGGTGTGATACTGATTTATATATATTTACATTAGTATATAAAACTTGAATTTTTGATATAGTATGAAGAATTTATGACTTGTTCTTTGAGGGTCAAATCTGGAGGATGTTTGATCTAGCAGGGTTTGAAGTGGATTCATGAGGTAAGACGCTGTTTCTGAGTTATTTGTGCTTGGTTAAGGTTGATAAGTGCTTAGAAAACATGTATAAGGGTCTTTCATGTTTTGGTTAAGCTTGGAAGTGAGTTTTGAGGTGATGGAGCAAGTTGAGCTCAAGGTCAGTTCTTGAGTCCTAGAAGGGTAAATAAGCGGTTTTCAAAGATGGTCTTGGTTGAAGTCCTTCTACTTGGAGTTGGAAGGAGATATAATATGTTATGGAAATATGCTTCATAGTTATTTCCTATGATGTATGGTTTGTATCTTGGTGATTTGATTTGATGGGTCATTCAGGCTAGTTTATAAAGAAGAAGGTTGCTTCATTTTTAGGATAAATTTTCTTAGGCTGAAATAATGAGGTGAATGATTTAATGTTTGTTATTAGTTATAGAGTGAATATGGATGAATTTTTCTCTTAGTAAAGGAATTATGAGGTATTTTAAGTGACAGTAAGGGTGAGAACCAGTTGAGTTTTTAAAACTAGTTTCTGGGAAGCTTGATTTGATGAAGAGGAAAGTTGTTGTGGTTTTGCATGTATGGCTGTTTCATGAGCTCTGACATGTATGGATGTGATCTACAAGTTTTGAGGATTACATTTATTTGTTACATGTCATATTTTAGTTGTTCTTGTGAATTCTTGAGGTTCAAAGGTGAAAACAGGGTGTTGGAAACATATGTTTGGTTAAAGATATGAGTCTTCTTGTGTTAGTTATGTAAAATTTGATTGGTTCAAGAAAATTTAAGACCATGAATTATTTTTATATTACATATTACACATGTGTGATGAATTTTTGAGCTTGAATAATCATAGTTTTGGTGTTAATGATTTTTACTCATCCAGATGATGGGGTTTTGAGGTGTTTTTGTGTTTGTTTGGTTTATTTGGGCATGACCGACCTACATGGGCCCAATATGAATGTTTTTTTATGTTTTTTTGGGATTTTTTAAAGTTGCATTGGCCAAGCTAAAGGTATAGGACTGAACTCTCTTTTGTTTGGAAGAAGAAGAGCATATAAAAGCAAAGTTTTGATTTCATTTGTGAACTAGTTGTGCATGGGGGAAAAGTGCAACCCATAGGAGAGTGTCTAACATGTATGAAGGAATGATTTGAGATCTGAATAAGATTTTTACATGTTGATTAATTATAGAGAGCATGTGTGCAAGAGTTTGAATCCAAGAAAAGTCATGAAATTAAGAGACATAATGAGTTGAAGGAATGAGGGTTTGAATGTGTGTGTATGAGCTCAATTAGTGATCTCCATCAGTTGTGGAAACAAAAAAATTAGATATATTCATCTTTAGGTGGCTAAGTTACTACTTATTCATCTTAGGGGGTTGTAGCCTCCTTGTGGAGTGGGTGCTTCACTAAATTAGAGGTTGGTGCTCTACTAAACTAGGGGTTGGTTCTCCTTATGGGATTGGTGTCTCACTAAATTTGAAATATAGTAATTTAAAGTTAGGGTTTTAGTGGTTTTTCTAACTAGTGAGGTATTTCCACTTAAATCTCGTGTCTACATGTTCTCTCATGTGTTATGGTTATTTGAATGTATTGTGCAGACCTAATAAGCTATTATTGAATTCATATGAGTGAATGAATGTTAATGGATGTTATAATTAATGGTAAATGAAATAAGTGATTTTTAGGATTGATTCCCCCCTCTCAGTCCATTTTTCTTCCAACAATTGGTATCAGAGCGGGTCCTTGAAAAGAAAATTTAACAACTTGAAGGAGATCCTTTGGAGCAAAAAAATTGGTAGGTCTTAAGATATTGAGACAACATTAAGAATGAAGTATGAGGTTGCTGAGTCAGTGATCCATAGCTTGCAAGATAAAATTAAGTGCATGGAGATAAAGAATGGTCAAATCATCAAGGGTTTTGAATCTCAAGTGGAGAGTATGTCTAAAGCCCTAAAGGATAAAGAAGACACTTATTTCAGGTATGAAGAGAGGTTGAAAATTTTGGAATTTGATTTATAAGATGTTTCCAATAGGTTGAAGATGTATAGTAATTTAGAGAAGAGTTTTGAAAATCTTAAGGGGATCCTAAAAATCCAAAGAGTAGATACTGACAAAACATGCCTAGGGTTCAAAGGAGAACATGTGAAGAAAGATGTTGAAGCTCAACTAAACTCTCAATAAAATGAGAAGGTGACCAAGAAGACTAGTTTGAGAAGGTCTAACCCTATTAGACAACCTAATGCTATGAGGTATGGTTATTCATTCAATGGATATTGGTACTCTTGTAATGATTTTGGTCATAGGGCTAGAGATTGCAAAATAAGGTTCTATAGAAAAGTTGAAAGTCTCTTCAAATGACAATGTTATTCATGTTGTGAGTTTAAGCATTAGGCCAAGGAATGTGGCAATAATCTAATTATATATGAGCCAAGAGGAAAGAAGAATGTTATTTTGCGTCACAAGCTAGGCCATATTGCAATATATTGTCACCAAATAGAATCTTCATGGTATACTAGCTGGTTTCAAGCATCCAAAAGGAAAGAAAAGAAAGAGTTCAAGAAGAAAATAAGTCCTAAGAATGATCATGAGATAGTTGGGTCTACTCCTATGGTCAAGAAGGATGTTTTCAAGTCAAAGAGGTTAAGAAAACTAATTCTCAATCTAAAAATCACACTATGAAACCTAATCCATTGAAGTTTCTTAAAGAAAGTTCTAGTGCCATCATGATGGAAGACAAGATTCTCAAGACCAAGTTAGGTCAAGGAAGCATGTTTGCATTGGTTTAAGAATATCATATGTGCATTACAACTTCAGTACGTTAAAAATTAAAGAAGCTTGTATTTTTTAATACTTCAAGCGTTATAAGGTATGTGAAGTGACATGTCCATGTGTTTTTGATTCCTTGTCATTAGGAGGTTTATGAGTTGTGAAAATATGCATGGTCATGGTCTAGGTTATTATCAAGTGATGTCTCAAACAATATGCTTTCCGTCAGAGGTCTGATATTGATGAGGTCTGATTTTAAGGTCAAGTCTTTGCTTGAGGTTATCAAGTTTGTAGGCTCTTTCAAGAGCATTTTAAGCATGTTATTCTATGTGTTCATCTCTTCATTATTCTTCAAAGTAAAAGGGGTTTTGAGTCAATCACGAAGCTTCTTAAGGGGGAGAAAAGGAAACAATCTATTCCAAGAGGTATTATTAATTGATCCAATAAAGACTTCAGTGATTGTCAATTTTCCTTCTCCCAAAACACAGAAAGATGTTAGAACAATTCTTTGGTATACTAGATATCACAGAAAATTCATAAGAAATTATGCGGAGGAAAGTGCACCTTTGGAGGAGCTGCTAAAGAAAAGAATGAACAAGCAAATACAATGTACCAAACAATGCACGAATTCCTTTGGAGTTCTGAAGAATAAAATTTTACATGCACCGATATTGATATTTCCATACTAGAAAATTCCATTCCATGTCCATGTAGATGCATCCAGCATTGCCATTGGGGCAGTCTTGACACAACCTAAAGAAAAAATGGACCATCCAGTAGCATTTGCAAACATAAAATTGGCCAGAGCTAAAAGGAACTATTCAACTACAGAGAGAGGCATTAAACATGGTTTATGCCATGCAAAAGTATATACAATATATATTTGCTACATCATTTCTTTTCTACACAGATCATGAGCCATTGAAATATTTACTAAATAAACCAATGCTACAAGGACAAATATGCCACTGGTTAATACTATTTCAAGAGTTTAACTTTACCATTGTAGCCAGACCAAGAAGATTGAACAATGGACCAGACTATTTATCAAGGATAGAGACAGGAGAAGATGAGGGACCATTAGATGATGATTTTCCTAGTGCACACCTATTTAGAGTTGAGGTTATTCCAAAATAACTTGATGATATAGCCCAACTACTGACTATAGGATAATTTCCTAGTGAATATACAAAACAACAGAAGAACTTGCTAAGAAGGGTGTTCCCTTTTACTTTGATCCAAGGACAACTATATAAGAAAGGAAAAGATGATGTCCTTAGAAGAGCTACTTTAAAACATAAAAGAAAGAATATATTAGTAGAGGCTCATGAAGGGGTAGTTGGAGGACATAATGGAGGAGATCAGATAACCATAAAAGTGATGATGGCTGGATTTTGGTGGCTTACACTCTTTAAATATGCACACAAGGTCTTGTGATATTTTTTGGTAGGTCGGCAAACCAAATGCTAGAGATGAGATGCCCTTGAAACCAGTCCCAACACTAGCTCGATTTGAGAAGTGGGCCATTGATTTCATTGGACCTATAAAACATGTTGTAAAACACTCTCAAGTAAGATTAATCATCACAGGGACAAAATATTTAACAAGATGGATGGAAGCTATCCCCATTAAGGATTTTACTGCTAATACAATTTCTAGATTCATCTATGAAAATATCATTACGCAGTTTGGATGCCCCTTGAGTATTATAAGTGACTAAGGGAAACATTTTGTGAATGCTACCATTAAGGAACTATTAAGAAACTTCATGATTAACCATAACAGAAGTATGCCTTAGCATCCACAAGTGAATGACACAGTAGAATCTTTTAATAAGGTATTGTAGAAGGTACTTACGAAGATACCTATAGCCTTATGGGCTTACCGCACCACATATAAAAGGTTACAAAATACTCACCTTTCAAATTAGTCTATGGGCTTGAAGTTGCGGTCCCTACAGAATTTGTAGTTCCAATCCTAAGAGTGGCTGTCAAATTTAGGATGAATTAAGACCCTTCCCTACATGAAAGACTAATTTAACTAGAGAAATTGGATGAAATTTTTTCCTAGCAGCATACAATCAAACCCAAGAGAAAATAAGATAGAAAGCTTGACATGACCGCCACATAAAGAAGAAATAATTTGACATTGGAGATCAAGTATCGCTCTATGATAGTAAAGGAAACATCTAGGGAAACTTAAGGTTAAATGGCCAGGGCCTTACATTATCAAAGAAATATTTCCTTCAGGAGCAACAAAATTACAAACCTTGCAACTCAAAGAATTACCAGGGTATGAGCAAGGTTACAAAAATATGATAATTAAAAATAAATAAAATTAAAAATAATAAACTGGCCTATCTGAAAACCAATGATTTGGTAGATAAGATGAGGAGTAGGATGAAAACTTGCAAAGACGTCCTTACTCTAATAAACATAAGAAAACATGAAAAATCAAAGAAGAAGAAAAAATTAACTGTGGAGAAGGGATACTCGTGAAATAAAGGAAAAGAAAACCGTAGAGGAATAATACCCACACAATAAAGAAAAATAAAGCCACGAAGGTGACATCCACACAACGAAGGAAAGAAGAGCCATGGAATGAAGGGATGAAGATAAGTCATGGAACAGATGAAGGATATTTTTGTAATAAATAAAAAACTACGGAGTGAACGAATGATAGGAAAAAATCCGCGTGATGACAAAAAAATCCACAGAGTGAGGGAGTGAGAGGAAAAATCCGTGTGATGAAGGAGAAAAGATACACAATAAAGAAAACACACAAAAAGAAGGAAAAATCCATGGAAGAAACAAAAATATATCTTGCCAAAAACATAATAAATGCGGTAGGTAAAAGTGGAAGGTTATAAAAAGACATTGAATTGTAACTATTAAGGCATCAAAAGATAAAGTAGAGAAAGAATAATTCACCAACGAAGTGCGACAACAAAATAGCTAGGGAACATTAGGGAAAATCAAGAGAGATGGATACTCTAATTGAGCTTACACAAGCCGAGCTTCCAAAACTATTTTTCCATAAGCAGTCACTCAAATCAAACAAGCATGATCCCGAGGGTGCTTTATCACATATCTAATTCAAAATTTCCCATAGAAGGGATTTTCAGAAATATATCCACTCACAAATCATTGAATACGACCACACACAACTCGAAGTATATAGACAATTGTTATTAGGAGAAAATCCCGACATCAAAGAGCTGCAATACAAGAAGAATACCAAAGTGATCGGTGAATTGAATATTGATGCATGGAGTAAAATCTTATATTTTTCTAGGTAAGATCAAGCAATTGGATTTCTCCTTATCCAGTTACACAACAATATGTTGTATTTGGATCAGCCATACCCAATCACTATAGAAGTCATAGCTAGGGTTATAGGAGTATGGGTGGTAGGACATTCAACCATCACAAGGAAGAATACTGTGATGAAAGATACAACTTGCACAATGGGATTCACAAAGACAAAGAGAGGCGTACACATTATGGATATTGTCAATCATACACTTAGGTATGTCGTTAAAGCCATATGCTTGAAAATTTATCATACAAACTAAGAATATGGTGCTCACGGGATAAGCACACAAATTTCCCTCGATATGGTGAACTCTCATTCAAAGTATAATTTAGAAGAAATATTAGCTTCATAATTTCATGAAAATACTAGAAAAATAAAGGAAAGTAATCACACCTTTTTTTATGGGTCAGTATTGATATGTTTAGCCATGTATTTCAAAAAAACTCTACCCCATAAATCTGAATTAGTTGAATGGAGGACCGACACACCTGTGGCCAAGAAAATTTTGGAATATATGAATACATTAAATGGGGTTACCCAAATAACTTCTACATTAGGGTGGATAAATAGAATCAGAAAGATAGTTGCAAACAGGGCCAGGGTGTTAGAACAGATAGTCGCAAGATATGAATAAGATATCATTTTTGTAACATTCCCATTTAAGACTTTAGAAACAAGGGAATTTTTTTTTTAAATATATAATGTTCACTGTTCTAAATAAAGCATTATTTAGAACAAACATTCCATGGCAATCAAATTCAAATAGATAACCATATGCAGCTGTAAATGACTCGGTGATCCACCAATCTATTCATTTCATAACTCGGTAATCTACCGATCTATTTATGTTATCTTAAGTATTGAATACATATTGTATACTTTGTATACTTGGTTTTCCTACCCTACATCGGGTACTGAGTGATATTTTTAAAGAACATATTTGAATATTTGTTACTAATATTCATTTGATATCATGTTGTTTTAAACTTGGTGACATAGGACAACGCAACCAATAGCTTGCGATACTTTGGCCAAAGTTTTACAACATACTGTGTATGTCACTATTCCTAGATGACATACTTGTCATATTGGAATACGTCCTTCACCTCACTCCTCTATTATCATGATTGGTATTTACTGACTATCGTTAGTCCACTTGTCCCAGGTTTAACCCTAGCCCTAGTTAGAAACATGACTTATTATAGGAAGACACTCACAATGGCTTAGGGTAAATGGGCATACTCGGTTGACCTGAGTCAACTAGATGTGTCAAGGTACCCTGAGCCATTAGAAGCTACTTCCTATTCTAAATATGCCACTAACCTGACCTAGAGAGAAACTAAGTTTAAGTCCAAGTTTATATTGTGTGTAGATCTGGATGATCAATGTGGAAGGGTGATGCCACATGTCAACTACAAATGTTGTATTCTCGAGAAGACCCAAGTCTTCTCAAAAGTATAGCCCTGCAGTTGGATTGTGCCAACATCCTACAGAAACTACCTCATCGAGATGTACATACCCCAAGGAGATTGTTAATACATTTCTAATTTGGATTATGTCCTAATTACAGCAATCCTTCTAAACCCTAATCCAACACTCCATAAGTTCTTATTGTATATTTGTATCAATCGCGTATTAAATAAATTCGTTAAACTTATGGTTGTTTTTAATGTTCATTTTCATGGTGTAATCAACAGTTAACCAAAACAAGACAACGCTATCAAAAGTTTCATTAAAATGTACTTTAACTTTCAGGAAGGTTTAACAACCGCATAAATCCAATTAAAGTAGGCTTCATACAAAATGAATTCTAATAATTAGTAATCCTATCTCCAAACCCTTTTAGGTTTATATTCAATTGAGATAAAGAAAGAGTCTTCCTCTAAATGATTAAGTATTATGGTATATTATTCCCAATATCCATAGTTCTTACTTCATGTTTACTACGCAACACATTACTATGTTAAATTCTTTAGATAAAACACATCGCATTATGAAACTCAACAAGTTGTTTCATTATAAGGGAAATTGAACTAATTCCCATTATCCATCTTATCAAAGATAACAAGATAAGAATAACATAATATAAAGAATATCAACAAGATGGAACTTTCATCTTCTTTATAAAAGTACGAGTTAATTTACACAACCAATGCAAATAAATCAAAACTCACAATTCATCATTACAACTTATAAAATTTACAAGACTATGCACTTTAGGCATACTGCATAACAACAACCCTCATTCTATAAAGTATACAACTTTTCTTTTACAATACAACAAAAGAATGAATCAAAATTCTTTACTAAGAATTATACATATATCATCCAATGCATCATATAAGTTTCTGCCTTCTTTTACCACTTAAGTCGTCCATCTGCAAAAATAGCTAGCACGGGTCAGTTCAATGAATTGAGCATGATAAGCACCAAGCATTAAAACAAAGTGCATTCCACTAATTGTTTCATTAAAGCAACACTGCTTTAATGAGATAATAAAAACATCATACAATCAACATAAGTGATAAAAAAACATAAAGGAAGTACATTAATAAATCTAGATCCAATTTAAAGTGAAGAGCATAATATAATAAACAATATCTACCTAAGATCTTAAAGATCTATTAATCCTATCATTGGCTAATAAACAGCAATATATCTTGCCATCCCATTGTCTCATAATTTTATCCTAATAGAATATCACATTTATCTTTTCTAAGAGACAAAATAAATGAATACAGCATGGTTCATTCTAGGATGATTCATCTAAATTATAAGTAAGGAATAAAAAGAACCAATGTGTACCATACCCAACTTATTACATCTGAAAGAAAGACTAGGTTCATACATGAATTACATGTTTCTTTCCAGGTAACAATATTACACATTCAACACTAGAATATACATCAAAACATAATTCCATAATAATACCAGAAGATAAAGAAAATCATAAAAGACCAACTGCAATTCCAATTCCAACTCTTCATGTTAGAAGCTATCAATCAAAGATCAAAAATCAATGTCCACGAACAAAGTAGCCCCAAAGAGGAGTTAATCTCTACTCAAGTTCTTCACAAAAGATAAAGAGTACAAGAGACAAACCTACTCCCTATCCACATAAACTAAGCAAGACTAGTCAACAATAGTTGAACTCATAAGTATCAATTTACTTATCAGTAGAACCCTCTTTACTACTAGCTCTCTGCATTATTTCAGACAATGATTCGAACAAGGTAGACCAACAAGTCATAATAAATCACCATCTCCAAAGATAATCGAGTACAAAGAATTTCAAACCATGAGCTTATCCAAAGACAGAGGAACGGTAACTCAAATAAGGAAAGAACTAATGATAAATCATGTATCGTTCAACTGAAAAAAAAGTTCCAAATTCAAACCAATTCAGGATGAAAGCATACTGCAGACCTGAACCATATACTTCTCTCAAAAGAATACGTATATATATATATATATATATATATATATATTATTTCTTTCAAAAATTATTCAAAGACTCAATCATTGTATCAGACGAGAATAACATCCCAAAACAATAAATAATAAAGTTCAGAATTACCTAAGAACCCAATACTTGAGACTTACAATTTCCTCACCACTAAATACAAAAGGTAAGTAGTTCGTAATTCAAAAGAATCAAACTCAATACAACTAAACGGAGAAGGTATCCTTCCTAATTATTTCAATGTCTAGGGTAATAACCCAAATCCTCCACTAAGACCCAAATTTATTCAAAGAGACAAAATAGAGGGAGAGCAAGAACCCAAAACATCTAATATGAAAGATGTCTCAATCTTAATTCCAAAGCAACAGGAATGGAATATCAAAACCAAAACTTCACAACCATGAAATTGCGACAGTGGTGTCTTGGTACCAAACAATACAATCAACCTAGAATGTGGGATTCCCTCAAAAAAATTGGAAATAACACTTCCTCTAATTCCCATGCCCATACCATCTCAAGGGATTTCAGTCATAGAACTAAATTTATACGTTACTTAAGCACAATGTTACCAATTCTAAATCTCGAAGATATTTTAAACAACTCAACAAACTTTCACTTAGTTCCCTGGTGAGTAGTCACTCAAATAAAGAGTTTAAAGCTTAGTCATTTTAATAAAAGAATAACCCAATACAAAAATACCATAACATAATCTAATGAATCAACCCAAATACAAGCTCATAACACTCAAGTGTTAAATAGGAGTATAGTGATGAACCCGAGCTTCACACACAAACGTTCAGAACTACACTAGCAAAATAATGTGAGTACAGTGCTAAATATGAAATCCAAGCAACAGTTCAGTCAATGCATTAGTCTTCCAAACAATGGTTCCAAACAAAATGAAGCTCCAACACAAGTTCTATGTCCAAAAAAAATGTAACCTAGAATCAAAATAAAAACAAAACTCAAGTTTCCCCTAATTTCATATCTATATATTTTCATGAAAGTCAGTTTAAAGCTCAGTAACTTTGAATACAAGATCAAGAGTGAAAAAATAGAGATATAGAAACAAGTTTCACATACCATTATCACTTACATGTTTTCATAAAACTTGCACAGAGAGACATTTCCCAAATCAATACTATTTTTTCCATGGATTCAAATCCAAACAACACAAAGATTCACTAAACCCAGCAAGAAAATAACTAGACAAACATGAAAATGAGAATCTCATGAGAGCAGAGTTGTTCTAATGAATAATTTAGAAGAAAGAAAATAATTTTAATAGTTATAGCCTATCATGCCTAATAGCGCTTCCACCAAATCAAAGGATACTTCCAGCCGAGCTTCCAACTATTTTTCTCCTCCAAGAAATATCAACAATCAAACATCTCTTCCTCCTACACCTCAAATACTTTCCTTCGATCAAAAATAGACTGAAGAAACCAAAAATATCTTTGAACTGAAGGTCGAACTTTGGTTTGAAGAACTAGTTAGCTCCATGCAGAGAAAAAACCACCATGCATGCAAAACCAAATGACCTCCTACAAACCCGTCTTTTAAGTTTCCAAGATGGTTTACACATAAAGACCTAGGCTCATAAATGCCATAAATTCCATTCATTCCAAAATTCCCTCTTATCTTTCCTTGCCACTGCCTCCTAAATCTAGCGAATGTCAATTCCACACAAAAATACAATTCCATCTTTTAGTGGAGCTTCCACGTAAGCCTCTACAAATTCTACTAGCCCCTTCCAAATCTGGTAGTACTTCCTTCATTTAAACCCTTTCACCTCATTTAAATACCATTAGAACCTATCACCCTTATGACATGCGACCCCTTGGGTTCCCTTAATAGTTTAGGATAGATTCAAATAGAACTTAGGTTAGTTTAACAATTACCAACATAGGTCTTAAAACATTTTCCATTAGAATTCCCACCTTAGGTTATGTTCAATTCATAACCCTTTAGTATTAGGTAATAGCTAAAATGGCCTAGTATTACTTTTAGTAACCCTTCCCTTATTCATTTAGTGCAATGCTTAAGTTAGGACAAAATTCAGATAAGTAAACGTAGCTAGAACATAGGTGTTCTTACCTAGCTTAGGCTATCATTAGGGTAATCTGTAGGTTCTTAGGACTTCGAACTCTTCCTCAGAGAATTGAATTTTTCTTAAGTCCTTAATGTCCTACCAAGATCAATCACCAAAGACCCGAGCACAAACATACAGTTGAATGAAAACACGTTCAAATAAGACTAAGAATTAGTATCATACAAAGTTCAGTCTTTTATGTCCCTTAAACTATTGAATGTCAATTTTTACCATTCAGTCTATGAGGGAGATTTGAAACATTCCTTGGATCACTGAAATTGATCCAAGGATGAGTCAGAAGAAGAAATAAGTCGGCAACACTTAAAACCAGATTGCAGCTCCTCTTTCTAAAGTGAAAAAGAATTCTTGATAACCATATAATTTTAGTCTAATGATTTTTAAGAACAAAAAAGATTTATCCTTATCAAGCATGATCTTCAACAGTCAAAAGAACACATCTTTATCCATAAAATCACATGTCAACACTTGAATGCAAAATAGGAATATATCAATTGTCGAGGGTGTTACAATTTTTATCATTAACTCAAGGTCTCAGGCTATTGGTGAGTTACAATTATTTTAGGAAGGATGCTCAGTTCACAGCGGAAAGGGATAAGGTGAAGCCGGTCAAGTGTCCCTCTGTCACATGGGTAAGGCGTGTGGCGGGCCAAATAGTCAAATATGTACCTTCCATCGATCTCAACCCTGTCTGTAATGAAAAAGGTGCTTTATTTGAAATACCAGAATCTCTAGCCAATTAGGTTCGTCTTCAATGTGTAATACCATTCTTGCCAAGATTCCTGGTAGCAGACCCAATATTGAAGAATTCAGGAAATGGGCTAATAGGAAATGGATGCCTAAGGGGGTGATGGATGTTGTGGCTTATGCTAATGCATTATTTGTGATCCATCTATCCTTGGAGGAGGATTTTTTAAGGGTTTTTTTAGGGGAGCCTTGGTTCATGGGTCATGTTGTGGTTCTGGTTCAAAAGTGGGTGTCGGGATTCAATCCTTTGGAGACTGTTATCAAAGAATACCATGTCTAGGTCTAGCTACCTAGACTTCTGTTGGAATATTGGGACTTGGATATCCTTCATGGGATAGCTAAGGCCATTGGTTCCTTGGTCATTATTGATCTGGTCACATGTGCTAGAATGAGGCTTCTTTTTGCACATTTCTATGTAAATGTAGTTCCTAAAACACCTTTACCAAGAAGCATTGAGATCAAAGCACCATGGGGTATTCACACCCAGAATATTGATTATGATTTTTCTCCATTTATTTTTTTTCCTACTTTAAAGCAAGACATAATATCAAATTTTGTCCCAAAGCTAAAGAGGAGGCTGCTCATAAATCCATGCTTAAGAATATTAAGAGAAAGGAAGATCTAAAGGGAAAGGGCCTAATGTAGTCAAATGGAAGTGGACCTTCGAAGGTCAATCTTGAATGGCAACAGATAGAAAATTCCAAGGATCATGTTCCAGAAGTTCCAGACAAGACAACTGATGAGGAAGGGTAGGATAAGGACAAAAAAAGTGAGGAGACCCAAGAACCTAATAAAAATGAGGATATGGTGATCTTTGAGGATTTTCAGGAGGATAGTATAGTGGGTTCAATAGTCCCAGACTCTTTGGAAGAAAGTTTATTTTCTCAGAGACCAGAGGAAACTCTACTGGTAAGAAATATGTATCAAATGTTAGATGTAAATCTGGAGGACATCTCTACTGTTATGGAGGATGCCCAATGGGAATAGGAGGTTACGGAGAAACTGTCAAAAGAATATCCAGATGGAAGTAAGAAGACAAATATAGTTGTAAAAGAGAGCGCACTTATGGTGAGCTCAAATTTTCTCATCCCTAAAAATAGGCCATCCCCAAACCAGATTTCAACACCATGAACCAAATCTAAGGTGGATGTAGGAGAAAATAAGGCATCCCTGGGACGTCCTTTAGAAAAGGAAAAAAGGGATAAAGTGACAAAGAAATATATCATGGAAGGTCACCAAAAACCATTAGTGTTGGGTAAGAAATCCTCTTATCATAAATGATTTGCATTTCTTGGAATATTAGGGGCCTTAATTAGCCCAGTAAGCATAGGATTTTGTGGGATTTAAAAGAGAAAGAGAAACCTGATGTGTTAATGTTACAAGAGACTAAGATGAATGACACGAGGATGAAGGATTTTTAGGATTATTTTTGGAAAGATTTTGGATTCCACTGTCAACCTTCTGTTGGTCTCAGGAGGATTTTTGTGCATGTGGAAAAATAATAAATTGGAGGGTTTACCTCTTATCAACAGTTAACATCATATTTCTATTTGATTTATAGAAGTTAGAACTAGAAATCAGTTTATTCTATCTAATGTCTATGCTCCTAACACCTCTGTGGGAAGAAGGGATCTATGGGAGTAGCTGACCACTTTCAGAAGAATGTTTAATGACTTAAATTGGATTATTGGTGGAGACTTTAATACCCCCCTCATTCCTTCTGAGAAGAAAGGTGGTATTAATGTTTTCATGGAAAGTATGGAGGACTTGGGTAATTTTATGGGTTGGAATTCCTTAATAGATCTGAATCTCAGTGGCTCCAAATTCACTTGGTCCAATAGGAGAGAGGGGGAAAATCTAATCCAAATAAGATTGGATCATTTTCTTGTTAATAATCAGTGGGTTTAAGTAACAACATTACACTCTTTCCTCCCTTCCTAGGATTGGGTCAGACCATAAACCAATAATCCTCAAAATGGGTGTAAGAGCACACAATGTGGGAGGACCCTCCAAGTTTGAAAAGATGTGGACTACTCAGGATTTGGAATAGAGACTTTAGGACTGGTGGGACATTGAAGTGAGAGGTAACAATATGTTCAAAGTGACCACCAAGCTTAAAAATATCAAATTTAATCTGAAATTTTGGAATAAGGAAATTTTTGGAAACATTTTTCTCCAAAAAAGTAGAATAGCAGAGGATCTTAGGATTCTTGAAGAAAACATGGAACAAGGAGGTTGGAGACCTAAGGAAAAAGCTAAAGAAAAGACCCTTCTATCTGATTACCACAATATTTAGCATTGGGAAGAGGTCTACTGGAAGAAGAAATCAAGAATCACATGGCTTAAGGAGGGGGATTGGAACATTGAATTTTTTCATATCTCTGCTACTATTACAGCCAAAAAACTATGTATTCAAGAGATCAAGAAAGGGAATGGGCATGTGGTCACTGATGATAAAGATATTGCTTCTACCATTGTTGCCTTATAAAAACCTTTTTGCTGAGGACCTTCTCAATGATGAAGTTACTAGGGAAGAAATCCTTGACCTCTCTTAACTAACTATCAATCTAGATGAAAATCAGGTTCTCATTGCTATCCCTGCTGAAGAGGATATCAAAGATATTCTGGATGCTATGGAAGGTGATAAAAGCCTTAGCCTAGATGGGTTCCCGACCTTTTTTTCCAACTTTATTGGGATATTGTTAAGACTGATGTGGTTTCTGTTGTTCAAGAATTTTTCCAATCAGGTTTCTTACTCAAACAAATTAATCATACTTTTATTTCCCTCATACCCAAAAAACCTAGTGCTAAGGATATGGGGAACTTTAGACCAATTATTTTGTGCAACACCATGTACAAGCTCATCTCTAAAATATTGGCCCTTAGACTTAGGGAGACCCTTGGTAACTTCATTTCTCCCAAGCCTTTGTGCTTAGCAAGTAAATTCTAGATAATATTATTACAATTCATGAAACTATTCATTCTATGGAAATATCATGAAGGGAAGCTATGATTCTGAAGTTGGACATGTAAACATCCTATGCCATAATTTCTTGGGAATTTTTTTACTCTCTTCTTTGTAAGCTGGGTTATAACTCTCATTTTATTAAAATGATTCAATATTGTACTAAATATCCAAGCTTCTTTGTTATCATAAATGGAAAACCCAATGGATTTTTCAAAGGTGAAAGGGGGATGAGACAAGGGGATCCTTTATCCCCCTTTTTGTATATAATTGTTGCTGAAACTTTGTGCAGATTATGCCTTAAAGCCTAGAGATAAGGAAACATGGAGGGGATTAAGGTGGCCAATGGTATTGAAAATCAATGTCTGCAGCATTTTGTTGATGATACGGTCCTTTTGGGTCATTCAGTTGTTCAAGAAGTTAGGACTATCAAAGGTATCACTAAGAAGTATGAAAGAGCTATAGGGAGGAAAATTAAATTTTGGAAAATCTCTTGTTTATTTATAAATGTTGAAGAGGAACAATAGAAAAGATTGGCTACCATCCTGGATTGTAATATCAAAAATCTCCCAGATTCCTACTTGGGAATGCCTCTCTGTGGGAGTAAACTAGATGAAGGTGTTGGAACAAACTCATTGAGAGATTTCATAAAAATATTTCCTCTTGGAAAGGATCTTTACTCTCTCAAGCTGGGAAGGCTCAGCTTCTTCAGAGTAGTATGCAAGGCATTCTAGTGTATATCATGTCCATTTTTATTCTTCCAAGAAGATTCAAGAAGGCCATTGAAGGAATTTAGAAATGGTTCCTTTCTGGATCTGAGGATAAAATAGATTACCTTTGGTTGCTTGGGACAAGATTACTCAACCCAAGGACAAGGGTGGTTTGGGTCTAAATAACATTCTGATTAGGAACCACACCCTCATTGCTAAGGTGGGTGGAGGCTACATAAAGAGGTTGGTATTTGGGTGACTATTCTGAAAGAAAAATATTTACTACCCTTTGGCAGAATGATGGATTTCTTCAGCAAAATGGTGCTCCTGAGAGGCTCTATATTCTGGAATAACCTATGTCAAACTAGAAAATTGTTAATCAAGGGGTGCAAATGGAACCTTAGAGATGGTTCTAAAATCAAATTCTGAGAGGATCCTTAGGTGAAGGATGCTGCCCTCAATTTGGATAGCCCATGGAGTGAGCTTTGGCATTTCTACTCTAATGAAAAGGGAGATCTTGTGTGTAATTACTGGGATGAGGAATGCAGATGGTATCCTATCCTTCCCCCTCCTTTCTTTCATGGGGATATTCAACCTTTTCATGAGTTAAATAGGAAACTCATGGATCTTCATATCCCACCTGACAACATTGAGGATGAGCTAATCTGAGAGACTCACTGACATAGGGATTACAAGGTAAAATATAGATATTTGAAAAACTTTGATCATTTGGAATCAAATATCCTTTGGAGGAAGGTTTAGAAATAACATCTTATCCCTAAGATCAAATTTTTTTTCTGGGAAGTCATCAAAGGTAAGGTCCTTACTGTGGATTGACTCAGAAGGAGGGGAATGATCATTATTAATAGATGTGGGTTGTGTAAGGACAATGAAGAAACCATTAAGCACTTATTTCTAGAATGTCCCTTCTCTTTTCAAGTCTACCTTGCGATACTATGTATCTTCAATGTGAAGTGGGTCCTTTTAGGAGATGTGGCCCTCTTACCTAAGCAGTGGAACTTCAATTTTCATAATGACATTATTAAGAAAATGTGGAAGCTAGACCTACCTCATGTTTTGTGGGGAATCTGGATTGAATGTAATAATAGGATCTTCAGGAACAAATCGGTCAGCTCGAGTAGGGTGTCTGATAAAGTGAAATGAGCTCTTAAGGATAACTCTAGGATCCTTAAACCCAAATAGGTCAGAGTGTGTCTAGAGTGGGAAATGGATGTTCTTAGAAACTTAGAGGCTGAATCCACCACCACCAGTAACGAAAATTTGAAACTTAATGTCAAATGGATAAAACCACCAGATGGAAGCCACGAGCTCAAATTTGATGGCTTGATTCCAAAATGATAAAGTGGTTGGAGAGGGTCTTGTTCATGACCATAGTGGAAATTTCATTGGTTCCTATGTGGTGCCCATAGGAAACCAATCAAGCAACTGTTGATGAGGCTAGAGCCATGCTTTGGGGTGTTAGATTTTATCATGATTTAGGGATAAAAAATATGATTATTGAGGGTGATTCAGTGTGTGTCATAAATGACCTCAAGGATAGAATAAAATGTCACTGGAAGCTTAATAATTTGATCATGGAGGCACATGTCATTCTTGCTTCATTTGAATAAGTGGTCATTCAACACACTTATTGGGTGGGGAACAAATCGGCAGACGCACTGCCCAAAAAAGGTACTACTGCCATGGTGGATTTGGAGACATGGATTGGGACACCTACTCCTTGGGGTTAGGTGAAAAATCTCATTAATGATGAAAAAATGTAGGAGGAAGGGTTATGATGACACCCCTGGTTTGCATGCTTTGGTTTTCGAAAGGAATTCCTTTTTTTGGAAAACTAACCTTGTCAATTTGACTTGATTTTTCCCAAATTTTTCTCAATTTATCTCTCAAGTATATGAAGGTGTTCATCTTATAGGTGTCATGGGGGGTGATAGGGTGAGAATGGAGCCTTCTACTTTTCTCCACCTCAAAAATGACACGTGTCTTTGGAAAATTACTTCATAAAGGTGGTTTTACCAAGTTCATTTGACGGCTTAAAGGTAATGACCCTATCCTATCTGGTTATTTCATTGTTTCCTGGAAGGATGGTGGTTTTTTTTTTGTGGGGTTCATATTGATGTTTTTGAGAATGCAATCTCTAAGGTTACTGGGTTAAAAATGGAGGGCCTCAAAATTTTTAAAGACAAAACCAGGAAAAAACATAAAATTGCTACTTTCTTTGAAGCTGGGGAAAAAATCATAGCTTATGATGATGGTATTCTCAGCACCTATCTGCTGGATAGGTGGGATGATGTCTTCCTAGTTATTATGAAGTATCTGACCCTCGAAGGAAAATTTCAAAAAAAAATTACTCATCATTTGTCTATCCTCAATTTTTTCCATTGGGACCAGACTATGAGTCTTGCTTATTTTCTCTATCGATCATTTCTCTTGACCATTGAGGATTTTAAAAAAGAGAAGACAGATATCCCCCTCCACCAAGGCCTCATTCTTCTCATGTTTCAAAGAGGTAAAATGACCATTCCTTTCCTTGTCAATGACCATGATTTTGATCAGGAAACCCTTGCTTCCCGCATTAACAAAATTAAGAAACAAAAATTTATTGATCTGGATAAGGGTATCATGGATGCCATGTGTAATATTAAAAAAGGAATCAAGAATTTGGATGACAATTCCACTAAAAGGGTCCAGGAACTTGTTGAATGGGAGGCCAGACTGATGAGGGCTGAGACCACTACTGACACCATTCTCACCGTCAACAAAAACCTCATACAAGATCTGAAATATTTCCATCAAAGAATTGATTCTTAGAACAAAACCATCAGGGGTATCCAAGCCAATTATGTTATGTAAGAGCAGTGGATTTATATTATGTAGGATTAGGTTGCTACTAAGGAGGGAAAAAATAAGATGAAGCTGATGCTGAGTTATTCTAACAGTGAGGATTCAGATACTGGTGACAACTCGGGTATGGTTGTTGAGTCCAATCATAACAAGGATAAGAGGGAAGAGCAGGTCAAGACCCAGACTGAGAACGAGGCAGTCAACCATCTAAAAAGGGTCATTATCAAGGTGGCTAGCATGAGAGATGGTGCTCTAAGTACCATATCACATAGCAGGGCTACGGTGAAATAATTGTGTACCTGTTGCTCTTTTTATTTTTGTTTGATTTCCTTTGTCTCTATCCCTTTGGGACTTAAAAAAACTCTGTATTAATTTGCAAAATCTTTTATTTTGGCCCATTTGTGTTGGTGCCTTTTGTCAAGTGTTTTTGACTCTACCTCTATGGCTATATTTTAGTTTTTGTCTTTGAAAAACTTTCTCCTTTTTTTATGGGGTTATTTTGGTCCCCAGTTTAAAACCAAACCTTGATTTTTTAAGTTTTATAATACTTTTAAATATTTATTTGCTAGTAAGATTTTAAAATATATTTGGCTACCAAGTAGGATACACTTATATGCTTTAACCGTAGTACCACCATTACTATATGAGGCTTCAAACGAGCTAGTAACTACTTCAGTTGAGGCAATCAAGAATCTGCCTATAGACCCTAGGAAGCCAGTGCTACCTAATTTTGATCAGGTCATTGAAGAAACTTGGGAGGAGTATAAAAATAAATACCTGAATCAATGTGCAAAAATAGAATCCAAAAAATAAGGCCCTAAAACATATAAATGAAGAACACAAAAAGGCCCTATTGCTTTAGAACCCGCCACTAAACGCCAAAAAACATTGACAACAAAAAGCAAACTAAAACAAGTCACGATCAATAAAGAGGAAGAAGAGTCATCACACGAAGTGGAAAATATTTCTGACTCAGAAGAAGATAAAACTCACTTTTCCTCATCATCACTATCACCATAACACCTAGCACTACAATTTTTAGGGGAGGCCGAGCCATGTGTGGAAATAACTTTGACCGCGATAGCCTATGGGTACTATAAGAGATGTCTATCTCCTGGCGGTATCTCACAAGTAGCCCAAGAATATGAGGATAGTACAGGAAGTGAAAAATTGGCTATAGAAGAATCCATAGTCTACTACATGGATAAATTCACCCTGGTAATTACAGACATTGTTTTTTTACTTCCACCAAAATTGGCAAAGGAAATTCAGGAATAGATAGAGATGGAAGAAACAAACCTGCAAGGTTTTCAATAAGAAAGAACAACCTTGAAGCAAAGAAGAAGAAGTTTGTTGTGGATCAAAGCTGCATAAAGGAAGTGGAGGAACTAATTGTGTTTCTTATTAAAGAAAAGAAAGAAAGAGAAGAGGAAGCCACATAGGCCACAACTTGAAAATAAAAAGACACAAAGGAAAAAGTGGAGGAAAAGAAGAGGAAATGTCTAGAAGACGAACAACAAAAATCTGCGGAAGTGGCTAGAAAAAAGAAGATAAAACAAGAGAAACAAAGAGAACAAGAAGATAAACAAAAGGAAATTAAGAAAGCTAAAAAGATAGCTGAAGAAGAACAAAAGAAATAGGAGTTGGAGAATGTAGAGAAGAAATAAAAAAGAGAGGATAAAAATCAACATGACCTAGAAAAGTAGAAAAAGAAGATAGGCGAAAAAGAGGAAATAAAAAGAAGAGGAAGATAAGAAAAATAAAGAACAAGAAGAACATAATAAAATAGAAGAAGAAAGAAAATAAGGAGAAAGAGGAGACAAAAAACAAGAAGAAGGAAGAGAAAGAACAAAACACAAAGGAAGAAAAAGAAAAGAAATAGAAGGAAGGAAAAGAGAAAGAGGAAAAAGAGGAAAAAGAAAAGAAGGAAAAAGAAGAAGAAAAGTAGAGAAAAGAACAAGAGAAGAAGACCAAATAAGAAGAGAAGAAGAAAGTAGAAGAAACAAGAATACAAGAAGAAAAAACAAGACAAAGGAACAAAAGACAGTACAATCAGCATCATCCACAGATACTTCCACAAGTATACTACCTATGGAAGCACCGTGAGATTCACTAGCCAAAATCAAACAGGCACTGCAACAAAGGAAAAAGGATCAATCTATACATTTACAGCAAGAGGTAGTAGAACAGACAACATAAGGGTTCAAGGTACACTTGGAAAAAATTTCACCCTTACTGAAAATAAATTCTAGTCAAGTATTGGAGAAAAGTGCTAAACAAGATTGGATGCAGTGGTGTATTGAGATAGAGGAGACAATGCAAAAAATACTATCTTCCATTCTGGTAGCAAAGTGGCACATCATTACAGACTCTAATATTTAGGTAGAGGTGGCAATAGAGAAGGCTGTAAATGAAATACTAAAAGAAGATAAAGTCAGTTTAGAAATAGAAAAGAAAAAATATATGAAGAAGCTATGGAGGAATACAAACATAAAATTTTAAAACCACATATTTTGGAGAACCAATAGTAAAAGAAAGCAATGCAAGCTGTAGTGAGTAAACTAGACATAAAACTGAATAATGATACGGCATATTATACCTACATGGTAGGATGGCCCAGTGAGACCCAAAAAGAAAAATCAAAGCTTGAAAAATTGGAACCACAAATACATGTTGCATTTACATAATGTGATATCAGAAAAGATAAATATGGATCTCAGAGAAGCAAGCTTGTTGAAATTACAGATAAATATCAAACCAATCAAACGGTACAGACTAAGAAAATTACATAAATGCAAGAATGTAGCACTATGATGGACAAAGAAATAATCAGAATGCAACAAGAGTTTACAATTTCTTGACAAAGATGGGGTCAAACTCAAGTAAAACCACCACCCTTTGACATTCTTCCTTTGGTCCAATAAAACACACAACTTGAAGAATGGGTGTAATAGATTGAAATCCACTTAGAGTTATGATACACGTTTGAGAAGAACATTACTCCACATATTACCAAGAACATCCCCCAAGCTCCACCATAAAGAAGAATAGGAGGCATGACATCCCGTAATTTCATTTGGGCAAGTCGGGTGAAGGAAATTTTTCCTTACGCCAGACGTCTAAGTTTTGGGGGTTGATGCCTATATAGCATTTTTCAGAGAAAATTTTGAAGAAGAGGACATGTTTCTTCATCAGTTGTTGTCTCAAGGATGAGACAAGGTTTGAAGTCAGGGGATGATGTTGATAGGGTTCTTCATCGATTTTTGAGCAAGTTATAGACATCAAGAAGAAGTTGTTGAATTCAAGAAGAAGTCAGACAGATTGGAACAAGTTACGAGAAATAGAAGGAAAGCCGCAAGATATTGATAAATCTGCAGTACACTAGGAAATTTTTGATATATTGAAGGAAGACGCGATACACTAGAAAATCTGTGATACACTATAGGAATCCGTATAAGTCGACACAAATCCACATAACAAAGACAATCCAAGCCAGAATGGGACAAAAGCTGATAGAGGTGTGATTCAAAAGAAGTGACTCTTAGAATATTTTGAATGAAATGTATTTATTGTAATTAATCCATTATATATGTGTGTGCCACAAGAAATGTATGTGTGCATCAAGAAAAATATATGAGTGAGATGTATGAAGAGTAAGATATATGAGAGAGAATAGAGAGGATTAGTGTATGGGAATGAGACTAATGTAATGAATATTGAGATATGAATAAAGATTGATGTTCTGGAGAAAATGTTGTTATGTTTTTTTTACATTCTTTCTATTCACAACTTAGAATAGTTTACTTTCCCGCCTACATCATTAGCAATAGGTTGAACTCTTAAATATCATACTGTTGACAAGGTTTAAGGTCAACAACTACCCTATAGATACTCTTTGTGGTAATGTCGGTCATCTTGAATTGGTCAGATGCACGCCTCCCAATCTCTTAAAATCAGATGAAGACAAGCCTAATGAGGTAACTTATAGAATCAATACTTCGATATTCTTGAACTTATCGTATCTCAGCTACCTCCTTCTTTGTAGCCTCACAAAAAGGAGCCTTCAATTCCTGTAGTCATTTCACGTACACCGCAGCCCCCAAAGGAACATGTGGGTCAACTATATTCCATATTTTATTCTTGTGTGGTGGATACTTCCACATCAAATTACAACAATCATTGCGCTTTAGATGACCCTCACCCAACTAGCTATTCCCAGATTCGTGATCTAGAAGTCTTGCATTACTAAGAAACCTACACACCAAATTTTCTCATGACGTTAATTTCATCCTCATACAAGAGGAGCCTCTGAACATAGTTGACACTTCTTCCCATTTGATACCTGATTCTCAAATTACTCCACTGGCTATGCTTCCATATACCACCATCAACATAGTCGTCCCATCTTCCCTAACAAAATCGAATGATTAGGTTACTAGTTTTGAGTACGAAGCCGATGATATCATGGGTGATGATCCCATTTATTGTGCCTCAATGTCTAGGTGACACACTGCTCCATCAGTGTCATATTTACCTATTGCATCGATTCCCCTATCAAATACTCTCACTATCCCTCTACAGCCTACGAGACCTCTCCCTCTACAGCCTATGAGACCTCTCCCTCTACCTCTTTCCATTATGGATCCTCAGTCTTCTATGAACGAACCATATTGCACATGACACAAGGCTCTGGGGCATGATGTTTCTAACTATAGAGCCTATTGACGTAACATGAAGAAGATTGAATCCGAGGAAAAATGTGACAAAATTGAAAATGCTACACATCCTTTTGTTTCAGCTCCTTTATTTTTCTCTTGCAACATGTATTATAAGCGCACTGATATCGACTATCAGGTTCTAGGTAGCAAGTGTCCCATTCCCTAAACTTCCTCTCGTAATCAGAAGCATGGAGACAATTCCTCTCAAAACTGACCACCTTCTCCTTGACCAACTAGACCACACCCTACCTATGGACCACCACCCTACCTTGATTTGTGTCCCATTATGGATATTGTTTGACAAGATATTATCACCTGACTCATGGATTGGATAGATGAAACCTTATTTTCCATGCAATCTGAAGTCCATCAACAAGCTGGTATTGCACACCATACCATCTAGGACCTCATGACCCATGCTAGAAGCCATAACTTAAATCAATTTGATGACATTATCACTGACACATTGTGATATTTCCCCCCTCGTGGCTAGTTATCTATAGTTCATTGATTGCATATTACTTTGGCTTGATACCTCACGTTCACTTGGGATCTCAAACCCCACTTGGGTTTTACACATTACGTTTTATCTTCTCTTGGGCTATCAATCCCCATTGGATTTTTCATAGTGTCTTAAATATATCAGTACATCCTTACTTGGCATTTCACTCCACATGGATTTATCACCATGTACGCCTTAACTTATCCTATTTTTGGAGTGCCTTCATCTTGAATTTTCCTATTTTGGATCTGATTCACCTCGGTCTTTCCTATTGGAGTGAAGTGGTATTTTGTGCATCCTCATTTAGGCCTATGGCCTTGCTTGGATTTATATACTCAATAACTCCTTACCATCCTACTGTTGGATGTTTGGGCCTTATTCTGCCCTTGGCTCCTTCAAATCACATGGGTGGGGATATATTACTAATTCTTCCTCTCATCAGAGGTACCTACCTAATCACATTATCATTATTCCTAAGTACCATGGTAATATCACATCCATACATGTAGAAAGTAAGAAAATGATAAGTAAATTATAAACATAGAAGAAACCAAACATCCACATACCATCATATATATATAATATTAAATTTAATACATCGACAAATTACATACAGTATAGTTTTGGCCCATATACAAAATGGCTCAAGCACCCTCACCCCCTGCGGGGGTATGACGTAGGAGCATCAAGAGAATAATCTACAAAATGTCAAAATGACCTCCTAGTCATAACAAGGAAGATGTATATGGATCTTGAATCCATTAGGAAGGAGTTAGAATGCAATTTAAAGCATTAAGTAGGTTCATGACATTCAAAATTTCAAAAAACTCATATTTTTCCCTCCAAAGTGTAATTCCAATTCTAAAAACATGTAAAGGTGCCATATGGGGTTTTAGATAGTATAGGTGGTTTAAGGTGTTTGAGTGATATCTATACACGTTATAAATATTCCTAGAGTGAGTCATGAGGTGTGTATATGAGTCTTAGATGTAAATTGTTGTAACATGCCATGTATGAGCATGATGAACTTTGTAAAAGGTAGTTAGGGTTTATAAACAAGGTTTAAGAATATGGAAACTCAAATGAGAGGGGAAATTGGGAAGGAGAAACCTTTTGAGGAAGGTGTGAGAGGAAGTAAAAGGAAGATGACTTGAAGGAGAAGAAGAGAAAGGGAGGAAAAAAGTATGAAAAATTTGTAATAGAGTTACAGTTAAGCTGAAATGTATTATGTTTTTGCTTAGAAATTTGTAATTTGTCAATACAGTCTAAAGAATGGTGATTTTAGATCAAGAAATCCTCCCTAATATGAAATGCATGATTAATTTCTTGTTCCTTTATATTTATCCCTTAGTTTTGAAGTGTGTTACTGTTGATTCTAAACATGTTGAGACTTTGGATATGGACAATAGTTGTATGTTGATGTGAATTCTTGAGAGTTAATGCTCTGTATTGAGTTTGGACTGTGTCTTTAAAATATTTATGGTTAAATATGAATCTATGGCCTTGAATGAAGTTCTTTTATTGATAATCACGTGGTGAAGAATGGAGAAGGTGTTATCATATATCTTTGAAGCTAATTCCCATGTTTTGTGCATGCATGATTGAAAATATCAGCTAGACTATGATTGTACATTTTTGAGTTTGATCAAACCTTGATATATGTTTTCTCTGTGGTGAGTGAAATAATGAAGGAAATCTACAGGAAACGTGGGATGAATTTATTACAAGACATAGTTAATACTTTTTCAAGGAAAGGGGTTTATGGTTCCTTTAAGACTGAGTGTTAGGGTTTCTTATCCCTATTTTGAGAATGCATTCACAGGTCCTTTCTTGTCAAAGATGAAGAAAGTATGAATTAATTATGCCCACTGTTAGAACAATATCAAAGGGGGAGTGGAAATAGTCATTGAGGTCAAACTGTAGAGTTTGAAAGTTATGGTTTTCCATTTGATAAGAAAACTATGCTTCTCGTGCTTTACAATGAAGTAGTTAGGGTTTTGTGAAAAATATGTGATAAAACTATCTAATGTGGAATCTAGCTTTGAAATTTGGAAGGTACAATGGTGAATAGAACCTTAAATAAATTCAAGAGGAATTTTAGGGTTTCATGGGTTAAGATTGAATATAATGATGACAGTTGGAATGTAGGATAGTGAACACGATTTGAATCCTAACTGAGTGGTTTAGTATTCAAATGAAGTAGGGTCTAGAGATGTTACTATATGCATAAGAATCAACAAGTGACTCTAGGACATACTTGACCTCTTGAGGCCGTGTTGGGACAGCTGATATAATATGGAAAGATGGCTATAGAAAGGATAAACAGGGCGAATATAAAGAATATGTGAATATAGATGAAAATGGATAAAGGGTAGATAAAGGAAAATGAATGTTTGCTATGGGCTTTGCAAGAATGTGCTCATCTAAGGCAATGAAGATTGTCTAACCTTTGTGGATGAGATGGAACGATCAAGGAGAATGTATACATGAATGTTTCAATCAATATCAGAATCACCAAATATTCCTTGAGTGGGCTGTGGGATACGTGGGAATTGTCCTGCATCTACTGCGTAAATATCTCCAGACAAGGTCATGGAGGTGTGAAAAGAGACATATGGGAAGGAAGAATCTATGGATTATGGAATCTAATCTCGACCAGGTGTTATAGAACATATAAGCGTTATCCGTTTTGACGTTCAAAGTCATTGGTTGTGAGATACTAATGGAGAGAACTGGAGTGGTTTGAAATATGAGGTGTCTGAGGCCCTGATCAATGTCTATCAATTTTGCAACTAGGTTGTGTTGTGGAACTCCTGGATCACACACTATTTCTTTGGGTTTTTCTGGGGCCTTGAATGGTCATGTGGATGTGTAAAAAAATAATATAAGGAAGTAAATAAACACGTAAAGAATCTGAAAAAGGAAAGGTCATGTTTTAGGTAACTTAGGCCAACTAAGGAAATGTGGGGAGTTGTGTTAAATTTCATCTAATTAATTCTATGTGCCTAAATTAACAAAAAAATGCAAACAAATTTGAATTGAATCAAGTTTATCACTCTCCTTCAATCTAATTAAAACTACGTGCAACTAATTAACTTAACAAACGAAAACTAGTTTTCATTGTCCCATCTAGATTTTGATCCTTTTTGTTGTAGTTCTCATTCCTATTCTGGCTTCTAGGCCCTCTTTTGTTCTCAAGGTTATAGTCCCTTTCAAAAAACTATTTGCCAAAAATAGAAAAAACAAAAGGAAACTAGTTTATTGAAACAAAAAATGAATCTAATCTAATTATTTTTATATTTTTCAATGATCTTTAACTCAAAGGAAATAAGACAAATAAAAGAAACTAATTAATTTAATCTAATGTTTTTGGGGTTTTTTAGTTTCTGGAAAATAAAAGAAATTTACACAGACAATTTAACTTCTAATAAAATGAAATTTGCTTCTACTTTAAAACAAATTAAACTAAACAATGAAATAGCCGAATGTGGTTATTTCCCTGTTGCATAATGGTTTAATCTAATATAAAAAAAGGTTTTTATAATTTGTATTTATGGATATTACTTCTTCTAGTTCTACCTCAAAATCACGGGAAGAATGAAAAAGCTTTTTAGAAGCAATTCTTCCCCTGAAGCTTCCCTAGTAAAACATAAGCTTTCTACAATGAAGCAATTAAAGCTAATGCACAGATATAGAAGCTTCTAAAACTCACTTCCCATGCACATCCATAGGGATAGGCAGGGAGGAATATTTTAACCTAATATTTTCTTGTCTGTAAATTGTATCTAAATTATGATTGCAATAAACTCTATAGGTAAGCTAATTGTGAATAATTAACAAAAAATGTGGCAAGCACATCCTCTGAATTCGTCCCAAGTAAATCCATAGGGATGAGATGAGAATAAATCCTCAATGGAAGCTTTGCAAATAGAAACTATTGAAAATGTTACTTCCTTAAAAAATGTATTCTAACATATTATAATTTGAAATCTATCTAAATAAGAAAAGGAAACTTCTAGGAATTTAAAACACCTCCAACCTAGAAATGTAGTACATAGACATACAATACTAGTAATGATTTTTAGATCCCGTCAGCTTCTTTTCCAATGAATGTCCAAATGTGTCCAGGGAGTTGTGCTGGTGGTGTGCAAAATAAAGGAGTGATGGAGCTAGTTGGTTTGCAGGCAGTCTAGTAGTAATGCAAGCAAGAGAGTAACAAGGAAAATGCACCGTGTTTGCTTGTGTACTTCTGGTAGGATTTTGGCAGCATAAGAGTGCAATTCCAAATAAAAATACTTCAACCAATGCTTTGGGAAGAAGCTTGGTTTTTATAGAAATTTGACAGGGAAATGGTCCAACACACTTGGTAACCAAAAAGTGCCAGATCACCATAAGGAGGGGTAGTTAACTTATTAATAATAGTAAGTAGGGAAGAATAATTCTCTATACATCTAACAATATCAAGAACAACTAATTCAGTTAAGAAACATGCAAGAAAGGTGATTTTGAAGAAGACAACATGCTTCTAGAACAAACTAGAAAGTCCTGGATAAATGCACACACAACCACCAGTCTACGCAGACTAGTGGTTACGCAACCGCCAGAGTGGTTGTGTAAACTCCTACACAGTTCCATAACTAAAGATGAAAATGCTAGGAAAAATACTGCAAAACAACTCAGGAAAGTAAGAAAAATATGGAAAAGAAAAAGCAAAGTGAAATAAGCTAATAGAACATGATGCAAGTGAGAAATTGGACTTGAGCATTATTAGAATCGATAATTAATCATCACTAGGGATTTGAACTATTCTGATAATGTAACACATGCAAATTTGGGTGCATACATATTTCCCCCTTGGAGAAGCATTTTAGCCATGAAGAGGTGTAAAACGTGAAGCCCGAATATGATGTTCCCAAATGGGAAGGTTATAAATTATACTTGACATGTCCATGTGTTGATATCATGCCAATCCAAGCTTCCCACTACCTGCAAGAATAAAATGGGAATCGAGTACAAATATAGTGATATAATCAACAAAACATTAAAACTAAAATAATGAGAGGACTTACCTATTTGTGGGGAAGAGAGATATACCTATTCTAGTGCTCTAGCACTGCAAAACACACATACTCAAAATAATGTTAAAATATGCTATATATCTCAAATTTACTATTTTTAGAAATCATTTGCACTTACCCACCTATTGAAATTTGAGCTTTGGATTACCTGTCATGGTTTCGTACAAGAGTACAGGCAAAGCAAAGAGGATCTTGAGATGATGACATCCCAACTAAGAGGAGGAGAATCAAGCCACGAACATGTGAGTTATCTATATTTCTTTATTCCTACCCTAAAATGTAGGAAAAGTAAAAATCTTGACATAAAGGGGTGGGGGATTTCTAATAATTTAACAGTTAAAATGATCATAAGGGGGGCACCACATAGGATCTATAGCTTGTTTTTATTAAAAATGGTTTATTTTTGTCTTTTTTGATGTTTTTGGAGCCCTAGGGTACGAACCAATTTTTGAAGATGGAACCGTCAGGGAGGTTATGCAACCACTGCTCTTTTTCTTTTTAGAAGTTGTTAGGGCCTTAGGGTGACCCATTTTTTGCGGGTTGTTATCCTGTAAAATTGGCAAGGGCAATTTTACAGATAACCCTACCAAAATTTTGTTCCGGTCCCTCGTCAGGGACTCCTTGCATTCGGAACGTTGCAAAATACCTTCCCGAGAAATCTGGTTTTCCGAACTTAGCCTTTTTTGGTCTTTTTTGGTCGGGCGCACATAATGTCTATGCAACATCAAGTTTTGGTGCGCCCCCTTTAGATCCTTTGGTGCACGGTTCGAAGTGTCAACACACCTTTTGGTGTGCCTCACTATGTTGTGCCTTTCTTGCATGCGCCAAGGCGCATGCACCTTCATGTCAGCAATACTTTTGTTGCGCCGAGTTTTGGTGTGCCAAGGGCACATATATTCTTGTGTCAACAGCACTTTCAGTGCGCCAAAGGCACACATAACTTCGTGTTGACAGGTGTTTTGATGCGCCAAAGGGCGCATGCTTTCCATTGTCGACAACACTTTTGGCGCGCCACTTGAAAAAGTGGTTGGCGCATTTATTACCACCTCACCTATATATAGGTGCATCTACACTGTCATTTGCATCAGTCAAAATCACATGATTTTATCTTCCCTCTGTACCTTCCAGCGCGCCTACCTTGTCGTTTTCGAATCACTTCGTGGACCCGGTTTCAAACTTCTCCATTATATAATCCGGGTAAGAGGTCCCTTTTGCTCGTGCTTTGTGTTTTGGTTTTTGGCTGCTTGTTGGTGTGGATTGGGTTAAATAAGGCTGTGAAACCATGACCTTCCCCCCCCCCTTGCTGTTTCTTCTATTCTTCCACATGCATTTCCCCCTCTTTCCAGATCTGCTGGTAAAGGGGACTCTGTCTTGAAAAAATTGTTTGAAACTCTTTGATTAAGCTTCTTCATCACCCAAAGACATCATGCAAAATAAGTTTAAATGCATGTAACCCCTCAGGAGAAAGAATCAAGGCTTGAAAATAAGACACTGTCATTTCCTCTTTTGGTGCATCTGCCACCCCTGCAACATGATATAAAGTCATGCCAATGGCACATATACCGTGCCTGTTACATAAAGAACAGTTGCGCCCTCAAGGCGCACTTCCCTTGCTTGTTGCAACCGCTTTTCCTGCGCCCTCTTGGTGCACCAAACTCATGTGTTGCATTATTAAAACTCACGCCATTGGCGCACCCTGCATCCATGTAACACCAACTTTATATGCGCCAAGTACAAAACTATTAAAAAGGCGCAGGCACATCCATTGTTAGAACAACATTATGTTATGCAGACATTCCATGCGCCGTGTCGAGTTCCCCTGTGGCACATGAAAAAATGATGTTACACGCATTAAATTTGTGCCCTTTGGCGCATCCTGTAACCGTGTAACATGAAAAATATCAACGCCCTTTATAAAATGCATACATATGGCGTAGGCGCACTTCTGCTTACAACAACAAAAAATGCAACCTGCAATATCTATGCACCATGCGCCCTTTGGCGCCAATTTATTCCATGCAGCAGCCCTTTTCTTTTCACCATATTGTTTAAACCTGTAGCCTACAGTATTCATGCACCATGCGCCATGAAGCCTTAAAATCACTAACTCTTCCTTCTATCAGCACTTCAATGGAATATCAAACAACTGATATGACTTTCTTGCGTTGGGTTTCACTTCTTATTCTTGCAGATCAGCAACTGAGTTCAGAGTTACATATGTCAACATCAAGCAAGAAACCTACAAAATCTAAGGGCAAAGCCAAGCTCACAGAGGAAGAAATGAAGTATAAATATCAGAGGGTCAAGATGCCCGAATCCCAAGCAGAGTGTGACCTAGATATCAGAGACTCAGAACTTGGTCACATTGCTATGGAGGATTTCTGGGCCAGAACCCAGAGGGTCACAACAAGTCCATGGATGGACAAACTGATGGGCAGTGGGTTGCATTTCGCTGGAGGGATCCCAGTTAGTGCCGTGAATAATGAGTTCATGATGGTATTAGCCGGCTGCTACAACAAAGACATAAGATATGTCCATAATGAGAAGGGCGAGGTCATAATCAACCTCACTACCCGACATTTTGAAATAATGTTCGGCATTCCTCACCACCGGCACTTTGTGGCCGTAAGCCAGGAAGATTGCATCAAGGCTTGGGATGACAATGAGGATCAGTGTATGCAGCGGATCAACGAAGTATACCTGAAGAACAAAAAGGTGGTGACCCGATGGCCACAAGTCATTCATCACAGTGAATTTTCAGAGGAACTCAGTGATACATTCATGTTTCTAAGAAGAGTATTTAGGCTTCCTGATGCCCATTACTTTCACAAGTGGATGCTGCGATACTTAGAAATGATGAACAAAAATGTGCCCGATCAATGCTTTGAGTGAGCGGAGATCATAAGTAGCACAATATCTGAGAAGCTCCAACAACTTACCACAACGGGGAGGTTCTATATGAACTCCTACGTAGTCTATACTGCGGCTTCAGAAAAAGACTATCCAGCTCTAATGCGGTGCGGGGTTTGGCCCCAAGTTAAAAATATATGAATACTATCTGGAACTAAAGCTGGAAAATAGCATCCCCCAGTTCACAAAGATCAACGATGCCTTCTTCTACGGCATCATCTATCTTCTACGGCCAAATATGACTCACGGTCGTATGAACAAGAGCATCGTCGCAGCCACAGAGAAATGGGGGGCCTTGTTCACTCAATTCCCCACCTTTACTTATCTAAGGGCAGTTAACTTCTTAGGGGAACCAACCAAACTACCGAGATATGCCGGCCCCAAGTTGATCATGTCGGAGCTGTCGAGACAGCTTATCACCTACCACGAAAAGTGTTTAAAGAGAAAGAAGGGTGGAACTCCTTTCCCCCTCACAGTGGGCAAGTATACTTGTCTCTCTCACCACAAGGCGAAGGATATGTTTGCAGAACTGGAGCTGCTAAATCTAAAACATAACTTCCTAGCAAGGACCAATTTCAACCCAAGAAATTGTCTCCCCAGGGCTAAACTCGGTCCGATCCACATCCCTCAGATCGAGGATATTTACATCGACTTATATCATGAGGTCGAGCTCAGGATGAAGGATCATTCCCACTTAGCCTTGGCCGAAATCATCCAGTACAGTGTGGCCATCGTCCCAAAGGCTATCAAACTACTGAGTAAGAAGTTGATCAAGTATATCTTAACACAAATGGTGACGATTGGCCTTTCGCGGTAATCGACAGAAACAAAGCTCCTCAAACAATAGAGGAAAGGGCCAAGGAAACTCTGCGAAGAATAGAGCATTGGTGCAGAATGAATGACCTCATTTACCTCGGAGTTAATTTCATCACATCTCTGTTGGGCAACGCACCTCCTCGGTCAAAACAGTTACCAAAGGGCAAGGGAAAAGGAAAAGAGGGTGAATCCAGCTCCACCCAAGAGGAAGCTCCTGAAAGTCCTCCTTCTGCTTCACAAGAACGGGTTGTAATCCCAGAAAGCTTAGAAGAAGAAGCAGCGGACGATGTTCCGATAGGCACATCAACTTAGGATGTTGCCACTACTGTAACAATTGAGGTCCCTTCTGTCCCTTCTCCCTCTCCTCCTTCCCCTCCTCGAGTGACCCAAGCGACCATTCCTTTGGTCGTGTCCTCTCCCCCATCTTCCATTGTTCCCCCTTCTTCATCATCCATCTTCTCTTCTCTCTCGGAGCTGTCCCCCACCATTTCTTCCCTCATCTCTCAGCTCCCTTCCATTCCTGTGTCTACCTCCCCTGCAGAATCTCTTCCTCCCGTGAGCACTTTCTCGGCTTCCCTTTCAATGCCACCTCCAAGTGTCTCCACGTTTTTCCCTTCTACTACTGCAGCTGCTCCCTTTTCTATTTCTGGTCCTTCTCCCATAAGTCCAGCCTGGATCTCCCAGCACTTGAGTCAATAGAAGAGGAAAGTTCCCATTGCACCGATGGACTTCTCCGTAATCCCATCAAAAGGGGCCAAGAAGCAAAAGCCCATAACTTGCTTCTCTCAGAGTGCATCAGGGGAGAGAGTGATGGAGATTACATACCCCAATCCTTTAAAGGATAAGAAGGATCTGTCTTCAAAAGATTACACAGTGACTCAAGTCACAATGGGGACATCTTCAGAAATCCTGCAAGGAGAGGCCCTATCTGTAGTTGACGCCCTTTGCAAAAAGCTCCAGGAAGCAAAGGAAGAGAAAAGGTTGCTAAAGGAGAAAAATAAATATCTTCTCCACGACTTGCAAAAAATGGGCAGTGCGCCTCCTACAACTGCCATCGAAACTCCTGAGCCTCTGAGCCAGGATAAAATTAATGAGAATGCTAAAATCGGTGAGCAGGGCATGGCAGTTTCCTCCTGGAGGAGCCAAATCCTCAAGGAAAGCGAGGGAGTGATCGCTAAGTTCACCGGTTTGTACCAGAATATCAATCAGACAAACAAAGAACTCCATGTGATAGCAGGACCCATCTCCGAAGAGCTAGATCATGCCAGGATGCAACACGAGACCTTTCAAAAAATTCTCGACTGATCAGTCAAAGATCTGGTCAAGTTCGGTGTCTTTGGACACCCCAGAGCCCTCAACAAAATCCTTTCTACTCTGGATTATCGGGTGGATCAGCTGGAGTTCGTCCTGGAGAAGATCGATAAAGTAAAAGAGGAAGCACTGGATGTAATGCATCAAATGGAACAGATTGTCCTAAGAATGTCTCCAGGCTTGCTCACTTCTTCTTTCGCCTTAAGAAAGGTTGAAGAAACTATTCAGATCTTTAAGGAGATCGTTTCACAGGGGCTGGGGCTAGAGGTCATGTTCGACACCGAATCCATCAATAACCAGTTGGCTTGTCGCGACTTCATTGGGTACCTGATAGAGGCAGAGAATGATTATTCAAAACTCCCAGAAAAGCTCACAGACAAGCAGGAGACCTGCAAAGCTATCAGCGATCGACAAAAGGATCCTTCCCAGGCTCAACTTCAACCCATGATTAGCAAGTTCATGGAGTACCGTGCCCAGTTCCACATCTCGTCGCCCAAGCAGCAAAAGTAAGATACCCCCTTTCATCCATGGGACGACGACGAATAGTTTCCTTCTTCCCATCTTTCTCCTTGTAAATATCCAAAGTGTGTTGACACAAACGATGACATCATCCATGTTGCACCATGGGATGATGTCATCCACTAAAGTTGTCAAAAGTCAACAAATGACTTTGTAACCTATTGTAAGATATTTTTGTAATTAAGTGGTTGGTTTGCTTTTGTCTTCTTTTCTTCTCTCTTTCTATATATACTTGAATACTTGTTGTATTCAGAGAGTGGATATCTTTTAGATGAAAAATAGAAGTGAGAAGAAAAGGCTTTGTACTTTTTGTAACAGAAGAAGATATTAATGCAAATATTAAGACTTTGTGCTGAATATGTGTGTAATGGGCATTTGATCTTTCTTATGTCATATCTATGCATTTATTCTGTTGAATCGATCTCTACTTTTTTGTCATTTATTCATCAGTATTGCTTTATTTGTTTATGCAAGTAGGTTTGGCTCTGTTTACTACTAATCCCAAAACATAAACCCTCTGACCTTTCTACTTTGGAATTCATTTCTTTTCTCCCTTCAGACCTGATCTTTCTTCATCCTCTCTTTCATTCCTTTCTTTTCGTAGTTGGAAACACCCCTACCGGGATGAGATCCCAAACTCCTGAAGGAAGAATATTGTAAGACTTGCACAGATTCCTGCTGGTAGAATAGCAATAAACCAATTTCACTTTGCTGACTCAAAGAGGGGCTATGCCCTGCACACTATTGGCTCGTGTATCCATAAATCTACCCAAGCGATAGATTTTCAAACCAATAGTTTTTGGCGACTCTACTGGGGATATCGAATAGATCTAGTAGATCTATGATGGTGGTATGATAAAAAATCAGTAAAAATCAGAAAAATCACTACCTGTTTGGAAATTTTAACTTTTGTTCAAAATCTAAATTTTTTGCAAAAGTGATCCAAATTGAAAATTTTCTTCTGAGATCCATAGATCTGGCCTAGTTGGAGATCTTTATTTCGTTGACTTTTTTTAAAAATCTGTATTTTTCCGTAGATCTGAGTTTTTGATAGTTTACCAAAATTTTCAAACTCTTTGAAAAGTCAACTCTAGATCTGGAAATCAGCTTACTAAGCTTCACCATCATTTTATCCTTGTTGTTCTTTGTCATTAAACCGCAATCGGTTTTCATAAAAGGATAAAATTAAATATTCAGAAAAGTACATGCTGCTGATTTTTGTCAAAAAATCAGCAAGTACAACCAAAAAGAGTTTTTAAATCTACTCCCCAATATTGCAGATCGGGAAGGTACGTTGGTAGGTGAATCATTTACTCGTAGCAGGAGAGCTCGTGGAGAAGTCGATCCTACTTTCGATCTGATTCAAAGGCACAACTTCAGTATAACACCGGTGCACTTTTCATCACTAAGTTCAGCTGATCGGTCAGCTAGAAGTGCCTCACCTCCATGAAAGAACCGGTTTTCACAAGGAGCCTCCACATCCCTTTGTAGTTCCTTGCTACTCAACAAAACTGTACTTCTAGCCCACGTTCTTTTTTCAGCCATCCAGATGGCGGTACCATGGGGAAATGCTATGGGTCCCTTGGCCTTGCCGCATCCTGTTCACGCGCTCCCACATGGAAACCGAAAGAATTTTCCCAAATTTGACGGGAGCGGGAACCAAAGCACGGATTCACACATATCTGCATTCATCATGTCATGCATTATCCTGGATGTGACCCAGGAAGATGTGTCGATTCACGTTTTTCTGGAAACTCTACAAGGACCCGCAGCAGAATGGTTTCAGCATTTACCGGCTGGATCTATTACCAATTGGGCCACCTTGAGGGATGCTTTTGAAGACAGGTACAAGCCTTCGGAAGATGCATTTGCATTGCTATCTTAGATCACTCACCTAAAGAAGGAGGCCAATGAGACCATGCGCGATTTTATCACTAGGTTCAATGCATTAATCGACCGTGTGCCTGTTGCCATGCTTCCAACACCGGAAAATTAGAAGTGTTTCTTCATGAACGCAATGAACTCGAAAGTAAGTTTCCTACTCTTGCAAGAACAAGTAGCTACCTTGATTCTCACCCAGGCTGTTGCCATCCAAATTGAAGATAATTTACTAATATCTGGCGAATTAAAAAGGGAATCATCCAAGCCTAAATCTTTGGACCCTTCTCCCACTACTTCGTCTGATCCGACATTTCAAAAAATGGTGAATGACTTACTCACATTAAAAAAGCAGTTAGCCCAAGCTTCCCCTAGTTACTCATACGGGATATCCCACGGAGGAATTTCATTTCCAACAATGTCCCACAAAGGTCACGCTTTCCTGTAATTGCTCCGCGGTTGGCGCTTGAGGCTCCTTCAGTCAACGCTTTAGCCAAAATCGAAGAAGAGGAGTAAAATTACGAAGAACCTTCGTCTCAAGGCGAAGATGATCAATATGTCGGTGAACCGACTAGCGAATCTACTATCGGGTATATGGAATTTGACGAGGAAGAATCCGACGAAGAAGAGGGTACATAGGGGTATGTAAGTGGACAATCATATGCTATTTTTACCTGCTCACAAGGAAAAGAAGTAGAGGTCACTGCCCATGTGCAAAAAGAGAAGGCCGTGTCAAACACGCCTCCAACCATTGCTAAAAGAGGTAATCCTCTTCCTACTCAACCCCCTGTTAAGTCTTTTACAAAGAAATCTTTCCCCCCATCTCTCCTCCAAATCAGCCTTCTTTTATTTCCATAAAGACCAGTAATCCTACTCTACCATTGCGAAGTGAGGGACTCATTCCTTCACCAGCGCAACCCTTAGCTGTGTTTGACATCATAGATCATGCTAAGAAGACTAAGATCCAAATGTCTGAAGTTGAATATTTTCAGTCAAACCCCGAACAACTTGTAAGGTTGACCAAGTATATTCAAAGTCAAGTTGTCATATCTCCCGAGATCTCCCTAAAAGGAATCCTCTCCACTCCTCCTGCGTCCCGCATAAATGTTGCATCAACATCTACATCAGGCAAGATAGAACCTTTCTATCTCTCCCTCCTAATCAATGGCCACAAGTTAAGTAATTGCATAATTGATTCTGGAGCTTCCGATAACGTCATGCCAGCAAAAGTCACCCATGCTTTGGGCCTCACCCTTACCAAGCCTTTTGGCAGATGTTATTCCTTGGAAACCAAGCAGGTTCCGTTGATTGGTCAAATCAAAGACGCACAGTTTGCATTTGCGGCGTTCCCAGAGAAAAGAGTAAAGATGACCGTCCTTGTTTCCGACATTCCAGCAGCCTATGGAATTTTGCTGGGAAGAAGTTTTTGCAGCGAAGTTGGTGGGGAGATTCATATGGACTGGTCTAAGGCTAGAATCCCTGTCAAAGGTGTAATGCAAACGTTGGAGCCTAAATCAAAAAAGAAGTACTTGACTACTAACTCCGAAGACCCCAAAGCCAAAATTCTTTTCGAATCATCAGGAATGGGGAACTATTTCTTGTCTACCGAGTCTGACAAAATGGCTGTTCTCGTCCAAGAAGAAGATCTTAACAAGATCTGGACTTTGTAGTTTGATGGCAGCTGCACGACTAGTGGATGTGGCGCTGGAGCCGTGATAATATCTCCCGAAGGGGAGATTATTCCTCTCTCTTTCAAGTTGCAGTTTTTCAACACAAATAATACTGTTGAGTATGAATCTCTGTTACTTGGCATGCAAGCCGCAAAGGAAAGAGGGATAAAAAATATGAAATTACAAGGTGATGTAGAGCTAGTCGTGAATCAAGTTAAAAGGATATATCAAGTGAAGAATGAGAGGCTCAGGCATTACCACAACGCAGTGTGGGACATCATTGAGGAATTTGACGCTTTTTCAATAGAATCCATTCCAAGAGCTCAAAACGACATGGACGATTCATTGGTTGTTTCAGCATCCCTCATGCTCCCTCACCCAGGTTTGAAAACAGACAAATACACCATTGAGGTGGTTTTCCACCCAAGCGTGCCGAACAATTATCAGCATTGGCAAGTATTCAACGATGACAATCAACTCATTGCCTTTCTAGAAAAGGCAGAAAATTTTAAGGAACTTCACTTTGAAGGATCCACTTCTACGTGCCATGAATCAGTCACCAGTCAAGATGATGAATCCAAAGGGAACGACGGAATATGTCAGCTCAAAGCAAATAAAATTCTGAAGGGCCTGGTTTCTTTAGAGTAGTTGTTCGATAGGCATGGCTATTTTATAAAAAAGAAAAGGCAAGATGATACTGGCTCCTCCCCAGAAACCGAACCAGTTAATTTAGGTTCGGTAGAACATCCGCAGTTCGTGAACATCGGAAAATGTTGCACACCTGAAGAGAAGCGGAATTTTTTCAAACTACTGAAGAAATACATGGATGTATTGGCATGGTCCTACGCCGATCTAAAGTCTTTTGAGCCAAAGGATGTCCAACATGACATTCCATTGAAAGAGGACGTCAAACCCTTTCGCCAGAAGCAGAGGCACTATAAACCTAAGATCTCAGGTACTATCCAAGCTGAAATTTAGGAGATTTTGGATGCGAGAATCATTTTTCCAATCCATCATAGTACTTGGGTGGCAAACATTGTGCCAATGTGCAAGAAAAATGGTGAAATACGCATATGCGTAGATTTTCGAAACCTAAATCAGGCTTCCTTAAAGGACAACTACCCACTTCCTATAATGGATCAAGTTCTACAAGCAGTAACTGGATCAGAAATGCTGTCCATGCTTGATGGTTTTTCAGGCTACAATCAGATTGAAGTTTCACTTGAAGACTAATTTAAAACAACATTCACTACTCCCTGGGGCACGTTTGCTTACAGCAGGATGCCTTTTGGCCTGACCAATGCTGGCGCCACTTTTCAAGTGGGCCGTGGACCTTGCATTCAAAGGTATGATGGGGAAGGTCATTATGGTTTATCTGGATGACTTAACTATGTTCTCTAAATAACGAATGATCATTGTGATCATCTGGAGAAAGTACTGGCCAGATGCCAAGAGCATGGGATTTCCCTGAACCCAAAAAAGTCTGTTTTTGGAGTCCAGAAGGAAAGTTGCTAGGACATGTTAGCAAAGAAGGAACGAAGATAGATACCGAAAGAGTTAAGGCTATTCAGAGCCTTGCTTTGCCTACAAGCAAGACCGACGTCCATTCTTTCTTCGGAAAGGTGAACTTTCTTAGGCGCTTTGTTCCCGACTTTGTTGAAAAGACTCGTCATAAATTAGACATGATGAAAGGGTCACCAACTTCCGATGGAGTGAAGAAGGGAAGATATCGTTTGATGAAATAAAAGCTTCCATCGCTCACGTGCCAGTCTTGGTGTGTCCCGATTTCTCCAAGGATTTTATTATGTATAGCTATGCATCTGAACATACTGTATCTGCCATCTTGATGTAAAAGAATTCTGAGAATATTGAATCCTTGATTGCGTTCATGAGATCTCCCCTCAAGCCTCATGAATTAAAAATGTCTCAGTTAGAAAAGCATGCCTTCGCCATTGTCAAAGCAGTCAAAAATTTCAGGTATTACATTTTAAATTCTAATACAGTGGTGCTAGTCCCTGACATGGCAGTCAAGTCAATTTTAACTCAACACGAGTTAAAAAGATTGCGAGGAAATTGGATTGCAAAGGTCCAGGAGTATGATCTGGATATAAAACCAACCAAGTTGGTAAGAGGCAAAGGCCTATGTCAACTTATGGCTGAAAACCAAGGGTCAGAAGTTTCCGGAGAAAAAGATGATTGTACCAATGAAGCACAAAGTTAGTTGGAGAAACTTGATTCACTGCCTATGGTCCTATTTGTCACAACCAACGATGAGTGGTATTCTGATATTGCTTTCTTCCTCACCTAACTGCAAAGGAGAAGCATGCTATAAAGCTCAGAGCAGCCAAATATGTCATCTGGGATGACAGTTTATACAAACGTGGGATAGATGGCATCTTCTTGCGATGTGTCGACAAGCCACAGCAGGTGAAGTTACTTGAAAATTTTCATAATTCAGCCTGTGGGGGCCATTTCTCCTCTTCCATGACAGTACATAAGATCATCCAGGCCAGGTACTATTGGTTGACGCTTTTCCAAGATACAGCTACCTAGGTAGCAAAGTGAGAGCCTTGTCAGCAGTTCGTCGGCAAGCCCAAGTTAGCTACTTTTCCCCTCAGACCGGTCATCATCGACGAACCATTCAAGTAGTGGGGAATTGATTTTATCAGCGCACTCAATCCCCAATCAAGTGCCAGACACAGTTATGTCCTAACAGCAACAGATTACTTCACCAAGTGGGTGGAGGCCATACCTGTCAAACATGCCACTTCTGAGGTTGTTTGTAGTTTTATCAAAGAAAATATCATTGTTAGGTTTGGCATTCCAAACAAGATTGTTGTTGATAATGCTTCTAACTTTTCTTCACGGGAAGTTATTAGTTTTTGCTATGAATACGGAATAACTTTAGCTCACGCCTCAGATTATTACCCTCAGGGAAATGGTCAGGTAGAATCCAGTAACAAAAACTTGGTGACCATCATATGAAAGCTAGTGGATGAGAACCAACGAATGTGGCACAAGTCCTTATACGATGCTTTGTGGGCAGACCGCATTACTCCCAAGAGATGTCTCGGTATGTCACCTTTTCAAGTGTTATATGGCATCGATGCCAAGCTTCCCATTTCCGCTGAACTCCCTGCTCTGTGCTTGGCATGGGCAACCGAAGATGAAACTTTTCAAAATTCCCTTGAAAAGAGGATCATGTATCTAGTAGAGCTCGAAGAAAAGAGAGTAAGGGTGGTCGACAAGATCACCCAACATCAGAGTCAGGTCAAAAGATTGTTCGATAAAAAAGCTAAGCAAAGAAATTTCTAGGTGGGAGACCTCATCCTTTTGTGGGACAAATGAAGAGAGCCAAAGGGCATGCACAGAAAATTTGATTCCCTATGGAGAGGACCTTTCAAGATCAAGTAGCTCAACAGAGAGAATAGTTTCTATCTCTCGTATCTAGATGGAACTGATCTCCCACTTCCCTATAGCGGGCAGCATCTGAAAATCTTCAGGAAGTAGAGCTTGCTCTCTTCTTTGTACAGTTTGCTTTTGTCGTGTGTTTGCTTTTATTGGTTGTGTGTTTCCCTTTCCGGTCCCCCTTGTTTTTGACTCTGTTACCCAATGGATAGGCACATGAGATATGGGATTCTCTACCCCTGAGGTTCGCTCAGAGATAGTCCCCTGAAAGAGCCAACTGTTATCCTGTAAAATTAGCAAGGGAAATTTTACAGATAACCCTACCAAAATTTTGTTCCGGTCCCTCGTCAGGGACTCCTTGCATTCAGAACGTTGCAAAATCCCTTCCTGGGAAATCTGGTTTTCTGAACTTAGCCTTTTTTGGTCTTTTTTGGTCGGGTGCACATAATGTCTATGCAACATCAAGTTTTGGTGCTCCCCCTTTAGATCCTTTGGCGCACGGTTCGAAGTGTCAACACACCTTTTGGTGCGCCTCACTATGTTGTGCCTTTCTTGCATGCGCCAAGGCACATGCACCTTCATGTCAGCAATACTTTTGTTGCACCAAGTTTTGGTGTGCCAAGGGCACATATATTCTTGTGTCAACAGCACTTTCGGTGCGCCAAAGGCACACATAACTTCGTGTTGGCAGGTATTTTGATGCGCCAAAGGGCGCATGCTTTCCATTGTCGACAACACTTTTGGCGCGCCACTTGAAAAAGTGGTTGGCGCATTTATTACCACCTCGCCTATATATAGGAGCATCTGCACTGTCATTTTCATCAGTCAGAATCACGTGATTTTCTCTTCCCTCTGTACCTGTCAGCGCACCTGCCTTGTCGTTTTCGAATCACTTCGTGGACCCGGTTTCACACTTCTCCATTATATAATCCAGGTAAGAGGTCCCTTTTGCTCGTGCTTTGTGTTTTGGTTTTTGGCTGCTTATTGGTGTGGATTGGGTTAAATAAGGCTGTGAAACCATGACCTTCCCCCCCCTTGCTGTTTCTTCTATTCTTCCACATGCATTTCCCCCTCTTTCTAGATCTGCTGGTAAAGGGGACTCTATCTTGAAAAGATTGCTTGAAACTCTTTGATTAAGCTTCTTCATCACCCAAAGACATCCTGCAAAAGAAGTTTAAATGCATGTAACCCCTCAGGAGAAAGAATCAAGGCTTGAAAATAAGACACTGTCATTTCCTCTTTTGGCGCATCTGCCACCCCTGCAATATGATATACAGTCGCGCCAATGGTGCATATACCATGCTTGTTACATAAAGAACAGTTGCGCCCTCAAGGCGCACTTCCCTTGCTTGTTGCAACCGCTTTTCCTGCGCCCTCTTGGTGCACCAAACTCATGTGTTGCATTATTAAAACTCACACCATTGGCGCACCCTGCATCCATGTAACACCAAATTTATATGCGCCAAGTACAAAACTGTTAAAAAGGCGCAGGTGCATCCATTCTTACAACAAAATTATGTTATGCAGACTTTCCATGTGCCGCACCAAGTTCCCCTGTGGCACATGAAAAAATGATGTTACACGCATTAAACTTATGCCCTTTGGCGCATCCTGTACCCGTGTAACATGAAAAATATCAGCGCCCTTTATAAAATGCATACATATGGTGCAGGCGCACTTCTGCTTACAACAACAAAAAATGCAACCTACAATATCTATGCGCCATGTGCCCTTTGGCGCTGATTTATCCCTTGAAGCAGCCCTTTTCTATGCACCATATTGTTTAACCCTGTAGCCTGCAGTATTCATGCGCCATGTGCCCTGAAGCCTTAAAATCACTAACTCTTCCTTCTGTCAGTACTTCAATGGAAGATCAAATAGCTGATATGACTTTCTTGCGTTGGGTTTCACTTCTTATTCTTGCAGATCAGCAACTGAGTTCAGAGTTACATATGTCAACATCAAGCAAGAAACCTACCAAATCTAAGGGAAAATCCAAGCTCACAGAGGAAGAAATGAAGTATAAATATCAGAGGGTCAGGATGCCCAAATCCCAGGCAGAGTGTGACCTAGATATCAGAGACTCAAAAATTGGTCACATTGATATGGAGGATTTCTGGGCCAGAACCCAGAGGGTCACAACAAGTCCATGGATGGACAAACTGATGGGTAGTGGGTTGCATTTCGCTGGAGGGATCCCAGTTAGTGCCGTGAACAATGAGTTTATGATGGTAGTAGCCCACTTCTACAACAAAGACACAAGATGTGTCCATAATGAGAAGGGCGAGGTCATAATCAACCTCACTGCCCGGAACTTTGAAATAATGCTCGGCATTCCTCACCAGCGGCACTTTGTGGCCGTAAGCCAGGAAGATTGCATCAAGGCTTGGGGTGAAAATGAGGATCAGTGTATGCAGCTGATGAATGAAGTATACCTGAAGAACAAAAAGGTGGTGACCAGATGGCCACAAGTCATTCATCGCAGTGACTTTTCAGAGGAACTCAGTGATACAATCACGTTCCTGAGTAGAGTATTTGGGCTTCCTGATGCCCATTACTTTCACAAGTGGATGCTGCGATACTTAGAAATGATGAACAAAAATGTGCTCGATCAACGCTTTGAGTGGGCGGAGATCATAAGCAGCACAATATCTGAGCAGCTCCAATAACTTACCACAATGGGGAGGTTCTATATGAACTCCTACGTAGTCTATGCTGCGGCTTCAGAAAGAGACTATCCAGCTCTAATGCGATGCGGGGTTTGGCCCCAAGTTAAAATATATGAATACTATCCGGAACTGAAGCTGGAAAATAGCATCCCCCAGTTCACAAAGATCAACGACACCTTCTTCTATGGCATCATCTATATTCTAAGGCCAAATATGACTCTCGGTCGTATGACCAAGAGTATCGTCACAGCCACAGAGAAATGGGGGGCCTTGTTCACTCAATTCCCCACCTTTACTTATCTGAGGGCAGCTAACTTCTTGGGGGAACCAACCAAACTGCCGATATATGCCGGGCCCAAGTTGATCCTGTTGGAGCTATCAAGACAGCTTATCACCTACCATGAGAAGTGTCTCAAGAGAAAGAAGGGTGGAACTCCTTTCCCCCTCATAGTGGGAAGGTATACTTGTCTCTCTCACCACAAGGCGAAGGATATGTTTGCAGAACTGGAGCTACTAAATCTAAAACATAACTTCCCAGCAAGGCCCAATTTCGACCCAAGAAATTGTCTCCCCAAGGCTAAACTCGATCCGATCCACATCCCTCAGATCGAGGATATTTACATCCACTTATATCATGAGGTCGAGCTCAGGATGAAGGATCATTCCCGCTTAGCCTTGGCCGAAATCATCTAGTACAGTGTGGCCATCGTCCCAAAAGGCTATCAAACTACTGAGCAAGAAGTTGATCAAGTATATCTTGACACGGGTGGGGATGATTGGCCTTTCGCGGTATGATCGACAGAAACAAAGCTCCTCAAACAATAGAGGAAAGGGTCAAGGAAACTCTGCGAAGAATAGAGCATTGGTGCCGAATGAATGACCTCATTTACCTCGGAGTTGATTTCATCACATCTCTATTGGGCAACGCACCTCCTTGGTCAAAACAGTTACCAAAGGGCAAGGGGAAAGGCAAAGAGGGTGAATCCGGCTCCACCCAAGAGGAAGCTCCTGAAAGTCCTCCTTCTGCTTCACAAGAACGGGTTGTAATCCCTGGAAAGCTTAGAAGAAGAAGCAGCGGAAGATGTTCCGATAGGCACATCCACTTAGGATGTGGCCACTACTATAACAATTGAGGTCCCTTCTGTCCCTTCTCCCTCTCCTCCTTCCCCTCCTCGAGTGACCCAAGCGACCATTCCTTTGGTCGTGTCCTCTCCCCCATCTTCCACTGTTCCCCCTTCTTCATCATCCATCTTCTCTTCTCTCGCGGAGCTGTCCCCCTCCATTTCTTCCCTCATCTCTAAGCTCCCTTCCATTCCTATGTCTTCCTCCCCTGCAGTATCTCTTCCTCCCGTGAGCACTTCCTCGGCTTCCCTCTCAATGCCACCTCCAAGTGTCTCCACGTTTTTTCCCTTCTACTACTGCAGCTGCCCCCTTCTCTGTTTTTGGCCCTTCTCCCATAAGTCCAGCCTGGATCTCCCAGCACCTGAGTCAGCAAAAGAGGAAAGTTCCCATCGCTCCAATGGACTTCTCCGTAATCCCATCAAAAGGGGACCAAGAAGCAAAAGCCGATAACCCGCTTCTCTCAGAGTGCATCAGGGGGGAGAGAGTAATGGAGATTGCATACCCCAATCCTTTGAAGGATAAGAAGGATCTGTCTCCAAAAGATTACAAAGTGACTCAAGTCATGATGGGGACATCTTCAGAAAGCCTGCAAGGAGAGGCCCTATCTGTAGTTGACACCCTTTGCAAAAAACTCCAAGAAGCAAAGGAAGAGAAAAGGCTGCTAAAGGAGAAAAATAAACATCTTCTCCACGCCTTGCAGAAAATGGGTAGTGCACCTCCTACAACTGCCGCCGAAACTCCTGAGCCTCTGAGCCAGGATAAGATTAATGAATATGTTAAAATCGGTGAGCAGGGCATGGCAGTTTCCTGCCTGGAGGAGCCAAATCCTCAAGGAAAGTGAGGGAGTGATCGCTAAGTTCACCGGTTTTGTACCAGAATATCAATCGAGACGAACAGAGAACTCCAGGCGATAGCAGGACCCATCTCCAAAGAGCTGGATCATGCCAGGATGCAACACGAGACCTTTCAAAAAATGCTCGACTGTTCAGTCAAAGATCTAGTCAAGTTTGGTGTCTTTGGACACCCCAGAGCCCTCAACAAAATCCTTTCTACTCTGGATTATCAGGTGGATCAGCTGGAGTTCATCCTGGAAGAAGATCGATCAAAGTAAAAGAGGAAGCCCTGGATACAATGCATCAAATGGAATAGATTGTCCTAAGAATGTCTCCAGGCTTGCTCACTTCTTCTTTCACCTTAAGAAAGGTTGAGGAAACTATTCAGATCTTCAAGGAGATCGTTTCACAGGGGCTGGGGCCAGAGGTCACGTTCGACGCCGAATCCATCAATAACCTATTGGCTTGTCGCGACTTCATCGGGTACCTGATAGAGGCAGAGAATGATTATTCGAAACTCCCAGAAAATCTCATAGACAAGCAGGAGACCTGCGAAGCTATCAGCGATCAGACACAAGGATCCTTCCGAGGATCAACTTCAACCCATGATTAGCAAGTTCATGGAGTACCGTGCCCAGTTCCACATCTCGTCGCCTGAGCTTCAAAAGAAGGATACCCCCTTTCAGCCACGGGATGACGACGAATAGTTTCCTTCTTCCCAACTTTCTCCTTGTAAATTATCCAAAGTGTGTTGACACAAATGATGACATCATCCATGTTGCACCATGGGATGATGTCATCCACCAAAGTTGTCAAAAGTCAACAAATGACTTTGTAATCTATTGTAAGATATTTTTGTAATTAAGTGGTTGGTTTGCTTTTGTCTTCTTTTCTTCTCTCCTTCTATATATACTTGAATACTTGTTGTATTCAATGAAGTGGATATCTTTTAGATGAAAAATAGAAGTGAGAAGAAAATGCTTTGTACTTTTTGTAACAGAAGAAGATATTAATGCAAATATTAAGACTTTGTGCTGAATATGTGTGTTATGGGCATCTGATCTTTCTTATGTCAGATCTATGCGTTTATTCTGTTGGATCTATCTCTACTTTTTTGTCATTTATTCATCAGTATTGCTTTATTCGTTTATGCAAGTAGGTTTGGCTTTGTTTACTACCAATCCCAAAACATAAACCCTCTGACCTTTCTACTTTGGAATTCATTTCTTTTCTCCCTTCAGACCTGATCTTTCTTCATCCTCTCTTTCATTCCTTTCTTTTCTTAGTTGGAAACACCCCTACTGGGATGAGATCCCAAACCCCTGAAGGCAGAATATTGTGAGACTTGCACAGATTCCTGCTGGTAGAATAGCAATAAACTAGTTTCACTTTGCTGACTCAAAGAGGGGCTATGCCCTGCACACTGTTGGCTCATCTATCCATAGATCTGCCCAAGTGATAGATTTTCAAACCAACAGTTTTTGGTGACTCCGCTGGGGATTTATCAGATCTAGTGGATCTATGATGGTGGTATGATAGAAAATTAGTAAAAATCAAAAAAATCACTACCAGTTTGCAAATTTTAACTTTTGTTCAAAATCTGAAATTTTTGCAAAAGTGACCCAAAATTGAAAATTTTCTTCTGAGATCCATAGATCTGGCCTATTTGAAGATCTTTAGTTCGCTAAATTTTTATAAAAATCTGTATATTTCCATAGATCTGAGTTTTTGACGGTTTACCAAAATCAGAAGTGTTTCTTTGTGAATGCTATGAGCTCGAAAGTAAGTTTCTTGCTCCTACAAGAACAAGTGGCTACCTTGATTCTTGCCCAGGCCGCTGCCATCGGAATTGAAGATAACTTGCTAATATCTGGAAAATCAAAAAGGGAATCATCTAAGCCTAAATCTTCAGGCCCTTCGCCCACTACTTGTTCGGATTCGGCATTTCAAAAGATGGCGAACGACTTGCTCGCATTAAAGAAGCAGTTATCCCAAGCTTCCCCCAGTTCCTCATACCGGGATATTCCATGAAGGAATTTCATTTCCAACAATGTTCCAAAAAGGCCGCGCTTACCTGCAACTACTCCACGGTTGGCACTTGAGGCTCCTACGGTCAACGCTTTAGTCGAAATCGAAGAAGAGGAGCAAAATTATGAAGAACCTTCGTCTCAAGGCGAAGATGATCAAGATGTCGGTGAACCAACTGGCGCATCTACTATGGGGTATATGGAATTTGATGAGGAATATTCTGATGAAGAGGAGGGTACACAGGGCTATGCAAGTGGACAATCATATGTTGTTTTTACACGCTCGCAAGGAAAAGAAGCAGAGGTCACTGCCCATGTGCAGAAAGAGAAGGCCGTGTCAAATGTGCCTCCAACCATTGCTAAAAGTGGTAATCCTCTCCCTACTCAACCCCCTGCTAAATATTTTGCAAAGAAATCTTTTCCCCCCATCTCTCCTCCAAATCAGCCTTCTCCTATTTCCATAAAGACCAGTAATCCTACTCTACCATCACAAAGTGAAGGACTCATTCCTTCACCAGCACAACCCTTAGCCGCGTTTGACATCATAGATCATGCTAAAAAGACTAAGATCCAAATGTCTGAAGTCGAGTATCTTTAGTCGAACCCTGAACAGCTTGTAAGGCTGACCAAGTATATTCAAAGCCAAGTTGTCGTATCTCCCCAGGTCCCCCTAAAAGGAATCCTTTCCACTCCTCCTGTGTCCCGCATAAATGTTGCCTCAACATCTGCATCAAGCAAGATAGAACCTTTCTATCTCTCCCTCCTAATCAATGGCCACAAGTTAAGTAACTACATAATTGATTCTGGAGCCTCTGATAACATCATGCCGGCAAAATTCACCCATGCTTTGGGCCTCACCCTTACTAAGCCTTTTGGCAGATGTTATTCCTTGGAAACCAAGAAAGTTCCACTGATTTGTCAGATCAAAGACACGCAGTTTGCATTTGTGGCATTCCCAGAGAAAAGAGTAAATATGACCGTCCTTGTTGCCGATATTCCAGCGGCCTATGGAATTTTGCTGGGAAGAAGTTTTTGCAATGAAGTTGGTGGGGAGATTCATATGGAGTGGTCTAAGGCTAGAATCCCTGTCAAAGGTGTAATACAGAAATTGGAGCCAGAATCACAAAAGAAGTACCTGGTTACTAGCTCTGAGGACCCCAAAGCCCAAATTCTTTTCGAATCATCAGGAATGGGGAACTATTTCTTTTCTACCGAGTCTGACAAAATGGTTGTTCTCGTCCAAGAAGAAGATCTTAACAAGATCTGGACTTTGTTGTTTGATGGCAGTTGCGCGACAAGTGGATGTGGCGCCGGAACCGTGCTAATATCTCCCAAAGGGGAGATTATTCCTCTCTCTTTCAAGTTGCAATTTTTCAACACAAATAATACTACTAAGTATGAATCTCTGCTACTTGGCATGCAAGCCGCGAAGGAAAGAGGGATCAAAATTTTGAAAGTGCAAGGTGATGCAGAGCTAGTCGTGAATCAAGTTAAAAGGATATATCAAGTGAAGAATGAGAGGCTCAGGCATTACCGTAATGCGGTGTGGGACAGCATCGAAGAATTTAATGCTTTTTCAATAGAATCCATTCCAAGAGCTTGGAATGACATGGCCGACTCATTGGTCGTTTCAGCATCCCTTATGCTCCCTCACCCAGGTTTGAAAACAGATAAATACACCATTGAGGTGGTTTTCCGCCCAAGCGTGCCAGACAATTCTCAGCATTGGCAAGTATTCAATGATGACAATCAACTCATTTCCTTTCTAGAAAAGGTGGAAAATTTTAAGGAACTTCACTTTGAAGGATCCACTTCTACGTGTCGTGAATCAGTTACCGGTCAAAACAATGAATCCGAAGGGAACGACAGCATATGTCAGCTCAAAGGAAATAAAATTATGAAGGGCTTGGTTTCTTTGGAACGGTTGTTCGACAGGCATGACCATTTTTTAAAAAAGAAAAGGCAAGATGATACTGCTCCTCCCTAGAAACCGAACTGGTTAATTTAGGTTCGGTAGAACATCCGCAGTTTGTGAACATTGGAAAATGTTGCACACCTGAAGAGAAGCGGAAGTTTGTCAAACTGCTGAAGAAATACATGGATGTATTAGCATGGTCCTATGCCGATCTAAAGTCTTTTAAGCCAAAGGACGTCCAGCATGACATCCCGTTGAAAGAGGACATCAAACCCTTTCGCCAGAAGTAGAGACATTATAACCCTAAGATTTCAGGTACTATCTAGGCTGAAATTTAGAAAATGTTGGATGCGAGAATCATTTTTCCTATCCATCACAGTACTTGGGTGGTAAACATTGTGCCAGTGTGCAAGAAAAATGGTGAAATACGCATATGCGTAGATTTTCGAAACCTGAATCAGGCATCCTTAAAGGACAACTACCCACTTCCTATAATGGATCAAGTTCTACAAGCAGTAACTGGATCGGAAATGTTGTCCATGCTTGATGGTTTTTCAGGCTACAATCATATTGAAGTCTCACCTGAAGACCAATTTAAAACAGCATTCACTACCCCATGGGGCATGTTTGCCTACAGCAGGATGCCTTTTGGCCTGACCAATGCTGGCGCCACTTTTCAGCGGGCCATGGACCTTGCATTCAAAGGTATGATGGGGAAGGTCATTGTAGTTTATCTGGATGACTTAACTGTGTTCTCTAAATGATGAAATGATCATTGTGATCATCTGGAGCAAGTATTGGCCAGATGCAGAGAGCATGGGATTTCCCTGAACCCGAAAAAGTCTGTTTTCGGAGTCACAGAAGGAAAGTTGATAGGACATGTTGTTAGCAAAGAAGGGATGAAGATAGATACCAAAAGAGTTAAGGCTATTCAAAGCCTTACTTTGCCTACAAGCAAGACGGGCATTCACTCTTTCTTCGGAAAGGTAAATTTTCTCAGGCGCTTTATTCCTGACTTTTCTGAAAAGACGCGTCATATATTGGACATGATGAAAGGATCACCAACTTTCTGATGGAGCGAGGAAGGGAAGAGGTCGTTCGAAGAAATAAAAGCTTCTGTCACTCACGCACCAGTTCTGGCGTGTCCCGATTTCTCCAAGGATTTTATCATGTATAGCTATGCATCTGAGCATACTGTATCTTCCATCTTGATGCAAAAGAATCCTGAGAATGTTGAATCCCCAATTGTGTTCATGAGCTCTCCCCTCAAGCCTCATGAATTAAAAATGTCTCAGTTGGAGAATCATGCCTTTGCTGTTGTCAAAGCAGTCAAAAACTTCAGGTATTACATTTTAAATTCTCATACAGTAGTGTTGGTCCCTGACACGGCAGTCAAGTCAATTTTAACTCAATAGGAGTTAGGAAGCTTGCGAGGAAATTGGATTGCAAAGGTCCAAGAGTACGATCTGGATATAAAACCAACTAAGTTGGTAAGAGGCAAAGGCTTGTGTCAACTTATGGCCGAAAACCAAGGGTCAGAAGTTTCCGGAGAAAAATATGATTGTATCAATAAAGCACAAAGTCAACTGGAGAAGCCCAATTCACTTCATATGGTCCTGTTTGTCACAACCAGCAATGAGTGGTATTCCGATATTGCTTTCTTCCTCACCTACAGCAAATGCCCAGCTCACTTAACTGCAAAGGAGAAGTACACTATAAAGCTCAGAGCAGCCAAATATGTCATCTGGGATGACGGTTTATACAAACATGGGATAGATGGCGTCTTTCTGCGATGTGTTGACAAGCCACAGCAGGTGAGGTTACTTGAAAGTTTTCATAATTCAACCTATGGGGGCCATTTCTCCTCTTCCGTGACAGCACACAAGATCATCCGGGCCAGGTACTATTGTCTGATGCTTTTCCAAGATACAGCTACCTGGGTAGAAAAGTGTGAGCCTTGCCAGCAGTTCGTCAGCAAGCCCAAGTTGGCTACTTTTCCCCTTGGGCTGGTCATTGTCGACGAACCATTCAAGTAGTGGGGAATTGATTTTATCGGTGCACTCAATCCCCAATCGAGTTTCGGACACAGTTATGTCCTAACAGCAACAAATTACTTCACCAAGTGGGTGGAAGCCATACCTGTCAAACATGCCACTTCCGAAGTTGTTTGCAGTTTCATCAAAGAAAATATCATTGTCAGGTTTGGCGTTCCAAACAAGATTGTTGCTGATAATGCTTCTAACTTTTCTTCATGGGAAGTTATTAGTTTTTGCTATGAATACGGGATAACTTTAGCTCACGCCTCAGATTATTACCCTCAGGGAAATGGTCAAGCAGAATCCAGTAACAAAAACTTGGTGACATCATACGAAAGCTAGTGGATTAGAATCAGCGAATGTGGCACAAGTCCTTCTACGATGCTTTGTGGGCAGATCACATTACTCCCAAGAGATCTCTCGGTATGTTTCCTTTTCAAGTGTTATATGGCACCGATGTCGAGCTTCCCATTTCCGCTAAACTCCCTGCTCTGCACTTGGCACGGGCAATTGAAGATGAAACTTTTCAAAATTCCCTTGAAAAGAGGATCATGTATCTAGCAAAGCTTAAAGAAAAGAGAGTAAGGGTGGTCGACAAGATCACCAAACATCAAAATCAGGTCAAATATTGTTCAATTAAAAAGCTAAGCAGAGAAGTTTCCAGGTGGGAGACCTCATCCTTTTGTGGGACAAATGAAGAGAGCCAAAGGGCATGCACAGAAAGTTTGATTCCCTGTGGAGAGGGCCTTTCAAGATCAAGCATCTCAACGGAGATATTAGTTTCTATCTCTCGTATCTGGATGGAACCGATCTCCCACTTCCCTACAGCGGGAAAAATCTGAAAATCTTCAGGAAGTAGAGCTTGCTCTCTTCTTTGTATAGTTTGCTTCAGTTGTGTGTTTTTTTCGTGTGTTTGCTTTTGTTGGTTTTGTGTTTCCCCTTCCGGTCTCCCTTGTTTTTGACTCTGTTACCCAATGGATAGGCACGTGAGATCTGGGATTCTCTACCCCCGAGGTTCGCTCAGAGATAGTCCCAAGAAAGAGCCACCTGTTATCCCGTAAAATTTTCAAGGGAAATTTTACAGATAACCCTACCAAAATTTTGTTCTGGTCTCTCATCAGGGACCCCTTGCGTTCGGAACGTTGTAAAATACCTTCCCGGGAAATCTAGTTTTCCGAACTTAGCCATTTTTGGTCTTTTTTGGTCAGGTGCACATAATGACTATGCAACATCAAGTATTCATGCACCCCCTTTAAATCCTTTGGCGCACGGTTTGAAGTGTCAACAGGTATTTTGATGTGCCTCACTATGTTGTGTCTTTCTTGCATGCGCCAGGGTGCATGCGCCTTCATGTCAACAATACTTTTGTTGTGCCACTTTTTGGTGCACCAAGGCCGTACATATTCTTGTGTCAAAAAAAAATTTGGTGCGCCAAAGGTGCACATAACTTCGTGTTGGCAGGTGTTTTGATGCACCAAAGGGCGCATGCTTTCTGTTGTCAACAGTGCTTTTCATGCACCACTTGAAAAAGTGGGCGGCGCATTTATTACCACCTCGTCTATATATAGGCGCATCTGCACTTTCATTTTCATCCATCAGAATCACGTGATTTTTTCTCTTACCTCTGTACCTGTCAGCGCACCTACCCTGTCATTTTCGAATCACTTCGTGGACCCAGTTTCACACTTCTCCATTATATAATCCTGGTAAGAGGTCCTCATTTCTTTTGTGCATTTTTTGTTTTGGTTTTTGGCTGCTTGTTGGTGTGGATTGAGTTAAAAAAGATCTGTCAAAACCATGAACTCAACCCCCTCCTTGCTGCTTTTCTTTATTCTTCCCCATGCATTTTCCCCCTCTTTCCAGATCTGCTGGTAAAGGGGACTCTGTCCTGAAAAGATGGCTTAGAACTCTTATTTTTAGCTTCTTCATCACCCAAAGATACCCTTAAAAAGAATCTTATAAACATGTGAACACCTCAGAGAAGAAATAAATCTTCAAAGAAAGACTCTGATTTTTCCTCTTTTGGCGCATCTATCACCCCTACAACATAATATACAATCGTACCAATGGCGCATATACCATGCCTGTTACATAAAGAACAGCTGCGCCCTCAAGGCACACTTCCTTCACTTGTTGCAACCACTTTCCCTGTGCCCTACTTGGTGCACCAAACTCATATGCTGCATCATTGAAACTTGCGCCATTGGCGCACCCTACATCTATACAACACCAACTAAATCTGCTCCAAGTGCAAAGATGTAAACAGCACGGGCGCATCCATTGTCACAACAAAATTATGTTATGCAGACCTTCTATGCGCCGCGCCAAGTTCTCCTGTGGCGTAGGAAAAAAATATGTTACACGCATTAAACATGTGCCCTTTGGCATGTCCTGTACCCGTGTAACATGAAAAATATTCACGCCCTTTATAAAATGTATACCCATGGCGTAGGGGCACTTATGCTTACAACAACAAAAAATGCAACCTGTAGTATCCATGCACCATGCGCCCTTTGGCGCTGATTTATCCCTTGCAGCAGCCCTTTTCTGTATGCACCATACCATAATAACCCTGTAATCTGCAATATTCATGTGCCCTGTGCCCTAAGGCCTTCAAATCACTAACTCTTTCTTCTGTCAACGCTTTAATGGAAGATCAAACAGCTGATATGACTTTCTTGCGCTGGGTTTCACTTCTTATTCTTGCAGATCAGCAACTGAGTTCAAAGTTACATATGTCAACATCAAGCAAGAGACCTACCAAATCTAAGGGAAAAGCAAAGCTCACAGAAGAAGAAATGAAGTACAAGTATTAGAGGGTCAGGATACCCGAGTCCCAGGCCGAGTGCGACCTAGACATCAGAGACTCAGAACTGGGTCATATTGACATGGAGGATTTCTGGGCCAGAACCCAGAGGGTCACAAGAAGTCCATGGATGGACAAACTGATGGACAGTGCACTGCACTTCGCTGGAGGAATCCCAGTTAGTGCCGTGAACAATGAGTTTATGATGGTAGTAGCCCACTGCTACAACAAAGACACAAGATGTGTCCATAATGAGAAGGGCGAGGTCATAATCAACCTTACTGCCCGTAACTTTGAAATAATGCTCGGCATCCCTCACCACTAGCACTTTGTGGCCGTGAGCCAGGAAGATTGCATCAAAGCTTGGGAAGACAATGAGGATCAGTGCATGCATCTGATGAATGAAGTATACCTAAAGAACAAAAAGGTGGTGACCCGATGGCCACAAGTCATTCATCGCAATGACTTTTCAGAGGAACTTAGTGACACAATCATGTTCCTGAGCAGAGTATTTGGGCTTCCTGATGCCCATTACTTTCACAAGTGGATGCTGAGGTACTTAGAAACAATGAACAAAAATGTGCCCGATCAACGCTTTGAGTGGGCGGAAATCATAAGTAGCACAATATTTGAGCAGCTCCAACAACTTAACACAACGGGGAAGTTCTATATAAACTCCTACGTAGTCTATGTTGTGGCTTTAGAGAGAGACTATCCAGCTCTGATGCGGTGCAGGGTTTGGCCCCAAGTTAAAATCTATGAATACTCTCCAGAACTGAAGCTGGAAAATAGTATCCCCCAATTTATAAAGATCAACGATGCCTTCTTCTACGGCATCATTTGCCTTTTGAGGCCGAACATGACTCACGGTCGCACGACCAAGAGTATTGTAGCAGCTACAGAGAAATGGGGAGCCTTTTTCACTCAATTCCCCACCTTCACCTATCTGAGGGTGGTTAACTTCTTGTGGGAACCAACTAAATTACCGAGATATGTTAGTCCCAAGTTGATCCTGTTGGAGCTGTCGAGACAGCTTATCACCTACCATGAAAAGTGTCTCAAGAGAAAGAAGGGTGGAACTCCTTTCTCCCTCATAGTGGGCAGGTATACATGTCTCTCTCACCACAAGGGGAAGGATATGTTTGCAGAACTGGAGCTGTTAAATCTAAAGCATAACTTCCCAGCAAGGCCCACCTTCGACCCAAGAAATTTTTTTCCTAGGGCCAAGCTCGATCCGATCCACATTCCTTAGATTGAGGATATTTACATCGACTTATATCATGAGGTCAAGCTCAGGAGGAAGGATCATTCCCGCTTGGCCTTAGAAGAAATCATCCAGTACGGTGTGGCCATCATCCCAAAAGGCTATCAAACTGTTGATCGAGAAGTTGATCAAGTATATCTCGACACAAATGGGGACGATTGGCCTTTCGCGGTGATCGAAAGAAACAAATATCCTCAAACAATAGAGGAAAGGGTCAAGGAAACTCTGCGAAGAACAGAGCATTGGTGCCGAATGAATGTTCTCATCTACCTCGGAGTTGATTTCATCACATCTCCATTGGGCAACGCACCTCCTCGGTCAAAACAGCTACTAAAGGGCAAGGAAAAAGGTAAAGAGGGTGAGTCCAGCTCCACCCAAGAGGAAGCTCCTGAGAGCCCTCCTTCTGTTTCACAAGAACGGGTTGTAATCCCGGAAAGCTTAGAAGAAGACGCAACGGAAGATGTTCCAATAGGCACATCCACTCAGGATGTGGCCACGACTATAACAATTGAGGTCTCTTTTGTCCCTTCTACTCCTCCTCCTTCCCCTCCTCGAATGACCCAAGCAACCATTCCTTTGGTCGTATCCTCTCCAAAATCTTCTACTGTTCCCCCTTCTTCCTCATCCATCTTCTCCTCTCTTGCGGAGCTGTCCCCCTCCATTTCTTCCCTCATCTCTGAGCTCCCTTCCATTCCTATGTCTTCCTCCCCTACAGTGTCTCTTCCTCCCGTGAGCACTTCCTCGGCTTTCCTCTCAATTCCGCCTCCAAATGTCTCCAATTTTTTCGCTTCTACTACTGCAGCTACTCCCTTTTCCATTTCTGGTCCTTCTCCCATAAGTCCAGCCTGGATCTCCCAGCACCTGAGTCAACAGAAGAGGAAAGTTCCCATCGCACCAATGGACTTCTCTGCCATCCCATCAAAAGGGACAAAGAAGAAAAATCCTATAACTCGCTTCTCTCAGAGTGCATCAGGGGAGAGAGTGATGGAGATTGCATACCCCAATCCTTTGAAGGATAAAAAGGATCTGTCCTTGACAGATTACACAGTAACTCAAGTCACAATGGGGACATCTTCAAAAATCCTGCAAGGAGAAGCCCTATCTGCGGTTGACGCCCTTTGTAAGAAACTCTAAGAAGAAAAGGAAGAGAAAAGGCTGCTAAAGGAGCAAAACAAATATCTTCTCCACGCCTTACAGAAAATGGGTAGTGCGCCTCCTACAACTTCCGCCAAAAATCCTGAGCCTATGAGCCAGGATAAGATCAATGAATATGCTAAAATCGGCGAGCAGGGCATGGCAATTTCCACCTGGAGGAACCAAATCCTCAAGGAAAGTGAGGGAGTGATCGCTAAGTTCACCGATTTGTACCAGAATATCAATCGAACGAATAGAGAACTCAAGGTAATAGCAAGACCCAAATCCAAAGATCTTGATCATGCTAGGATGCAACACGAGACCTTTCAGAAAATTCTCGACTATTCAGTCGATGATCTGGTCAAGTTCGGCATCTTTGGACACCCTAGAGCCCTCAATAAAATCCTTTCCACTCTGGATTATCGGGTTGATCAGCTGGAGTTCGTCCTGGAGAAGATCAAAAAGGTAAAGGAGGAATCCCTGGATGCAATGCATCAAATGGATAAGATTGTTCTCAGAATGTCTCCAGGGTTGCTCACTCCTTTCGCCTTAAGAAAGGTTGAGGAAACTATTCAGTTCTTCAAGGAGATCATTTCACAGGGGCTAGGGCCAGAGGTCACATTTGATGCCGAATCCATCAACAACCTATTGGCATGTCATGACTTCATTGGGTACCTGATAGAGGCAGAGAACAATTATTCAAAACTCCTAGAAAATCTCACAGACAAGCGGGAGACCTACAAAGCTATCAGCGATAAACACAAGGATCCTTCCCAGGATCAACTTCAACCCATGATTAGCAAGTTCATGGAGTACCGTGCCCAGTTCCACATCTCGTCACCCGAGCAGCAAAAGCAAGATACCCCCTTTCAGCCACGGGACGACGACGAATAGTTTCCTTCTTCCCAAATTTCTCTTTGTAAATATTCAAAGCATGCTGACACAAATGATGACATCATCCATGTCGCACCATGGGATGATGTCATCCACTAAGTTGTAAAAAATTCAAAAAATGAATTTGGAATCCTTTGTAAGATATTTTTGTAAATAAGTGGTGTGTTTGCTTTTGTTTTCTTTTCTTCTCTCTTTCTATATGTACTTGAATACTTGTTGTATTCAAGTGGTGGATATCTTTTAGATGAAAAATAGAAGTGAGAAGAAAAGGCTTTGTACTTTTTGTAACAGAAGAAGATATTAATGCAAATATTAAGACTTTGAGCTAAATATGTGTGTTATGGGCATCTGATCTTTCTTATGTCAGATCTATGCGTTCATTCTATTGAAATCTATCTCTACTTTTTTGTCATTTATTCATCAGTATTGCTTTATTCGTTTATGCAAGTAGGTTTGGCTCTGTTTACTACCAATCCCAAAACATAAACCTTCCGACCTTTCTGCTTTGGAATTCATTTCTTTTCTCCCTTCGGACCTGATATTTCTTTATCCTCTACTTCGTTCCTTTCATTTCACAGTTGGAAACACCCCTACTGGGATGAGATCCCAAAACCCTGAAGGCAGAATATTGTAAGACTTGCACAGATTCCTGCTGGTAGAATAGCAATAAACTAGTTTCACTTTGCTGACTCAAAGAGGGGCAATGCCCTACACACTGTTGGCTCATCTATCCATAAATATACCCAAGCGACAGATTTTCAAACCAACATGGGTCAAATCAAATGTGAAATTTTCATGGTGGTTACATAACCGCTGCTTTAGACAAAGCAGAAGTTATGCAACCATTTCTCTGCACAGAGCGACGATTGGGTAACTGTCAAGGTAGCTTCCAGATTTTAACTAAGTACTACAATTTTTTTAATTTTTAATTATTTTTATAATAATTTTGTCAACCTTATTATTCATTGTTATGGTTCTAACTTTCTCTTTTTGATGTTTATGAATGTAGGGAAAATATATTAGATGTAGCAGACCTCAAGAGTGTGATTGGTTTCCCCCGATTTGGGATGCACTCACCTAGGATGAGAGGGACTTATTACATAGAGTTGGGATATGGAGGATATCTCAAACTTACTTAGATTTACCAGTCAGTCTTCTATTTTGTGACTTACTGAGTTACTGGGATGTAGACTGAACACTTTCTAACTACTTGGAGTTAAGGGGAGTGGAAAATTACTTTAGAGGACGTCTACCAGATCCTGGGGGTTCCTTTCATTGGAAGGAATTTAACTTTGGCTAGTGTGAGCATATTTTTTCAAGACCATGTCTGGGAAAGATACAGGGGAGATGGACTGGCACCCGAAACAAGTGCCAAACATGGGATGAGATTTCTATCAGTTGCATCTATAGTTATCTGTACCTTGCGCAAGGTCATTATTGGAATCTTGGCTTCGTACTTGGTTGGGGACAAGGAAAGGGAAAAGCTTATTTACTGTTGGACACTCACTATATAGATCATTGAGTATAATGGCCGCATATTTACATGGGGCATTGATATCATTGGTGTTGTTTACCATGATTTAAGTAAAGTTGTTTCACTGAAGCGCAGGGCCCTTAGTCATCCCACACTAGTCATGATTTGGGTGTATGAACACATGATCCCCTACCAAAGGGACATCAGGATAGTAGATCCAGGGGTGATCAGAGTGGCTACATGGGTTGACATGGATCCACTCAAGTGGCCACATTCATCAGTTTCTACACTCAATATAGATGAAATGATCACACAACCGTACTAGGACATGTCTGGAATTTGGGGTGATGAGGCAATTATATTAGCTACATTAATTTCTACTATGTAGTTAGTGGACATGACCAACATGGTAGAGACCCATCTAGTTCACAAGGTACCACAACATTTTGGTTTTCCTTACATTGGTGCCTTCCCAAAAATCCTTATAGTATACAAAGGGATCCGAGAGGATAGAGTTGACCCAAAAGGCAAGCTCGAGTGGATAATTGTCATTCCTAGAGTTTTGATCGACACTCCACATATTACACAAGACCTGGCTAGGCCATTGTAGATCGTACAAATTGAGGTAGGACCCACACATAGCTGGGAGGAGGAAAAAGATGAGGCAAAGACAGAGACAGAGGTAGAGAGTGAGTGAAAGATGAAGGCAGATACTGAGAATGAAATAGAGTGGGTGGTTATTGGAGAGGCATCTGTGGTAGTTAGGTCCAAACCAGAGGTTGAGGCAGAGACATTACATTTAGAGGATCCTCTGACTCTCGGAGGAGGAGGGGATGATGAGTGGGTCTTTGGTCAGTGCATGGCCACATAGGAAGTCATAGAAGAGGAGGTTAGAGTGGAGGAGATACCTGCCATAGCTCCCGCACCACAATTAGCACCAATTGATCCCTCCTAGATTCCTGGAGATACGAGTAAGTAAAATAATCTTCTTTCAATTTTACTTCTTAAACTAGATTTTTAGAAAACTACACACTACGATACTTTTTTTTTTATTTTTGGAGGTTTTTTGAATCGTTTTCATTCGTGCTTATAGGTACTACTAATGGCTGGTGAGATCTTATTCATTTGATTCTCCTAGAAACCTTTGCACACCCTATGAGGAAGACACAAGAGTAGTTGCTTGCAGACGCTAGGTGACCAACAATGGTTGGTCATCACACTGATTTGTTCGTGTCGACATGGCATGTTGTAATGACCATGACTCAGATGAGATCCGAGCTTACTGGATGCAAGATGGTCAAGAGGAGACACCGATGAGGCCATTCTCACAGTGAGACCACTGCCACCACTGGTAGATCAGTTTCCCGGTACTCTCTCAGGCATTATCATCAATCGACACACAGAGGTTGTCACTCTTGCCATAGGAGTCATAGCAGGAGCCATCATATGACCCGGAGGACATTTCATACATTGATAATTCCCTAAATATCCCTAAACCATGCCAATGTGGTAGATCATTTATCAATATTTTCATCAGTACATGGAACGTGAAAAATAAACTTCATATGCTCAAGTTATGGCTGGTCAAAGTTTGGTCACAGTTCAGACTCGATAGAGTCAATTGACCAATATGATAGTGACACAAGGAAAAATTGATGATTTGGAAATAATCTAGATTCAACACCATTGCGTAGATATTTTCAAGACATTTCTGACGCACTTTGAACGGACCAAATTTGCATCCGTATGCAAAAGTTATGACCGGTCAAAGTTCGATCTATTAGGGATCAATGATCGGAGGTAGAAAAATCATAGGATGACATGTGGAACAATTGAATTTGGGCATACATACATGGCAGAAAAATGGTCTAATGCATGGCCCATGCCAAATTTATTTTTGTTTCCACTTTTCATTTAAAGCCACCGTGATCCTTTACGCTCATGGATGTGGGATTTTAAATCCCACACTAATGTAAAGAGGTGGAGTGGATGGGGCGATTCAAACCCTTAACCACCCACACACCAAAATTAGATTCCACTACCATGTCATAAATCTGGTTAATTTTATATAATGGGCTAATTTGGTTTTGTATACACACAAGCCCGTGTATGAGTTATGGGTTCAAGGAGGTGTTTGTAGAGATCATCATTTTAGGGGCACTTAGAGGCATTTTTAGCATTTGGATGTGAAAAAGAAGAATTGATCATAATATCTATTATGCTCTTGATGATGATATATATGTTTTACCATTTTAGGGATATTTAATTTCCCATTTTGGGTATATTGTACTGGTCCGTGCATAGGCCTTAGGCATTATTATGGTAGTTTTTTAAAATCTACAGTTTTGAGGCACTTCAGGAGCATTTCTAGATCTCAGTGTATAACCTAGAAAGTTTTCTAGAATTACAAGATGATCCTAATGGACCTATTGTTGGTTTCTAATTTTTGAGGTATTATGATATACATTTTTTCCATATGGAATTCATTCAAGTGTTTGGAGTCCATCTGGAGCATTCATCAAGCGTTCTACCTCATTGAGGGAAGAACTATTGGAGATATGATCTTATGCACATTATTCAACTCACATATTCACTTTGTGTAGAGCCGAGATGATTCATGGCCATATAATAGAGTGGTAGCCATTCGTAGGAGAATATTATTGTTCTCTATTTACCAGTTCAGATTTTTTATGAATCAATTGGTAATGTAGGATAATTTTATTATCTGGTCTTGAAGTCCTTATGAGTCAATTAGGTATGTGGTCACCTTTATGTTATAGTTCTGAGCCATTGTGGATCAATTGGGGCATTGTTCTTCTACATTTGTGTAGCTTGGATATTCAGCTCTGTGTAGAGGCTTGTTGCAAGTGCAACTAGAGTGGTAGCTGTTTGTGGAGAAGATTCTTGTACTTCATGAGGATCATATTCAAAGTCCATTAGAGTCAAGTAGTTATATGTTCATTTTGGAGGCATCTGGTTCAGATTCCTTATGGAATCAACTAGGTAAGATTTAGTTCATTATTGTGCATTCATAGCTTCATTTGCAGATTGCATTCTATTTGCAAGTAGAAAGTGTAATGAATCAGTTCAACATTTGAACCTGGAGACGTAGGAATTTTCTGAACTCCGTTATCAAATTATTTGAATTGTCTGGGGGTTTCACTTTTTCCACTACATTTTCTTTTAAATTGGTAACTTTTCTGGAGTTTTTTAATAGGTGCCTATAGGGTTCTGTGGATGGATAGAAATTTTTTGCCCTTGCTTACGAATCATTTCTGGTATCAGAGCTGGTGATATTATCTAGAGAAACCTACTAATATACGAGCAAGTTGGTTGATTTGATAGCGTGTTTGCATCAATTTGTGCTTCTGGTATAGGTTATGGGCAACACTATTCTTGGAGTTCAACTTTGTGAGAAATATTGAGGGATAGGTTTATCATACTCATTAATTTTCTCGCATTTGAATCTTGGAATAATCCATTTATATCTCCTAATCATCTTTTGAGTGCTTGTTACAACTTGGATATATGAATTGAAATAATATTGATAATAATATGGATATTTGTTCAGCCATTTATGCAAAAACAATTGATCTCATTGGTGTCAGCTTAGATTGTCATTATGTGTAGAGGCATTATGAGCATGTGCATTAGAATGGTAGTTGTTCATCATTGGCATATGACATTAGATAAGATAGTCACTCTATGTAGAGGCTCGTGGTTATGCAATAGAGTGATACCTGGTAGTTCTTCTGTCGATAAGAGGCTTCATGCACCGTGTAGAGGTAAGAGACCTTGTAGCGGGGTGGAAGTCATCATTGTTGATCTCATAGATGGATATTAGCGCACAATGTTACTCTATATAGAGGATTTGTGAGTCCATGTAACATATAGAGTAGTATATGATCATTAGTGTCATCATGACATTAGCTCAGATCGAAATGTTGCTCCACGTAGAGGCCTTGTGGTTGTGTAGCACAATGGTTATAGCTGATCATCATGGACTTGGCACTCGGGTCAGACTCTTCATTTTGTGTAGAGGCTATCTTGTGGTCATGTAGTATAATGGTACCTGATTATCATCATCATTTGGGTTTTTGTACCATGTGTAGAGGTAGAGGACTGTGCAACAGGGTAAAAGTCACCATCACAGACACTTCTTAGCACCATGTAGAGGCAGAGATCGTGTAGTAGGATTAGAGGAAAGTGTCTTCTTCAGTGGCACAAAAAATCATTCTATGTAGAGGCATGGTCTATGCAGTAGGATGAAGATTACTAGGAGGTTTTAGTAATGTGGTGACAGAATTTCACATGTCCTAGGATCAAGCCATCAATTATTTGATTGTGGAGTAGCAATGTACTAGTGTAGATATCTTCTCATCAACACCAGGTTCGGAGTTCACAAGCTTTTTGTGGACAAAAAGCCTTCTCATTTAAGAGGTGTGATCCATGTAGGACATTTTGGGATGTCGATAGGAGTTACCATAAATCTACTATAAACTATAATAGAGTGGTAGTATAGCATTCAATGATATCTTTCCAACGGTACATGGAATGCTGGAAAACAGAGCTTTGCATGCTCAAGTTATTGCTGGTCAAACTTTGGTTGTAGTTCGGACTTGACAAAGTCAACTAGCCAATATATACAGCGACATGTGGAAAAATGGATGATTTTGGAAATAATATATAGTTAGACACTATTATCATATAGCATCATGTCAAGAACATTTCCAAAACATTTTGAATAGACCAATTCTGAGTCCGTATGCAAAAGTTATGACTGGTCAAAGTTCGGTCAGCATTAGTGGACCAATCACATGTTGACACATGACAACATCTGTACATGGTTGACACGTGGAACATCTGTATTTGGGAATAAATACATGGAAGAAATTTTTTCTAATGCATGGCCCATGCCACATTTAATTTGGGTGGCCACTTTGCATTTAAACCCACCGTGATCCTATATGCTCATGAATGTGGGATTTTAATACACAGACATAATGCAAAGAAGTGGAGAGGTTAGGGAGATTCAAACCCTTGACCACACCACATGACCAAAATTAGGTCTCATCATCCATGCCATAGATCTGGCTGAATGAGTTATATAAGGGGCTAGATCTTGGTTTTTTTTGTATACAGAACAAGACTATATATGAGCTATAGGCTCAAGGAGGTGTTTGTAGAGATCATCATTTTAGGAGCACTTAGAGGCAAAATTAGCCTTTGAAGTGACAAAGCATGAATCTCTCATAATTCCATTACACTCTTAATGATGCACCTATGTCTTCCCTTTTTAGGGATATTATTTTCCCATTTTGGGGATATTGTACAGGTCTGTGCTAAGGACCTTGGATTATTATGGAAATTTTTGTAAATATGCATTTTGAGGCACTTAAGAGCATTTTTAGCTTTTAGTGTAAACTCGAAAGTTGTCCAAAATTTTGAGACAATCCTTGTGGAACTTTTTTTCCTATTTTGGAGGTTTTTTGATATCATTTTACCATTTGGAAGTCATTCGAGTACTTGGAGTTCATCTAGAGCCTTCATCAAACGTGCACCTTGTTAAAGGAAGGCTTTTAGAGATCTGGTGTTCTACATCATTCATTGTAAGAAATGTTGGTTTCTAATTTTGGAGGTTTTTTGACTATATTTTTCCTTTCATAATTCATTCAAGTGCTTGGAGTCCATCTGGAGCATTCGTCAAGCATGCACCTTGTTGGGGAATGTTGTTGGAGATCTAATATTTTGCACATTATTCAACTTAGATCTTCAATTAACATAGATTAAAGTTGTGGAAATGTAATAGAGTGGTATAGTAGTAGTTGTTAGTGAAGGAGATTATTACCATTTTGGATTAATTGTGACTCAACTAGTTACATGATCATTTTATTATCCAGTTTGGAGTCTTTGTGAGTCAACTGAATATATGATCACTTGTTTTTCTTGTTTGGATCCATTGTGGATTAGGCAAGACATTATTCTCTTGCATTTGTTTAGCGCGAATATTTTCTCTAGATAGAGGTTGTTCGTGGTTGTGCAATAGAGTGATAGCTATTCACGTAGAAGACTTAATACTTCAGGAGGATCACTTCGAAGTCCATTGAAATTAACTGTTATATGTTCTTCTGAAGGCTAGTTTGTAGTCCTTGTGAGTCAACTGGATATATGATCACATGTGTGTTCTTGTTTGGAGCGATTGCGGATCAACTAGGACATTGTTCTTTTGCATTTGTTCAACTTGGATATACACTCTGCATAGAGGTTGTTCATGGTCATGCAAAAAAGTAGTAGTTGTTTGCGTATAAGACATAATACTTAGGAGGATTAGTTTGGAGTCCATTGGTGTCAACTGTTATATGTTCTTCTGAAGGCCAATTTGGATTTCTTGTGGAATCAACTGGTAAGATTTGGTTCATTTTTGTGCATTCATATATTCATTTGTAAATTCTATCTATTTACAAATCAAAAGTGTAATGAATCAATTCAACATTTGAACCTAGAGATGTAGGAAGTTTCCGAACTCTATTATCAAGTTGTTTATAGTGTGTGGGTGTTTTTTTTCCATTGCATTTTCATTTAAGTTGATAATTTTATGGAGTTATTTAATAAGTTCCCATAGGGGTTTGAGGTTTGTTAAATTTTTTGGCCCCATTTTCATATCATCATCCTACACCTTCAGTGGGATCTTGTAGAGAGGGATAGGCTACATGCCTTTATTGCTTTGAGACCATTTTTGTGTATATATGATTTTTTAATTTTCAACTCATAGATGAGCATTTTAACCACACTCGCAAGAGTCTAATGACATTGTACATGAAACATGATCTTATATATATATATATATATATATATATATATATATATATATATATATATATATATATATATATATATATATATATATATATTTGGTTTGGCTATTATGTGTAAGAGGTGACTCAAATATGGTTTTCTTCATCTGTGTACTCTTAGATGTTTTCAAATTTTCAAATGCTTTTATGGATGCATGTTGTGGATGATGATGATGCAAATTTAAAAAAAAAATGATTGTTTATTTTATATCTTATATGATGTGCATGAGAACAAATTATAACTAGATACTTTGGTTTTCAAAAAATATTTAGAACTTTTATTTTATTGAAAAAATGTGATGAATGTGATATAATAGAAAAATGAACTTTCTCCATTCCTAACCCCATGTAACCAGTAAGATTTGAGGGATCATCACCGAGAGCTAGGAAGGACATAAGTTATAGGATTTTGATGAATGAAGATGGTGACAAGAAGACAAGATTTTGACAAAGACCCAATTAGGAACCTACAACTCAAATCTAACGAAAGTCAACTAACCAGTTCATAATGGGATTTTCTTGCAATTTTATTTACACTTAGATCTATAGATGTTCTTTTGATTGACAAAATCTAGTTTTAGGAATGAATATCTTGTAGCATACACATATAACTCACTTTCTTGTGATTTTTATGGTTGCAAAGCGATTTTTATTCATTGACTTATTTACAACTTATTGAATTATTTGACGGGACCCCCAACATCTTGCCCCATGCTACCAATAAGAATCATGAGCTCATCACATAGGACGAGTTATAGGTGAGTAACGAAACTTCCTTCCTTTTCCAACCTCACGCCACTTGTAGGAAATGTGGGCTCACAACCAAAGATAGGTAGGGAAAAGAACTATAGTTTTATTTTGAAATGAAAACAATTTTTATTTATTGTTGATTTATATTTTTTTGTTTATTGATTTTAGACTTGTGCTTTTGGGAAGGAATGCTTTCCCCTAGCCTCAACCCCATGCAACCAGTAAGATGTAAGGGCTTACCACCAAAGGTTGAGATAGGCGGACAAGAGCTCTAGGTGAAATGTTTAGACTACTTCTCTATGAGAGAGATTTCGAGGGAAAGACGTGATATAAAGAATCTTCTAGAATAGACTGTGGGAAAAGACACTTGAGTAATAAGAAATCATGAATAGAACTAAGTGTGTAAGTCTTGGTAGGACCAATGTCAAAATTCTATCTTAACTGCTGAAATGATGAAGAGATTTAAATAATTCGAAGATGATATGATGAATAGTTGAAGAGATATGATTGAATGTTTTTTCCAATATTTGAAAGTTTCTTTATTTAGAATTTCATAATATGATAATGTAGATGGTATACATTATGGATGCGGTAATGTACAAGTGGAGATGCAAACGAACTACACATAAAAGTGTTTTAGGTGAAGTGAATTAACCGATTCAATGAATTATTCACCTTATAAAGTACGTAGGTGGTAAGCACCATTTTAAAGTCTTCTATACTTGGTACGAACCTAACCATTTGTGTTTGAATTTTCTTCCTTTGTTGGTATTTTTTGTCGATCCAGCTATCGAGTCTCAAAACTAGATCTCCTAAGTTTATTTCAATGCATGTATACTTTCTTTTTATATTGATGGCACATCATGTCATCATAAACATGGTGATGTTGTTCATCTCTAAGTCAGGCTTCATCAAGGGTTTCCAATTTAGCCAATCGTGTTTCTAGGTACCCGTCTTCGTCTGAAATTCCTTGTAGAGATATGAGAAGACTAGGTAACTCTACTTCCAAAGGTAGGACCGCTTTAAATCCAAGACTAAAGAATAAGGGGTTTCCCCATGGGTGTTCTCACAGATGTCCTATAGGCCCACATGGCCGGAAATAACTTTAGGTGTCAATCTCTTTTGCTCTCCTTAACCATCTTAAGGAGAATGAAATTTAGGGTTTTATTCATAGCCTCAACTTGTCCATTAGCCTAAGGATAATAAAAAGAGCATTATCTGAGATATATTAAATTACACACACAATTCTTACACCTCTTTGCTCTTGAAAGGTGTGTCATTATCTGAAATACTAGTTTGTGGGACTCCATACCTATAGATGATCTAGTTTAAAATAAACTTTTCGATTATAGATCCAGGAATAGTAGTAAGAGGAATGTCCTCAACCCACTTTGTAAAATACTTAGTGGGCGTGATGAAAAATTTATGGTCATTCGATGATGAGGGAAAGAACTATTATCACCAAATTATAGCACCCTATGATTTTCTAACATGTGAGTTTACTGGGAAATCATTGTAACTTGGTAACATGGAATCATCTCAAGGTGCGGGACCTTATAGTTGAGACAACTCTCTAGAGAAGGTTGGTTCCTCTTCCTAATCTAATTCTCAAACTACTCCTAATGATGGAAATACACTTATCTAATCCTATTATATGATTCCAAGGGACCAAGGAGAGAGGTATGAACATGAAAATAAATAAAACCTACACTAAAGGAGGTGATAACACTGGATAAGGGAGTGAAATATTCTAGTGAGGGAGTTTAATGAGAGGGAATTCATCAAGGAAAGGCAATACAACTGTGACATGAACCAAATATCCATGAAACACAACAATAAGAACCTACAGATGAAAGAAACATGCAAAAATCAGACAAATAATAATAGAGAGGCAAGAGAGAACAAGAAAATAAATATAGGGGTTGAGAAAACACCACAAACACAATTTCTATTGCTCCATAATAGTATTACAATCCATTACATCTGAGAAGTAGAGGAAATAAAACATTCTACAGGCCCATGTGAAGTATTATAGCTCAATGGAATTGAGAAACCAAAATGCAAGAGTTCCCTAAGTCCCATAATATCTCCCCCTCAAATTGAGAAGAGTTTACAATATATAAAAGTGAATGAGAAAAGAGAGAAAAGTGAAACTCATATTTCTTCTCCCACCCACCAACAATTGTCATTGAATGCAATGAAAATGGCACATGAATCCTTACAAATCATCTCCCCCATGTACTCCAGCTTCTGGAAGAAGAAATGAGAACCATACTTTCATTAATTACGGTGGTTGGGCGTAGAACTATATATTTTTGTTCTAGAGACATTTTCCAACTTTTTGCATATCTAACCTTAGTAAAATTGATAAATTAAATTCCCATTGCATAGAGGATGTTGAGACATTTCTAAAAATATAAATTTTGTAAAGAACGGAGCAACGAGTCAAAAATTATGGTTGTTTTAAGTTCGCACAAAAAACTGTCGTTTTCCTTTGTTGCGCAACTTTTTACGCGGCTTTTTTCCTTTGTTACACAAATTTTAGCATGAATTTTTTCCTTCGTTATGCATATTTTTCTACATATTTTTCCAAATCTTTTTCCAAAATTTTCAATTCTTTCATTAACTCCTTAGAATTTTCTTGGATTGGGGAGTTAGGAAAAATGATGTAGAGTGCCCCAAAGCCACATATTCCCAAATTTACTCACTTTTTCCAAATTTTGCTAAGAATTGAAATCCTTTGCCTCTAGAAGATGGGAAAAACACCAAATGACCCATAAGTTCTCAAAATCACTGCAAGTGCTCCAAAATTATGAAAAATTACCCGAAAACCGCATACTCAACAATGAAGCTCTATCAACTGCCCAAGTTTAGTTTTCTCCATTCATCCATTTTTACCAAGGGGGTAAAAATAGATAACAATTTGGTGACTCATGGGGATATATTTCTACTAGATGATGTGATCAGTGACCTTGAAGCATCCATTGGGCATAAAGTCAGCCTAGTAAACACAAATCTGATCTAAAACTTTGAAATCCGGTCCCTGAGCCACTTGAACACTACTAAAAGTGGAGCACTTAATGATTTGGAAAGAACTTATGACTTATGATAAAATTGGTTCCTCTCCTAGAAATTTCCACTTCCAATGAGCTAAACTATGCAAAAGCAACCACAAAGCACCAAGACTATGTAAAAAAGAGGAAGATTATACATCCTCCAAGTGGAACATGCAAAAGATTAAACACTTCTTCTACTGAAAACAAACCTACTCCTGTCAAAAAACACTATGCACCAACACTAAGAGGAATGAGAATCGTAAACTAATATGTACAAGGGTGAGAATTCACTTTAGTAATAATGTTTCAGATAGATTCCATTGACTAGAATCTATAATTCTTCACCATCCAACTTGGCCAGTCGCACATCATTGTTACTTTTGCATTTTGTGGTCATGTATGGACCACTCTATATTGCATCAAAATTGGAATCCTTTCCTTGTTTTTCCTGATTTGCATCCCATTTTAGCACCAAGTCTCCTTCTTGGAATTTTCTTGCTTTAGCTTTCTTGTCAAATCTCCTCTCGATCACTGCTTGATCCTTCTCTATGGTTTTCATTGCATGCTCTCTTGTTTCTTCCAACTCCATGAGTTCTGCATACCTAATTTCCATGAGCTCAAACTCAGCTAGCTACAGCTACTTGAGAAGCTCCAACGCTGGTAATTCAAGAGATATGGGCAACCTTGCTTCTCTTCCATAGACTAGCTTATATGGAGAGCTGCTTGTAGACCTTTTTGGTGTAATTTTATCAGCCCATAGGGCTGATTTTAAGTTTGTGTGTCAGGTCCTCTGGTTTTCATCAAGAGTCCTTATTATGATTTTCAACAAGTTTTTGTTCATTGACTCAGCTTGCCCATTACCCTGGGGGTAATAATTAGAAGTGTTGAGATATACTCCATTTCTAACATCCCATTCAGTGATCCTTATGCCAAGAAAGGAAAAACCATTGTATGATATGATTGTGGTGGGTACGCCAAACCTTGTGACTATCCCCTCATAGAAGTCCAGTATACAAGATTCATTTTCCTCCTTGAGCGTTACTGCTTCGGTCCACTTGGTGAAATAATTTGTTACCATGAGTATCCACTTGTGGTCTTAGCTTGAGTTCAGATAAATGACCCCAATGAATTTCAATCCCTATTACATGAAAGGATGATCCACTGAGATTGGATGAAGGGGCAGCGCTGTTAGATTTTCTTTCCCAGAGAAGAATGCACATTTTTTACACTTTTTAATCCATGCATGACATTCAATAAATAGTGTTGGCCAATAACAAGAAACCTTAATGATCTTGAGGGATATTACTCATGGAGAAAAGTGGCCTCCCTCTTTTCCATCATGAAACTACAGTAGCACTTTCTCAATATGATGTGTTGGAACACGCCTTATAAGAACTCTATTCACATCCTTCTTGAACAAGATGTTGTCAACAAGAATATATGGAATGGACTGTAATATAAAGTATCTTCTCTTTGTTTTTCTTAATTCTGAAGGGCATAGGCCTATTTGAAGATAATGCACCATGTCTTGAGTCCAACATGGAGTGGGTATACCATCAACTAACTATTCTTGATAATTTTACAGCACTAGGACAACATCTTCTTCGTTATTTAGTTCAACATGTTGTTTGGAATTGAGTTACTCACACTACCACGTACCATCTTAGTCACCTTGATTTCAATATCATACTCCATCACATGGGTGATCTAACCTACTCTTTTCTCATTTAGATGATTTTTTAGGAGAAAGTCTTTGACCCCAACATGAGACACTAACAATTGAATCTTTTTGTTTGAGACTAAGTGTCTGAAATTTTTCAGGCTCGTAATGATAGCTAAGACATGATTTTCAATGAAATAATATTTTACTTCATAATATTTCAAGCTCTGGCTGAAGAATATTATGGGCTACTCTGAATCTTCTTTATTTAGTTGTACCAAGATAGCTGAAATTGTATCTGAACCACCAAAGGCATGAAACATGAAGGTATTTGAAAAATATGGGTTTATGAGAGTTGGGGCCTGAGATATGGCTTGTTTGATGGCCTCAAAACTATTTTTACCCTTAGTTGTCCATTTTAATGCAAGGTTCTTCTTTAACATCATCGTTAGTGGCCTAACAAGAGTGGAAAAGTTAGGTATAAATATGCGAACAAAATTTATTCTCCCCAAAAAACTTTGGAGAGCTTTCTTATGGCTTGGAAAAGGAAGTTCTTAGATAGCTTCAACTCTTTCAGGATAAATGGTTATTCCTTCCTTTGAGACAATGTGGCCTAATAGATTTCCTTCATGAGCCAAGAATATAAATTTTTTCGGATTCAAGGACACCCCAGATCTTCTGCATCTTTGGAACACTTGCCTGAGGTGAAAAAGGTGGTCTATTACATTTTTTGAGAACACAGTGATATCATCAAGATAGACAAGTACTATCTTGTTAATCAACCCTTTAAATGCCATATACATGGCTCTCTAGAATGTAGCTTTAGCATTTGATAGTCTAAAAGGCATCTTCTTATAAACATATATACCCCATTTTGTAGTGAAGGTTGTTTTGAACTGATCATCTTCTTTCACCATGATTTGATTATAGCCTAACTATTCATCTAGCAATGAGAATCTCTCTTAACCGAAAACTACTTGTAAGATTTTCCCCATGGAAGGGAGTGGATAATGGTCTTTGAGAAGAGCTCTATTTAGGTTTCGAAAGTCCACACATAATCTGATTTCTCCATTTCTCTTTCTCACGGATACTAAATTTTCCACCCAACTTGAGTGTCTGATAAGAAAGATGATGTTAGCCTCTATCAACTTATTCAATTCTTTTCTCATAAGAGGTTCAATGTGAGGATTTATCATACTTTACTTCTTCCTGATGGGCTTAGCTTCTAGATCTAATTCAATCATGTGTTGTGCCAATTTTGGATTGAATCCTCTCAAATTCTTATAATTCCATGCAAAGACATCTAAAAATTCTTGCCGAAGTTGGATGAAATCAAATTTTTCTTGCCAAGTATTGACCTTGACAATTTGCAACATCTTACGTTCACCAGCTCAAATAGATTATGAGTCTTCACCCTTGACTTGAATGTTTTCCTTTTCTTTTTGGAATTGATCATTGGGGTTGAAGATTGATTCCAAAGTCATAAGACCCTTTGGAAGTTTATTTGTCCTCAACTAAACTACTTGATCACCATACTGCTGCTCCAACTTGTCCTGATTTCTAGTAGAGAATTCAAATTCTTCCTGCAAGAAATTAATGATTTGCTAATCATTTTCAAACACTTTCTAAATTGTATTGTTGTCTGGGAAAACTGGTCTTACATCTAATTTGATATAAGGCCAAGTTTGTATTTCTTGATACTTTACATAACATCAAAAGCTGCCCCAATCAATACAAGTTTGTCTACAACCTCATTCTTCTTTCTTGGGATGACATTAATGTTAAAATTCAAAATATTCAATGAGATCCCATACCCGGGTTTTTGTATCTTTTTAGAAGATCATTTTTATCAGCATTGAACCCTCTCACCTGATTTACAATGAGTTCACTGTCCCCAAAAACTTTTAAGTTCTTGATACCTCTTTTCCTTAGCTAATGCAATCTATGAATCAATGCTTTGTACTTAGCTTTGTTTTTTGAGAAAGTGAATTGAAAGTGGAAAGCTGAGTAATATTTTATATCTTGAGGTGACACAAGCATTGCTCCTCCTCCAACACCTTTCCTACTTCTTGAGCCATCAAAAAATAGCTGCCAAACCTCATTATCATGTTTTTGATCTGGTTTGGTGATGCTAGGGAGAGGTGGATCTTCTTCGTGCAAGAAATAAATTCCCAACTTAGCTTCTTCCATCTCTTTGTATGGATCAAAAGCATGCCTTTTTTTTCCCATTCATCAAGAGTTAAGTCTGGAATATTTCTGACCTTGGTATCCACTTCATGAGTTCTTAGACAATCTTCTTAATCGAAAGCTGAGTAATATGCATTGATTGGACTTGGTACAAGAGGATCAATATAGAATTTTGCAGTAGGTTCATACTATATTTTAACCTTAGATCCATACCTCATTCTGAATAGCATATGTGACCAATCAATTGACAAATAGCCTCCAATTTTAGTGGTGAAGTCTCGAGACAAACATAGAGCAAAGAGTGGTGGCAAGTCAACAAATTACACATCTTGCAATACTGTGACATTTGGGCATGCATGTAGTCTAAGGATCAAACCTTTAATCACACCAATAGGTTTCACTGTTGTTCCATCTAATTGCAGTACACCTCTAGAAATGAATTCATATGAAGGCCCAACTGATCATCTATTTTCTTGGGCAACACAGAACTGTTTGCTCTCGAATCAATCATGTAATTATGCACAAGATTGTTCCCAATGATTAGAGATATATAAAATGAAGGATGTTTCATGTTTTTACCTTATTGACCTCCTTGACTGCCCTCTTGTGGAGCTGCATTAGTGATCACCTTCTCTTGATCTTTGGATGGTTCATGTGATGTAGACCAATTTTCCATGGCTTCTTGTAATAGATTCCTTTGGCCAAGGATAGCTAATGACTCGCACATTGATATGTTCACATTTGTTTTCTTCATTTGTTCTATGATATTGAAAGGAGATGATTTATCTTTCTGTTTCCCTCTTCTTTGCAAAAAATTTTCTTTCACATGAGTTGTTGTAACAGGTACATTAGCTGGTTTAAAAGGTTGTTTGGGATGATTCTATGCATTTGGTGTTGCACTTGGATTTCTAACACCTTGTAGAGTGACAGAAGCTTAAGAAGTACTTAGATTAGATGAATTTTATTCATTTATATTCCTCATCTTAGACCTTGTGTTCACTGACACACCTTGAGAAGGAGCTTGATTTATGCGACAAAATCCTCAACTTGGCAATTCACAAACGTAGTTTCACTTGGAGGTGTATCTTGGGTAGCTACATGTTGTTGAATTTCTTCTTGATTTGTTTCTTGAGATACACCAACCATTGTCACCATCAAAGTTTACTTCAAATAACCAATGAAACATGTATACTGATTGTGAAGTTGATTACATGGGAAACATCACTCATATTCTTGTGTCATGTTATTTTGAGTTGGAACTAAGGCTCTAGATGTAAAAGTAGCATTAAGATTATAAGGTTGAAATGGTCTCTTATCTGGAGGTTGTCCTTAGTTTTGATTAGAATCCTGAGAGGGTGGTCTATTTGGCTGATACATATGCCTATTGGGTTGGGCTTGAGGTTGATATGATCTAAGATTCTATGCTTGTTGGCTTTTAATTATCACCAGCTCATTGCCTAAGTTTTGTAATTAATTCATGACCTCTTGAATCTCATTTGAGGAGCTAGGAGAAGGAGTAGAAGCTTCATTTGAATTCTGATTTTTTTCGGGTAGGAATGGGAGCTAATGTAGGTGTTTGGCTAGAACTTGGATTCCCCATTTCCGGATAGAGAGACATAGGTGGTCTAGGTGTGAGCTTACAGGCTTGAATAAGACAATTTTCTACTCCAATAGCTATATTATAAGCTACGAGTAGAGTTGTACTTCCCATATATTGTATCATCATGGATATAAAAGAAACACCTTCAGCTGCTGATCTCACAAAAATTAGAATGCTATCCTATGCCCTTTAAAACCTGAAGTTGAAATCATAAATTTTCTCATTTGGTACCCTCTTGATTGTGGTCAATTGTTCCAACAGAGGTAAGTTGTCTACTTTTTCCCCAAACTTGCCACAAAGAGATGTGCACAATTGATCCCAATTATTAATTGATCCTCCTCCTAGGCTTGTGAACCATTGTAAAGCCTTGCCTTTGAAAGAAGAGGATAACAATTTCACTGCCACATCCATCTCATTGACCTCATGTATAACACATACATTTTTAATGTCTTGAATGTGATAAATCATAGTTGTATGGTTTTCCCTAGTGAAATATGGGATATTATTCAATGCTACAACTAGGATTGGGTTTTGGATATTTAGAGCAAGTGGGTTAGTGCCTGTAAAATTGATAAAAGGATTTTGTGGTGGTGGTTTTTGATGAGCCATTATGATTGGTCTAAGAAATGTAGTTGACTGAATAAATGGCCTACTAGGTGGAGGTGTTGACAACATTCTATTTGGTGGAGATGAAGAACTTTGAGATATTCTTCCCCTTCTTTCTCTTCCTGGAGATAGTTGTAATTATTTGAAAGTACCTTTTTCTCTTGCTCTAGACCTTGTTTGAATCCTACTCATAAATTTGACATGCTTGAGATTTTAATACCATTGAATTCTTCCTCTTGGAGTCACCAGATGTGCTATTACAGGGCCTCAAAAGACTGAAAATTACAACAAGAGCACACCAATCTTACTGCAATAAAAATGAAGACTTCTTGCGGTCCCAGGGGGGAAGCTAGAAATGTTATCACCAAATTACATCACCCTCTTATTTACTAGCATGTGAGTTTAATGAGAAATCAGTGTAACTGGGTAACATGGAATTATCTCAGGGTGTGGGACCTTGCAGTTGAGACAATTCTCCAAAGAAGGTTAGTTCCTCTTCCTAATCTAATGATCAAACTCCTCATAATTCTAGAAATACACTTTTCTAATCCTATTCTATGATTCCAAGGGACTAAGGAGAGATGAATGTACATGAAAATAAATAAAACCTACACTAAAAGAGGTGATAACACCAGATAAAGGAGTGAAATATTTTGTTGAGGGAGAATAATGAGAGGGAATGCAACAAGGAAAGAATATATAACTATGACACAAAATAAATATTGCAATCACAACCAAACATGAAACAAAAAAAACCTATGGATGAAGGGAACATGCACATAATAGACAAATAATAATATAGAGGCAAGAGAGAAAAATAAAATAAATACAGGGGTTGAGAAAACACCACAAACAAAAATTATATTTCTCTATAATAGTTGTAAAGTCCATTACATCTAAGAAGTAGAGGTAAGAATACATTCTACATGCCCATTTGAAGGCTTACAACTCAATGGAATTGAGAAACCAAAATGCAAGAGTTCCCTAAGTCCAAGAATATCTCCCCCTCAAAATGAATGAGAGAAGAGAGAAAAGTGAAAATAAGATTTCTACTCCCACCCACCAATAACTATCATTAAATTATTTGAAAAGGGCATGGAATTTTTAAAAATAATTTCCCCCATGTACTCTAGCTTCTAGAAGAAGAAATGGGCACCATACTTTCATTAATTACAATGGCTGGGTCTATAACTATACATTTTCCTGCTAGATTCATTTTCCAATTTTTTTTCATATATAAAATAAATAAAATTAATAATTTCAATCCCCATTACATAGAGGACATTGAGACCTTTCCAATGATATAAATTTTGCAAAAAAAAAAGCAATGGGTCAAACGTTATGGCCATTTTATGTTTACGCGAAAAATTGTCATTTTCCTTTGTTGCGTGGATTTTTTCGTGGCTTTTTTCCTTTGTTTCGTGGATTTTTCCACCACTTTTTCCTTTGTTTCATGGATTTTTCCAAATTTTTTAATTTTTTCACTAACTTCTTAAAATTTTCTTGGATTAGGGAGCTAAGAAAAATGAAGTAGAGTGCCCCAAAGCCACATTTTCCCTATTTTACTCATTTTCCCCAAATTTGGCTAAGAATTGAACTCCTTTGCATCTAGAAGAAGGGAAATACACCAAATGATCCACAAGTTCCAAAAATCTCTGCAAGTGCTCCAAAATTATGAAAAAATTTCTAGAAAACCCAACACTCAACCATGAATCTCTTTCAACTGCCCAAGTTCAATTTTCTCAAGTCATCCATTTTTACCAAGGGAGTAAAAACGGATAACAAGAACTTCCCTATCAAATCAAGACCCCAAGTAGAGAAATTCCAAGATGTCACAATGGGTTGTAGGGCTTGAGTAAGAATATGTATCTCATTTGATAACTCTTTGAATTTTTGACACCTATGTACATAATCTATTGTGTCGTGCTCTAGAGTAGGCCATAAATAGCCCATGCGATGAATTTTGCGATTGGTCACATGTCCTCTAAAGTGACCATCACAGACTCTACTATGGGATTCAAAGAGTATTTTATCCTACTCTTATTTATCAACACATCTTAACAACATACCATCAAAGGCTCTACGATAGAGAACTTCTTCCACAATTATGTACTTGGCAGCTATAACACGTAGTCATCGTCTTTTCTATGAGGTATCTCCCTTAGGATACATTTGGTCCAAAATGTGTTAAATAATATCAATATACCATGGAATCGAAGTGACAGAGGGAAATCCCTTATATAGAAAACACATTCATTAGAGAAATTTAAATCTACTAGTTCCTCATAGTATATAATATTTTTTTCTAACCAATTTGCAATAATTTGTCCCTTTATAGACTTTTTGTTAACAAAGGTGAGTTCAAACTAACCCATCAATGTAATGAAATGACCAAACTTCTTAGATTAATCACCTTGGGTCAACAATGTTTGCAACCGGTCAGATTTAACTATCACTCACATATCTTAGTTAAGCATGTAATGCCTTAACCTCTTCTTCATTGTGAAAAAAATAGCCAAGCACTCCTTCGCTTGCATGTATCACGTCTCATAAACGAGAAGAGTATGAATAATAAATCAAATGGCCCACTCATGATAATCCTCATCCTCCTATGCCAACATGCATGTAATTGAGACATCAGTGGCTCAAGAATATAAAATCAGAGGAAGGTTAGCCTTCGATGGCATGAGCGTAGGCGGTGACACAAGGAAGTGCTTCACAGACTCAAATGCCTCGTGACACTTAATTGTCCAAAATTTGCAACAATATTTATTCAATAAATGATTGTTAGGGTGAATGACATACGTTAAGTTAGGGATAAACCTATGAATTTCCCCAATTTTACCTAAGAAAAACCTGATTCTTGACTCATCTGTGGGCAGTAACATCTCCAAAACTTCCTAGATCTTTTCTAGATCAAAATCAATACCTCGGGATGAAACGATGTATCCTAACAACTTACCTCATGTTACTCCAAACTTGCATTTCTCAAGATTTAGCGTTACTCCATATTCAATTAGGCGTGAGAGAATGACATAAAGCACCTTAGGGTGGTCACTGTATTTCTTTGCTTTTTCCAGCAAGTCATCAACATACGACTCAACGATCTTATGAAGACTCAAACGCTTTGGGAAACTCGGTTGTCCAAATTTTGCAACAATATTTCTTCAATAAATGATTGATAGGGTGAATTTCATACATTAAGTTAGGGATAAACCTGTGAATTGCCCCAATTTTACCTAAGAAAGACCTGATGCTTGACTAATATGTGGGCGGTAACATCTCAAAAACTTCCAGGATATTTTCTAGATCAACATCAATGCCCTGAGATGAAATGATGTATCCTAACAACTTACCTCTTATTACTCCAAACAAACATTTCTTAGGATTTAGCATTACTCCATATTTAATTATGCATGAGAGAATGACATGAAGTACTCAGGGTGGCCACCACATTTCTTTGCTTTTTCCAAAAGGTCATCAACATACGAATCAACAATCTTATGAATAAGATTGTGAAAAATGTACGTCATTTCCCGTTGGTAAGTGGATCCGACATTCTTCAAGCCGAAAGGCATGACTACATAGAAAAAGGTTCCCTAAGGAGTTGTGAAATTGGTTTTTGTTTGGTCCTCCTAAGAAATCCTAATTTGGTTGTAACCAAAAATACATCCATAATAGACAACAACTCATACCCATCCATTGCATCTACGATAACATTAATCAAGGGAAATGGAAAATTATCTTTGGGAAAATCCTTGTTAATGTCCCTAAAATTAATATAGATGTGCATCTTCCTACTATTTTTAAGGACTAGGAAAATGTTTGACACCCACATGGAATAATCCACAGGCTTAATAAACCCTACTTACAGGAGTTTCATTACCTCCTCTTTAACCGTTAAAGCCACTTTTGGCTTCATGGGTATTGATTTTTGCTTCACGAGTTTGGCACCAGGATTCGTAACTAAATTATGCACTATGATGTTAGGAGAAATACCCATAATTTACTTATACCTGAAGGTGAAGGATTTTGAATTCTCTTTAATTAATTTCGTGTGTGCTTCTACCTCTTCTGTAGACAACGAATAACTAGGTTTTAGGATTTTGGGTTCGTATTTCGTCCATATGTTTATGTCGATTGTTCTCTCAATTAAAGAGGCATTTCCATCTTCAAAATGAGGCGAGGCTGGGGGTAATTCCATCTCTTCTTCCTTGACTTCATATATCTCAAAATCCTCCGATGAGGAAGAGTTCATCGTGCAATCCCCGAAGTAGGAGAAGGGGTGAGGTATGAGGGAAAAACCATTATTGTGGTGCATGAGATGGAGGTCAGTGAAAGAATTGAGGTATCTTAAGATCACCTCATCATTTTCCATGAAATCTAATGTGGCAGACTCATTTTCACCCTCGACGCTTGCCAAAATTTCATTGGTTGGCATCCTTCAAACCAATGGTTCGGCTCGGATTGAAATGGTGAATTCACTTTCCTTCAAGTCCTGACTTGGACAGAAACGTGAAGAGGTAGTAGCCATATAATCAGCTAATAGGTTTTTTTCTCATGGAATGGCTTCTATGGAAATAAAATCAAAACCATTAGAAAGCTATAGGACTAAAAACTTATGGACTTGTAGGTTCCTTGCTCTAGTCTTATAGACTAATGAGACTTGATTAACAATAAGTTGAGAGTCACCCAATACTCTGAAGTTGTTCACACCCATCCTCTTTCCATGATATGACATAGAAGTAGAGCTTCATATTCATCTCCATTGTTAGTTCATTCAAAATTTATTTTGAAGGAAAAAGGAATGACCCTTCCCTCAGGAAAAGTGAGGATCACCCCTGCCCCAACGCTAAATTGGTACTTTGCACCATCATAATTGAGATTCCAATATTCAATGGGGAATATAGAAGCTTGATTTTTCTTGGATTATTCTTCCTTGACTTTCGAGACCTCAACCATAAAAATCTCTTCAAATCCCTCAGCCAGAAGAGAGGCGATTCTAGGAGCATGACCTATGCCTAAGGAATCAAATGAGAGAATAATAGGTAGATCATTTTCCAAAATCTTAACAATTTAAGCTATGGTTTTTGTTGATACATTTTCTACCACAGCGGCTTTATTTTCGTTAACATCAACCCCTTCAATTTCCTTAAGGGCTTCCTATTAAGTCGTAGCAACAAGATTAGATTAAGGTATTGATCCTTGTGGCTTGTTTAACTAATTAACGAGGAGCTCAAATTTGGTATGAACCCCCAATTTCTTATTTAAGTTGGCCAAATAGATATCAAATGGATTTGGGTCACCCTGAGCCATGAAATCCTTCCCCAAATGCAAAAATATGACTTCTTGGAATAACATAGAAGGGATCACCTTCATCCTATGAATCCAAGGTCGATCAAGAATCATATTATAGTTAGTTTCCCGATCTATAATATAAAATTCAATTAACATGGTCTTGGGTACAAGAGTGACTAGAAGCACTATGGTTCTAATAGAGGTTTCTTTGAGATTATCATAGCCCCTCAACGTGTTTCGAGTGGAGGAACAATTCGTCTCTCCATAGCCTAAATTTTGTAGAAACGAGAAGGGGACTATATTAACAACATCCCTATCATCTATCACAGCTTGCTTGACATAATTATTGTAAATTTATACTTGCAGATATAAATTGGGATTGCCTCTCCGCACTATCTCAGTGTCACTAGGCATATTTTTTATATCAAACACAAATTTGGCATCTCTTTCAGGATGCCATAGTGGATAGACATCAAATTCTATATGATTGATCTAGACCTCTAGAGGAGGGGTGGCATAGATTAGATGGCCAACACCTAGCACTTCTAATCAAGCAGATCGATGCTTAGGGGAATTCTTTAACAAATCAAAAAAGAAAATTTGGGAGAAGGTCTTAGTTAGATCTGTGATGAAATCATAGGATCCTACCAGCTTAGAATCTATAAGCATATCATCTGACATTTATGGATAAATGGGAAGAGGTTATAAAGAATAATCACACATGCAAGTTGCTGCAAGAAATTTTGGTTTGGTTTCTAACTCAATGAGGCCTACTATCTTGGGTTGATTTCAATTGTCTAAAGGATGAACTAATCAAGGATCCATATACATAGAAGCTTTGTGATAATTACTTCCCATAGGAAACCCTTTATTGGTACCATGAGGGTTAAGCTTCCCATTTTGAGGAAGCAATGGAATGGGGTCTTTATAGATCCCGATAGTAGAATTCTATGGAGTAATTGGCCCCATGTGAGTGTTTTTCATAGGTGTCATGGGATTAGCCAAGAACATATCAATGAAGAGTTGTATTTGGTCTTCTCAAAGTTGTACGAATTTATTGCAATCACGGAACGTTCGAGCATCGTGTCCTATAACCCTATGGAAACCATAGTATAAGTTGGGATTATAGTCATGAGGTATTTAGCTCTAGTTCTTCTATGGCCCATAGTTCCTATTTTTATTCTGCTGTTGGTTATTGTAATTGAAGTTAGGAGGCCTCTATCCTTGGTCCTAATACTGATCTAGAAATTGATTTGGATATTGGTTTGGGTATTGAACTGGAAATTGAGTCTAAACTTGATGAGGAGGAATGGGAGGGTGATTAAAGTCAACCAATTTGATAGAAGGAGTGAAATTCTTACTCCTTTGGTTGTTCGCGTTTGCGTTGTTATTGCCATTATTTGCATTGTTGGTGATAACAATGTTTGGCTTCTTAGATTGATCAGTTACACAATCTGTCGTAGCACTGTGGTTTTTTTGAGTACCTTGGATCCTTGGTTATTATTTGAACTTTTGGGGTAATTTGAATAACCTTGAGAGGGAGTGACCAATTTCCCATTCGAACCGTAAGTATTTCATCCATTATCGATAGCCACTTGGTTAATGCAGAGAGAACCCTATAAAACCTCCTCATAGCTCCTATGAGAAAATTTTTGTACCTCCTTGGTTTCTCGATTGAGGGAGTGGAGGAACAGATCACAAATCTCCATTTGATCCATATTTAGAGCACTAAAAGAAGAGTAGAGGATTTTCTACCATCTCTTGATGAAATGGGAGGCAAATTCATTATGCTCTTGTTTAATGTGAAGGAATTCTATGATTATTGTTCTTAAGAGCTTGTTTATGTCGAAATGCTGTAAGAACTTGGATACGAGTTGCTTGAAAGAGTGAATCGAGGCTTTCGTGATCCTATAGTACAATATGATAGGACCACCCTGGTTGCTAGTGTCTGATATGGGTGTTAGTGTCCCTATAGTAGCTTTTATTTTGGTCCTTTTAGGCTATGAAATTAGCTTCTTTCTTTTTATATTTTTCACATCCACTTTGTTGTAGGGTTCATGTATTGCACTAATACCTATAAAATAAACCCTAGCTACTTGCACAAAGCTCAAGAAAACATTATATGAAATAAATAATGCATATGATTGAGTTAGACTAACATCAATGGTCACCCTAATGTGATTATCACCAAGCATTGCACTACATTTCAGACTCTATGTAGTTCGTGTGTATGTGTGATTACAATCACATCCCTTGAAGGTATGTTTCCCTTGTTCTAGTCACACAAAGCTAATGAGCTAAAACTGATTTTCCCCCAAGATGAATGTGTGAAATGGATTTTATAAATGCCCCTTCTTAGTTAGTGAATTATTCATTCTAAATGTATTCTTTAAATATTAGTTTCTCCCAAGTAGTTGATAATAAGTATTAGCCCCGAATGTCACGACCTTTAAAATGGTAAGTAAATCATGTATATATATGACTCCCTTATTTGAATATCATCCTTAACAATTGAAAATATGACCAAAAATGATAAAAAAAAATGCTCTAGAAAAGATACCAAATGATATGGAAATTCAAAATAAAAAAAGGATGGAAAGGGACAAAAGCACCTAAAGGGGATGGTATTACATGAGGCAATCCTATCCCTAATGGGAAATAGTTTCCAAGATGATAGGAATATGTAATGGTCAATACAAATTTGGGTCACATGTCATTAAGTATCCAAAATTAAAGTGGTCATTATAGAAAAGAAAATAAAAATAGTGGTAAAAATAAAAGCACTAAAAGAGTAAAATAAGTCTTATTAATGTATAGTCTTCTTTCTTAGGAATCACGTATATAATGAATATTTTTGCTAGAATATGACAGGACCTCCTTGGGTGCTAGTGTTTGATATGGGTGTTAGTGTCCCTATGGTAGCTCTGATTTTGGTCTTCTACGGTATGAACTTAGTTTATTCCTTTTTATGTTTTTCACATCAACTTCATTGTAGGGTTCATATATCACACTTATACCCATAAAATAAACCCTAGCTACTTGAACAAAGCTCAAGAAAACATTATATGAAATGATTAATGCATATTATTGAGTCAGAATAACATCGGTGGTCACCCCAATGTGATTGTCACCAAGCATTGCACTACATTTCAGACTCTATGCAGATCTTATGTATGTGTGATTGGGATCGTGTCCCTTAAAGGTAGGTTTACCTTGTGCTAGTCACACAAAGATAACGGGATAAAACTACATTTCCTCCAAGATGAATGTGTGAAATGGATTTTATAAATGTCCCTTCATAGGAAGTGAATGATTAATCATAAATGTATTCATTAAATGTTATTTTTTCCCATGTAATAGATAGTAAATATTATCCCCGAATGTCACGACCTTTAAAATGGTAAGTAAATCATGTATGTGTGTGTGTGTGTGTGTGATTCCCTTATTTGAATATCATCCTTAACAATTGAAAATCCAACCCAAAGTGATAAGAAATTTTCAAAAAAAGATACCAAATGATATGGTAATTCAAAATCAAAAAAGGAGGGAAAGAGACAAAATCACCCAAAGGGGATGGTAGTACCTGTGGAACTCCTATCCCTAATGGGAATTAGTGTCCAAGATGCTCATAATATGTAATGGTCTATACAGAGCTAGGTCACATGTCGTTTAGTATCCAAAAATAAAGTGGTCATTCTAGAAAAGAAAATAAAAAGAGTAGGGTAAAGATAAAAAAAATGAAAGAGTAAAATAAGTGTTGTTAATGTCTTCTCTTCTTGCTTATGAGTCATGTATATAACGAATATATTCTCTATAATATGAGAAGACCACTCTAGGTGCTATTGTCTAATATGGGTGTTAGTGTCCCTATAGTAGCTCTGATTTTGGTTTTTTTAGGGTATGAACTTAGCTTCTTACTTTTTAATTTTTTCACATCCACTTCATTGTAGGGTTCATGTATCACACTTATACCTATAAAATAAACCATAGCTACATGCACAAATCTCAAGAAAACATTAGATGAAATAAATAATGCATATGATTGAGTTGGAATAACTTTGGTGGTCACCTCAATGTGATTTTCATCAAGCATTGCACTACATTTTAGCTGATATGTAGTTCTTGTGTATGTGTTATTGGGATCGTTTCCCTTGAAGCTAGGTTGCCCTTGTGCTAGTCACACAAAGATAATGGGCTAAAAATAGTTTTACCTCATGATTAATGTGTGAAATGGACTTGTAAATGTCCCTTCTTATACAGTGAATGATGCATCCTAAATGTATTCTTTAAATTTTAATTTTTCCCAAGTAGTAGATAGTAAGTATTATCCCCGAATGTCATGACCTTTAAAATGGTAAGTAAATCATGTATACATGATTCCCTTATTCGAATATCATCCTTAACAACTGAAAAGTTGACCCAAAGTGATAAAAATTTCTCTAGAAAATATACCAAATGATATGGCAATTTAAAATCAAAAAAAGGAGGGAAAGGGAAAAAATCACCCAAAGGGGACGATAGTACTTAGGGCGCTCCTATCCCTAATGGGTAGTAGTGTCCAAGATGTTTGGAATATGTAATGGTCGATAAATAGTTTGGTCACATGTTGTTTAGTATCCAAAAGTAAAGTGGTCATTCTAGAAAATCAAAGAAAAAGAGTGTGGTAAAGATAAAAGCAATGAAATAGTAAAATAAGTGTTGTTAATGTCCATTATTCTTGCTTACGAATAACGTATATAATGAAAAAATTAGAGGCATGATGTAAATATAAAGTTCATGATTTCATGACTACATTTTCCCCCACTTTGTGCAAGTGAATGATTATTCGGTAGCATAAAGTAGATAAGAAGAGTTTACATTATGGAGAGCTGAGGAGATTTGTAACCAATAGTGTGATGAATGAGGGTTGTATTTGATATTTTGTCAATGCCGGTAGTAGAATCTGCATTGTGGAATCTAGAGAAGGATAAGGATAATAGGGGTGACCTTTACATGCATAGTAGAAGTGATATTTGTGTGTGTTTCTTATATATTGTCTTTTTCAAATTGTCGTTGTGCTTGATATTGTTCCTTGCTCAATTTTGTGTTCTTCCATTTTTGTTGGAGTGAGGTCGGACTGTAAAAGAAAATAAGTGTAGTCAATGCTCATGATAAATGAAATTGAAATTTAACTTAGTATATGTAAAAAGAGAAATGTGTATTGAAAAATAGGTGAATCAAGGGTATAATACACTTGTGTGCCATGAGAGAAGAGATAAAATTGTTCCTGTATATTTACTTCCTTGGATATGTTGTAATAGTACTAAGGATTTCGGCATCATGTTGCCAAAATTCATATTTGAGTGTCATGCCCCTAAAATTCATATTTGAGAGTATTGTTGCTAAACTTCAACTTTGATCATCCTTTCACTAAACTTCATATTTGGGAATAATAACACCAAGGGAAGAGCATTGGGAGAGTAGTGAGATTACCTCTCCAACCCTTAATGCTTCCCCATAGATAAGTGACACTGCAGATGGTCACAAACCCAATAAAAAATATTCACCAAGCCATATGAATTAATTAGTTTTATTGTGAAAAGTGTGTAACATGCCATTGATAGTAACTTTATTCAAGCCTATGTTTCTGGAAATTGGAAAATATTGTTACCGAGAACCTAATGGTTTTGTACTATAATTATTTCTTCCGCTCGAAGAGGAACACCTAGGTGGGACATTAGTGCACATTGGTCATATCTGTGTTGTGGACTGATTTTAGGCCTGATTATGATTCCAATTTTTGTAACTTGATTTTTATTTTTATCATTATGTATATAGTTTGTGAACTACTGAGAGGGTTAAATAGTCACCCGATTATTCCCCCCACTTGTTTGGGGTGCATGAGATGGAAAAATATGAGCATGGCCCAAATGAGGAAAGATGAAACTAATGTACACATATGAAATGGAAATCTTATAGGGGAAAAGGTAATGTGCATGGTAGCAACATTGTGTGTGCATACACAGGGAAAAGGATATCCAAAAGAGTTTGTTAGAAACAAGTATATGTGATGTAATAGAAACAAGTCACAACATGTAGGAACATTGCAAAATACATATCAAGTAACTTTTTGAACACATAGAACACCACTCAGGATGTCACAAGACAATCAAATCCTTCATGGTGATACAAGAAAACAAGTCATGACCATAGGGCATATCCCATAAATACACTGGTGTGTGCATTTTCATAATCATGTGGTGATTCATCTCACTTAGGTGAGGTCACAAGTTTTAGGTGCCGTAGGGGTTATGAAAAGTTCATATTCTGTCATATGCATCAGTGCGTCATATGGGAGTTACTTTCCATTTTAGGAGTGTAACTTTCCTTCTCCACTTGAGGAGATATGATTACTTATACTAGGGGTTACACAACACCCCCCATTTGTAACCCTTCCCTTTTTCAGATCTGTGAGAGATGGAATGAGATTGTTATGACCCTTCCTTTTCTTTGCATGCACATTTCATGATTGATGCTTGATCCCCCATGGAACCTTGTTACATTGTGGAAGTGTAACTTGGTTTATGTTTGCGTTATCCCATAGATCCTTGTGATTTCACTTTCTTAGTCATGGTATCAGAGAATGTTGTTGGGATTTGCACTACTCACTGTCTATTATTTCCCTACTATTATTGATTTTATGTTTTTCAGGTTTCGTGAACAAGTTTAGTAATGACTATTCCATCTGTGTGTCATATGCATTGATTTGTATTACTATGGGTTTTAAATATTGTTTGAGGTTATTGTTCATGTTTTTCAGGGTTTATAGGTTCTATATGAACTTATGAGGTTTTTTACAGTTTCAACAAAAATCAAGTTTTCAGTGTAGTCTTTTGACTGTTTTTTAGAAAGTATTGAAATAGTGTTTTTGGCCCCACTCGACCCCACCTCATCGATATGGGAACCAAGATGGCTCTTTCAAATCAACCACCTCTCCTTGTTAACTCACAGTGTGCTACTTCAACTTGTGTTTTGGTCATTTGGCATGTTGATTCTTCTGTATTTTTATTATTCACTTATGTATTGACTTGTTATCCACTTGCACCGAGTTCATTTAGCTCGTGAATCCATGTTGCTAACCCTATCATACTTGGTCCTTGTAACCCATCCTATACTTCATGTTTACTTTGAATGGTTCATTACCTCCCTTTGTTAGCACTCTATTTGGATCTCTTTCATTGCTTTGTTGGGTTTTGTACCCTGCTCTGCCTCATGCCTCACTAACCTGGTTTCTAAGCTGCATTGATCTTGTGTTCGGCCCTCCTACTTGGCAATTGGTTCCAACTTATCTCGACCCTCCTACCATGTGCATATCTCGACTCCTGGTTCAGACCTGTCTGTTTTTCTTTGAACTACTCACATTTGGCTCCTACATTTCCCTCCTTGATGCCTTACACTCACATCATCATCTTTTTCCACTCATTTAGCCAATATCTACAACTCTGATGCCTTCCAGTTTAAATGACCATTACTCTAAGCATAGCTCTGTATTGTCCTTCGTCAATATGTTTCTTCTTCATCTAGTTCCTACTCGTGCAGTGCACATCCAAGCCTCCTCGACATGTGGGACTCTACCCAACCTCCAACTCTACAACCCCTCTATGGAATCAACTTAGACCCGACTACCCACCTTGAATGCCACCTGACTCAGTGCACCTGATGCAACCAACTCATCACACTGTCCCATCTAACTCCTACATTGGCTCGCTCCTTAGCTCTCCCACTGATCTTCTCTCCATCTCACCGAGCCCATTGCATCCATCTCTCCCTCATCTTTCTGAACTACCCTTTAACTCCCCTTGAGAAAGGAACCTCCTTAACCCCTTCCTTGATTTTTTTTTCTCATTTTTTCTTCCTTTTCCAATTTAGTCCAAATATAATTCTTGCACTCAATATTTATTTTCATCTTGAGGACTACCTTGACATGTGTGACCATGTTATTGGTCACTTGATGTTGTATGTCTGTAGACCTCTCTTCTTTCATGTGGCAGACTCAAATCCTCCCCACACCATGTAGATCATCTTTTAATTCTTTTTTAGAGACCCTTCATGTATTGTTGCTACTGCTATTTCTGATACAATTATATCCTTTTCTTCTTCATGTGATGACTCTTTTGCTAACACATAATCACTTGCTTCTATCTATGATGATGAGGATTGTGCTTTTAGTTTTGATGATGAGATTACTACTAAGGACTCCTCTCCTCCTTCTCTCGGCCCTATTCCAGAGTATGTTGACACTCCTCCCTTCCCATTAGACATTGAGTGATCTAGTTCCAAGCCTAATACAATCATTACATCTTCCTCCTTTCTACTTCCATTGTTTGAAGCCCTTTCCACTCCTCATCCTCCATATGATGATTCATACATGTTTGACATTGCTTGCTTGTTTTTTATCCCCCTTCTTGAGAAGAGTATCTACCAGACCTTCATTGTCTATTTGTAGTGCCTACTTGTGATGTAGTACAGGGTGTTTCTCATCCGTATACAAGATTTTTTAAGGAGTCTTTCATCTCCTTTGTTGGGAGTTCCTCTTCTAGGACTCTTATCACTTCCATTATTTTAGAGATCAACATTGATCCAACCTTTCTTGTGGATCCTCTTAATGTTCTGGGGGTTGTTGCATTTCCTTCACTTCACTTGGGCATCCTTTCAGTGAATGTTCCTCTCTCACACTCTAACAATTCTATGCTTGTGGCATTACCTTTTGTTCCTTAGAACTCATTTTCTAGACCTATGTCAAACTTTCGTGGACCATATAACAATTTTTTTGTACTGTTGCCTTTAGATTCCTTCATAGAGTGGAAGGAATTCTAGTACTCCATTTCTATCCTTCCTACGATTAGGCACATAGTTCAGTGTAGTTTTTTCTTCCTAATTCCATTGTCCTAAGACTATTTCATCAACGATCTTGTTGGAGACTTCCTATTGTTACAAAGTTCAGATCCATCTATTGCTTCTTCTACATTCCTCTTGTATCTTTCTTATCCTCTCTTCTTCTTCTTTTAAAGAGATTTCCCTTTTTTACATGGGTACCTTATCAGGCTTGTTATCTGTTGGCACCCATTTGTGGCATCTTTCTTAGATTGTTAAGGGAGTTTTGTTTTTCTATATCTTGTTGTCGATATTTTTACCACTAGGTTTTCCTCCATTTCTTAAGATAATTGTTGTTCATGGGTGCTTCATCAAGATTTTTTCTAGGACTTGTTTCTCATTTCTTACTTTCCACCTCATCCTAAGTTATGATGAAGGGGGGTGTTGGTGTGTGCATTTTCCACATCACGTGGTGAGTCCTATCACTTAGGTGAGGTCATATGTTTGAGGTGTCGTAGTGTTTATAGCATTTTCATATTCTGTAATACGTGTCAGTGTGCATGAAATGGGAGTTACTTTCCATTCTGGTAATGTGAATTATCTTCTCCACTTGAGGAAGTATGATTACTTGCACTAGGGGTTACACAAAACCCCCTATTTGAACCCCTTCCCTTTTTTATATCTATGAGACATGGAATGAGATTTTTGTGACCCTTCCTTTTCTTTACATGCACATTTCATGGTTGATGTTCACTCCCCCATGGAACCTCATCATGTTGTTGGAGTGAAAATTGATTGATGTTCGCATTATTCTGCAGATCCTCGTGTTGTAAAATTTTCCCTTTATTTGTCAAGATAATGGAAATCAAGACATAAGAAAGGAAAAAAAGATATAATCAAATCAAAGAACCATAATTGGAATCAGGCCTTCGATACAAATGCTACACATGAAGCACCCGTTAGTATGTTATAAAACTTGACAATATGCCACAATGTATATAGCTAAAAATAGGAATGAAAGTAGTATTTTTTGTAATGATAAGACCTGAATATAGAAAATTAAGAAAGGTATATGCCCCAAGATCCTCAGTGGGACCAATATGGTATAGTTCCAAACATCATACATCATATAGAAACATATACATGATATTCATTCACTTCAAAAAGTACTGTGTGTATGTAAATATGATAAAACATACTATGAACCTAAGTAACATGATAAGTAGTGTGCAACATAGAAAAGAAAGAGAAAACAAGGATACATGTAATCAAGATTTAAGTTATTGTTTTTGAATTTTTTACAAATATGTGAACATGAAATAAAGTATCTATGAGTGGGAGAGAGGTTTCCCCCCAATGTATGATTTTAAAGTGAGGTCTATTGAAGTAAATGTGCCCTCAATAAGAGTGTGTCATTGGGTAGAAATGGGGGAGAATATGCCCCCAAGTGTGTATGCCACAATGATCTATCCAATAAGGATAGCGGGTGAGGTCTCATTGTCTTCTAGTGTGAATGAATTATGCATGTAATCATGATAAAAAACTCTATATCCATAGGGGAATACACATGGAGAAAGAGATTGTGAAATGGGACTATATGTACCATGGGTAACTTTTGTCCTATGATAAGACCTATCCATGTGAGGTGGACTATGAGACTAATGTATCCATCATAAATGTGGAGTAGAATCTATATGTATAGGAGATCTAGGTTACCTAGTACCAGTAGGAATTGTAAGAGCTCTAGATTCCATAGGAGTATGTACCAAAGTTATGTGGCCATCATGAGAATATGTAGTATGTGCACTAGTGATAGAAGTAGGTGAAAATGTGACAATATGAGGAGGAAAAGACAAAAGATTTCATTATGGTATGCTTCAAATAGTACTAAGGTGACTCTCATGTACAAATTGAAGGCATAAGTAAACTATGGATGGCATAAATTTAACATACTTAAGATAAAGGATTCCCAAGACCATGTCACAATGTGCATCAATAGATCCAATAGTAAAAGGAATAGATATAGTGAAAGGCCAAACATTGATGACAAGAATGACATGCCCATGAGAAGTAGGGGTCATATGGGTCATTAGAGATGATAAAAAATAGATATCTTGTAAGAAAAATATTGAACATATACTATTTTTGTAAGTAGGATGCACCATAACATTGTTGATAGCATGAGAACTAATAGAAGCATAAATGTGTAATTTGTGTGATGAAAAAGAATCATGAAAATTTTCTTTACTGAAAGAAATGATAGGTGAAGGAAGATTAGTAGTACCAACAAGAAATCTAAGAGGATGGTATGAAGATGGAGTAAGAAAAACATGATAAACATGATTTGAGGAGGATTTAAGAGCTTATTTTTCATGCTTAGGTAGTAGATCATTGAAGATTTTAATCTTTCTATTTTCATTTGTATATTTTAGAATGGAAAGAGTAAATTTAGGAAACTCAATGTCATTATTGTTAACTAGATCTTAAATGATATGTCTAAGCTTGAAAAAATTATCAATAGAATGGCCATTGCATATATGATAATTGCAATGTGCATGTTCATCAATTTTTTTACAATGAGCCCTATTAAGATCTATCTCAAGAGGATGTGGAAGAGAACTTAGATTACTTTCAAGGAATTAAGGTAAAAACATATGTGGTGGGTATTGTATACACATAATTTTTCACTTTTCATATTTCATACCTATTACTAACAATTTTGTCTCTGTAGATAAGGGTAAAATATGCATCTATTTCTATAGTGGGTTCCTTAAGAGGCCTACAGGGAATGGGGGATTGTTATTCACATATCCATTATGGCTTAGAGACAGTACATGAAGAGAGTGTCGTTATTTGGTCTTAGCCTTAATTTTCCTTACATTAGTCATATTTGTCCCCTTAGGTCTTATACACATTACATTTATAAATATTTTCTTGCATCCCATCATCTTGGCACCTTTCTCATCCACCTATTTGATCCACAACACATACTTTTAGCTCACATTTCTTTTTTTCATCCATGGTCTACACAATCGCCCATGGGTGATTGTGTTGGGTGTATACAACACACACACACACACACACACACACACACACACACACACACACACACACACACACACACACACACACACACACACACACACACACACACACACACACACACACACACACACACATACATATGCATATACATATACATACACACACACACACACACACACACACACACACACACACACACACACACACATATTACCTTTATAGAGAAAGGCATCTCAAATATTAGGAGTTGTCATATACTCTACTCTTTTGCACAATATTTACATCTTCTCTCCTTTACTTTGTTTCATCTTACATCTTTCTTGGATTGAATACTATTATTCTTGGATGGTTGTTTACACTATTATGTCACCTATAATGAGTCTAGGATAAAAATGATGTTCCCCTTCTCTGCCTAATAGTGATTCTCTCTATATGTGTTGAGTTTTTGGAGAGATAGATACATTAACGACCACCCTATAAATACAAGGTGAGTTCTCTAACCATATTTTTTCATTTTCTATAGATAAGTTAATTTCCTTCCCTCATTGTGCTATGTTAGCTTAGTATTACATATGTTTGAATGCTATTTAGCATAGTACTTACTAATTATCAAATATTTATCTATCATCACTTTTATTTCAGTTATATCATGCATGATTGTTTCATCTATTTCTGATCTATACCTCACCATGCCTAATTACCAATATCTCAGTAGGGTTCCTTCCTTTATCTTGAACGTGGGCCTTGGAAACCCTAGGTTGACCTAGTGTAGGGATTAATTTCATCTAGATATGTGACCCTAAAAATCATTTTATTCCCTTTCAGTCTACCCCTTGCATGTCGATATATGTGTGTTTCCTAATCGTCACCTCGATACCATTGTAGAATAGATGACTTAGGTGTGTAAGTTATTGAGACACATTTTTTGCCCACACACATCTCTAGTGAACCTAGCGTGAATCCTACAAACCTCCTTATAGATCACCACTTGTTAAAAGCACCTATCTCTAGATTTTACCTCATCTAAACATATAAAAAACCCTCAAAATCTCAAAAACCTATCATCACAGACACCATTACCTAGGGGAGATCCTTCTTTTTCCTATTTTCTCACTTCTAAATTCCTTTGGCCCTTATCCAAACCTATTTAGATAGTCAATCCTATCTATTTTCCCAAATATCTTTCCATGCACCTTTGGCCCCTATGTACACTCTATTGTACAGTTGATTGTGTATGTAGCCCTCATTTTGGACATTTTCTTAGCCAAATCATCACTCCATCATGGAGTATTTGGGCCTGAGGTCCTCTAACTCAGTTGTGCATAAAATTGAATCATATCATCTTGAAGTTGAGTTCCCCTTTTGTATGGATTGTTGCATCGTATGAGCACCTAGAAAGAAGCATTCTACCCACCATAATGGACCACCTAAGGAAGAAGAACAAAAATAGAATTACAATACTTTTGATCATCCTCTTGAGATTCAGAAGTTTCTATCTCAGTTTCCTCAATACAAAAACAAATAAGAATAAATTATTAGAAAATGTCTTATTGAATTCATTTTCAAACAACTCAACCATAGGGAAAAGAAGGGGAAATATGCTGAAATAGGTTCATCTAAAAATGCCTTTAGTTTTGACCCTATTAACCTCATTCTCTAACTCATTGATGAAATGATCCAACAAAAATCTGCCACTACGGATCAATTTCTCCAAATGCATGCCAACCTGGCTTAGTTAGTCAACTTCCTTCCAATGATATCTTGGGGTACCACACGCCCTTCTTTAACAAATGGGGTGCCCACCACATAACCCCTATCTAAAAAAATGTCTTGAGGGAATTTTAATAAGATTCTTTACACCTTATATTACTAGCATGGATATTGGAGGAATTTATCCTTCTATCTCTTACAATGGTTCTATTGATCACAACCTTCATATCAAGGCCTTATTATGCATGCATGAAATCGAAATCATTGTTGGCCTAATGGTTGGGGATCCAATAGGTGAACTCCACTGACCCTGTGGAAAAATATTGTAGATACTTGCAAGAGAGGAATTTGCTAGGAGAGCGGGTAAGGGAGTGATAAAAAGAGAGGGGGATTAAGTTGCAAGTAGAAAATCAGATTCCTATAACCGTTAACTAGAAAATTCCAACACATATATACTTAGAGGAAATTTTTTTTGCAAGCAACAACAAGACGAGTTAAGATTGAGAACTCAAAGTTTTTAAAATATCCTCATCCAAAAAAGGGGATCAAACTCCTTCTTTCTTCATTGATGCTTTGATAAAATTGTGCATAGTTAGAAGTAGAAGAACACATAGAAAGGAACTAGAAAAATAGCTATCTCCTTTGTTTCTTCACAAGTAGTGATCTCTCTTGAGTATACAAAATTGAAAACCCTTAAGAATGAGAGTTTCATTACATTATATAGAATAAAAAATGACTCTTCGGCTACCCCCATCATGACTTTTCATTTATCCTCACAACATATGACTCTTGATATTCTTAGGAATGAAATTAAGTTCCCTTTTATATTAATCAAGGGAAACTTATTACAATGTTTGTTAAAGCCATATTTAAATGAATAAGATGAACGTCATGATTGCTCACAACAAATAATTAGAAAGGGGGTAGAGAAGAGGGGGAAGAATGGAGAGAGAGTGGAAGAATTCTCTGAAGCATAAGTAGGGATACCTCCGCCTTCAATGAAGATTTTTCCAATGATGATCACAACCTCTACATGATGCACAAACACCCTAGACCACAAAATGAGTGTTCAGAAACATTGTTATGAGATTTATCGATGCAATCTCGGGATGAACACATACAATGCCCATGATGACCCTCCTTGAAACTTGGTTAATGAACTATTTTACTCATTAAAATTGATATGACCAACTCACTTTGAATCACCCAACTCCCTGAGTGATGAAGATGGATTCACATATAGTTCCTCGCGATGCCCTATTTTTCCTCATGTATACCATTAAACTCAAGATAATGCGTCTAGGACTTCTGTGAAGTTCCCGTTCCTCCATTTGAACCATGAAACCATCTCATTATCTGAAGGAGAGTCTAAAAAGCAATACGGTGAGTGACAACAAAGCCATCTGTAAATTTTTGCTCCCAAAATGAAAACATTCTATTTTTAGAATATGAGACCATGCCCTATTATTTTGGGACATATCACCTGTCTTGCTCAAGTTTCACCTTCTGAACCTTCTTCCATATTCTATCTTCCTTTGTTCTTAAGATATTGATATTTTTAGCACATTTCTATTTTTAGCAGGTTGCTTTTAGGGGACCTACTATTTTGGAAATAAGTCATTTTCTATCTTACTTTCCATTTTACACCTTTTTTTATTATCCTGAGTGATTGAACTTGCAATTCGAGGAGAATTTCCATTTATAGCATGTGGGGAGGCACAAAATATGATATTTTTAGTAAGTGGTGAAAACACCATTATTTTGCAATGGGAAAAACTTATTTGGAATTGTCTCTTTGTCGTGAAGAACTTGTGCTCCAATTTTCATCATGATTCACTCACTGAAAAGCTCAAAAATATAAAAATGAAAATTTACTCCTGGTAAGAGCTACGGGCATGGAGCTACTAGGCTGCACCAAGATTTTGTTGACTATTTTCTTCCCCACCTCTGATTGATGAAAAATCAACTTCTTTGTGATGGGTTTTTTCTCTATATACTTTGTACAAATTTGTAACTTTGTTCACTTATCGGATCAACATGAAAATGAGGAAAATGAAGATGGGGCACAAAATTTGATTTTTCCACCATTAAAGGTTTGATACACCTTTTCAGTTTCTATTCTTTACAGAATGGATGTGTTTGGTAGAAGATAATTTTCTCAAAGTTTTATGAAGATTCGACCACTGGTTTGCGAGTTATGAGTGATTTTTCTATTTTTCTGCATGAGAGTTTTTGACAGCATATGATCATGGTTTTTTGCTCAGAACTTTTGGTTTTTCTCGTTTTTGCAATGAAGAATGATAGAAATATGATGATGAAGATGTTTTAAGTGCTTTAGAAGGTTTATTAGTAGTATAAAAGAGGATTGGAGGGAGAATCTAGAAATTGGAAAAACTTGTGCGTGCGTGAAGGAAACAACTTGTGACAGCTCGACAGGTTGAATTTTTACATATTTTGAAGGTTGGTAATGAGTCAAAATTTTCTCAACCAAGTACACCAAGTTCTTGGTTCATTTGGTGTAAAATTGTGTTCCCTAACCCTATTGGGCCACTTGGCAGAGCGTGATTGATAGTTAAGCTTAAGCGGAGGGCTTAAAAATAACACTTTTTGGTCTGCCAGGGTCCCATGCTGAACTAGGGGCTTAAGAGGATTGGGGCATATTTTCTTGCATCTCTTGCACCAAGGTTTGGTGCACTTGGTGTAAAAATTATGCCCTATGCTGATTTGGACATGTGGGGGAGCCTGGTTGGTCAGAGCGAGGGTTAGGAAATGAAGCCTAGGGGTTTTTTTGTAAGTAGGAGCTAAAACTTGGTCATCTGGAGGGTCTGGGAGCTCAAATTGGGTTGGGGCACATTTTATTACATCTCTTGCACCAAAAATTTGGTTCAATTAGTGAAAAAAGGTGCTCCACATTCTGATTGGTTGAGTTTTTCACTCATAAATTGGCTAACTAGTAGAGATTTACCTTGGGGAGTGACTTGTCAAGGTCATTTCTGGAGCTTCTAGTGCATGTTTTTGTGAAATATTATATGATATTGACTTAAATGGTGTTGTGAATCCAATGGTGGGGTTAGAAAATCTTTATTCCACTATTTACCCTTTGGATCTAAGGTTGTGCATGAGGAAAATTGGATGGGCCCATAGTTCACCAAGATTTTGTGAAGCATATGATTCCACCATATTTTAGATATTTGAATTACCTTTCTGAGGATATCTCGTTTGAATCTTAACTCCTTTATGAGCTTGTGGAATCACTTCTTGAAGTTCAGGGGTTATTTTTGCATTGTGCACTGCTTAGGCCTCCAAGACTCATTGTTGTTGAAATTGCTCAAAAACTTGCAAAACTTCCCAGAACCTTCCAAAACTGATTGAAAATGTTTCTTTGATCTCCGCTATGCCTTTTTTATGGGTTTTGGCTCCTCGTTCTATTATGAGGGGTGAGCATCGACCTTGAGAAGTCTTGAGAACAACCCTTCCCAAGCTTATTGAGAAGCTTGTCTTGGTGGATCAGGCTTGGGAAGAACATGGAATGAATAGATACTCATAGATAACCTAAGAACATAGTGACCTAACACTTTAGAATACTTAAGAGAGAAGGGATAAGAATGACTTGGGGATTAGGGTGATAATAAGAGGAGCTCAGAATGACCTTTGAGTAAAATTTTCAAATAGGGTATGGTTGTCATGCTTGAAAATTGAGAATTCTCCTGTTGCACATTCGCATGACAACAGCTAGCTCTAGCTTGGGGACATGTTGTGGATTGAGCGCAGCAAGGACATAACAAGAGAACTTCATAATCGTTTTACTTAACATCGACCAGTGCCTTATCCATTGGGCCATGCAGAACACTCAACTTGCAAGAGATAGCTCGAAAGGGACAACACACACACAAACACGTGACTGAAGGGAAACACACCACACAACAAAGGGAAAAACGCACACAAAAGGGAAAAGGGGGAAACACGCCTAAATCACCTATGGTACAGAGCGGGGGACAACCTGCTTTCACTTAAGAGTTTTCCTTTTCGGGAGTTATCCCCAAAGAGGCAACACCGAATGATGATGTTCTGCGAAGCCATTGACTGGCTCCATAAAGTAGCCTCGTCTCCTCAAGTGCTTATGAAAACCCGGTGCTTTCATGATTTTCTGTGTACTTTGTAGGAGTTAGCCTACATGAGCTTCTTGATGCTCAGGCCTTCACCTAGAAATTCCCTTGCCATCACGCTCTTTGAATTCAGCCTTGAAGTGCCAGCTTCCATCTGCACTTATCCATATTGTTGATTTTTCTTCTATCATATTATCCCTACTCCAGGGCTGGTTATTATTTGAATAGACTAAATACCCTGAGTTTTCTTGATCCACCCATTCACATTCCTCGACATCCTTTTTGCAAGAAGCATTGCATTCATTCTTTTAACTCCTATCAATATGAGGTGTTTGAATGTCAAATTGGGGATCAAAAATGACCTCATATCCATCTTGCAGGGCCATGGTTTGAGCTAATAGGTTGAGACTTAGTTCGGGGTCTTCTGCCGCTTCTAAAATGTCTTGTACTGAATCCTTCTTTGAAATCATCAAAAGCTCATCTTTACCTTTGGGCATGTTTTTCCATATGAAATCTTCTTCTGGACTAGCAGAATGCTCCAATGTGATGTGACCAAGCTGATTTTGAACACATTCCCAGTGCTTTTGCCGCAAACAACTCTCCTCAATGTGAGTCGGTTCAACATTTTCCCTACTATCTTCCACCATGGAAGAGGTGTTGTCTTCAAAAATGGGGGCGACCGAAGGGGATTCAAGAACTTTTCTTCTTTTCCACTCACAAACTTCTTCGTGCAATGTGGAAGAAAAAGACATGCTTTCACTTTCATGTTCGTCATTGAGGAAGTCATCCAGCTTATCCGACTGCTCCATCTCCACATCAAACATTCGTGTATCAAAATGAGTGCAAATTGATTCATACCAGTCTTGCATCCCCATAGCCTGAGTCAAGAGTTCTAGGCTAAGCTAAGGATTTTCAGTTTCTTCTACAGCCTTCAAAATATCTTGCACGGATGGTTCTTCCAGGTTCATCATAGGCTCATTTTCATTTCTATTGAAAGAGTCTCAACGTAGTACCCCTAGGAGATGATGAGAAATCTGATCCATATGCTCCCATGATTCATTCGAAGTGACCTCGTTCATTTCTTACAAGTTTTTCGTCTCCCAAGATTCACTTTCGCGCATGTATGGGTATGTTTGATTCACGACACCTTCTGACAAGGAGAAGAGGTCCATGCTTTGTGGGAATAGTACTCCTTCGAGCTCGAAATCCATATCGTCCTCGTAATCATCATTTTGCTCCTTGGTTTCAAGAAATAAATTAGCCTCTTCCATACAATCATCCATGAATCATGATTGAATCGGAAAGGGAATTTGATTCCTTAACCGTCCCTACCTCTTCATTCAACATTTCTAAGTCACTTGAAGAACCAAAATAGGAGAGCGAATCCTTCATGACCATTTTGAATGATGTTGGGTGGCTTTCTTGCATTTCTTCACATATCTCCATTCTTTCATAGATTGAAAAATTAAAATTTTAAAGAGGATTATCCATGATTTCCTAAAGTCTGATATCTTCTATTTCTTCATCATTTCTAGAGTCTTCATAAAGAATCAAATAATCCATTATGCAACATGAATCTTCCTCTAATGAATATGTTACTCCCCCAAAGAGGTTTTTTTTTTGTTCCAGAATGATTTTACTTTATGATGTTTCCATTTCCATGTTTTTCTCAGTGAGGAAGTAAAAATATTCATCTCTCTCCAATGTGAGGAAATAGTTTCCTATCCTGCTACCTTAAAACAAAATGTATTCCCTTGGATCATATAATTTTTGCACTTTGTATTTCATCTTATGCACTGGAAAAAAAAATTCATCTCCCCTTTCACATGTATGGTTGAAGAGGACCATTCCATTTTTAATTCACCACCTAGATCCTTTAATAATCTTCTTAAGGAGAATGTCGAATGAAGTTGGAATATCAGCTACCAAAATAGTGAGGAGAAATTTCTTCTCTAGGAAGTCATCCAGAGCAACTTGAGAATCCTTTATCTTTCCTACAAATGAAACTTCTTTGAATTCCATTAAATAGAAAGATCCATTTTCACATGTAAAGGTAAGTCCTGAGGCATTTATGAATTTCATGGGCATCAGATTGTTAGAGGCTCTATAATCTATGGTGTAGTTAGTGATTTTTTATCCTTTGACTAAGAGAAATAGGTATAAAGGTTCAACCTTGTTGGTTTTGGATGTGCTAAGTGATAACATATTCTGTGAGGATGGTGTGGATGGGGTAGGGAGAATACCTTTAGCACTAGGGTTTGGGTTATAAGGCTTTGGGATGCCACTCCAAAAAAGGTCAACTAACCTCTCAAACTGCATAGAGTATGTTTACAAATACTCCATCTCTATGATTTGAACTTTAGTTATGCTCACATGTTCAACATAGTCAAATGTAAATGTGGGCAGCACAAAATTTTTTCCAGGAACAACAGTTTATTTTCACTATAGGGATGAATCTACCTTAGGAGATTGATTTCATTTGATGGGTGCGGTAGAGGATTTCAAAGGAGAGGGAGAAGCTGGGTTTTCTTGAGCCTTAGTAGGTTTAGTGGTAGCATTTGATGTAGGATAATTTTTAGAAATGGAGCTTTTCAATTGGAGGGAAAACTAGAGGAATTACTTGGTATAGTAAAAAACTTCATGCTTGCAAATGGGTCTTTTTTCTCCTTGGCTACGTCCATTGATGATGGCAGCGGTGACCCTCTATCAATGATCTTATTTTTTGGAATTTCAACGCGAGGATATTATTTCTTCTTCTTTTTTGAAGATGAAGTTGCTTTCTTTGTTGAGACGTGAACACTACACATGAGAAGCTTTACTTTATTTGATTGAGGTTCGTCTCTTTAAACATAATCAATACATATATTTTGAGTCTCCTCCATTAACTTATTTGACCTCAAGGTAGTCTCCATCATTACCTTCTTCTTCTGGTTCATCAGTGTCACATGTTCCACTAACTAGTGGTTCTTTGAGAGAAATCCTATGGGGATATGGGGTGATTCTTTATTGGTTTATATGTTCTAGCTGACTTAGAGAATTCCACATTGTGATTTGAGACAGTTGTTTCTTTATAGAAACCATGTCATTGGACATCTTCTGAATCATGGGGTTCATGAGAGCTGAGTTCGAGCTATGGAATTTTTGTTTTCTGTTAGGGCCCTTCACCTTTCCAGATAAGATCAAATCATCCTCAGTCTCGATAACATAGTCCTATGTGCTTATTTTAAATCCCTAGATTGGGATCTTCCTAGGATGAAACTAACTTCTGGTCGTAAGATACTAATGAAGAATATTTCCTTATTTTTTTCTATGGTAACGAACATCTTCAGGGATCCTTTTGATTATCCTATTATATTTTGCAATAAAATCTCTCATTTATTCAGAAGCTTCCTTCTTCATTTTCACAAACTGGACCAAGAGGTTCTGATAGTCCTCCATAGGTTTTAAACTATGTTCTCAAATCTACTTCTTATGTATTCCCAAAAATTAATAGAGCTTTGGGGGTAACATATACAACTATTTGGCATCTTTCTCCTATAATTGATTACACAAAGAGTCTGACACACATATTCTCATGTTCTATGTCTAATACATCACAAGTGGTGATGAATTCCACTACATGTTCCTTAGAAAGTTGAGAACCATATCCTATGAACTTTCGGAAGTTTTTCCTTGAGACTTTTGGTATCTCAAGGAATTTTTGAGGAAGAGAAAGCGGGCTAGTGTTTCCACCTCATGGTACGTTTTTCTTGCATTCTACATGATCACGATATACCATTATATTTCTCATTCAAGGCTTCCATCCTTTCCAAGGTTGTTTCCTTAGCTACTACTATAACATTTGCGTCTTCTTTCTTGAGCTATTTCAATCTCTTCAATTTGAACTCTTATCTCGTCTTTAGCTCTTGCTTCTCTTTCTCTAGCTTCTTCTTCAGTCTCTACGTTAGTGAAATATTCAATATTCTCATTGATATTTATAAATTCTACGTCCAATGGGTTGATTAAACTTAGACTTCTGATTGGAGTATTATCCTAATGAAAGGGAGACCTTAGATCTCTAAGCATCTCTTTCATTCATTTAAGTTCTTCAAATATTGGGTAAGCTTTGTCATCCTTTCCTTTATTACCGAGTGTGATTTTTATCTACTATCTTGAAAATATCAAATTATTTTAAGCTCTTATTTGATGTGGTTGGACTTGTCTTTGTCTATCTAATTTAGCAATGTGTTCTTCTCAAGTTCCAAGAATCTCATGATATGAAGTATTGTGTGAAGCTTTGTCTATTATGCCAAATGGATTATCTCAAGTCAAAAGTGATGTCTTCTTGAATATGAAATAGCAGTTTAGGTATTTTAACAGGAGGGTTGTTAGGTATAACCATTGATGGAAGGCATAAGGCTCTTAATTTCCTCAAATTATAGAATTTTTTATTTTTTTGATATCTTATTTTTATTTATTTTTAAGATCATTTATTGGTTGTGAATTTCTACAAATTTTTCCCCACAGTACGTGCCAAAAATTGTTGGTGAGAAATTTTTTTGGGGGATCAATTTGTGGGTTTCTATCTAGCATCTTCAAGACTCTATGTCCCTCTACTTAGGTGGTGTAGCTTCACTTATTTTGCATGCATGAAATAAAGATCATTGGTAGCCTGATGACTGAGGATCCAACAAGTGTACTCCACTGACCCTGCAAAAAAAATTTGTGGACACCTGTAAGAGAGGAGTTTCCTAGGAGAGTGGGAAAGGGAGAGATAAAAAGAGAGGGGGATTAACGTTTTAGGTAGAAAATTAGATTCCTACAGCCATTAACAAGAAAAATCCAACACACAGATACTTAGAAGAAAATAATTTTTCAAGTGGCAACAAGATGAGTTAAGATTGAGAACTCAAAGTTTCTAAAACCTCCCCATAAAAAAAGGAATGGAACTCCTTCTTTCTTCATTGATGCTTTAAAAAAATTGTGTATATTTATAAGTAGACAAACATATGAAAAGGAACTAGAAGAAATAGATATCTCCTTTGTTTCTTCACAAATAGTGATCTCTCATGAGTATAAAAAATTGCCAACCCTTAAGAATGAGGGTGACATTATATTATATAGAATCAGAAATGAATCTTTGGCTACCCCCTCATGACCTTTTGTTTTTTCCTCACAAAATGTGACTCTTGACATTCATAGGAATGAAATTAAGTTACTTTTTTTATTAATCAAGGGAAACTTACTACAATGTTTGTTAAAACCACATTTAAATGAATAAGAATAAATTCATGATTGCTCACATTGAAGAATTAGAAATTGAAGAAGGTAGACAAGAGGGGGAAGAATGGAGAGAGAATTAAAGAATTCTCTGAAGCATGAGTAGGGATACTTCTACCTTAAATGAATATTTTTCCAATAATGATCACAACCTTTGCATGATACACAAACATCTTGGACCGCAAAATGAGTTTTCAGAAACAATGTTCAAGATATTTACTGATGCAAGCTCGGGATGAACACATAGAATGCCCATGATGACCCTCCTTGAAACCTGGTTGATGAACTCCTTGAGTCATTAAACTTGCTCTAAAACCAACACACTTTAAATATCTAAACTTTCTAAGTGACGAAGATGAGCTCACTTGTTACACCTTACGATGCTCTATTCCAACTCTGAATACAATTGAATTCAAGATGATGCTTCAATGACCTCGTTAAAGTTATCATTTCCTTGTTTGAGCTATAAATCATGTCGCTATCTCATAGGTCATGTAAAAATCATAAATATGAGTAAAAGTAAAGCCATCTACAAATTTTTTCTCTCAAAAATGATGACTTTCTATTTTTATCAAGTTCCTTTTTGGGGAACTACTATAGTGGGAAAGTTGTCTTTTTTTTCCTTACTTTCTATTTTGTATCTTTCTTAATTGTCCCAAGTGATCGGACTTACAATTAAGGGGGACTTGTCATTTATATCATGTGGGGAAATATAGAATATGCTATTTTTATTAAGTGTTGAAAACAACCTCGGTTTGGAATGGGAATAACTTTTTTGGATTTATCTCTTTATCCTAAACTTGTGCTCTAATTTTCATAATGATTCGCTCATCGGAAAGCTCAAAAATTATAAATTAAAATTTACACATGGTAAGAGCTTTGGGCATGAAGCTACCACAGTAGCCATTAGTGGAGTCACCAATATTTTTTGAAGGTTGTCTTCCCCACCTCTAATTGATGAAGAATAAACTTCTCTTTGATGGGTTTTTTTTCTCTAGATTCTTCGTACAAATTTGCAACTCTACCGATTTATCAGATCAATGTCAAAATAAGGAAAAGGAAGCCAGGGAAAAAAATTGATTTCACTTCTATTAATGGTCTGATGAACATTTTCGATTTCTATTTTTTTCATCATGTAGGAATTTAGGAGAAGAGAATTTTCCCAAAGTTTTAAGAAGATTCGACCACCATTTTGCAAGTTATGAGTGATTCTTCGTGTTTCTACATGAGAGTTTCTGAAAAATATGATCATGGTTTTTTCTCAGAACTTTTGGATTTTCTTCTTTCCATAGTGAGAAATGAAGGAAATATTATGATGAATATTTGGAGAAAACATGAGGAGAATCTGAAAGTTGGAGAAAACGTGTGCGTGCATGAAGGAAACATCTAGTGATATCCCGATAGTTAGAATTTTCACCTATTTTAAATATTGGGAATGAGTCTCAATTTTGTGCAGCAAGTACACCAATTTATTAGTGCATTTTGTGCAAAATAATTTTCCTTAACCCTATTGGGCTACTTGGCGTAGCGTGATCAACAACTGAGCTTTAGTAGATGTCTTAAAATCAAAACTTTTTTTGGTCTGCGAAGGTCCCATCCTGAATTGGAGGCTTAAGAGGATAGGGGGAACATTTTATTACACCTCTTGCACAAATATTTGATTCAATCAGTTAAAAACATTGTGCCCTATACTGATTGGGCCACATGGTGGAGCCTTGTTGGTTGTAGTGGGGGATGGGAAATGAAGCCTTGGGGATTATTTTACAAGTAGGAGCTAAAACGTGGCCATCTAGAGGTCCAGGAGCTCACATTGGGTTGGGGTGAATTTTATTTCACTTCTTTAACAAAAAAATTTGTGCACTTGGTGTAAAAAAGTGCACCACATTCTGAATGGTTGATTTTTACACTCATAAATTGGCTAAGTATTTGAGATTTACCTTGGGGAGCAGGCATGTCGGGATCATATCTAGAGATTTTGGTGGAGTTTTGTGATGAAATTTTATATTATCTTGACTAAAAAATTTCTTCTAAATAAAATGGCGTTGTTTTAAGATCTTTATTCCACCATTTAGCCCCTAATATTTAGGATTTTTGTTCTAGTTGTAAGGTTGTTCATGAGAAACCTAGATGGGGAAATAGTGTGCCTAGGTGTTGTGAATAATATTCTTCCACCATTTTATAGATAACTTAATTACCTTTCTTAATATATCTTGTTTGACCCTGAACTCCCTTTGGAGCTCCTAGAATCACTTCCCAAAGTTCAGGGGTTTGTTTTTGCATTGTGCACTCCTTAGGCCTCCAAGACTCACTTTTTTTGAACTTGTGAAACTTCCCAAAACATTCCAAAACTCATTGTACCATGTAATTAGCTCTCTAATATGCCTTCTTGATTAATTTATTCCTTTCTTTTTTCTCCGATGGGTGTGCACCAAATTTGAGAAGACCAGAAAATGAGCTTTTTTAAGCTTGCCAAAATGCTTGTCTTAATGTATCTTTCTTGGGAAGCACTTGAAATGATTGAGTACCCATAAATCACCTATGGTAACATTGAATCAGGGATTTGGGTGATGGTAAAGAGGGATTAGAATGAGCTTTAGGTAAAATTTTCACGTATGGTATGCTTGTCATGCTTGAAAATTGTGAATTTTCTTGTTGCACATTTACATGACAACACGTTATAAGATCCTATCCACATGGGAAGAATATAACACCCCTAATGATAACCTATTCCAAATTTTCTTAGAATCTCTTGAGCCTCACCTTCAATATAAAGTGAGGTCCTTTTCTCCTACTTCCTTATAATAATCCTTTAAACAAGCCAAAACACAAGACTATCTCCTGAGGGAATTTGAGAAATCTCCTCCTAATGCATAAGCTAACAAACAAGTCCAAATCCTTCAGCATTCCAAAAAAAATAACACGAAGGATGAATAAGTCTCAAATACTCTTCCTCTTATCACTTCTTCAAATAGGATTGTTTTCAACATTGACCAACAACCTAATATCAACAAGAATTATCCTAACTATCATCAACCATTGAATAATGGAGAGTTGAAACATCACTTACCTAATCCGTTTACCGTGATCTTGGATCCTTCTCAACTTGTTCCTCATTGGCATGATGAGATTAATTTTTTTTGGTGGCATGTTAATTGGGGTCACTCCCATAAAAATTGTCATGCATTATGAATGGCTTCCATTACCTTCTTCTTAGGTCCCTAATTTGACTATGATGCCATCACTCAAGAACGCTTGACCGAAGTGTTCAAAGCTCATGATGTGGCTAAAAAAAAGGATCACCATGAAGTTATCAACCAGGATAATGAAAGTATAAAAATATTCTCTAATCCTATGCCTAATCATGATGTTGCTGAAATTTATGAGAAGCAAGAAAATACTACAACCAATGCAGTTGACACATATTATCCTCCTAAAAATACAATTGTGATTAATGATGTAAAATGTATCATAGTTTATGTAGAACTAGAATAACTTATAGCATTCCATCCTCAGACTCATAAAATCATATATCTTTTTGTACCTCAGAATCAAGCTACTCAAGTCAAAAAATTTCCTCCTTTAGACACCATAGGCCACTGTAAATATTATCCCATAGGGCCAATGACATCTGAATCTATTTCTCTTTCCACAAACACCATCATCCCTTGTACAAATCAAAATTTCAAAGTTGATAGTGTAATAACTAAGAAAAAATCAGTTTTTGGAGTTTCCTTTATCACCCCTTCTCCTTCTGGATCTGTTTCTGAGAACTCCCAATACTATCATCCTCCTGTAAAGTCCATTCATGATGAGTGGGATCCTCTCAAAGCATTTTCCCAAATTCCTAGTTTAGTCCCCTTATTAGAACTCATGTGTATGTGGCCTCACCATCATGAGTGTCTCATGACTGTACTATTTGATGTGAACATTCCCTTTCAGACTCTTTGGGGTAGAATCCTATATTGTATGGCTTGGAGGAAAGCATCCATCAAAAATTTGAGGAAACCTCCATTCATACTGATCTCACTATAGATGTTCATTCTTGATTTTTTTTCCTATTGCTTTTATTATCCTGGATGAGTTCTTGCTTCGTGAAAATGATCTACCTCTTTTCATTTTAGTTCAAATAGGTCACACTACGGTCAAGCATTCTCTCATTGATGTGGGAGCAGGCATGTTTGTGACCTCAATATATTTCATTAAGTTTATTATTTATTCTATTGATAAATTAAAATCTGAAGTGAACCACTTGTAAAAGGTACGATCATCGACAAATGCCTCCAATGGTGTGTATTTGGTTAATTATCACTATTCCTCTAAGACTATTTGTGTCAAATTTATGGTCTTAAGTTTTCCCCTATCTTATAATTTTATCATAGCCTGTCCTTGGACTCATCATATGTGGGCCATTGTTTCTTCCGCATGTCAGTGTATGAAGTCTACTCAACAACGAGACATTTATAAGACTCAATGGGACACTAACCCTTAGAACCAGGATACGCTTCAGAAAAAGGGTACTGTGCAAAATAAAATCAACACGTGACCTTCTTCACACCTAACTTCCTGAGGTCATGTCGAGACAACCAGTGTAGAATAGAAATGGATGTGTATGTGTGGTGATGGTGGATAAGCTAATGAGGCAACCTTATATCTTTGACGTGTAATATTGGGATCTATGAGTCTAAGGAAAATAATGTTCTCCTAACCTGAAGAGGTGTGATGGATCAATATGATATAATAACTGCTCGAAGACTCTAGTCAATATTGAGATCTGCCAAGATTATATTCACTGGTTGTTGAACACGTGGGAAGTTACGGGCACCTCGTATAGATTTCTAGACAAGGTCATGGAAGTAAGAATGAGAGGTGTAATGAAACCACATGGACTATGGACAATTTTATGGTCTAGTCTAGAAATTCTTAGCCTGCTCGACTGCTATGTTCAATAATGAAAGTTGTGTGGTGATATCAGGTGGAAGTGGTAATGGTCTAAATATTGATGCACACAAACTAGTGTCGATGTCTAATTTATTAACATGCCTGTTGGGTTGTAGGACCTAGGCATCACAACCAAAAACTCATGGATGTTGTGGTCCTATTATTGTCATGTGTGTAATCAAACCCTATTGTCAGGAGTAGTCCAATAATCATAGGTTTGATTAGTTACGATGTTTAACATGTTGAATTGTTTTGTTTTCTCATAAAACCTAGCAGGTGTGTGTAAAAATTACAAGTGTAAACCCGCGTCAATATCAATATCAGTGAAGAACTCTGGCCCATTGGATTGTGGGACCAAAGGATCAAAACTGTATGTCTTTTCTTGTTATGGGTTGTTGATGGTCATACAAAATGAATTGAAATTATTTTGGGAAAAAAATAACTATCAAAGGAGACTTAATCTATCTTTTTGGTGTTTTCGCAATATATCAGAGAAAAAAAAGCAAAATAATCTAGTGAAAGTAAATGTTTTTGATATTTTCTAGTTTTTAAGAAATGTGTCTAATCTAATAAAAAAACTAAATACAAGTAATCAGTCAGATGTAGCTAATTACTTGCGTGAATATGTGAATCTAAATATAAAATAGATAACCTAATTTAATCAAAAACCCTTCAAAACCTACCTTAGAGGTGAAGAACAAATCGTAACCCTAGAAGAGTTATTGTTCCTCACAGCTTCCCTGGTAATGCCAACGAGAAAGATGTCTAATGATTTGATCTATTTGTAATTTCCCAATCAATTGAAATGAACAATTTTACTACTCTATTGGATATGCAATTGAAGCTAATGATTCAAAATTGACAATTTGACAAATGAAGCAAACGAACAAGTAATTCTAACCTAGATAAGCAAGAGCTTTGACAATTTTGGTTGTATTTGTGTTTGTCCCCTCAGTTTTTTCCTTTCTTTCTTTGTTTGTCCATATTAGCCCAAGGGATTGAGAATGCAAGAACAATAGCAGAAGAAGATGCTTGAGCAATGATATCTTGAAGGTAGTTTGGCTACAATGCAAGTAGAAGAGAGATAACACAAGAGATATGAGCTTGGATATGCAATTCCTAGCAATATAGTGGTAGCAATACAATGAAAGATACACAAAAGTATTCGACCCTTTTCTTAAATACAAGAATTGATTATATAAGAATTGGGGCTGGGATGTGCCTTCCTACACAAGGCAAGAAGAGGCAATTCCAACTAACTAAATCTATTTAAAAATAGAAGATGGAAAGAAGAAACAAGCAATCAAAACTATTTTTAGACAAATTAGTTCACAAATGCATCCTAAAAGTGAATTTAAGTGAAGTGTCACATGTTAAAAATGCACATGATGAATTATTGAAAAATTTCTTGGAACTGCCGCCTTGCCTAAGTGGCGGTTTCAGAGCCGGTGCCCAGGAAGGGTGGTGATCCTGACACTAAAGGAAAAAACATGCAAAGAATGAAGCAAAAAGCTGGAAAAAACATGAAAAAGCTAAGTAAGGACATCTAGGCTACAAATATACATTACAAATGGGTTTAGGAGCTCTAACATCTTTTGAAAGGACATGAATCATCATTGGGGAATTTTGTAACCATTTTCTGAAAATTTAGCACATGAAAATTTGGGTGTGTACATATTTACCCCTCAGAGAAGTGTCTTAACCATGAAGAGGCATAAAACATAGAGTTTGAGTATAGCATTCCTGAAATGGGGAGTTAGAAGCTATACCTGACATGCTCGTGTGTCAAAACATCGCCATCCAAGCTCCCGCTATCTACAAGAGGGAGAGAAGACTCAAGTGCAGATAGATAAAATATCAAAAAAGAAACACTAAACTAAAATGACAAGAGAACTTAGCATTTCTGTGTGGATATAGAAATATACATACGCCAGCGCTCCAGCCTTGTGAACACATACACTCAAAACAAGGTCAAAATAACACACACACACACACACACACACATCAAAACAAACTCAATTTTAAATTCATTTGTGCTTATTCTATTTGGTGATTTTGGAGCTCTAGACCCACTATGACCATTTTTGACGAGAGTACAACTGAAATGAATGTTACGAGATCGTGATCATGCCTCTATAAGTGGGAGACCGACTTGTATGGTATAAGGTTGGTTTATTTCACTTTTGCATTTTTAAACCTAAAATATAAAAATGTGAAAAGTTTACCTGGGGGGGTCATTTTAAAAATTTCTTATTTTAAATGGGTCTCTAGGGGATACCCATAGGGAAGTCTTCTATTTTTTCTGAAATGGTCTCTTTTTGTGTTTTTGAGCATTTTCTAGGGTTAAAATGCATTTGGAAAATCAGTCTAGGAACGCCGCTCTGTACTAGGCGGCAGTTTTGAACAGAAAGACCAAAATGCGTGCTAACTTGATTTTTTTGGGATTTTGTATGTTTTGTCATGTTTTTGGTGAGCTTATCCTTTGATATATGTTACTAACTTGATATTTTTCTTTGCTTTGGTGGATGCAGAAGGAGGAATACATCCATCGATTCGCGAGAGGGAGTTTTATTAGCTCCTAGATATTTTCGATCAGTTGACTCAGGATGAGATGGACACTCTCTAGAGGGTAGGGATTTGGAGGATTGCACAGGTGCCCCATGTCACTCCTGCTATTCACATATTATGTGACATGTTTTCTTACTGGGTTTACATACCAGAACACTTTTTGGTTTCCAGGTGCTAGAGGTGAGTGGACTGTCACATTAGAGGACGTATACCACATTCTTGGGCTCCCGATACTGGGGAGGAGAGTGACCTTGGAGATAGCAGGATCCAGGTCTGTGATGACTCAGTAGGCCACATACATAGGGGATTTCGTTGTTTCATTTAGCTTGAAGAAGGGGAAAAAGATTCATTCTATTGTCACTGCTCCCATCCCCATCATTCACAAAACCATCATGGGCATCTTTTCCTTATGATTGATCAGGTACAAGGGAGGTAACACCATCCTTTACTTCTAGGATCCTATTATTACATAGATTGAGGGGCATGTCTGCATATATTCCTGGGGAGCATACATCCTGGGGACTACCTATCATGACATATATAGGGTTTTCAAGTTACATGGACAGTCGTTGAGCCATCCCATGCTAGTTATGAGCTGGTTATACAAGTGCATTACGTCTTATGGAAGGGTAATACCAATGTTGGATCCAAGGGCTATCTGGGAAATGAGGTGGACATGGATGTCAGTTTTACAGATGCCACAACAACCAGTGGAATCTTTGACTATGACAGACATGGTTTCCACACCCTACCGAGATATGGAAGGGTTGTGGGGGCAGGAGGAGACTATAGTGGCAACTTGCTCTACCACGAGATACTTAGTTAACTGGGCATGAAGAGTCAAGATTCATCCATTCGACCGGGGTTTTTAGTAGTTTCACTTCCCTTATGTTGACATGATTCCTCAAGTTTTTATAGTATACAAGACTATTCATGAGGCTCAGAAGGGCCCTAGGGGATCCTAGATGGATTGTGGTTACTCTAGGTGTGCCTATTGTAGTTAGACATGTGGTCTATGTCCGATTGGATGCTGGTGTTGCTTTATTACCTTTACTCCATATTGTTGCCTCTCCCACTCACATCGGAGAGGAGGATGAGCCCATTGATGTAGAATATAACTCTGAGGAGAACATAAGAGATGATATTAATGAGGAACTAGTTGGAGAGGATACAAAGGATGAGGGGTTAGGTGGTGATGCTAGCGAGGAAACCCACATGGAGGAGGAGGAGAGTGATCCCGAGTGGCATAACACTCAGGATATACTAAGAGTGGCACAGTTTGAGGCAAGTGTGGAGAGAGAGACCTTAATCTCATAGGGATATGATGAGTCTATGATAGGAAAATGTCTCACCTCTGGATTTTGGGAAGCCCCGCAGCCAACAACAGTAGCAGTAATAACCACTTACCCTACCTGGATGCTTGGAAATCTGAGTATGTTGATACTCTTCGCATGATTTTGTTTGTTGGGAATGTTAGTTTGGTACTTTCGTTTGGTTTTGTGGTTTTCTAAGTCACCGTTTCTTCTTCTTTTCTTGCTTGCAGCGACTACACATGAGTGATGAGAGCTTATTGGAAGGGTGTGTGTGGACACCCTATTGATCCCCTTGAAGAAGACTCGAGACAAGTTGACTGATGATTTAGGCCAACCACTAGCATTTGGCTGACACACTGATGTGTTTTCACCCATCTAGAGGATAGTGGAGGTGGTGACCTCCCTTCATACCTAGGTGACTATGTATGAGACAACCGAGTGACTAATGAGGTGGAGTCACTCTTGCAGTGAGACTACAGCTAGCGGCCACCACCATGAGCACTCACACCATTTAGTTCGTTCTCATCATCTTAGCCATAATAGGAGTCCAAAAGGTGGCCATGCACCATCTGAGGGGTCCCATAGGGATTGATAGGCCATTGGGCCTTTATTTATTTGTTACCATTTTGCCATGCATTTATATGTTTTTTTTGTATATTTTGGGCTCATTATGAGCATTTTGACCACGCCCATTGCGTGATGGCATTGTACACAAACCTGACTCATTATGATATACACAAACTCTTCATTTTGGTTCAGTAATCCATTGTATCTGAATTGAATTCCTCTTGGATTATTCCACATGTGTACTCTATACATTTAGAACTTCCACTTTTCTATGCTTTTTAGAATGTATGTAGTGGATATGAATGCTAACAAAATGCTTTCATTTTATATTTTATAATGTTGATATATGATAATGCAAACACATTGTAATGTTGAACTTTAGTTTCTTTAAGAAATATTTGGTGCTACGTAATGTTTTGGAAAAACAAAGTGATATAGTGATATGATAAGTGAATGAAATTTCCCCATTCCTAACTCCACACAACTAGTAAGATGCGAGGGCTCAACACTGAGAGCCAAAAAAGAGCACAAGTTATGGAAATTTGGTGAATGGTAATGATGAGGGAAAGACAAGGATTTGATAAAACCAAATTGAGACACCACAACCTCACTCTACTGAAGTTTGCTTCATATTTTAGAATGTGAATTTCTTTTCAATTTATCTAGACTTAGATCCGTAGATGGTCACTTTGTTTACAAAATCTGGTTTTGAGGTTTTAAGCTCTTTTGGAATTTTGGACATCTAATTCACTTTATTTTGATTTATGATTTCGCAATATTTGAATGAATTGTTTTTAAGTTTTAATTTTGTCAAAGAGACCCCCTACACCTTGACCCGTGCCACCATTAGGAAGTATGGGCTCATAACCATGGATAAGGCATATGTGAGTAAGGGAATTTCTCTCCTTTCCCAATCCTACATCACCATTAAGAGATGCAGGATCAACACTAAAGGTTGGTAGGGAAAAGAAATGTGTAAAATAAAAAAAATTGTGGATCTGCAGTTGTCTTATTTATCTAGGGAAAATGTTTACAATGTTTTTATTTCCAAAGAGATGTATATGGGATAGATGTGACACCATGAAGCTTCTAGAATAGAATATGGGAAAAGACACCTAATCCAGAAGGAGACCATAAGTAGAGCCAAGTATTCAGGCCTTGGTATGGTTACTGTCAACACTTTGTCTTATCTTGTTTGGACTGATGAAGTGATTCAAAAATAATTGATGACACTATGAATATTTGTAGAGACGTGATTTGAAAGTTTTTCCAATGTTTTCAAAAGTTTTTAGGAATTGCTCTAATAATAAGTCCCTTGATTACAAAATTTTACAAAATGAACTGGAAGATGAAAATGCAATGAAGATGCATCAATGTACATATGAAAATACTAATGGATCATGCGTAGTACCTCTTCAGGTGAAGAGAGTTTACAGATTTGCTAAACTCCTCACCCTCTAGTGTACACAGGAAAAATGCCCCATTTTTGTAGTCTTTTATCATTCAATATGGACCCAACCACCTAGGTCTAAATTTCCTTCCATCGTCGGTATTTTTTTATATTCGGATGTCAAGTCTTAAAACCAAATCTCCTTCATATATTTTACACTCGTAAACCTTCTTGTTGTGTTACTGAGCCATCTGGTTAGCATAAATGTTATGTTATTGTTCAGCATTGAGTCTAGTCCCATCAAGAATTTCTAGCTGAGAGAGTCACACCTCTTGATAGCCTTCTTCTCCCAAAATTTCTTTCCATGAGATATGGAGAATAGGTATGTTGACTTCAAGTGGTAAAACCACTTGTGCACCAAACGCCAACGAAAAGGGGGTTGCCCCCATCAAGGTTCTTACTGATGTCTGATAGGCCCACAAGGCCAGAAAAATCTTTAAATGCCAATCTCATTTTTTCTCCTTAACGGTCTTAAGGATAATGGATTTTAATGTCTTGTTCATAGCCTCATCCTATCCATTAGCCTAAGGATAATAAAGATAAGTTGTGTGGTGACTTATTTTGAATTTTTTACACAATTCACACACTTCATCATTTTTGAAAGATGTGTCATTATCTGAGATAATGACTTGTGGGAACCTATACCTACAAATGATCTAGTTCTAAATGAACTTAGCAATTATAGGTCCAGGCATGATGGTAAGAGGCATGGCTTCTACCCACTTAGTAAAGTACTTTTTGGTCGTGATTATGAAGTTTTGACCATCTGTGTATGAGGGAGATAATTTCCCTATAAAATCCAGACCCCATGTGGAAAAGGGCTATGGTGTTACAATTGGTTGCAGAGCCTATGTCAATATGTGGATCTCATGGGAGAACTCTTGACATTTATGGCATTTACGCATAAAATATACCACATCATGTTCTAGCATGGGCCAGAAGTAGCCCATGTGATGTATTTATTGTGCAGTGGTGAGGCTGCCAAAGTGACCTCCACATACTCCGTTATGTGATTTGTAAAGAATCTTTTCAGACTCTTCCTCGTCAACACATCTTAACAACATTCCATCAAAGGCTCTATGATAGAGAACTTGTTTTGAGATAACATACTTAGCGGCTATAACACGTAACCCCCTTCTTTGTTGCGATGTTCCCCCTCTAGGTATGTATGGTCCACTATAAAAGTAATGATGTCAGTGTACCATGGACACACAGAAATGGGAGGCTTGGTTTCAATGAAATACACACACTCATTGGGGAAGTCTAGATTTACTAGATTTCCTCCATCCAATGGGTTTTCAGCCAACCACTCAACAACAATTTTTCCTTTGATGGATTTATGATTTACAAATGTTAACTCAAATTCTCCCATTAGAGCTATGAAGCACCCAAATTTATTAGATAAGGACCCTTGTGTGAGGAATGTACGTAGGTGATCTGTTTTAACAATAATCCTCATTTCTTGATTTAGCATATAATTTCTTAAGCACTTTATAATGAAGACTATAGCGAGGGATTCCTTCTCTACTTGCATGTAAGGTGTCTCATAATCAAGCAATGTTCAGATAATAAAACAGACTACATGTTCTCTTTTATCATCATCTTCTTGAGCTAACATGTAGGCCAACGAGACATCCATAGCTCTTGAATACATGATCAAGGGGTGATCTGACCTAGGTGGCATGAGTGTGGTAGGAGACAATAATAAACGTAAAATTGACTCAAATGCCTCATTGCATTCCTCCATCTAATCAAGGTAGGAATACTTATTTAAAAAATTGTTGATTGGGTGATTAGCAAAGGTGAAATCAGGGATAAACCTTTGGATTGCACTGAGTTTGCCAAAAAAAGATATGATGCCAGATTCATCTAACATTGGATTCATCTCCAGTATAACTCATATTTTGGCTGGGTCTACATCAATACCTCATTCAGATATGATGTATCCAAAAATCTTACCTTCTGTTACACCGAATACACATTTTTCTAGATTCAACATGATGTCGTATTTGATTAAGCAAGAAAGGATGATACGAAGCACCTTTGGTTGATCACAGTGTTTTTTAGCCTTAGCTAGAAGGTCATCCACGTAGGATTCTACAATCTTTTAGATAAGATCATGAAATATATATGCCATTTCTTGTTGGTATGTGGTACCAACGTTCTCAAGTCTGAATGACATGACAACATAGCAATACGTTCCCCAAGGATTTATGAATGTAGTTTTAGCTTGATCCTCCTTAGAGATTCTAATTTGATTATCCTAGAAAATCCATCCATGAGAGACAACAACTCAAAACCAACTATTGCATCGATAATAACATTGATGGATGGTAATGGGAAATCATCTTTGGGACAAGCCTTGTTGATATCCCAAAATTCTATGTAAATGCAGATCTTTCCATTCTTCTTGAGAAAGGGGACGATATCAGATACCCATTGTGAGTAGTCAACTGGCTTGATGAACCCTACATGTAGGAGTTTCATCACTTATTCTGTCACCATGAGGGCCACCTTTGGCTTCATGAGCCCTGACTTTTACTTAATTGGCTTAACATCTAAATTGGTGAGGAGGTTGTGAATTGTAATGTGTGGTGAAATTCCCATCATTTCCTTATAGCTAAACACGAAAGCTTTTTGATGCTCTTTAAGGATTCGGGTATGTATTTCTATTTCCTCTGGAGTTAGAGAGGATCCCAACTTAAGGATTTTTTGTTCCTCTTCCATCCCAAAGTTTATATCGATCGTTCCATCAATTAAGGAGGAATTTCATTCCTCAAATCTCCGGTGGGGCCGAAGTTAACTCTAAATCCCCCTCTTTTCCTTCTTCATAAATTTCAAGATCCTTCCCAGGGGAAGATTCTATCACGAGATTTCCAAAATAGGAAGAAGAATGTGGGATCAGAGAAAGATCAACCTTGTGATGAGAAAGATGCAATTCTACAAAAGTGTTTAGATATCCTAGAGTTACTTTATCACTTTCAACGTGGTCTAAGATGACAGGCTCGTTCTCAGTTTCAATGTATGTCAATGTTAGGGTTATCATTATTTTATGAACCAAAGGTTCAGCATGAACCAAGACCATGAAGTTTGTGTCCTCCAACTCACTGCTTGGAGTGAAGTGGGAAGTAGAAGCTGCTACAAAGTCTACGAGGAGGTTTTTTTCTCACGGAATTGTTTCAATTGATATGAATTTAGACCCCTTTGTTAGGTTTAGCACTAATGTTTTGTAGAGTTCTAGATGCTCATCTCTAGTCTCATATACCTTAGATACTTGATTTGCGACCAATTGTGAATCACCCAACACCCTAATATTAAGAGTTCCCATCCTTTTGGCTATGATGAGACTACAAAGGAGAGCCTCATATTCAGCCTCTTTATTTGTACATTCAAATTTTAACTTGAAGGAAAAAGGTAGAATCCTTCCCTTAAGAGAGGTAAGGATCACACCTGCCCTGACGCCAAAATGACACTTGGATCCATCAAAATGGAGAGTCCAACAGTTACAAGGAAAAATGGATGTTGGATCATCCTTTGTATCTTATTCCTTTACCTCAATTACTTCAACCATACAAACTTCATTTGTTGGAAGAGAACCAAGTCCCATGGTATGTCTCATACCCATAGAATCAAATGGAAGAAGAATAGGTAAATCCTTCTCCAATAGCTCGACAACATTTGTTGTGTTTCCTAATGATACTATCTCTACGATAATAGTTTAGTCTTTGACTATCGGAATGCCTTCGATCAAGCTCATGACTTCTAATTCTGTTGTAGGAACCAAATTTTCTTCTAGAACTGAGCTTATAGGTTTAATTAACTAGTTTTTAGGAAGCTCAAACTCATAATGAACCCCTAGCCTCTTCTTTAAGTTATCCAGAAGTATGTCGAAGGGTTTTGGATCACCTTACACCACAAAGACCTTCCCCAAATATAGGAACCCAACTTCCTGAAATAAAGTGGATGGAATCGCCTTCATGTGATGAATCTAAGGATGGCCAAGGATCATATTATAGTTGGTTTCTCGATCTATAATATAAATTTTGGTTATCACCATCTTAGGTCTAAGGGTGTCTAACAATACTTTAGTTCTGATTGACGTTTTCTTGAGGTTGTCGTAGCCTCTCAGCATGTTTCGTGTTGAGGAGCAATTGGTCTCTCCATAACCTAAGTTTTGAAGGAAAGAGAAAGGGACTATGTTAACCACTACCCCATCATCAATCATCACACACTTTATATCATTGTTGTAAATCCAAACTTGTAAAAACAAAGTTGCATCAACTCTATGAGCTATTTCAACATCCATGGGTATCTTGTTGATATCGAATAAAAATCCAACATCTCTTTTAGGATTCCCTGGAGGATGAACATCAAAGTATACATGGTTTATATGTGCTTCTGGAGGAGGGGTGACATTAATCAAATGGCCAAGACCTAGTGCATCTAATAGAGCAGCTCTATGAGCATGGAAATTCTTTAACAGATACAAGAAGGAAATGTGAGAGAAACTCTTGGTTTAGTTGTTGATCAAGTCATAAGATCCTACTGGCTTGCCTAGCATATCACGAATGTCATATGATATAGTTGGGTAAATTGGGATTGGCTGTAAAGAATAATCTTTGGTTCTAGTGGTAGCGTTAATATGAGGTTTAGTGTCTAGCTCTACTAATCCCACAATTTTTGTTTTATGCTGGACATCCAAAGGAGATGCCACTTGTGGGTTTGATGAAGTTGAGGCTTCATGATTGTTGGTTCCTATTATTATACCTTTTTTTTAGCCATTGGGATCTATTCTACCATCTTTTTGGCGCATGCGGATAGGATCATTAAAGATTCCTAGTGGTGTGTTTTATGGAGATACCATTCCCATGTAAGTGTTTTGATTTGGCGCGGTTGGGTTTGCTAAAAACATATCAACAAATAATTGTCTTTGATCCTCTGGAAAACATTATAGAAACTTTTTGAAATTGTGGCATGTTCTTGTGTCATTCCCATGAACCCTATGGAAACTGCAATATAAATCAGGATCATAATCTTGAGGCCTTCGATTTGCACCTTATTGCGGTATGAAATTACGATTATTGTTTGATTGCTGATTGTTATAGTTAAAATTTGGAAAACCTTTCCCTTAGTTTTGGAATTGGTTCGGATACCCGCCTGGGTATTGATTAGGGCCTTGGGTTTGCATTTGTCATGGTTTTAAAGGTTGTTGTTATTGATGCTATTAAGGATGATTAAAATCCACAACATTGATTAAGGGTGAGAAGTTATTATTTCTTTGATTATTTCCATTGTTGTTGTTGTTTGTAGTATTTGTATTGGGAGAACTAACAACATTAGGTTTATTGGGTTGGTTAGTAACACCATCAGTCATAACCCCACGATTCTTATTAAGGATCTCTAGTCCTTGATTATTGTTCATGTCATTGGAATAACTGGGGTTATTTTGGTTAGGAGTGACTAGCTTCCCATTTGTTCCATAATTCTTACGACCACTGTCAACGGTTGCTTGGTCAATTCGGAGAGCACCCTCTAGCACCTCTTCGTAGCTCCTTAGCAGGAACTTTAGAACTTTTTACTTTGTCTCCCTGTTGAGGGAGTAGAGGAATAAATCACAAATTCTTGTCTGATCCATGTTTGGAGCACTTGTAGAGGAGTAAAAAACCTATCGCCACCTTTAAATGAAGTGGGTTGCAGACTCGTTGTACTCTTGTTTGATATGAAGGAATTCTCTGATTTCTGTCCCTAAAATTTTGTTCATACCAAAATCCTTAATAAACTTTGACACAATTTGTGTAAAGGAGTGTATTGAAGCCTTTGATATCCTATAGTACTAGTTGAGAACGATGCCTTCTAGCATCTTAGGTAAAATTTTCACAACAACTACATCCCATGGGAGAAAATCTTGAATGGTCGTTGCGTAAGGTTTGATATGAGCATTAAGATCACCCTCCCCTTTGAACTTTAGAAGATCAAGAAAGGGTCTTGGGAGCATAAATGTTCAGATAGAGAAGTCTAGATGATCCTTAAGATATTCAGAATAGGTCTCCATTGGTTTAAACCATTGAAGATCCTTATTGGGGAGGTGGAGGTTGTATCGATTGCTGAAATGGTACAACGTAAAATTTTTTTGGGGCATATGGTATCCCCTGTGGATGACCATAAGGACTTGGGTAAGTGTACATATCCCCCTGTGGTGATTTAGAGTACATGTGTATGTAAGGTGGTTGACTACTTTGATATAGAGATGAAGGCATAAAGCCAGGGAACATTACATTTCCAGCAAGTATGGTGTTTGAGAACACACTTCTGGCTGGTGCCTGTTGTAGATATCCATATGCAGCGTGAGGGGGCATACCCAGGGTGCCCATCCTAGTTAATAAATCTACACAGTAGGTACTTGGCCATAATTTTGTGGATAGTGAGAAATTCTTACTTGCCTTACATATGAACTTTGAGAATCTTGGGAAAGATCTAATTATTTGACTTTATCTACTAACTCCAAGATAACGTCACCCATTAATGGGATGGTGTTTTTTTTAGGTTCTTGTTGTTGAACTTTTGGAGGTTATTGAGGATTGTGGTATCCTACTATAAATTGTTGACTATGCTTCGACCCCTCATTATCAATGTTTTTTGTTATTAGAGGGATAGTGTTATTGTTTTGAAGCGGGAAATTACCACGTCTGTGCAACCTATCAAAAACATGGTTTGTATTCTAGAAGCATTGTTCACTCTTGGTGTACCGTGATAAGTACTCCTCATCTAGATTTGGGAGATGGTCTGATTGCATGCTAATGGGTCGTTGAAACAATACCCAAGGAGATGAACTTGCTTCCCTAGTGAAAATCATGTTGTTTGAACTTGATTGTTCATGAGGATATGTCTATGTAATTTGGTCAAGCTCCTCGATACGTACATAGGAACCAACATTGATTCCCTGAAGAAGGAGATTTTGAGCATTTGAATGATTATTTTCCCACATTGAGAGTGAAGGTGACTATTTTTTTCCACCTATTTGATAATTTTATATATCGTAACCTAGAAGGGGCTGACCATATTCATCGTATCCTGACATATTCAGGGGGTATAAGGAAACCCGCTAAATAAAGGGGAAATGAAAGGTAGACAAAGAAAGTGGAAACATTTAGAGACTAGCTCCTCACGTCAAGTTCACCAATTTGTATGAAAGAAAATCAACACATGACCTTCTTCGCACTGGACTTCCCAAGGTCATGCCGAGACATTCGGTGTAGAATAGAAATTGATGTGTATGTGTGGTGATGGTGGATAAGATAATGAGGTAACCTTATATATTCAACGTGTAATATCAGGATCTGTGAGTCTAAGTAAAAGAATGCTCTCCTAACCTGAAGTGGTGTGATGGATCGATCTGATATAATAGTTTCTCGGAGACTCTAGTCAATATCAAGCTCTACCGAGATTCGATTCACTAGTTATTAAACACGTGGGAAGTGACCTGCGGGCACCTCGTATAGATTTCTAGAAAGGGTTATGGAAGTAAGAACCAGAGGCATAATGAAACCACAGGGACTATGGATGATTTTTTGGTCAGGTCCAAAAATTCTTAGCCTGATCAGCTGCTATGTTCAATAATGAAAGTTGTGCAATGATATCAGGTGGAAGTGGAGATGATCTACATATTGATGTACAAAAACTAGTGTCAATATCTAATTGGTTAGTAGACCCATTGGGTTGCGGGACATAGGGATCACAACTAAAAACTTGTGGAGACTATGGTCCTATTATGGTCATGCACGTAATCAAACCTTGTTTCCAAGAGTAGTCCAATAATCGTAGGTTTGATAAGATGTGATTTTTAGCATGTTTAATTGTTCTATTTTCTCATTAAACCTAGGAGGTGTGTGTAAAATTTGCAAGCATAAACCCGTGTCGATATCGGTCAAGAAATCTAACCCATTAGGTTGTGGGACCAAAGTATCACAACCGTATGTCTTTTCTCGTTGTGGTCTGTTGATGGTTGTACATAATGAATTGAAATCATTTTGGTAAAAAAAACTATAGAAGGAGATTTAATATATGTTTTTGGTGTTTTCACAGTATATCAAAGCAAAACAAACAAAATAATCTAGTGAAAGCAAATGTTTTTTTATCTTTTTAGATTTTAAGCAATGCGTCTAACCTAATAAACAAACTAAATACAAGTAATCAACCATATGTAGCTAGTTACTTTTGTGAATATGTGAATCTAAATCTAAAACATATAGCCTAATTTAATTAAAAAAACCTTCAAACCCTATGTCAGAGGTGAAGAACAAATCATAACCCTAGAAGAGTTATTGTTCCTCACAACTTCCCTGGTAATGCCAAAGAGTAATCTTTCTAACGATTTGATATATTTGTAATTTCCTAATCAATTGAAATGAAAAATTTACTACTCTATTAGATATGCAATTGAAGCTAATGATTCAGAATTGACAATTTGACAAATGAAGTAAACGAACAAGTAATTCTAACCTGGATAAGCAAGAGCTTTGACAAATTTGTTTGTATTTGTGTATGTCCCCTCATTTTGTTCCTTTCTTTCTTTTTGTGTCCATATGAGTCCAAAATATTGGGAATGCAAGAAAAAAAACAGAAGAAGACACTCGAGCAATGGTAGCTTGAAGGTAGTCTTGTTATAATGCAAGTAGAAGAGAGATAACACAAGATATTTTAGCCTGGATATGTAATTCCTAGTAGGATTGTGGCAGCAATACAATGCAAGATACACAAAATTCTCTAACCCTTTTCTTGAATAAAATCATTGATTATATAAGAATTGGGGTTGGGATGTGCCTTCATGCACAAGGCAAGAAGAGGAAGATCCAACTAACTAAATCTATTTAAAAATAGAAGAGTGAAGGAGAACCAAGAAATCAAAACTATTTTTACACAAATTGGTTCACAAACACATCCTAAAAGTGAAGTTAAGTGAAGCGTCGCATGTTAAAAACATGCATGACGAATTATAGAAAAATCAATCATGACCGTTGTCCTGCCTAGGTGGAGGTTTCAGAACCTCCACCCAGGTAGGGTGGCGGTCTTGACGCTAAAGGCCAAAACATGCACAGAATGAAGCGCAAAGCTGGAAAAAACATGACAAATCTAAGTAAGGATGTCTAGGCTACAAATATACACTGCATATGGGTTTAGGAGATCAAACATCTTTTGAAATGACATGAATCATCATTAGTGACTTATGTAATAGTTTTCTGACAATGTAGCACATGTAAATTTGGGTGCATGCAAGGACATACATACTACCAAAACTTGGAGAACTAGCTCTTATCCCCTTTTTGGAATATCAATATTTTAACTACCATATAAATAGTCTTCGTGGAAATACTGGTCATCGTGAGTTTATCAGGAACGCACCTCTAAATCGCTTGGAGTTGGATGATGAAAAATATGATGATGTCACACTTAGAATCAATACTTCCAATCTTTTTGAAATTATCATATCTAAACTACCTCCTTCATTACAACCTCACAAGAAGTATCCTTCTATTCCCATGGTCATTTCACGTACACCACAGCTCCCACTAGAGCATGTGGTCAAACTAGAGACCATATTTGATTTTTGTGTGGTGGATGTTTTGACATTAGATTATGATGATGGTTATGCTTTATACAACCCTCACCTGACTAGATATGCCTAGATTCATGATCAAGAAGTATTTTGTTAGCAGGAAACCCTTTTCACCAAATTCACTCACAACATAAATGTCATCCTAATACAAGAGAAACCTATGAACACAACTGACATTCCCTCCCCACTGGTTTCTGAGCCTTATATTATTCCACCAGCTACAATTCCACATGTTTCCATTGACATAACTGACCTATTTTCCCTAACAAAAGAAAATGATTGGGTTTTTTTCTCACTATGAAGGTGATGATCATATTTATTATTCCTCAATGAATGGGTGACACATTTATCCATCAGTGCCATCTTCACCCATTATAAAGGTACCCTTATTAGATACCCTTACTATCCCATTATAACCTATCAGACCTCTTTCCATACCTATCTCCTTTATGGTTCCTTAGTCCACTATGACCAAACCATATTTGACATGACACGAGGCTCCGAGGTATGATATTTTTGACTATAGATCCTATCAACACCAAATGAAGAAGCTTGAAGTTGAGGTCAAATGTGACCAAGCCAAAAATACAACACAACCTTCTACTTCATCTCCCTTATTTTTTTCTCATGAAATGTATTTCACACATATCAATTCCAACTATTGAGTTCTACGTAGTAAATGTCCCATTCCTAAAAATCTCGCAATCAGAAGTGTGGAGCCAATTCCTCTCAGAAACTACCACCTTCCCCTATAACAAGACCACAACCTACCTATGGACCACCACCCTACCCTAATCCTCATTCCACTATGGATGTTGTTTGGCATGATATTCTCACCCAACAACCATAATTTTGTTAAATATGCACATTTTACTAAGACTCTAGATCTATAGTATTATTATTTCTGGTTTTATAATTGTTGAAATTGGATTCAATTTCCATTATTGGTTTTTATCCAGTGTAATATCAAATTATAAAATGTTTATTACTAGATTGTAAGTAGTGTAATATCATATTCCAATATTTACACTATGCCATACTAGTATGTTCCTAACTCTATATTGAGTTTATGAGAATGGGAATATGCCCATTCTCAACACACTCATAGTACAACTATGTTCCTAATTATTTTTATGTGTATCTTCTTTATATATATTATTTTTCTGTGATTCCTATATTATGAGGCATTTTGATCCCTTTTTAAAATTAAAACAATGTGATATGTGTTAGGGTAAACTTAGTTTACTATGTTAATTTGTGCATTTTCCTTAGTTAATTATTACATTATGGTAAGTTGTTATAGTTTGGTAACCATATATTGTTTGTAATTGGGAACTATATTCCCGTAGAAAGTTTATGTCATTATTGTAATTTTTATATGGTTATATATTATTGAAACCATATATTTCAAGTTTTCTGTACACGGGATTGTATATTGTTGCATAGTTACAACTCTTTGTTTGTCTATACATGACTGTGCAATATCTATAAATATTACAGTCATTCATTATGTAAATAATTTTGATTGATTATTAATAAAATTATGAGGATTATGTCCCTCTTCTACACTTTCATTTGGTACCATAGTTGGTTCATCTGGACCTGTGAGCAGAGAAGGTTGGAGAGAGGTAGAAAAAGGAAGAAAAATATTTTTGGAGAAGATTATGCACTTCAGGAGAGCAAGTGCTGCCTCCAGTAACTTCCCAAAATGCTCTACATCCCCACAAAATCCTACCATTCTCTAGGTAAAAGAAAAGCAATTTTTTTTTTCCTTCATGCCCCCCATGTACCAGGTAAATCTACTTCCTGGAGCTAATAAATATTCAAGAATTAAAAAAATATATTTCTCCCCCACCAGGGGTTTTACCTCTAAATTTAGAGGAGCATTTAGTCTCTTGTAGAAATAACTGTCTATTTGTATTTGGAGGACTCTCTACATCTACATCGAGCTATTGAATGGGCCCCCACCGAGCTAACTCTTTACCAAACAAGTTGTGGATCGAGCTCCAAACCGAGATAGGTTATAATAGTAAACTGAATTGATAGGTGCATTGAGAAACTTGTATAAACGTGCCTGTAAATGGCAAGCTAGGAATTTGAAGACTCACTACGACCTTTGCATATAAAGTTTTGAATTTAAAGCCATCGAGCCAGGCCACACGGTGATCAGTGACCCTACATATTTCATTTTTTTGTATTGGCGAGTCAATTTTGGGAAATATTGGCATTGAAAGGTGAGCTAACATTATTTGCTATTTTCATTTGTTTCCCGCCTCAAACCACAGAACCCTTCTTTGAACCATCCAAAGCTGAGCCAAGCTAAGATCAATCCAATCGGCATAAAATCCTGTAAAATAAACAAAAACAAATTAGCGAAACATCTATTATCAATACAGAACGATGGAGTAAAACAAATAAACGACGTTCACAAATAATAAAGCTAAAAGGTGTCTCAGATCCACCTATAACGGGAACCCTAAACCATTTCTCCTATTCCACACAACCATGTTGACATGCCAAGATGGAGCCAAGTCATTTTTAATAGGTTAGTTGACTTTGGTCTAATTTAAATACAAATTGCTTCAATATTCTTGTCCAAGCACACAAGGTGCCAAGTTGGATACTGCTAAAGCCTTAGGCATGTGAGGTGAGGGGTTCGACCCCCACCCCAAAGCACTAATTTTAAACTATATTGATATTGGCAGTTTTTTTGGCAGAACCACCAAATATAGAGGCTTAAAACCACTGCTAAACTACCTATCTATCTCCAAACCCCCAGCCACATTTAGAGGAGAAAACCGTATTTTTGGGTAAATTTTATTTTTTCCCTATTTCACTTATTTTTTGATTTTGAGCACTTTTTTCCAAAGGAGGGATGATCCAAAACTACATTTTATGATATTTTTTGTGGTTTCTTGCTTGGAGGGTCGCATTGAGCTCCGAAGGCCACCAGGGCCCCACAAAATTAAACTTTTTTGTCCTGCCATTCAATTTTTTCATAATTTTGAATGTAATTGCATATTTCAATGCATTATACTAATTTGTAGGTTGTCGTATTCAACTGAAAAATATTGTAACTGCTTAAAAACTGGCAGAGTTTTGTAATAAAAAATAATAAAAATTTGGTTCTAATCACTCATGAGATATTTATATCTCATTCGCAACATTCGGTATAAATAGTGCCTCTGGCAATCGCTTATGGGTAAAGTCACCGTGACTATTACTGCACTTAACACCTAATATAGCTGCAACAATGTTATCTAGGCATCAACCCTTTAAATCGACGGGGAGTAATAAGGACAAAGTACACAGACTTTGAGCCTTCCCATCCTTCTATAATGATTGAAAGACTTAAACCCAAACTGAGAAATTATCTGAGTATATAGAGAAGTTACGCACGCGTATGAGGATATTTCTTTGATTCGGTGTCAATAATCACATAGAACCCTTTTAGTATTTTCTTGGTACCACATATACAATTCTTTCACGTACGTTAATGCCTCTTTCACATACTACTTAGTATATAGAAAGGGTGAGATACTTCCACGTACTGAAGGGTATATCGGAAGGACACGTATATAGAAAGGTTCAGTATATCGAAATGACAATATATAGATTGAGAGACCATATACTTGGAGTGATAAGAGCCTTACCCTTTGTCAGTTGATTCTACAAAATGGGCACCAGTGCCCCCAAATTATTTCTTCTATATTCACAACTGCTAAGAGGAAATAACTATGTAGTATGGAAGACAAAAATCAAGACACAAATTGAGTTTGAAGAGATTTGGAATGTCATAGATGGTTCAGTAACCATATCGCCAACCGATACAACACAATAAATAAAATTCAATAGATCCGATCAAAATGCCATGATGATAATCTTGTTTGAAGTGTCCGGTGATATACAACCACACATTCTAGATGCCAAATCTTCCAAAGAAGAGTGGGATAAGTTGATCACTGTGTACGAGGCCAAGAACAAGATGGTAATATTGAATTCGTAGAGTTAGTTACACACACTGAAGTTCAAACAAAATGAGAAAATAAAAAATTTCTTAAGAAGAGTTACAGAATTAAGGGCTTCACTTCTAGCTCTGGGAGAGGCTGTCACTGATACAACTCCTATTCCCATTGTTTTATGAGCACTCCCTCCTTCATTCTACATTTTTGTGACAACACTCAACTTGTTAGATCAGACAGTGAGTTTTGACAAGCTGGTAAACATACTATAAGAAGAGAAAGAAATGTACAGTAAAGATGATGAAGAGGAGAAGTCATTATCTTCTCATAAAAAATGAAAAGGAAAAGGAAAAGGAAAATATCATTCCTCTCAAAAGTCCCAAACATAGCATTAACATGGGGACAAACATAATAAGAATAAGAATCAATGTCCTATCTTCAAGAGAGGAGATTAGTTAAAATAATTTTGGTTCAATACCTATAAGAAAGGTTCATCAAGAAAATATGGACCTCAAAATCAACAATATTTTAAGGGACATTTTAACTACAATCAAGGTCAGAAGAAGGGGAACTGGAGAAGTGTTGTCCACTCAAAATTCCCTACTCTGATGAAAGTAAAAAATTTCAAAATTTTGAGTTTAAGTGTTTTCTCTAATGTACCGAAGTCGTGAAATTGAGAAAATCTGCGTTTTGGGTCATTTTGTATGTATTTCGGGCCTATCAGACATTTTTGTCCTGCGTGTCCCAAGTTCCGAAGTACGTTCTGTTCCCCGATCGGCCAAAATCCCTGAAGTTGTTCCATTTTCGGGCCTGTCAGAACTTTTCATCCCAAGTGTCCCAAATGGAATTGTGCAAGTTGTTCCATTTTCGGCCGATTCGCCTGAACCGCGTACTTCACACTTTCATGTTCCAAATGTCCCAAAGTTAATTCTGCAAGTTGTTCCATTTTCGGCCGAAATGCCCGAACCGTGTACTTTGTGTACTTGCGTTCCAAATGTCCCAAACTTTTCCGGACTCATTGTCACCTTTTCGGCCGAAACGCCCAAGTCACGTACTTCAGAACTTTTTGTCCCAAATGTCCCAAGTCAAAAAGTGCAAGTTGTTCCATTTTTGGCCGAAACACCCGAACCACGTACTTCGCTCTTTCATGTCCCAAATGTCCCAAGTCAGATTGTGCAAGTTGTTCCATTTTTGGCCGATTCACCCGAACCGCGTCCTTCGCGCGTTTTCATCCCAGATGTCCCAAAATGCATTTGTGCGTCTTCTCCCTGTTTTGCCTGAATCGGCCGAGCCGCGTGTTTCGCGCATTCACGTCTCACATGTCCCAAGCGAACCAACTGCCATTCATACTTAGTTTTTCCCGCTCTACCCAAATATGTTGTTTTTCAAACTGATAGATATGAATTTAATGCACATTGATCACCCTTCTCTCTCCTCAACGGTTATATAACGAGCAAGCCACCTTTACAATTCTTACATTGTTTCCATGCTACCCTTGCTCGAACCCTTGCAACCTAATTCCCTACACGTGTATCCCTTTTCTCTGTAATTCCTCCCCGAATTTAGGTTGCGGCTCTGATACTATCAATATGAAGATCGAATTCGTGGAGGAGGCTTTGGGAGAACTAAAGAACAGTTGGCAGAAGGGCGAAGCTTTCAAGACACTGGTTGTCTCTGCTTTCAAAGATATACATTGTCATCTTTAGGATGAAAATTCTGGTGTTTCCCTTTCCTTGCAATAAATCAAATCTCAGTTCAGAGCTTTTGTCAAAGATAATCTATTCAAGGAAAACTCAATCTCCAAAGAGAAAATGAAGGAAATCTACTCTCTTCAATCTGCTGTTGGAGAAGCAAATAAAGATTATCATACTCATGTCGATTTTGATAAAGAGATGGAGAAATGTCTTAGATTTTGGACTCAGTCTATGACCAACACGTAAGTCCCTCGTGGCAGAGACATAGCTGAGGTGTTAAAGAAATTTAGGCAGCGGATTCTGAAGTCGGTGGGTCCCTCTCAGTGACTGGCCACCTATCTTCTTCCCCATTCTTTTCTCTTCTTCCCTTTCTTTTCCATTTGCTTTGTAATAGGTTGAGGTACTGCGATTGGCGGTCCTTAACTATTCTTTAGTTAAAAGAAATGGTTACGAAGAGTAACTGAATTGTAAGCTATATAATGGCCTTCTTTACGCCATTCTAACAAGAAGGAAGAACTTGGCTTATTTTCTGAAAAGTGTAAATAGATCATAAAGAAATCAATATAGAAGGACTTTCCATTCTTTGTCTATCTGATCTCTGTTATTCCTAAGCTTTCATTTATTTTCTTTGTGAAGATCATTTGTCTCAAGTTTATTAGTCTTGCCGATTGCATACTCTTCGACTTTGCAAGCATGGTGATCTTGTATAACCAAGAAGGAACTTTGTGTCCTTGATTAATGAATCTGTGTTATGTTAAGAAACTTTGTGTTCTAGCAGATGTTATTTACAGAAATTTGTGTCTTTGAATTCCATCTTATTTATCTGATACAAATGATCTTGTTTCAATTCACTGTGACTTCGCATACATAAAGAATTACTCTGATATCTATAATTCTGCATGTTGTCTTTCTGCTCTTTCCCGTACTCTCATTTCCTCAGTCCTTTTTGTAATTGATGATCTTCTTAGAAAAAACTTTCTTAATATCCAAGTTTAACCAACAAATCATGTCTTGTACATTTGTAAATAGGTTCATTTCTGAATAAGGGAACCTCTCCCATTAAAGAGGAGGGACTTCTTGTCCCCTGACTGTTGCTCTTCATAAAAGTCCTATTTGACGACCAACAATTTTTGGCGACTCCACTGGGGAAAATCACATTCCAGTTCTGCAATTTTTGATCATCCTTTGATCTGGTGACTCCGCATTTTACTCGAGGGAGGAGGGGCCTCTGTGTTGAAGATTCTCAGTTTCAGCTTTTGGAGCAGCAGGGTTTTCTTTTCCCTTCAACGAGAGATAGAAGGACTCATTCGACAAGCACTCCACCTGTTCAAGACAGAATTCCCACAGGTGGTTTTTCTTCAGAGCCAGCTAGCCCTAATCTTCAAGCTTTGATTCTTGCTGGTGTTGCAATCCCTCTCCAAGCCATTTTTCCAAGAATGGCGGCGCCATTACCATGGGGTCATCATGTCGGGCCCCTGGCCCTTACTCAGCCTTTGCATTAGTTACCCAGAGGTAACCGGAAGAACTTCCCTAAATTCAAAGGCGATGGCAAAGTGCATCCTGATGAACACATCGCAGCCTTCATTGTTGCATGTGGAGTTCTGGGAGTCGAACATGAAGACATCTCCATAAGGCTGTTTGTTGAGACGTTACAAGATAATGCTGCTGATTGGTTCTACCACCTTCCGGCTGGCGCTATCACCGACTGGGACATAATGAGAACTCAGTTCGAAAACCGTTTCAATCCAGTAGAAGATGTACATTCCTTGCTAGCCCAAATCTCTCAGATAAAGAAAGATTCACAAGAGCCCATGAGAGAATTTGTGGCCCGATTCAACAAATTGATCAATAAAATTCCGCAGCTTACCCGACCTGTTGATCAAATTCAAAAATGTTTCTTCCTAAATGCTCAATCACCCAAAGTTAGTTATGCACTAAGAAGGGATAATCTCGCAACATTGGTCAAGGATCAAACCCTCGCTGTTAGTATCGATGATGACTTGATCATGTCAGGGAAGTTGAGAAGAGACCCTTCCAAATCTAAGTCTACTACTTCTTCCTCTTCCACCCCTGGACCTAATACTGATCCATTAGTTCAGAAGCTTGCGAATGATCTTCTTGCCATAAAGAAACAATTAGCTCAGTATGCCCCTTATGCAGATGTTCCAAGGAGAAATTTCCAGCCCAGAAATTGTTTGCCTGCTTCTCAAATAAGACTAGCACTTGAAGGACCTCCTGTTAAGGTTCCTGTCAATGCGACCTGCGAAGTTGAAGAGCCAGATGATGATGGAGATAATGAAGCTTGCAAGGAGTTTGCGGAAGAAGTTGATGATGAAGTAGATGAACTTGAGGGATCTCGAGTAAATTTCTTCACCATTGAAGGCATTGATGATGGAGATGATTATGATGAAGTAGTAGCAGACATGAGTAGTGAATCATTCGCTGTCATGACTCGAGAACAGACACATCAGAGGGAGAAAGTGACACAGCCCCCCAAGAAATCTAAGGAGCAGTCGACAACTATTCCCGTGATTGCAAAAAGAGGATCTCCTATCCCTACCTCATCTACACCAAAGGTGAGTCCTGTCAATCCTCCTAGCAAATTTCCTTCTTTTCTCCTAAAGTTGATAAGCCTAGAGTACTGAATGATGATGGCCCATCCACTTCTGGGTCTTTTGATATTGTTGATCACCTGAAAAAGACCAAGGTCCAAATCTCAGAAGCTGAGTATTATCAAACCCATCCCAAAGCTTTTGCTAAAATGATCCACTTTGTCAATTCCCACTCTAAGACCACCTCTAAAGGCCTTTTGCCTACTCCTTCTGTACCACAGCCTAGTCTGGTAGCTGTTGTCACCTCGCCTAATGACAAGATTAAACCATTTTATGTGACACTTCTTATAGCTGGCCATAGGCTCAGTAATTGTGTCATTGACTCAGGAGCCTCAGATAATGTGATGCCTACTAAAGTAGCTCATGCTTTAGGCCTGACTCTCACACTCACTTATGGATCTTGTTACTCCATGGAGAGTAAAGAAGTGCCCCTGGTCGGAAGAATTAAGGATGCATAAGTGGCTTTTGCTGCTTTGCCTGAAAAGAGAGTTTTGGCTACCATCTTAGCTGCAGATATTCCTCCTTCATACGGGATGTTGCTAAGCAGAAACTTCTGTAAAGATGTGGGTGGAGAAATCCAAATGGATTGGTCACATGCACTCGTGCCTGTCAATGGACAAATGAAGAAGTTACTGCCTGAGAAGCAGTCTGAGTATATTGTGCAGAAAACAGATGATCCTAAAGCACAAATACTCTATGAGGATATGAGTCATGGCAATTACATGATTATGTCCCCTGATGAAATCCAACTTCCCAGAGTGTCACCTAAAGATCCTAATGGTATTTGGATTTTAGAGCTTGACGGAAGTTGTTCCTCAGCTGGTTCTGGAGCTGGTGTCCTACTGGTGTCACCTGAAGGAAGCCTACACCCATTTTCATTTAAGTTGCAGTTTGATAATACTAATAACGCAGCAGAGTATGAGGCTCTCATTCTCGGATTGCAAGTGGCCAAAGAACAAGGTGTAAAGAATCTTCTGGCTCGTGATGATGCAGAGTTGACTGTAAAGCAAGTCAGAAACCTTTTTCAAGTAAAAAATGGAAGGCTAAAACATTACCGGAATCAGGTTTGGGATTCCATTGAATTCCTTGATGCTTTCTCTATCGAACAATACCTAGGGAAAAGAACAGTAGGGCTGATTCACTAGCTGTCTCAGGGTCACTACTGATTCCTCATCCTGATTTCTCTCAAGACAAGTTCACCATTGAGATGATCCATCAGCCTAGTGTACCTGATAATACCAATAACTGGCAAGTTTTCAATGATGATCAACATTTTCTTTCCTTCCTGGAACTCAAGGGTAACTTTGAACAACTGTATTTTGAGGGAAGTGACAACCTGCCTCGTGAGAGTGTGCCCTTTGACAAAACAGTCACCCAAGGAGAAGAAACAGATCAGGAAGGGTGCATTAAACTCAAAGGAAACAAGATTCCTAAAGGATTGGTAAGCTTAGAGGAACTGTTTGATAAACATGACAGGTATGTGAAGTCTAGGGCTTCTACTGGACCTCAGCAATCAGCTGAGTATGACAAGATTGATATTGGGAGTTCTAATGACCCTAAGCTAGTGAATATTGGAAAATGTTGCACAGCAGATGAGAGGAAGAAAGCAATTGCTATTTTAAAGAGGTATAAGGATGTTCTTGCTTATTCTTATGAGGATCTAAAAGCCTTCAATCCAAAAGATATACATCATTCTATTCCTCCCAAACCAGGAATTAAACCTTTTAAGCAGAAAGCCATGTTCAGAGATTTCCAAGTTGGAGACACTGTGTGGCTATGGGATAAAAAGCATGAACCTCGTGGCAGCCATGGAAAGTTTGATTCCCTTTGGCTCGGACCTTTCAAGGTCAGACACTTTGTTGGTGAGAATTCCTTTTATCTTGATTACATGGATGGTTCTCCTCTCCCACTTCCTTATAGTGGGCAGTACCTCAAGTTGTTCAAGTCCTAGGTGATTAGAGGGTCCCTTGTATATTCTGTACAGTGTTTTTGTTTTTCTTTCCTTTTTGTTCTGGTGTGTTGTTCTCTGTATTGATCTGCTTTTTGACTCCGTTGCCCAATGGATAAGGTACTGGTCTGCTTCCCCTGAGTTTGTCTAAGTTCTTGCCTTGTCTCATTCCTTGAATTCATGCCAAGTCATCCCCAGAAGGAGCCAGCTGTTGTCCACTCAAAATTCCCTGCTCTGATGAAAGTAAAAAATTTCAAAATTTTGAGTTTAAGTGTTTTCTCTAATGTACCGAAGTTGTGAAATTGAGAAAATCTACGTTTTGGGTCATTTTGTATGTATTTCGGGCCTATCAAACATTTTTGTCCCACGTGTCCCAAGTTCCGAAGTGCGTTCTGTTCCCCAATTGGCTGAAATCCCTGAAGTTGTTCCATTTTCGGGCCTGTCGGAACTTTTCGTCCCAAGTGTCCCAAATAGAATTGTGCAATTTGTTCCATTTTCGGCCGATTCACCCAAACCGCGTACTTCGCACTTTCATGTTCCAAATGTCCCAAAGTTAATTCTGCAAGCTGTTCCATTTTCAGCCAAAACACCTGAACCGCGTACTTCACGTACTTGCATTCCCAATGTCCCAAAATTTTCCGGACTCATTGTCACCTTTTCGGCCAAAACGCCCAAGCCACGTACTTCAGAAATTTTTGTCCCAAATGTCCCAAGTCAAAAAGTGCAAGTTGTTCCATTTTCGGCCAAAACACCCGAACCGCGTACTTCACTCTTTCATGTCCCAAATGTCCCAAGTCAGATTGTGCAAGTTGTTCCATTTTCAGCCGATTCACCCGAACCGCGTCCTTCTCGCGTTTTCATCCTAGATGTCCCAAAATGCATTTGTGTGTCTTCTCCCTGTTTCACCCAAATCGGCCAAGCCACGTGTTTCGCGCATTCGCGTCTCACATGTCCCAAGTGAACCAACTGCCATTCATACTTAGTTTTTCCCACTCTACCCGAATATGTTGTTTTTCAAACTGATAGATATGAATTTAATGCGCATTGATCACCCTTCTCTCTCCTCAATGGCTATATAACGAGCAAGCCACCTTTGCAATTCTTACATTGTTTCCATGCTACCCTTGCTCAAACCCTTGCAACCTAATTCCCTACGCGTGTATCCCTTTTCTCTGTAATTCCTCCCCGAATTTAGGTTGCGGCTCTGATACTATCAATATGAATATCGAAGTCCTGGAGGAGGCTTTGGGAGAACTAAAGAACAGTTGGCAGAAGGGCGAAGCTTTCAAGACACTGGTTGTCTCTGCTTTCAAAGATATACACTGTCATCTTCAGGATGAAAATTCTGGTGTTTCCCTTTCCTTGCAAGAAATCAAAGCTCAGTTCAGAGCTTTTGTCAAAGATAATCTATTCAAGGAAAACTCAATCTCCAAAGAGAAAATGAAGGAAATCTGCTCTCTTCAATCTGTCGTTAGAGAAGCAAATAAATATTATCATACTCATGTCGAGTTTGATAAAGAGATGGAGAAACGTCTTGGATTTTGGACTCAGTCTACGGCCAACACGTCAATCCCTCGTGGCAGAGACATAGCTGAGGCGTTAAAGAAATTTAGGCAGCGGATTCTGAAGTCAGTGGGTCCCTCTCAGTGACTGGCCACCTGTCTTCTTCCCCATTCTTTTCTCTTCTTCCCTTTCTTTTCCGTTTTCTTTGTAATAGGTTGAGGTACTGCGATTAGCGGTCCTTAACTATTCTTTAGTTAAAAGAAATGGTTACGAAGAGTAACTGAATTGTAAGCTATATAATGGCCTTCTTTACGCCATTCTAACAAGAAGGAAGAACTTGGCTTATTTTCTGAAAAGTGTAAATAGATCATAAAGAAATCAATACAGAAGGACTTTCCATTCTTTGTCTATCTGATCTCTGTTATTCCTAAGCTTTCATTTATTTTCTTTGTGAAGATCATTTGTCTCAAGTTTATTAGTCTTGCCGATTGCATACTCTTCGACTTTGCAAGCATGGTGATCTTGTATAACCAAGAAGGAACTTTGTGTCCTTGATTAATGAATCTGTGTTATGTTAAGAAACTTTGTGTTCTAGCAGATGTTATTTACATAAATTTGTGTCTTTGAATTCCATCTTATTTATCCGATACAAATGATCTTGTTTCAATTCACTGTGACTTCGCATACATAAAGAATTACTCTGATATCTATAATTCTGCATGTTGTCTTTCTGCTCTTTCCCGTACTCTCATTTCCTCAGTCCTTTTTGTAATTGATGATCTTCATAGAAAACACTTTCGTAATATCCAAGTTTAACCAACAAATCATGTCTTGTACATTTGTAAATAGGTTCGTTTCTGAATAAGGGAACATATTTGTTTCTCAGTTGAAGTATACCAAGACAATGCTTGAGAAATTTAGGATGATGGATTGCACACCTATTGCTACACTTATGGGGATGAGACTGCAATTATCTCGTTCAGATACATCTCCCATGGTAAATGCAAATCTCTATTGGAAGTTGATTAGGAGTCTCATTTACCTCACATACACTAGACCAAATATCAGCTTTGCAGTAAGCTATCTATCCAGGTTCATGCAAGAACCCAAATTTTTTCATTAGAAGGAAGCAAGGTGAATCTTGAGATATCTCAAGTGAATAGTTGATCTTGCTATAGAATACAAGAAGAACGATAATTTATTCTTGTCTGGATATTTGGATTCAAATCATCCAGGAAACATTGATGACAGAAAATCCACTTCAGGATTTGTGTTCTTTTTGAGATCTAGACCAATATCATGGGGAAGTAAGAAATAACACTTTGTTACACTCTCTTCTATAGAATTCAAGTATCATTTTGTAGGTGAATTTGTCTATGAATTGATATGTCTACGTCACATACTTGAAGGAATTGGAATACCACAAGACAAATCGACCACCTTGTATGTTAACAAAGAATGTGTTCTCAAACTTGTTTGCAATCTAGTTATTCATGAAAGAACAAAGCACATTGAGGTACATGTATATTTCATACATGAGCATGTCTTGAAACACAATATCAAGCTTCAATTTTTTCTAACAACTAAAGAATGAGCATATATCTTCACAAAGTCACTTACACATGAAAAATTTGAGTTGTTCAAAGAATTCCTCTCCTCGTCCCTTGAGGCAATGCAAAATTAAGGGGGGGATGTTGGGTAAACTTAGTTTACTAAGTTAATTTGTGCATTTACCTTAGTTAATTATTACATTATGGTAAGTTGTTATAGTTTTGTATTAACCATAAATTGTTTGTAATTGGGAACACTATTCCCGTAGCAAGTTTATGTCATTATTGTAATTGTTATATGGTTATGTATTGTTGAAACCATATATTTGGATTTTTCTGTACACGATATTGCATTATTGTTGCATAGTTGTAACTCCATGTTTGTTTGTACATGACCATGAAATATTTATAAATATTGTTGTCATTCATTATGTAAATGATTTTGATTTATTATTAATAAAAGTGTGAGGCTTTTGTCCCTCTTCTACACTTTTAATATGGGTGCATGTTGTATGAAATAAGAAGTAAATATTGAGTCTATGAGAATGGACATATGCCTATTCTCATCACACTCATGGTACAAGTATGTTCCTAATTATTTTTATGTGTATAAACTATTTGTCTATTCTTCTTCTATAATTTATTTATGAGGGATTTTGACCTCTTTTGAAAACTTATATCTTGGCAGATAGTAGGTTAAATCATGGTGCATTTCCAGACACTCTTGTTCAAAGAATTAAATAATATATCTTGACAATCTAAATACTATAGTTTTTCATTCAAGAATTAGGGGATTCTAGGCATATAATTTAGTATCCAAAATTCAAAAAGGTTTGCATTTTATAAAGTTATTAGAACAATTAAAAAATAAGTTATATATACATTTGCACATAGCTTTAAGAAAAGACCATATAATTTTGTGGTTGTAATGAATGCATAAATCAAGACTAATTCCTAGAAAAATCCAAAGCATTAATATTTTGAAATTAATTCCTTGTAAATCACATCCTATTCCCTTTAAATCATAAGATCCGGCTCCCTATAAACTTACTTAGAGCATAATTAAGGATTTTTTTTAAAAAATAAATTAATTGCATGATGAAAATCATATTATTAATAATACATTAATAAAATTTAAGATTTCCATAAGCAGTTACACAATGTTTTACATAATTATACTATGGAAAAATATTCCAAAGTAATATAATACTCAGTATTTCATTTAATTATCAAATAATAGTACAACTGTAAAGTTTTATAAGACTAAGGTTTGGAATATTTAAAAAAAAAACACATCTCGGGCCAAGATGATTTCACATACAAATTTATGATTTTCAATAGTTTCTCCAAGTCAACATTCCTAATCTTGTTCAAGTAGTTCAAGGTATAATTTAATGACAACATGTCCTTTGTCAGGTATCTTTATGTATCCACTTTGCCAATTTTTGTTTGGTGTCTGATCCGAGATGATGCTATCCATATTGATATCTTCTTTAGGTTCGACTAAGATGGTCCATGTTTTATTTGGATTTAAACAATCCTGATAGAATTTTGTACCTTCTCCTCTCCCTGTAGGTTTCCAATATTGAACTCTTAGATTTTTAATTACATAATCACCTTTCTGTTGAAGGAAAATATCACCATCTTCTCTCCCCATCTATATTTTTTCATTATCATTTCCTGGTTGTATAAGTAGAATTTGTCCCTTGAACACATCCTTCAACAGATTAATTTTTTAGTTAGATCTTCTACAAATAGGCCCAACGTAAATATCATTATTACTTGCGAAATGTTGACTAATGTAGTCTTCTTTGTGAATATGTGTGGCTCCTATTATTTGGTCATATATGTCTTTCTCTAGTACAATTTTTGGCCAAAAACAAACATTTGATCTCCTACTACAATTTACAAATGGTCTATTTAAATCACGTAAAACATTTTTCCAATACGTGCGCCAATAGTCACTACCTTATCCTATTGAATTTTTTCCCCAATGCTCAATATATGCTTTTATTCCCTTTTTTAGATCTTCCATTTCTTTGATTTCTTTGAAAGGTTCCAAAGGAGGTTTCCCTTCTAGCAAGCTTGGCTCACCATTATCCTATGTTCGCCATATATGGATAGAACAAATCCATTGTAGATCCTTTATTGTTGCTTTGTACTCCATCACCAGTATGTAATCCACAACATGGAATCTGGACATCTTAGGTTTGTTGATACCCACTATCTTATGGTTTCCATCCAACAAGAATGGCTCCACAAAGTCGTTGTAGTTGTACACTTCCTCAATAAGATAAGGAGTGAATGTACTTGACCCTTCTTGACATGTTTTGTTAGAATCCATGATATGTGGCAAAGAAAATGTGTGTACTTTATGTAATGACGTTGTTAATCTTCCAAAATTCCCATCTATATCCTCAAGAATATGTTCCAATAGAAGTAATCTTAGATACACAATGTTGAATACCTTTTTTGTTGTCAACAGTGATGTAAATGCAAATAAGGTATGATTCTTGTTATCACTTGAAGCATTTTCCAATTTCAAGTAGAGGATCAGTGGCTTATTTACAAAATAAGTATTTGTGTTAGCGACACTAATTAATTTTGAATGGTCAGATATTTCCTTGTACCTTTTAAATTTTTCATGCACATCATTTTGTAATAATACATCATGCAATGGCTATTTGGATGATCCACAATGATACGATAAATCTCCATACTCATCAATTACAGGTTCTTTAAGCTTCCTGAGACACAAAACTAATGATGTGACTGTATAGTTTTCTCCACATTCAACAAATGACATACCAAAATGGCCGAAACTTGTCTTGTGTCCATGTGTGAGCATATCATTCAAAGTAACTGGTAGGTTCATAACATTACTTATTGAAAACATTTTTTTTACCCATCCTTGGTATGGAAGTTTTCATTTTATCCATTCTATCATGCACAATACTCAAGAATTCATGAGGTTGTTCTTTTGACTGTAATATGTGGGAATAGTAAGTTATATGACAACTTTGAATATATTCATTGTGCCATGTTCATTCCTTAGTATTTGCAAGTGCCTCTAGGCATGTGGTGGCTCTAGGTTTGTTGTACAAATATGTGCACTCATCACACTTGGAAAATAAATAATTTTTTGAAATGGGAACATGTCAAAAATATTTGTTCATTATGTTGCTGAAGCTTGACTATGACACCTAAGGAAGTTTCAAGAATTCAAGCTCCTCATTGCAGGGAAAATTTTAGTGGTGAATTTTCGTAAACTCATGAATATTAGGGATTTTGGAAATTGGAAATGAAAAATTTTCAGCAGTCAACTGCCACCTAATTCACCAAAAATTTTAGCCAACAAGTCATTTGTATGGGTCATTTGCTTACTATTTATATGTAAAAATTAATTTATGCATGTATTCATCGAGGTATAATACATAACCTGGGGGTTGCAAGGGGGTACTTGTTTAATAAAGACATCCAATAAAGAGTGACTGTCTATCCAACTTAGGCTAGATGGATAGCCATTGTCTTCCATCCAAGCTAGGTTGGACAACATTTGATGGATGGTCGTCCAACCTAGCTGTCCAACCTGGGTTAGATGGTAGATAATGTACGGCCATCCAACCCAAGTTGGACGACTGAGGTAGATGGAAAATAATGTATGGTCATCTAACCCTGATTCGATGGCTAGGTTGGATGACAGATGACAGATAGTCATCCTACCCAAGTTGGATGGCTAGGTTGGACAAAAAATAATGTACAGTCTTCTAACCCAGGTTTGATGAAAAATAATGTATGGCCGTCCAACCTAGGTTGGATGACAGATGATGGACAATAATCTAACCCAGGTTAGATGGCTGGGTTGGATGACAAATAATGTATGGTCATCCAACCCATGTTGGATGACTAGGTTGGACAATCATCTAACCCAAGTTGGACAACTGGGTTGGATGACAAATAACGTACGACCATCCAACCCAGGCTGGATGGCTAGGTTGGATGACAGACGATGGATAATCATCCAACCCAGGTTGGAAGGAAGATAATGGATGACTGTCTAGCCCATATCAGATGGTCATCCATCGTCTACCATACAACCTAGGATGGACACCATCCAACCCAAGTTATATGGCAGATGATGGACAACCATCCAAACTAGTTTGGATGGTCGTCCATTATCTATCGTCCAACCTAGTCATCCAACCTTGGTTGGAAGGTCGTTAAACCTAGGTTATATGATAGACAATGGAAGACCGTCCAACCCAGCTGGATTTTCTACAAAATAGTTTTTAAAATTTTTGCCATTGATGTGAAAATTGATTTTAGAGGTTCACCACTAATTCTAAACTAATTTTTACGAGGGGGGTATTAAAATGAACCCTATCTCATTGCACTTTTTTCGCATTATATTTTGGGTATAGAATGAAGGAAGAAACCTTTCAAGAAATTTTACGCCATCCTGTCATATAGACCAATTCACATGTGGAGAGATATCTGAATTTCTCTCAACAACTCTTGATATATAGGTAATTGTTGCAGAAATGTTAGACCTTTTTTTCTATTTTCAAGTGTTGTCATTCACTCTAAGCCTATTTCTGCTTATCCACTCATATTTATGCTTATAGAAATAACTCCTTGGTTACCCATAAACTTTTTTCCATGCATTTTGAAAAACATCCATCCTATCAAATTTCATTTTATGTACCTCCATAGATTTCTTACCAACATTGAAAATGACATTTTTTGTTAATGCATCAAACATAATTTTTTTGTCAATTTCATTCAAGGCTCTAGTTGTGTGCCACATATTTTTAATTCTAATAGAAGCAAGAGGTAATTTTTGGAGACAAATTTATGTGCAACAACTAAACTGTGCATTTTCCACTTCTTCTAAAAATATTGACTATTTTCTATCCTCATTAAAATTTTGATTTGATGTATTGGCTTGAGGGGTATCGAGCTTCTGACATTTTGTAGCTTTATAAGATCTTTTTATCACTCTGTTGGATTGATTATTATTATTATTGGAATCATATTAAATTGGATAAATAAACTGAGGTTGTATCTCTTCTTATGCATCCCACATGATGACCTCAATCTCTTTTGGGACTTATTTAAATCTAATATCCATCTAAGAACCGTTTATGTTGGTTAATTTCCTAACAAGCCATTATATGAGAGATCCTTCAGTTAGGGAGCATCCTTTGTAAGGAGGGTTGAATACTCTATAAATATGCACATCGAAGCTGTTGGGATATAATCTATTAAAAGTGCACCATGTATCCTTCAACTACATTTGTAATTGTTCCCTCTGCAACAAATTTTCACTCAATTGAGCAATAATGGATTAATTTTGTAACAACTGTCTTGAACTTCAAATTGTTTTAATCACTATGTATAAGGTGCAGACCATCCAGTTAAGTACTTCCTTTCTTAATCATAAGGGAACTTCTTGTTTCATTCAAAATCAAATGTTTTATTGGCCAAAATATTGATTTATTAGGTTGTATTAAGTCTGAGCAATCAAAACACATATTTACCACATTTTCTATCCATACACCAAAATTCACAGGACCCAACCTCTCTCCATAAATTTTATGATCTTCTAGCACATGAGTTATAAAACCCATGTCTATGTCATCATATTTGCTACACGATTTGTGTTTGAGAATGACATTGTCTATGAAAAGATCTCTTCTATATTTAGGACATGTATTGATGGTGCTTTTAGTGTCATCACTACAATCTTCGTCACTCTTTGCATTGTAATCCTCTGAACCACTAAACATGTTTTCACTACCCAAATTGGGGGTAATAGATGTATTTGCATGCTTTGAAAATTCACTCTCTTCCCAATCAATGTGGTATCCTTTATTCTTAACATCTGCCAAGGTTTCAAATTCATCAATTGAGAAAGACAATTTTACTCTTCCATTCAATACTATGTTAAGACTGAAAACAACAAACCCTCTTCCCACATATTTACAATGTAGTGTTTTCCTACTTGGATATACTCTTCCCTCTGTAACTTTGGTTCCTTTTGAAAACAAGTCCACATGATCATCCTCTACAAATGAAAATGACTCCACTGCTGTAACAACATAAAATACAAATTTTGTCAGATGATGGAAAATCTCTTAAACCATTTCATAAAATAAATTAAAAATTATCATGTATGTACAACCAAAAGTATATTTAATATACATAGCACATGAGCTGTGAACTTCTATAATTTAGTAAGGTTTGAAAATACTTCAGAATTATACATAATAGAATTAAAATTGACGTGGATATATTTATAACATGATTTCCAAACTAAGATTGAACTTGACTCAATAGAATTTAAATGATGAGAAATAAATAGAGGTTACACTTCCATTTGTTAATCACTTCATCCAAATAGATTTTAATTAATAGATGAGGTTGAATTTAAATGACGAGAAATAAATAAATAGAGGTTAAATGGAAGTTATGTAGAAACTTGATTGCTAACCGCTCAATCCAAATATCCTCATCATATTAACATATCATATATTACTTTTACAAGAATTCCTCATACTTTCCATATTCCTTGACTATGAGAACGGGCATCTGTCCATTTTAAACATTCTCATAAAAGGATCTAATTGTTATTCATTCTTTATGTTTCACGTAGGATAATTTTTCTTTCTTTCTATATTAAGTTTATGAGAATGGGCATATGCCCATTCACATCATAATGATAAAAATATTTGTTTGTATGAGGAATGACATATGCCCATTCTCATCACAATAATAAAATCTTTTATTTGTATGAGAATGGCCATAGGCCTATTCTAACCATTCTAACTCATTGAAGCAATATCACTATAAAGGATGTGAGAATGGGAAAGTGTCCATTCTAAAAATATATATATTACCTCTATTTTTAATCAATGATTCTTATACAAGAATGGGTATTTGCCCAATAAATACAAGATAAAAATGTTTTTTTATATGATAATGGACATATGCACATTTTGTCTATGTGTATTGTCTCAAGATAATAATAACTTTTTTCTCAAAAGGTAATAAAAACTAATTGTTCTAAATGTTCTTCCAAGGTACTATCTCATTATTTTGAACATCTAATATTAACCTGTGATGTGAGTATTATAAGTTATATCATTTGTATAATTTTCACAACCATATTATAGTATTAGTGGTTCTAAAACAAACACGTCTAGTAGATCTAATTTTTCTTGAGTATAATTAAGATATTTATAATGAAACCTGATAAATATCGAAGATACCTATCGAAGATATATATTAAAAAATACAACTCAAGGTTAAATGTGAAGAAAAATCTGACTAAGGAAAAAACTTAAATATCATGAAATATGGTATTAGTACCAAATAATAGGATTGTCATTTGTAATCAATTAGGAAATAATAATATATGTTTTGGATTGATCCACCCCATCCCATCTTTCTATTTAATTCGTCATTCCCATCTAGACTTCAGGGAGTGGTTGAAGCAAGTAAATGATTCAACATTTGAGTGATTTCGTTAAATCCACACGTCATATATAGTTTCCCTAAGTATCCCCTCTCCTCTTTCTTGAATTTATTATTGAAAACACGGAGACACTAATGAATGGAGAAGGTGCATAACGTAATAAACATTTAAATATATTCAAAAGTCTTATTTCCAATCATAATAGAAAAGTAAATAATAATATTCATATTGTATATGACATGTCATTAATAAACTAATATTATTCAAATTTGAAATTAAACATCATGTATATTGCCTAAAACATGGCTATGATAATGTTTTACATTTAAATTATATTTTAAATGGAAATAACCTAAATCATGACTATGATAAAGTTTAAAATTTATATTTTATTTTATATGTAATAAACTTAAAACATGGCTATGATTTTTTTTGAAAATTTAAATTTAATTTGAAGTGCAATTATTAAACCTAAAACATGGTTACGATATTGGTTACTATTTATATTTGTTTTTGAGCATGACATAACAAGACCATTAATTTGTAAATAAATTGTTTTCCACCATTTATTTTTTTATTAAAGGTACTTGTTTGTCAAACACATCTTTGACCACCCATTAGAGGGAAATTGGTGATATTAATGGAAATTAATTCACACCACTCCATGGAAGTGCAGAGAGATTGAAGATGATTACTGTTTTCGATGATGGGAGCGGTATTGGGAATTTCAAGGTTCACCATGGGTCGGCGAAGCTATCTCTTTCTTGTTCATCCTTTCCACTTTATTTTTCATCCAGTTTCTACTTTTTTTTGTTTGTCCTTCCACTTTGGCCTGCTTGTTTTTTGTTAAACTATTTTTTCCTGTGAAGAATATTTTTGAGATATTTTTTATTCTCTCCACTAAATTTTTGTTGACCATTTCCGCTTTGGGATCCCTCATTTTCTGAAGACCATTTCATCTTGTGATGCACAATATTTGAAGAAAATTTTAGGCATGAATTATTGTAACTCTTTTTTATTGAATTATTATGAGATGAAGAGTATCATTTTGTTTTCTTTCCCTTGTATTTTTTTTGGGTTTAAAGATGATTCCATATCTTTGATCTTCTATATTTTTTGATCTCGGTATTAAGAATATCACTTCAATGATTTGTAAGTCATGAGTAGTTTTTAACCTAATTGTAGTTGCTAATATGGGGAGTTATTTGTTATGATTTTAGCAAAGTACAGAGTGGTCTTACCACCTGGGTGGTATTACTTATTTGAAAATATGTGCATGTGAGTTCTGCAAGTGGATAATTGCTCATCATTAGAAGAAGAATTCACTTTTTTATAATGAAGAACAAATTTACTTCTTTTTAAAATTAAAGATAAGTTTCAAAGACACTTTTAACTCTTCTCTGTTGTATTTTGATTTTCTGGGTTTAAAGATAAATTATAATGTCGTAATTTAGATCTATTGTATTTTTGAAATGGGTTTTAAGAGTATTTGAACTTCAATATTTTGTAAGACTTACATAGTTGTTATGATCCATAAATATAAAAGGATGCATCTAAATATGACCATTTCTTGCATGTTTCAGAGTCTCAACAAGGTCATTCCCTTACAAAAAATGTATATGATTATAAGAAATCCATTTTTAATCCTTCATGCTAAGAAGGGGATTTAACTATTTTGTTATTACCAAAGTACAGTGTGGGGTTACCACTTAGGTAGTGTTACTTATTTTCCAAGTGCGGTGGCCTAGTTGTGCAAACCAAGATGGGTAGGTGAGCTGATGAGCTGAGCTCAATGGGTGAACCAACTTACTGAGCTTGGTGGGAAAGCTAAATTACTGAGCTTGACGGGTGAGCTGCTTCTCCGAGCTGGGCAGACGATATGACACACTGAGCTCGACGAATGAGTTGACATTCTGACGTGGGCGAGTGAGATCATTTTTTGAGATAGCGTTTGAGCTGGACGATCAATATGGGTGGGCGAGGTTGATAGGACATGATGGGAAAATGAGCTAACTTCCTGAGATGGGTTGACGAGATGACCTATCGAGACAAGTAGATGAGTTGACCTGCCAAGTTGGGATAGCCAGTTAACTTTGTTTCACCAATAAGAAGCGTACACATAAGAAAAATGTTTAAGGTAGAAGGTTAGGTAAGTGAGGAATACTTTGAGGTCGTGAACAAGTTGTGCACCATTAAAGATAAGGTATATTAAGAGTGTTCCTTTTTTTTAGAAGGACTACCTGAAAAGGAACACAAGACCACAAGATATAATTAAAAGAATCGGTTGGTCAATTTCTTAGTGAGAGATAGATTTGGGAAGTGGGGTACTTCCTAAAAGGCTATCAATCCACATTTAAAACAAATTAAATGTTGATAAGAACATGAAATATAGAGTCCTATTGTAGTTTATATACTTTAAATATTTCACACAAGAAAAATAAATTAAATCTAATCCAAATAATGAATACAAGATTAAATTTAAAGTAGGTGGTGGGTTGTTAAGGTCTGTAGGTATAACAAGGTGTGTTATGGAGGTCTGGGTGAGGTTTTGGGAGGTTTTGGGTAGGTAAATTAACTTGTTTTTCTAAGGGATAATATCAGACACAGAGATCAATGCCGGTTGGGGGAACCAATGCTAGTCACAAGTATTATCCGGTATCGGTTGAATAACCGATCATAGTAGGGGAAATTGGGTGCCAAAGTAGATATGAGCTTGTTTCAGGTTCTCTGTGATTACACAGAGTGTTGGTAAGTCTTAGGCAGGGTGTTGGGATTTAGGTGAAGGCTTAGCAAGGGTGAGAGAAGTGATTGGAAAGGTGGAGAGGTTCAAGCTGATAGGGTATCGGGTAGATGGGTGATGGATGGTATTCGGGTGAGAAAGAAGAAGTACAACATAAGACAAATAAGAGATCTAAGACCAAATCTAAGAAATAAAAAAAATGGTTAAGATACTTATTTGAAGACCTAGAAATTGGTAGATGTGGTGGTTGGTGGGCGTTCCTAGGAGAAAAAAGTCTAGATCCAGTGTCACAACAACAAATCCTGAGTTATTCCCTATGAATGATTCAAGGCTATGGAGCAAGAGGTTGGTTGTTGGTGAAGAACTTATATTCTCTAGTGATGTGTTTGATCATCAGATGCTCAATCCAATGAAATAGTGTGAATGAATAATCCTAAAAGCCAACCAAAAGAAGAACTTGAGGAAAGAGTTAGAAATCCTTATTTAAAAAAACCAATGGCGGTTCCTTGAATTGTGCCGACCAAGGAATAATCAGCGTCAATTAGGGAGAAATAGTCTAATTTAATCAAAATATCTTGTTTCTTTCCTTTTGGCGTGGGTTAAGATTTGATTGTGGGCTAGGAGTCCTAGTTCACATTTAAACACACAGGTAATCGATGGAAGACATGGTTAACTATAAATATTAGGTTAAGAAAGAGTCCTAGTTAGTTAGGGTAAGTGATGACTCAATGCTAGGAGTGATGACCTAGTCTCAGTTAGTTAAATTCCCTTGGAATGGGTCCAAGGTAAGGTGCAGCGGTGAGGTGGAGGGGTGAGGGAGTAACTAACCTAATATTGATACTTAGATTAATAGTAATGTGTGGAAGAGGTTATGGTAAGGGGGTGTGTTATTTGAAAGTGGCTTAGAGAGTTGTGACCTAATTTTGGGTGTCTACATTTGCCCATTTTTGTCATGTAACTTGTACTAATAAGCGACAATGATACAAAAGAAGTATGTTGCCCCAGATAAATGTGGAGGTGATCCCCCTCAAACCAGGAACTAACTAAGTGAAAGGCTGAATCGGTGATGGTTTTAATAAGGTAGTAGATAATGTAAAATTTTGTAAGGTGTACATATTGGTAATGGGATTTTATAAGGTGGAGGTAATCTAATGCACATGATGGGTCATTGTATTCTCCAATAATTTAACTAACAGATTCTTTTGCTAGTGTCATTATAAAACCAGGGGTGTTTGTCTAAGGTTGTATGCAATAAAGCTTTATGTAACTCAATTGTTTGGTGGTTCCTTTTGGGGAATTTTGGTTGTTATGTTTGTCTCTATCTCTAATAATATATGGAAATGTAATGCTAAACTACTAAAACAACATTACTGTAATGAAATGCATTTAATGGAAATACTTCGTTGGAATTGGAATTCACTCACAAAATAAATATAACAAAATTCAAATAACACACACTCTTAATTGAAATTTCAGAATTGAAATGACACACTCAGAATCGAAATTTCATGAAAGGAAATAACACGAACTGAATAGAAATTGCAGTAAAGGAAATAAGTAATTGCATTCAAACTGTAACTTATCAAAAACCACGAGCACACATAAACGTAAAAACCTCCATTCGCTTTGGTTGAGTGGGCCATTTCTCTTCCTTGGGATGGAGGTAATCTCAACACCATCTAGGATATTCAAATAGTATTTAATATATTGATTCATAAAAGTTCCATAATATACTCAGTACATAACTGGAAAATAAATACCGATTGTTATAAATTGTAATGTAGATTACCAACATCAACTAACTACTAAATTGTTCTTCAAAGAAATGTTTATATAGACATATTCGGTTACGCATCATGCTAAAATTGTAGGCACTGATTTATTCCACTAATAACCCTATTAAATTTCATTACATCTAACAGAACTGCTAAAATCAAGATCCATGTTTATAGGCTATCAATGGAAAAATTATTTCATGACTGTACAACGGCTCTAGACTCAGTCTCCTTGATTACAATTCCTAGCATTGGCAGTAAAAGGCCACTATTTTCCTGCACATGTCACCACATTTCACTCACAGAGGTGATTAGTGGGAGGTTATATGGTTAACAAGTTCCATGAAATAAAAAAAGAGAAACACATTAAACTTACTAGGATATAACTATATAAAGCATCCCCATGCACTAATTAATCATGTTTAATGAAAAATAAATAATTGCATTAATGATATAAACACGTCAAATAATGCACTCATTAGAACACACACATTAATATTGCAACAAGAAACAAGGTTAAAGAGCACACACACTCTACATTATCAAATGTCGATAGTTTATAAAAACAAAGGTGATGTGGTCCAAGTATCCAAGGTATCAGATGTGATCCTAGAAATACAATGGGTCAAGGTGCAGGAAAAGGTATAGGTGTGTTCCAAAACACCAAAATTTTTGGTCTAGTCAAGATAAACATCACAAAATAAGGCAAGGTAAGGTCGATAGGCTAAACAACACGTGTAACATTATCACACGGTAAAGAGAGTATGTGATTTTAACTGTCAAATAGGTAGGTTTGATTCAAAAGGGGTATATAGGTGAGGATAATGTTCCCCGAAGTTTCCTTAGGGATTTTTTGAGGTGGTGAGGCTAGTAGGTGGGTCTGTAGGTATGTTTTAGGGTTGTGGAAAATAGAAAAGGGCACCCTGGAGCAAAAAATTAGGTCAAATGAGGTTAGTTGAGTTATTGATAGGGTGACTGATGTCGGTTCATGGGGAATTAATACTGGTCACCTAGGGCACAACCAAACCAACGTTAATCACCAAAATGACAAGTTAAAATGGAAATCTGGCCCAAAAAGTGCTCATTTGAGCAGTGGGTAAGTTTAAAATGATTGGTGGAGAGTGTTTGTGCAAGAAAAATGACATAGAGGCCCAGTATAGTGATTTGGTGAGAGATTAGTGGTTTGAGGAGTGAGTTTGAGGGCCCACTTGTAGCCACCTAAGGGAGTTTAATTGGTTGAGAGATTGGAGGAGTATTTGACATGGCAGAGGCAGGAGAAGGTTCAAGGGGAAATCTGGTGCAGGTTTCAGAGGTCCTATTATGGAGGCATTAGCGAGTAAAGGTAGGATTTAATCCTCAATTTTGGTGTTTGTAAAAGAATAGGGTAGACAAATATAATTTTTTTTTTTTGAAATTTGATGAAAATGTGGGTAAAATTGGGCTATGGGGGTGGAATTAGTGTAATTAGGGGTAAAAATGAACATTGGGGTAATTTAGGTATGTGTGGGTAGATAAAATAGGCAATTTTGGGAATTTTTGGGATTGGGGGGGGGGGGGGGCGTGTGGGTTTGGCCTTGGGGCTAAACTAGTAACTGACATGGGCTTATTATTGTCTAGCATCGATTGATGAACTGACGATGGTGGGAAATGGGGACCAACATTGGTAGGGTGACCGATGTCGGTTAGGAAGGGAATGGTTAAGTTTTTAGAAAAATGGTGTTTTGGGATGTCGAAGGCATGTTTAAGCTAGATGGGGTGTCAGAGCTAGGTCAAAGGTAGGTATAGGTTGGGTTAAAGTGTCCAAAATAATCTTGAGGGGAGGTTTTAGGTAAATGATGATGTAAAATGACGAGTTCAGGTGGGATGGGGAAGGGTAGGTTAAATAGGTGAAATAATAAGAAGAATATGATTTAGGTAAAGGTGGATGGTCTAGGTAAGGAAAGGTAGAAAATAGGCTAAGTTGAGTGTTGAAAGGAGAGTTGAAAGGGTAAATGATTAACTTGTGTGAATTTTGATGATGTAGGAAAGGCAACAAATGATAATTAGGGATGGAATTCCACCCTTGTTAGTATAGATGAGGCCTACTATTTCAAAGGAGGAGCAGGAGCATATGAGGGTGAGGAGATATAAGAGGATTTCTAGAGATCACAACATGATGGTATCTCTCATTGAAAGATGGGATTTGGCTACCAACTCTTTCCATCTGCCAATGGGATAGATGACCATCACACTGGAGGACATCTACAGAATTCTACGGTTGTCGATTGTTAGGGAGCCATTGTATCAAGTTCGTCTTCAGATGTGGTGGATCATATGGCTATGGTTTTTGAGCCAGCTATGGAAAAATTTTCGTACCATAGTGCAAGTATTATTTATGGTGAGATGTATGTGGCACACACTTAGGAGGTCCAACTAGTAGTGTTTATCATCGTTGGCATCAGTTGTTTTTCCCTTCTAGACTTAGAAGGTGGAAGCTTTCCATGGGATTTGATAGGATTTCTAGAGTATATGGTTTTTGAATATATTTTTTTTTGTATGGGCACCAACATATTTGGTTCAGTTATACAGGGAGTTGTGGGCTTACAGGAGGATATAAAGATATGGTCTTTATTGTACCTACCTCTTACACTATTGGGCATATGAGCACATTTTTTTCCTTTTTCTACTAGGTCTACCACAACAAGGGTGAGAGGTGGTAGTATACAGGGAAGGATATAGGTGATGGCTACAGGTTGGAGAGTAGGCAAGGGTTAATGGTGTGACTTGAGATATTACATATTATCAAAGGGAATTGGCTAGCTTATCACTGGTAGAGATTCTATGGAGGTCATACCTCATGTATCTAGAGTTCACAGGTATGGAGGAGGAGCTAGAGGGAGTAAAACTTCTTAGATGGATTCAGGGGCACAGGTTAGGGGAACATAAGTGTATACCCATCGATTTAGTTAGACGCCAACTTGGGTTACAATAGGGTGTGCCCCTGTCAATACCAAAGTTCCATCGAGAGGATGTGGAGATGCTATTACTTCTTCCACAGTCAATAGATCCAACAGGAGTGGAGGATTAGGAAGTGGACAAGGCTATAGATGATATTGGGTACACAACGGGTTATAGTCAGTGGTGGGACACACAGTTACAGGAAGCAAAAATTAGGCCAAAACCGGCCAGTTTTTCCATAGTCGTCAGTGAGAGAGAGAGATCATAGAGGTAGGTGATGACATCACATGCCTAGGTCACTACATTACAAGCACAAGTAACTACCCTATAGACATAGCTAGTGGTGACATAAGAATAAGCTGGTGACGGGGGAAAAGTTGCAGAGCTTCATTCCTAGGTTGGTACTTTACAGACACAGTTGGCAGTAGCATAGGTACATGTTGGCACTATGGGAGACATGGCTACCGCTCCCTCACCTCTGAGGGCACATTATGGGACATAGGTACATGGATAGGCCCCATCATTATAGGTGTAGGTACCAGGAGAGGGCCCACAGCCTTAGGTACATGAACAAGGATCATTACCACTAGGAAAAGGTCCATAGAGAGTGATGTCTCTGCCACAGGTGATATCTATGGATTGGTATAAAGAGATTTTGGCAGAGGCGAGGTATTTTGAGGATCAAATTACAGAGCTTGGTGTTTTCATTACCAGCTATTCTACCTACAAAACTTAGTAGGAAGCCAGTCATAGATCTATCTCTCAGATCCATAGTGCCAATAGTTCAGGGAGCCACCATTCTCATGGGAAGAGCCACTAGGAGGTGACTAGTACACAGAGATAGAGGCCAGGTGATGGGACACGAGAGAGTGGGAGAGGTGTCAGACCCTCTCAGGGATGACATAACTATTGAGATGTTGTTTATTTGTGATTTTTGATTTATATATATTGACTTGCGTGCCGAAGAGGAAAAATGTACATGAGAGTTTTCGAGAGACTTATTTATATGTATATATACATTGTATTGACATACAAACTTTCCATTATATAGACGATGACACTTATATATATTGTTTTTGGTTTTATTTCCATTTTATGGGTATTATGGAAACTAGTTATAGGCATGGTTAATGTTATGGTTTGTTTTAATTTCCAGTGTAATGATATTATGGAAACTAGATTTATAGGCATGGTTTGGTTTGATTTCTAAGTTATTGATATTATGGAAACTAGATGTATAGACATGGTTTGGTTTAATTTACAAGCTATTGATATTATGGAAACTATATGTATATGTATGGTTTGGTTTGAGTTCCAAGATATTGATATTATTAAAACTAGATGTCTAGGCATGGTTTGGTTTAATTTCCAAGTTATTGATATTATGGAAGTGTGAGAAATATTAGGTATTAGGGACTTACAGTGGAAAAATGATGACAGATGGTGGGAAAATGGTGGTTGAGATAAAATCTGAAGACCCCATGTCTTTGAAGTTCTACCTACATAGACCTTGAAAAAGGGACCTCAAGCCGATGTATTTCTCCCATAGGATAGGGAAAAATAAGATTTCTGATAGGTAGGTTGGGTAAGGAAAATGGTCCTGGTAAGGCAAAGTAGAAAAATAGGAAAGGTCAAATGTTGAGCCAAAAAATAGAAAGGGTAACGGGTTAACTTGTGTGATTGGTATGGGTATGGTAATATTTTTGGTTTTGATTGTATTTTTATAAGTATGTATGATGTTTTGGAAATGATGATTAGTATGGGTGTGGGTAAAATAAGAATCACATCAAGATATTTAATTTCTATGGTCACGTCCTATTGAAGAAGTAACAAGTAGGTAGAGGTGAACCAAAAATAAGTGAAATGCTCCATAGTTGGCAAGAACCATAATGCCCATACAAATAGGCTTATGAACATAAGCCCCTAGATATGTTGTATGATTGATGTCTATAGTTGAAATAAGTTGCATAATCGCAAAGTGTTATATGAGCGCCACATCCCTTGAGTGGATGGGAGTAAATAAATGAAGGTAGGGTGAAGTTTTTTGTTTAGTGTAATATTTTTGTGGGACAACATGCCCCTTCTGTAAGATACCCAGAACTATAATATGCAATTCCATGACCAAAAGTTTCTATTTTTCTTGATATTTCCTTTTACGTTTTTTCTTTTCACATTCATATACTGATTGATGCAAGAAGTCTATATTGGGATGTATAGTAGTGTCTCCTTGAGGTCTTTGTGAAGCTAATCGATGCGGGAAACTCTAAGATAATTTATGTTTTAACAAATATAGAATAGTATTTTTTTTAGATAGACTAACTAAAACATGTGGTTGGATTTGTATAGTTGTCCTTCGAGGGAGTAGTCTATTTATAGCAGCAGTTGAGAGGCATAGATTTTCATTTGAGGGAATCATCTATGTGTGATAAGTTTGACTCAAGGAGTAGAGTTTTTTTTATCCCACATTTTTTGCATTATTTTAGACTTGTAGTCATGGACAAGAATATAAAGGACTATAGGTCTCTTTTATGATGGAAAAATCATAACATGAAAAATGAAGCTTATGAAAGAGGTGTTTCAAGTGACAAATGACCATGGGATTCCATCCTAAAAAGGACAAAAAATATCCATGAGAATCATGTCATGAGTAGAGTCATGGTACTCATATTTAAGATACGTTTGAATGGTGATGGATAATCACACAATTCTATTTAAGTCATTGGTCCTTGAAATGAGGTAGATGGAAGGAGAGGTTCAGTCAAGGGATGAGAAAATATGAGACACAAAGTGATGTAGTACTTTATTCAATAATTGAATGGTCAAAGATCCAAGGCATTAAGAGGCTCAGGTTCAAGTTTACCCTCAAGAGAAGATAAATGATAAATTATTGATCCATATGTATGGGTGACAATATAAGCTCTAAGCCAATTAGGAGAAAAATTCCCTCATTTACTTTTCTCCATTTTGGTTACATGTTGATTTTCCTTTAGGATAGGATTATCGATCTTGAATGTTCATTCTTGAATGTATTTTTCATTGGCATGCTTAATGCACTTTTATTAGATTTGGAGGTGATCTAGAGCATTTAGATGACATTTGTACAGTATCTCAAGTTGTTACAAACTTTCTTGGTGAAACTCATCATCATATTATAACCCAAAAACCCATCCATAAGAGATAACATCTCATGGCCGGTTGTAAGATAAACTAGTTGGTCAATGTTTGGTATAAGAAAGTCATCTTTTAGAAAGGAAAGGTTAAGGTCACGAAAGTTAGTATATATATGAATTCCCCCAGTCATTTTTATGACATGAACAATGTTAGAGATCCATTGTGGATAGTCAATGGGTAGGATGAAAGAAACAAAGAGAAGGTGTTGAATTTATTCTTTCACAAGAAGGGAAATGTGAGGATGCATTTAACACAGCTTTTGTTTCACTGGTTTGATGTCATGGATAGTTATGATATTGTGAAGTACAATATTAGGTTTGATACCTGACATATCGCTATAGGAACAAGAAAATGATTTTCTATGATTGTGAAGAAAATAGGTGAAATATTCTTGTTCAACGGAGTCTAGAGATTGGCCTATCTTTAGATTTCACTTGTCATCCTGAGGGCGAATGTTGATTTCTAAGGTAGAATCATTTAACATGGTTTACATGTCAAAGGGTAATGAACTTTGAATATAAGAATCCTCCGCACCTAAAAAGGTCATAATAGAATCATCATTCTAACATTGAATGACATTTATAAAAGGTGTGTCATCATCCAACATGTCAGGATAAAGAAGAAGAAGGGACAAGAAAATATCGCTATCACATTGATAGGTCAGAGGTCCCAAGGAGATGGTGTTCACAAAAAAAAAGTTAGGCGGAATGGATTCGGGATCCATAGACTCTGTGGGTGAAGGTGGTGTGACAGGTGAGGAAGGTGGGGAAAGTTTTCATCTTCTACGAGAGTGATTTGGGCCTTCTTAAGAAGAGGATGGTTAGGAAATCCAAGACCACAACAGTATTTTTATTTCTTAGTGGTGCATGGTATGATGGTGTGATGACCTTATTCATAATGAAAAAAATTGAAGACTTTCTAGGCTCAACGATGAAGAAAAGTGAGTGTGAATCCGTGTTTGGTGAGGTAGGGGAAGTTGGATGAAAAAGGTCTGGTTTGGAAGGGAGGTTTGATGGAATAAGAAGCAATGTCAAGCCCCCCATAGGTTAGGTTGGTATGAAGTTCGGGAGGACTGTAGGGTATGACCTCTCTTATATAATGTTCATAATGTGAGTGTTGGTGTAGTTTTCCATACTCTCGAGGAGTAAGGAATTCATCAATAATGAGGAGGAAGTACTCTGTAAGTGAAAGGCATTGAAAAACACCTACCAAGGGGTCTGTGGTTAGTACTTGGGTAATAGGTATTGATGAGCTATCCAAAGTTTGAGAAGATGGGGCATCAGTAGAGGGAAGAATAAGAGGGTTAGTAGGTGGGATAAATGAGGAAGACAAAGTGACAGAAGTGGTAGATGTGGTAGCTGTCTTAATTGGGATTAGGACATCATTTAAATGATAAAGCATATTACAGGTTTTGAAGGGGGGATCTTCCTGAATGGTGTAAGTTTCTCCTTCATATTCAAATTTTAAGCAACAGTGAAGGGTGGAAGGTACACAAGCCATGGTGCAAATCTAGGGACAACCTAACAACATGTTATACTGTAACTCTCCTTCGAGAACATAAAAGAGTTTGGGAATGGTTCGGGGATCCATGTGGATATAGAGGAAAATGGTGCCAAGGGTAGTGGTCATGGTATCATTAAAATATCAAAGCATGTCAGGGTTTCTAGACATACAATTAGGTAGTAATCCCATTTGTTCATAGGTATGAGAAGAGATGATATTGATGCTAGTGCCCCTATTAATCATAATGCATTTAATGTGAATATCATTAATGTAAGTGGAGATGAAAAGAGCAGGATCTAGATCATCAGGTTGTGAATGGGAAATATTTGATTTGGAGAAATTAATGGACATAATTTGATGAGGAGAAATGAGGTTGGTGATAGGTGAAGTGTCATCGGGTGATACCTTGATGGATTACAGGACCTCAATGAGGGCCTAACAATGAGAATTAGAGGTTTGAATCAAGTCAAATAAAGACATCTTTAATGAGGATTGATGAAGTTGTTTGATCATTTAACAATGGGTAACCCCAGATGAAGTAGGTGGTGTCTTCCCAAGGATGGTTATCTTGGGGGGATGTGCAAGTGAAATGGTAGGTGAAGGATAAATAGAATGGTTACCAAATTTTTCCTTTCCTTTATCTTTCACATGTTGTGAATGAGTGGCTACATGCACCATGTTAATCTCAAAGATAGGAAAAGGAAAAGAAGGTTGTGTAGCATTAGGTGAAGAAAAATGGAATCCTTCTCCAATAGATCATCTTCTTCAAAGAGACCATCGAAATTACAAAGTTGAAGAAGGATGTTTTTAAGAGCCTTATAACTCTTGAAATCATGCCCTGGTGAGCGATGATAAGCACAAATTTTTGTGTCATCAAACCCTACTGGTTTAAGTTTCAGAGGATCGTAAGGCTTGATAGAAAGAAGTGATATAACATATATCTCTAACAACTGAGAAATGATTTTAGAGTAGGATCCTGCCAAAGGATCACAATGAGAGGTCAAAGTTGACTTGGGTGAAGGGGTAGGTGACCTTTGTGAGGAGGGTGAGGTGAGAGACCATGTTAGTGTAACTACCTTTTTGGTAGGTAGTGAAGGTTTGGATTTAGGTTGCACCTTCTTGGTTAAAGGCATATGAACAACATGGTAGGATGAAGGATACTTAGAAGGTGTAGGTATTTGAGTAAGCCAAGGTGAAAGTGGGGGTGTTGGCAAGAGTAAGGGTAATGGTAGTGAAGTAGGTGTCGAAAGAAGGGAAGGTAAAGGCAAGGATGTAGATTGTTGCACTTTAGGTTTGCCTTAGTGAAGAGGTAGTTTAACCAAGGCTGAGGGATGTGGGTCGAAAATATATGGTAGAGGAGAAGGTGAGTGAGAAGGTGTGGGAGATACCAAGGTAGATTTTTTTATTGGTGGGGACGATGTTGACAAGTCTAGCATCATAGCAGGATGTGTTAGACTTAGTACCAGTAAGACCCCTAAGGTGGTGTTAGGTTTTGGTGTAGACAAAGGTATATTAAAGGCATTTAAGAATTAGGATATTAAAGTTTTAGGTTTTAATAGACTTAGGATATTAAAGGAATTTAAGAATTACAAGAAAGTGATTAATCATGGTTGGATAGATTCAAATTTTGAGACTTAAGATATTAGGATATTAAAGACATTTAATCATTAAAGGGTGGTAATTTATTATTTAATCATTAAAGAGTGGTGATTTATTATGGTAGGATAAATTCAAATTTCAAATTTTTGGCACTTTTTTTTAGAGGTGATTTTCCTTGGAAAATACTATATAAAAATATTGAATTTGAATGGTTTGGGTTTTGATTTTTTGTTCTCTTATGGATGAATTTTTATTTTTTTTCTCGAGGCTTACGACCGGGTTTTTTCCATTAAAATATTTTGTAGGAGAAATAAAAAGTTATGCGAAAGGATTTGAGCTGATTGGACATAGATGAGTTTTTATTTTTTTCTCTCTTATGGCCTATATTTTTTCAATCAAAGATTTTGTAGGAGAAAGATGAAGTTCTGCAAAAGGATTTGGGTTGATTGGACATAGATTATTGAAAAAGAAACTTACAGTTGTAGAGGTGATAAAAAAATATACAAAAATAGAAAGGTAGTATAGAATTTATCAATCATGTTTTGCTTATGCGAAAGGATTTGACTTGATTGGATACAAAGATTATTGAAAGAGAAACTTGTTGCATAAGTTATAAAAAATAAGATAGAGAAAGAGATAGGTGGTATTGAATCTATCTAATCATTTTTTTCGCACCATAAATAGGTATACATTTAAGTCCCTAAGACATTAAAAAAAGAACAAAAAAATGATTTGTATATTTGGTAGTTGTTACGTTTACGAATGTAAACAAATTTATTTCTCTATTTGTTTGTTGTTACGTTTATGCATGGAAACAACACGATACATTTTTTAGACATAAAAATAAATGAGATATATGAAAAATGGTTAAGATATAGTTTATTGTGAATTAAAAGATATCTATGCTTATATGTTTTTTAGGATTTACAAGTAAACATGGAAAACATGAGATGTAAAAACCTGGAATAGCCTGCTATGCCATTGTTGTTTTTCCAATTCGAAAAATATTGAAATAGTCTCTGTTGCAAAATCACTGTATCGGTGAATATTTTGTCTTCTTTCTTCTAAAAAATATTTGTATCTTCGTATATCACTCTTGTTATTCATGGCTATAACTATCTTCTTTCTTCTGCTAAATATTTGTATCTTCGCATTTGTCTAGATACATCTACGTTCTTCGTCTTTTCCCAAGAAAATATCTGAATGACAACAGTATCAGTCACAATAGAGATGAAAATTAAAACCCTGATTAATTCAATATCATTATTTTTGTGATGTACTTGACCAATAAACAAGTACCTCATAAAAAAAAGTGCCCAAAATTCAAAATTTGATTCAAACCTACCATAGTAAATGATCATTGTGAGTTTCCTCCCAAAAAATACAATGCTCGAAATTTAAAAATTTGAATCAAATATACCATATTAAATGGACCATTAATAGCATTCCAAAAAGAAAGCACTAAAAATTTAAAATTTGAAACAATGGTTCTTGTATTATTAACATGAATAATTAATCTAATAACAACATGCTTGTATATTAAAAATTCAATTAAGTTCAATGACAACAAGTAATAATAGAATTCAAATTGGTTATAATCAAGATATTGCATATCAAAAATTAATAGTACTAGAATAAATTAGTATTGCTGCTAATTTGAAATAATCGTAATGGTAATAATATTATAATTAATTGATCTATAACAATTATCGTAGCAAATAATATTAAATACAATAATTATTATCTACCAACAAACTTACATTGATATATTAACTAGAAACATAGTTAATAACATCTAATTATATTATTAAATTTTATAAATCATAATGACTTAATGTAATTATAATGCAAATTATCATATCAAATAATATTAAATGTAAGAATTATTATTACCAACAAACTCACATTACTATATTAACTAGAAACATATTAATAACATCTAACTATATTATTAAATTTTATAAATATAATACTTAATTAATTATAATACAAATTATCCTATCAAATAATATTAAATAGAAGAATTATTATTACCAACAAAATTACATTACTATATTAACTACAAACATATTAATAACATCTAATTATATTATTAAATTTTATAAATATAATGCTTAATTAATTATAGTGCAAATTATCCTATAAAATAATATTAAATACAATAATTATTATTACCAACAAACTTACATTACTATATTAATTAGAAACATCTTAATAACATCTAATTATATTATTAAATTCTATAAATGTAGTGCCTAATTAATTATAATGCATTTTAAAATTATAAAAAATCTAACAAAGGTTTATAAAACTAATTAATGACATTAAAAACATTATTTCAAAAAATTATAAATTAAAGAATACGTATTTAAGATATGATCAAACGACAATTATATAATATTAAAAAAACATAAGTAAATATTATAAAATTAATTAACAATTTTATCACCATTATTTGTAATGTTTAATTGACTATAGTGCATTTTAAAATTATGAAAAATACAATAAAGCTTTATAAAACTAATTGATGACATAAACTTCATTATTTCAAAAACTTTGAAATCAAAGAATATGTATTTAACATATGAGATTAGCACTAAACAAAATTAATTAATCAACAACATTAATTAATAAGACTAATAATTCCTATATCAGGAAATAGGCATTGTATCATTTAATAATACTAAATAATATTTCAAAATTGGACCTATGCCCCATTTGGCAATGAAAGTGAACAACCAGATCCCTTATTCTTCATCATTGAGAAGAGTTAGAAATATTCATGTTTTCTGTTTTTCAATGAGAGTAGAGAGACTAAAAGCTTAGAGAAAAAACACTATAAAGTGTATGTCTCTAATGTGCATTTCCATTGCAATCACTCTGTCCTTCCATGCAAAATGGGGAAAAAAAATGTTTATTTGTTTGTTTATGAGAGTGGGCTAATTTCATTTTCAAAAAAAATACTTAATTACCCAAAGAGGGGAAAATGTAGACATCTCCCCTAGAAATCTTGCCTTAAATATGCTAATGCTACGCCAAGTGAGTACTATGGGCATCCCTATTTCTATCATTATTATAATTATGATTTGTCTTTGAGAATATGTCATTATAAATCCATTTTGGTCAGTTAACAACAATGGGCATTGTCCATTCTAAGATCAAATTAATCACAAATAGATGCCAATGAACGAATAAATTAGTTATAATCCATTCTATAAATCAATTAATTAGCTAATAACTACATAAGTCTTAAGACTTTTTTAACATCGAGGGTGTGTAATCAATAAACCCTTGGACGAGGCACCAACATGTCTCCCGCTTTCAATAGTGCTATCCTAATATTGATCACAATTCCTATTCAAGATCACCTCTAAATAGCCTAAAAATATTTTTTTATTTGCAGCCTATTATGATTAATCCTAATATGTCTACTTGAATCGGCATGACACCCAAGATACTCCCAGCTGAGTCCCCAATTTAACTATGTTAAAGGAAATCTAGATGTTATGGTTAACATTAAGCCTAGAGTTACTTTATCAGTTATCCCGCATTCATTGTTTTTCATGCTTCTCTCTAAAGAGAAAGCTATAAAAAGGACCAAGACTCCTACCTTTACACCTATAGATAAATGCTTTATATCCCTTTAAGGGTGTGCAGTAGGCTCCTCTAGGGATAATAAAACCAATATGATACAAATAGCCTAACTCCACTATTTGAAAGGCTGTGACTATGTCCCATTTTCATCCATTTCTAAACATGAATTTGAATGAATATAGTAAGATGAGCTGAGATGGTGAGAACATGGTCCTCCTGTAGCCATGAAAAATGGGGATTTCTTCACCAATTAATAAATGTTTTTTTTGTTCGAGGATCTTCATAGTGCCTATAATTCTAAATAGTCCAATATAATTGACAATTAACATATGGCCAAACAAGAATGCTAGAAGTTTAGTATAATTAATGGGCTATGTAGTCCATTCCTTATGCATTACGAGCGGTCTGAGTCTTGATTTTTAAATGGTACTATCCTAGTAATTTAGTTAAGCTATATTATGGTAATACGATATATGTTGCATGCCGGTAAGCTAATATAACATGGTCTTAAACAAGTATATGTTAAGTTCTCAAAAACATAGCCATATGTAGCTGCTGAATAAGATCAAAGCTGCCGATAGTAGGAATATGAGAATGGGCATCTTCCCAGAAGGAAATGAAGAAAGATATAATTAGCAATACAATGATTTTGATCAGGGAGACTTTTATCAATATTTCTTGATAAGGAAAACTACATATGGGCATCTGTCATTTCTAATTCAAATTAATATAACTATTCTTAAAACAAAATTATACAACTACATAAGACTTAGTCCCCCTCGAGGGTATGCAGTGTAAAACTTGGTAGAGGCATAACATGTCTCTACCAGGAATAGTCCAGCCTATACAATACAATTGTAATTTAAGATATGTTTGAAAAAATGTATCGATTTGTTTGCATGCATAAAAGTAATGAAAAATGGGCATATGTCATAAACTCGAATTTTTTGCATTGACTTAAACATACAATCGATAGTTCCCCATTTTTCTACAGAATCAAAATTATTTTGTTCTTTCTTTACATGCCTGAGAGGACTTAGAAATATGCATACCTATTTTTGGTCATGAAATAGAGAGAGAGACTAAATACCATTCATTACAACCTTTCTCTTGTGATATGCAGCCCTAGGATACCTCTCAAACAAGGGATATTTATAGCTAATACAATACAATTCATATAAATTCTCCTATAAAGATTTTTATCTGAATGTTTTAACACTACTCAAACATGATTTGAATGAATATTGAGGTGAGATGGTGAGAAATCATCCTCCTAAGAGAGAAAAATGGGGAACTACCCAAGACAATTCAAAAGTCAATATGTTGTATAAAGTGTTTGTACCAATGCCCGTATTTCTAAAAATTCCAATACAATCAATGGTAAAAATTATCGCCAAATTTGAATGTTATGCTACCATGCCTAATAGAATCACTACCCTCTAATGTCTAAATGCCTTTAATATCCTAAGAGGTCCTAAATCTTGTTTCAAAATTTGAATCTATCCTACCATAATAAATCATCACCCTGTAATACTTAAATGCCTTTAATATCGATATGTCTATTGTCTTAATACTCACCACGAAAAGGTACATATCTCATAAATAAATTTAATGGTCCTATCTATCCCAGTGTTCTAAAACAATTTAAATGTTAGAAGTATGAGGTATTGGAATAATCAAAAATTCATAATCACTATTTCTTGTAGCATACATTCAAAATTTCGGGCATATAATACATTATCAGATCAGCACCCTTTAATAAAAGGAATCACTTTAATATGGTTAGATAATAGATTTTATTGGACCCATTTAAATGTTTTACATATTCCCATTCTAATAATGAAGAATCAAAAATATATAATAGGAATTTAAGGTCATAACTATTTATTGACATCTATGTACTGAATGAACAAGACATGTCAACACTTAAGTGGATTATTCCCCATATTTTTTGCAATGAAATCATGAAAATTTAAAGATGTTATTCTATCACATAATGAGAAGAGTTAGAAATATTCATATGTACTATTTCACAAAAAGAGAGAGATACCAAAAGCATAGGGGCTATCTTCCAGGGACTAGTGCACGCCAATATGATGTAAAGTTATTAAAAAATTTGAATCTATAAGACAATGCCATAAATGTTTCACCTTTTAATTGCAAAAATCCTCCTTTAATATGCTAATAATTATGGGGAATTCAATCGTAAATTTTGTAACATGCTATATCCTGAAAACTAAAAAATATAGAACTAGAATTAAGGCTTGTCATCCCTATTGACTGGGTATGTAGAATGGGCACCCATTCTCACGACTTGTATAAAGTCCAGCCAAAATTGATTGAGAATTTTATTCATTTTCATGAAGATTGAAGTGGGCAGATTGGGACTCATTTTTCTTCATATGAATGAAAGCCATATGCTATAATTCACATTGAGAAGATAGGTTTCATAAAAGAATCCAGTATGGATTATAGTTTCTTATAAATTTTTATTAATATTCTTCATGAAATTGAAATAGATATTTTTACATTTGGGTAAATAGAGAAATACAACAATTAGAGATAGAGGCTTGATCCCCCTGAGAATGTTTATGTAAATGCAACACTAGTCAAGTCCGCCAGGGATAGTCAATATGTCTTGTGGGTATGATACAATTAAGTTAATATACAAATATAATGTCGTCCGTGGACGTCATATTGCAAAAAATAGTGAAATCTCAACTTGTAGGGATTATTAGCAAAATAAGCGCACTCATAAATTAGAAAAATTTATATAAATATGAATCATAGAAATTCGGAATATAGTTTCTAAAATACTACCATTTTTCTAAAACTTGGACAAGTTTAGCTATATTAAACACTTAAAATTATATGAGCCAAGTGTTTTTTTTTATAAAATTTATAAGATTGTAGTCTGTTTTCCCGCATTTTGGATGACCAAATCTTGTTATTTTTTTTTTCCTTTGGTGAAACATTAGATGTAGTTGTCTATCTTGGGATGGATTTTATTTTGTATTTTTTTGAGCAATATTTTTTTTTAATGATTTTTTCCATGAAAGTGGTATGAAAATATTTAGAAAATGGAGCGACTTTCTGTTTTCCTGCCATAACTATATCAAAAAATATTGAAATCAAATTACCAACAATTTTTAATGTGTATAGAATTTGTCCACGCTTGGGATGGTATAATTTTTATCATATTTTGATAAGCAAAACAAAAGTTACAGTCTTAAACGTAGACATGAACATTCATGGGAAAAAATGTCTTAAAGACCTATTTTTAGTAATAAATTATAAAATGATATTTATCTTATTCTATTCACTTTAAAAACAATATTTTGTACAAAGCTAAGAGTCTACCCTACATGATGGCACCATTTTTGTGAAATGTTTTCAATTTTTTAGCATGGTTCAAGTATTTGGAAGAGTACATTTGAGGTTTTTTGACCTTTTGCATTTCATAATGACCTTTCATAGCTTTGGTTGGGGAAAAACAAAGATTTCTCACGAGGCTTAGGTTCGGCAAATAGATCACGCGATCGCGGTTTTTGTAAAAAGTGATCAAGATTTTTTTGGACCATAAAGCGCATCGCGGTTGTATATAAGCGTTCCCCCGTGGTTCATATAGCAAAAAACAGAAGAATATGGAAATCAACTTGTAGACACATCTCAGATAGTCTGACATTACCATGTCATTTTCACTCTCTGAAATTATCGTAAAAAATTATATGCAATAAAGTCGTAGTCTTTTTCAAGGAATCTAGGTTAATCACCGAAAGCATGAACTATCATGGGTGTCAAAAAATTAAGTCAAAGAACGGACATTAAGCTAATGGAAACACCAGACGCAATTATAGGCTTAGTTTTTTTCTTTTTTTTTTTAAACTTGAAAATGGTGTCCGACATGCCCGAAACTTGGATGCACCAAGAATCAGGTTATTTTTTCAATCCCAACTATTGGTGTCAACAATGAAGAATAGGTAATGTTTCTACTGTCAATCTTGCAGTTGGATTAAATACGCGTTGAAGAATGTTTTTACTAGCAATGAAAATGGATTAAATGCTATGATTTTGTAGCAGGTTGAAAGAAGGTGACAATGAAAATGGGTGAATAATGGAGCGCTTTCATGTTTTGCCACCAACTATAGCACAAGCAAAATATCGACAAAAATGGATCCGCCATGGTGCATTTTAACAGGAGGGGTAAACATTTTTTGATTGCGCTTGATAGGAAGTAACAGTTTTGAAACGCATATGTTTGACAAACTTTCTGAACGAAAAATCAGATGAAAAGCCACTGAAATTTTACAGTCATTTTGAAATTTTAAACGATTCCCAAAGATGTCAGTTGTTGGTTAGTTTGATGAACATTGACGGGAAAAATTCATGACCTACATTAAAGACCTTAGGATTGACAACATCTAACATACGTGGTCAAACCTTAGTTGGAAAACCTTCATGATGCATATCACACTGTTGGTGTCAAGAGACGCACTAGGGATAGTAATATTGTGCGTCGTTTATCTTAGTCTAGTGTTGTAACCTACCATCAATAATGAAAACAATATTTGATTATAAAAACAAGTTCGCCACTTTTTGAGTTTGCTAGGGTCCTACGCGATGGCACCATTTAATGAATGCAATTAGTTTTTTAACATTGTTTAAGGTGTCTTTGGAAGAGCAGATTTGAGGATTTCGACCTTCTTGGGCTCTTCATTCTTTCTATAGCTTTGTAAGGACAAAACATAGATTTTTCTATAAGAGGTTGGATTAAATTTTGGCATGATAACCCTAGAGTCTTCACCTAATGGCAAGTGATGTTATAAAACGGAGAGTTGGTTCTAACTAATACCGTGAGCCACATCTAAAGCATGCGATGCACGCTTTGCCTCAAAGCATTTTTTCGTAAGTATTGTATCAAAGCAATCTAGAGCAAATTCATAAATTGCAACGTTTGCGGTTTGAAATGATTTTACAACCATCTCTATGTGAATTTGCAACCATGCTGATTTTTACACTCTGACCTTGGTTATATGTGCATTATCTTGCAAAATTTATCGATTTTCCAGGCACGTCTGTGTTCTATATGGCACCAGACATGTGTTCTTCATTCATGGGAGACAATCACCGAAGTCAATTTAGGAATTCATTAAGTAAAAAAACACCATAACGAATTAGAGGCTCAACAAAATTCAAATGCTGAGCAAATGTAGGAAACTTCGTAAATCTAGAAGAGGTCTGCATCTTCAATCCCATGTGTGCATCTGTAAGCAATGAAGAACTAGGTAACCGGCCTTCTACTGTCAGAGATGCTTGAAGTTCCGAATTCATAAGGTCACTCGTGATGAAATTTTTTATATTGCTCAATGTTATGCAATCGCACTGAGAGTCTCAAATACTCGATGATGTAGACATTCAATGGTGCTGTGAATTGCCATCAAGACAAATGATGAATGTGCTTTATAAAAGGAAATTCACGGTTTATAAACTGTTCTCATGGTTCAAACAATCATATTTGACAAAAACACCTCCGAGGATTTTACATAAGATTACCTAATTGATTTTTACTATCTGAAATTGACCGTACAAATTTACTTTGGAACCAATGTCTGACAAACTTTCTGAATCTTCTCATCAGAAGAAAAGCCACTGAAATTTGGGATAATCATTTTGAAATTTTAAATGATTCCCAAAGATGTCAGTTGTTAGTTAGTTTGATGAAATTGATTAAAATGAGACCTACATTAAACACCTTAGGATTGACAACATCTAACATACGTGGTCAAACCTCTACAATTGTTGAAAACCTTCATGATGCATATCACACTGTTGGTGTCAAGAGATGCACTAGGGATAGTAATATTGTGTGTCATGTACTTGCTACTAGTGTTGTAAGTGAATCAATAAAAAAAGTAACATTTGATTACGCAAACAATGTTGCAAGTTAATCGAAAAACTCTAATGAAAGCAATTGAAAGACGTAATATCCTTAATCACTCAATAATGTCAATTTTTGGGCATTTTCTGCTAGAGCACTGCGTAAGGACAAAAATAATTCTGATGCTATAAGATAAGTTGTTATTAAATTTTGGCATGATAAAACTAGAGTTTCAACTAATACAAGATATGTTATAAAACAGAGAGTTGGTTCTACTAATCGTGAACCACATCCAAAGCATTTCTTAGATATGACTCAAACTCAATTTTTTTGTAAGTTTGAACAAGAGAATCTGGAAATTAAAATTAGTCAACGTTTTTTTGAAATGTTGAAACCATTCTATGTGAAAATCAACCATGCTCGCACCACTTGTTGTTGTAGGCAACATGTTGAATTTGCGATGCATTATGCTAAATTTTTACGTATTCATTCTAATTTTCATTCTGAAACTATGTTATCTGAATGTGGTGTTCAAGTTCCACCAATATCTTCCAGGGATTTCATTCCTACTATATTTTGTGAAAAAGAAGTTGGACAATTTTTTTATAGTCAGGATTGTTTAGATGGAAGTTGTAGTACATGCGGTGGATTACCTAAATTGGAAAGTTGCATCCATGAGAAAATTGAAGGTACAATAGGACATAATTTAGTTGAGTTTGATAAATATAAATCAGTTGCATACCAGTTGAAATATGGAAAAGAGTCGAAACGGTGTGAGCTAGTTATAGAACAAATGCCCATTTTTCAATTTATGAGAAAATTTAAGGATGAAATTGTTTATGAGTATGCGAGGCATACACATAGAGCTCGATGGTTGGATGAACAATTCAAGCTATGAAAAGACACATTTCCTATTGGTACTATTGTTTTAGTGGTCGATTTTGCAGAGAATTACACATTGCAACCACAAATGGAGGTTCAATCGCAATATTACAACTCAGTACAAGTTGCCATTTTTGTGCATATAGCATTTCTACATTCTCTGACAGTACAGAGAATGATCAATTTTTTTAAGAGAGTACCACTTTTATATCAGTGATGATCATACTCATTCTACTGAATTTGTGCAAGGGTGTTTCCAGTTATTTTATGGAAACTTGTCTGATAGGGACATCCACTTCAAACAACATTATATATGGTCAGATAATTACACATCTCAGGTTAAGAATGCACGAATGTTTTATTGGATGAGCAGAATGCATGTCAAGATGGGTGTGCTACATATTTAGAGTTTCACTGAGGTTGGACATGGAAAAGGAGAGCATGACGGTGCAGGGGCATGTGTGAAAAGAGCTCTTGCAAGAGAAGAGTTGAAGTACAAAGATGGTGCTAAATTAAAAGATGCAAAGAGCATAGTGGAATGGTGTACTGACAACATGGCCCAAGGTTCTCAAGAAAATTCCACAGTTTGTAGATATTTTTGGTTGATAGAGGAACAACATATTGCTAACTACGAGGATTGTATGACACTCACTAGGTCCAGTGATATGCACTCATTTTGTAGCTCAGACGCTACTTCGTGGGCCGTATGGACAAGAAATTTGACATGTTTTTGTGCATCTTGTATTGAATTTGTCACTGCTGAGTGTGATTCACAAGAATGGGTGGAAGGATGGATTTGTAGGCCTCTAACTCCGCTTCCTAGTTATCAACCTCCACAAGCATTACGACTTGTTTCTCCAGATGAAGTTACAACATCCAAGGAATTTGACGAAATTTTGATTTTGGTGCGACAAGGTATTTATGGTTATTTATTTAATTTTTGTATTGAGTTATGTCCATTGAAATTTTAATATGTAATTTAAATTTGAGTTGTTCAACCTTGGTTTTTTTTTGTAGGACATGTGTTTGTAGTAATTGCGACAGAAGACAATGAAGAAGGAACAAACTATTTCTTATGTCGTTGCATCGAGGAAAGAAAGAAGTTGACTTCTCCTATTATAGATGGCGAAGATATTGAGTATCCTACAGGGTCAGTGGTAGTTACTGGAACTTGGCTTCGATGGTATCCATTAAAAAAATCCTCTATTTGGGTGTTTGAAGACTTTGAGACACACAGGAAAATACTCTTATATTCACATCTAGTTCTAGCGACAAATATTCAGCTGTATAGATATCGAGGAAGGCCTAATAACAAGATTCTTTGGAAGGTTCGAGAGTCAGATCATGAAGCAATCTTATCTACTATTCAGAGTAGATCCGATCCTGATGGTTCATTGGAATGAATTTACAATGCTTGAATGTCTGGTATGTATATATAATTTCTTTTCAATATATATATATATATATATATAATATATATATAAATTTTAGTTTAAAGATCTAGATTTAAGTTTGAATATATTTTATTTTAAATTTGTGTATTTTGTACATATATAGATAGTATATGGTTTTGATTTGAAACTTAAATTTCTTTGACTAACACTTTTATGTTTAGGTTAGTGGTGCCAGAAAAACTTCCACCTTCATGTGGTTGGCATTGTTAGTAGAGAATTTTAAATTCTCGAAGCTAAGAGAAGCTTTCATTGTTTGAAAAAGTTGTAAAGTCAAGTTTTGAAAAAGTTGTAAATTTTGCACTGAAATGAAAAGGTAAAATTTGAAAAAGTTGTAGAGGGTCTCTAAGGTGTCAGAAAAGGCCCTCTCTAGGTTCCACGGAGTCCGAGTAGTCACTCGTCGAAGTTGAACGATATTTTGGTCTCAGGGAGCTCTTAAGGGACTATGCCCAAACGAAGTAGCCCGGAAGCAACGACCATTTTTTGCATCAAAACATCACCTCCTCTAGCATTCACTTGGCCACCTGGACGTGCTGACGTAGTCGGTTCGGTGCCATGACCCACTGTTTGCAAAATATAGCGTTTGACAACCTTACACTGGCTCTAACTGCACTATTTCACGCGTTTGCAAACAGTAGGACAGCAAGAGCACTGAAATGAGAAGGAAAAAACTGAGAGAGGCTATTGTAGAGGGTCCCTACACCGAGCTATTAGATTAGACGAGGCCTCTCTAGGTGCCATGGAGTCTGAGTAGTCACCCATCGAAGTTGAACGATATTTTGGTCTTAGGGTTCTTAAGGGACTACGCCCAAACGAAGTAGCCCAGAAGCAACGACCCTTTCACGCATGAAAAAATTATATCCTCTAGTGTTCACCTGGCCACCTGGACATGCTGGCGTAGTTGATTCGGTACTACGACCCACCGTTTGCAAAATATAGCGTTTGACAACCTTACACTAGCTCCAACTGCACTATTTCACACGTTTGCAAATAGTAGGACAGTGAGAGTATCAAAATGAGAAGGAAAAAAATGAGAGAGGCTATTGTAGAGGGTCTCTATGCCAAGGTTTCAGATTCAAATGAGGCCTCTCTAGGTGCCACGGAGTCTGAGTAGTCACCCGTCGAAGTTGAACGATATTTTGGTCTCAGGGCTCTTAAGGGACTACGCCCGAACGAAGTAGCCCAGAAGCAACGACCCTTTCATGCACCGAAACACCACCTCCTCTAGCATGTTCACCTAGCCACCAGATGTGTACTAGCTTAGTCGGTTTGGTGCCATGACCCACCGTTTGCAAAATATAGTGTTTGACAACCTTACACTGGCTCCAACTGCACTATTTCACGCGTTTACAAACAGTAGGACAGCGAGAGCACCAAAATGAGAAGGAAAAAACTGAGAGAGGATATTGTAGAGGGTCTTTATGCCAAGGTGTTGGATAAGACGAGGCCTCTCTAGGTGCCACAGAGTCTGAGTAGTCACCCGTCGAAGTTGAACGATATTTTGGTCTCAGGGCTCTTAAGGGACTACGCCCGAACGAAGTAGCCCGGAAGCAACGACCCTTTCGCGCATCAAAAAACCACCTCCTCTAGTGTTCACCTAGCCATCCAGACATGTTGGCATAGTTGGTTTGGTGCCATGACCCACCGTTTGCAAAATATAGCGTTTGACAACCTTACACTAGCTCCAACTGCACTATTTCACACATTTGCAAATAGTAGTACAGTGAGAGTATCAAAATGAGAAGGAAAAAACTGAGAGAGGCTATTGTATAGGGTCTCTATGCCAAGTGAGAGTATCAAAATGAGAAGGAAAAAACTGAGAGAGGCTATTGTATAGGGTCTCTATGCCAAGGTGTCGAATCAAATGAGGCCTCTCTAGGTGCCACGGAGTCCGAGTAGTCACCCGTCGAAGTTGAACAATATTTTGGTCTCAGGGCTCTTAAGGGACTACGCCCGAACGAAGTAGCCCGGAAGCAACGACCCTTTCGTGCACCAAAAAACCACCTCCTCTAGTGTTCACCTAGCCACCTGGATGTGTCGACATAGTTGGTTTGGTGCCATGACCCACCGTTTGCAAAATATAGCGTTTGACAACCTTACACTAGCTCCAACTGCACTATTTCACGCGTTTGCAAATAGTAGGACAACGAGAGCACCGAAATGAGAAGGAAAAAACTGAGAGATACTATTGTAGAGGGTCTCTACACTGAGGTTTCAGATCATACAAGGCCTCTCTAGGTGCCACGGAGTTTGAGTAGTCACCCGTCGAAGTTGAACGATATTTTGGTCTCAGGGCTCTTAAGGGACTACGCCCGAACGAAGTAGCCCGGAAGCAACGATCCTTTCACGCACCAAAAAACCACCTCCTCTAGCATTCACCTAGCTACCTAGACATGCCAACATAGTTTTTTTGGTGCCATGACCCACTGTTTGCAAAATATAGCATTTGACAACCTTACACTGGCTCCAACTGCACTATTTCACGTGTTTGTAAATAGTAGGACATCAAGAGCACCGAAATGAGAAGGAAAAAATCAAGAGATACTATTTTGAAGGGTCCCTATGCTGAGGTTTTGGATCAGACGAGGCCTCTTTAGGTGCCACAGAGTCCAAGTAGTCACCCATCGAAGTTGAATGATATTTTGGTCTCAGGGCTCTTAAGGGACTAGGCCCGAACGAAGTAGCCCGGAAGCAACAACCCTTTCGCGCACCAAAAAACCACCTCCTCTAGCATTCACTTGGCCACTCGGACATATCGACGTAGTCGGTTTGGTGCCACGACCCACTGTTTACAAAATATAGTGTTTGATAACCTTACACTAGCTCCAACTACACTATTTCACGTGTTTGCAAATAGTAGGACAGTGAGAGAAATGAAATGAGAAAGAAAAAACCAATGTAGAGGGTCCCTATGCTGAGGTGTCAGATCAGATGAGGCCTCTCTAGTTGTCACGGAGTCTGAGTGATGCCAAAATTCACAAAAATGATGTCTAAATGAGATGAACCCAACTTAATGGTAAATCCTTTTAATTCAACATACCCATTCAGTCGAAAATATTTAGAAACCCTCTTCTCACAAGTCAAAGACATGGAACCTTTAGTTGGTCATAGTGGAGAAGAATCTAATTCATACAAAGACCAAAAAAAATTAGATCTATCTTTCTTTCATGAGCTCCTTTACTACAATAGAGATGAAGTACTTGCACAAGAGTCCTTGAGTTAGGAGGTAGACTATTACAAGAGTATGAAGTGGCGATTAAGACCATGAATCAAAAAGCAGGAGATCCAAAATTACCATCCCTCATAGAAATGGACATCCATTTTAATACAAGTTATTCTTCCACTTCAATAAAACATAAAAAAAATGTTGAGGATCACCCACCAAAACCAACAAGTGATTCATGAAAACCTTACTTTAAGGCTTCACGTAGATTCAAGATTGAACATAGTCACAAAGACTCACCTCCTCCTAGATTTTATGATGAATATGATCCCTTATTCGAAGAGGAGATCATTCAAAGACAAATACTAAAACTCACTCAAAATTTAGTGACCTTCTAGGTTACTTGAATAGGAATACATGCAAGGATAGACTCAAGATAAATTTAGGTGAATTTCACATTTATCCATCTTATGAAGAAAATTTCAAAGTTGCTAAAGTGAATAGACCAATATATCACCCACAAAGGAAAAAATTATTCAACAAGAGTGGCATTCAATGAAGAATATGCTAACCACTTTACAAGAAAGAAATGTAGGACACAATATAAAATATCCATACAAAAAGCTATTTCCTTACCCATTTGATAAATATATGTTGCTACAACAATTTGCAAATAATTTAGACATGGTCCTAATGAGAAGATGGGTATATTCAAATAACCATATATCCTAACCATGGAGATAAAAAGAACAAAAATTCAGATCATGGACAAGCTTATAATGACTATTGGAATACTACTTGCATCTATCCAAAAAATGATAAACAATTTTAATCCCTTATAGGATGCGTCCATTCATCTAATGAACAAGTAAATACCATTAGGATCTTAGAGAAAAGTTGTGATGTGGATACAAGACATTTTAGTTTGGTAATACCATTTATCCCCTACCTATTCCACAACAAGTCCAATACAACTTAATAGAATAATTGGAAAAGACACCAGCTAGAATTTTGATCCTATATCTCCTCAAAATCACCATTGCTCGTATAAGAAAATATTATATAAAACACTTATGAGTTAAGGGGTGTCAACAAACATAGATCTCAGACACCTTCAAGAAATTAACTTACACACCTTGACTCCAATGATCATATCTCTTTTCATCAAAATCCAATCCCATGCAATAACCAAGAGAAAAATTTACCCTTATACATAGAGCTCATTGTTTAACTCATCGTCAAATCAAAATAGTGCTTGTGGTTTATGGGTCCTATCTAAACAAATCTACATATTGAAACTGGTAATAAGAAATTTCTATCATTGGTCAATCCCTTAACATTGTTGGAGGCAACATATCAAAAGAATGGTCTAGATGATAAATTAAGTCCTCAACATGCCTTATTAATATAAGATCTCTCAGTGTATCTTTGATAATGATGAGACATTTGTAGAATTCATGGGAATCAAGGATTCTATTTTGAAGGGGGATCATAAGAAATATTTTCCCATCAACCTAGATGACTGTGCATACTTTGGATGAAAAGTACAGATGTGTGAACACTTGAATAAAAAGAGTATAAGAAAAATCAAGACTACTTCTGAAAATCCTTACAAGAAAAACAAACATAAGTCTCATAGTGAAATCCTCTTTGAGTCATTAGTAAACAAACAAGACAAAGAACATATAGAAAAATAATAGATAAATCTTGGAGCTTCACTTTCAACAAAAGAAAAAAATGTTTTCATAGAATTATTATGAGAATATGAATATTAATGTTTTCCATTAGATGCTAAACCCATAAAGCAAAAGTTAAGAAATATGCATCCCAATGTTACACTGCTTGTTAAAGAAGAACTGAAAAAGTCATAAGTATGAAAACCAACACACATGGATATATATATAAGAATCAAACAAAGTGTGCTCTAGATGCACGTCTCTGAAAATATATATGTATAAGTTCATAATGTATGTGTACATCTTGAACTAAGAACGTGTCATAATGTACATATGGGACCACATGCAGTCACAAAAGGCTATATATATACAATGGACTATGAATCTACTCATGACCACACATGTACATCTAGGTGGACTATAAATCTACTCATGAAACATCTTCCCTCTCTTCGCCCTGCTAGAAGTAGCACGTCCACGGACCTGGGGATGTAGTGGAGGGAGATGCCACTACGGATTTCATTTGTGTGGTCCTAGGTGTCTCTAAGCATGCCTGCAACCTAACCTACACATTCATAAACAAAAAGTTTTTAACACCCAAAATTTTAAAATACATTCAAAATTTAAAAACTTGTACAATTTAGTTAAAATGCATGTGAAATATTACCACAATGTCATGATCCCTATCAATTTTTTGTTGACCGCGTCGCAGGGACAACAATAGACTCACAAGGGGTAAGCTACATACAAATAATTAATTTTCATATTAAATATTTCACATATACCTACAAAATTTGATATTGTAGATTTAAGTTTAATAAGAAATAATGAACCTCCAAAATTTAACAAATTAAAAAAATTGTACCTCAGTTAGTGGATCTGCAGATGCTATGGCAGTATCTACAGCAGCCTCCACAGTCTGCATATATGTAGGAGTCTCTCTAGCAGTCATAAGCTATACAAAAAACATGTACAAATCAATATTAAAATCTACATGACAGAGGTCCAAAGCATGTAATCCACGTGAACTTCTAGTAATTAGAAACAAAGTGTAAAGAGATTTAATAACCTACGTAAAACTCATGTGAGGTGTGCCAGTAGCCTCGTTTCCCTGAGTAGATGATGACCCGCCAGGCTCCTGTGTATAAAAAAGAAAAATATTAATACATGTACAACATACACGTGAAACATTATAATAATAATCTAGTGCAATCAAATGAAATTAAAAATTTGTAAGTTTGTACAACTTGAAACTTACGTTTGAAACACGCCCAGCCACAGTAGCTAGCATGTCAATGCTGGATGTTTCCTTCATCTGGCTCTTGCTATTTAAAATAAAATAAAAAATGAGTTTTTTACATGTATGTACATGACGTACAATTATACATACATACATACATACATACATACATATATATATATATATATATATATTAATATCTCAAACATGTGAATTAAACTATTGTATATATATATATATATATATATATATATATAATTTAAATTTATTTGAAATTTACCTATGAAAGACCAATATCAGTGGCACCAGTTCCAAAAACATTCCCCAACATCTCATCTATAGAAAAAGAAATCTTGTGAACCAGCAAATGATGTCTCGCTTGCAGTGCATATGACACCACATGATCCACAGTGGTGTGGTGCACTAGAACTGACACCTCCACCAACATCACCAGATGCAATCTAGTCACTATGTTGGGTGAGAGTGTCAGTGAGCTCCCTCAATGCATGCAATGTATCAATCTCCACAACCTCCTTCACTATAGGAGGGATAACTGAAGGCAGTGGGGGTTTTGGGGCATGGGGGATCCTAGGCTGACCTACGCGTGCACCAGGTCTGCTCTATGTAGAGCCACCTCCTTGACCAAAAAAGGTCAGAAAACTCAAAATAATTTGGGACCTCAGTGAGCACGTACTCGTAATATAATTTATTCAAAAAATAAAGAGGAACCTCATTGTTGTTCCATGGTGGATAATCAAAAACCATCCACCATTGGTCCCAAATACTTGTTTTTGATTCTATCATCATGGCACCAATGGATTGGGAACCATTTGCAAGTAACTGCAGGGGGGCATTGGTTCTAGGGTCAGTAAATAATGCACAAATAAGGTCTTTTCCAAAAAAATTGTCTTTGACGGCTGCATGGGATAGTTTATCCGCATACCACCACCTACAGTCACTTCCAAAGGTGTTCCATCTATGTATTTGGTTGGTTACAGACTTGACTTTGTCAATCAATGTTTGCAATGTATTGGCTAAAGTCATATGGGATGGATTTGTAGCATGGTTTTGTCTTATAGTGTGAATTAGGTTCTCAATGACAATTTTATTTTCTCAAATTCTTCTAATGATATTATCTTGCGTTCCTGTTGGTTCAGTGGGGACAGAAGGAGCCATAGGAGGTGGATCTATGTTTGGAGAATGGTTTTGAGGAATGTTCGGAGGGTTTTGAGGAATGTTCGGTGGGTTTTGAGTAATGTTTTGACGGTTTGCATGATTTTGAGCTTGCCGACCAACTAATAAAACAAGAAAATTATATACATAAACAAACATTTCAAAAAACCCTTGAAAATGCAAAAAAAAACCTAAAATGCAAAAAATTGATTACAATCAGGGACTTACCTCCTCATCTTAGCGGCATGGTTGAATCTATCACTATCCAGAAGTCCGATGAGCAATTTTGAGGTGGTATTGAAAGCGCGAGTGAAAAACATTTAGGAAAAATCATGGTTTGAAATGAAAAATGAGCAAAATAAGGAGTCACGGGACTGTTAAATTTTGTCTAAGAGTTCCGCGATCGTGGTTTATAAATGCACTCATGGTTTTAAACTACAATCACAATTTTAGGTTCAGTAATTACCAAACCTAGAATTTAGGAACCGCAATCGCGGTTCCTTTATTTCAGGTTTTTATGTCCACAGAATTGTCCACCAACTTTGTGCACTTACCCGAAAATGAGATCTTATTCTTCACATCGAGAAAAGTTAGAAATAATCATTTTTGCCTCTTAGAATTTTCTTTGATATTCTTCATGAAAATAAAGAGATCCCAAAAGTGAAATAATAAACAACGATTAGAGATAGAGGCTTGATCACCCTTGAATGGTATGCAATGCAGCAATAGGCTCCACCAAGGATAGTCCAACCAATATGCTACAGTTATTAACTCTATAAAGGATATCAAAATGTTTTTAAACTATTCTTCTTCTAATATGGTCCTCCTTCCATTGCAATGGTCCTTCAATGAAAAATGGGGAACAACCCAAACATAAATCTTTGTTTGTTCAATGATGGACAAAAGTTTCCCAAATTTCTAAATAGTCCAATACAAATGACCAAAAATATGGCCAAAAAAAATGTTAGAATGTTTAGATAATGGGATAATACCTATTCTCATTATTACGAGTGGTCCAGGTCTTGTATTACGACAATTACATTTAATTAATAAATACATGGTCATGGTAAAAAATATATTTGCATGTTGGTCTCGATATGTCATGGTCTTAAACAATATATATTAATTACTCCTATATAAGATCAATGGGAAGAGAATGGGCATCTTCTATTTCTAAAAAAAATGAATAGAACTACATAATATGAGAATGGACATCTACCCAAGAGTATGTAGTGCAACACTTGGCGGAGCCATGATGCTCATTCGTAAAACAAAATAATAGAACTACATAAGGCTTGATCCCCCTCGAGGGTATATAGTGCAACACTTAGGGGAATTAGTAATTGGCTCCGTTGAGGTTAGTCTATCCAAAGTGATAAAATTGTATAAAATCATTGGCATGTGACTAATTCCAATTGTAGTTGAAAATCTTGTTTAAAAATATGAAGTAGCATGAAACAAAACATGTAGAATGAGCATATGAAATTTTAGTTTAACAATTCTTGTATTAGAATGTTTAGAACATGGGCATATGCCCATTCTAATATATGAATCATAGATAAAAATATGCATAATGTGAACTACATATGGGTATCTGTCTATTCGAATGGGAATGACATGAAAATGAAGTGGGTTGGGCCCCATTTTTCTTTTAAAGGAAAACCAAATGTTATTCTTCACATTGAGAAGAGTTAGAAATATTCATTGTTGATTTTAGAAATTTCCTTGATATTGTTCATGAAAATAAAGAGAGCCCAAAAGCTAAATAATAAACAATAAGAGATAGAGGCTTGATTCCCCTTTAATGGTATGTAGTGCAACACTAGCCTCCGCCAAGGATAGTCCAGCCAATATGAAACAATTACTAACTCTATAAAAGTTGTTAGAATGTTTTTTACACTATTTTTCTTCTAATATGGTGCTCCTTCGATTGCAATGGTCATCTTTCAATGCAAAATGGGAAATAACCCAAAAATAAATGTTTGTTTAGGATTGAAAAATACTTGCATTTCTAAATAGTCTAATACAACTGACAAAAAATATGGCCAAAATAAAATGTTAGAATGTCTAGATAATGGTCTAATTCATATTCTCGTTATTATGAGCGGTCTAAGTATCATTTTTAAAAAATTACCTTCAATTAATAAATACACAGTGGTAAAAAATATATTTTCATGTTGGTCTCGATATGTCATGGTCTTAAACAATATATGTTAATTTTTCCTATCTAAAAATGGGTAGAGAATGGGAATCTTCCATTTCTAAATCAAATTATGAAAAATAACTACATAATACAAGAATGGGCATATACCCAAGGGTATGTAGTGAAGCACTTGGTGAAGCCAAGATGCCTTTTCTAAAACAAAATAATAGAACTACATAAGGCTTGATCCCCCTCAATGGTATGTAGTGCAACACTTGTCAGAATCACAACTTGTCTCTGCCAGGGTTAGTCCATCCAAAATGATACAATTGTTTATAAGCATCTCAATGTGACTAATTCCAGACGTATTCAAAAATCCTATTTAAAAATATGGAGTGACATGAAAGATAACATGAGACCCATATTTTTATAAAAAAATTTACCAACCATGCTTTAATGCTTTAATATCCTAATGTTTATACATATTAAAATGTTTTACAGAGTTATTAGAATACTGAAAAATAAATAATGTAAAAATAACATTTCTTACATTTGAATGCTTAGAATGGGCATATCTCAATTCTCATATAGACAAACAATTATGTCTTGTATTGAATTGGAAGCTGCCCATTCTCACATCCTTCTCACAACCTTTATAGAGGTATGAAAACATTTTTAAATAATTGCTTTCATTTGAACGTTTAGAATAGGCATATGTCAATTCTCATATTAAGAAAATACTTTTGTCTTGTATTGAATTGGGAAACCATTCATTTTTTCATCTTCCCATTCGAAAATTGAAGTAAAATTTATATCAACACTTGCCCGTTCGAATAACAGAAATAAAAATTATCATGCTAGTCCATCAGATACATACAATTATAAAATTATTCAATAGACCTATAGACATCTTGAAAAAATACAGATGTTGTTATCTAACCTTAATGAATCAAGATTAAATGATGCACTTATATTACTGTGACTAACCTTGCTGAACAACTATTTTCAACAAGGGATCTAAACATTCTAATACCCAATATTATTCAATGGAATATTTTTGTTCAGTAAGGTTTGATCATAGTATTAGAAGTGTTGAATTTAATATTAAAGGATAAACCATGTGTATCTTGGTATTGTATATTTTGTAAATCATTCAATAATTCAAAGAGACACATATGATATCAAGGCTAAAAAACGTGACATGATTCACCAATGATGCAAGGCTTGACATGATTCACCAATGATGCAAGTCCAAGATGCAAATGATTCACCATCAGGATAAAATGCTTTACTTTTTTTACTATTATCTAACCTTGATGATCAACAATCATGAACAAAAAATATCATTTTATGGATAAAAGAATAATTATATAATTATAAATTATTTTTTGATCAACCCGCACTCCCAATTTGGCAACTAAGTAATGCCTCCTAGGTGGTAAGCGCACTCTATACTTTGGTAAAAAAAAACAGATAACTCCACATCTTAACATGAAGGATTGACAGTGGATTTATTAGATATACATTAGTAGTTTGGATGGGATGAGACAGGAGTTCCATTGGGAATTGAGAAAATACAATATTGCAAGGGAATGATCTTTTTGAGACTCTGAAACACGCAAGAAACAGTCATATTTAGAGTCATCATTTTATAACTATGGAGGATAACAATCATGCAAGTCTTATAAAAGATTGAAGTGATATTCTAAAAAATCATATCAAAATAACAAAATATCTAAAATAATGGATTATAATTTATCTTTATACCTAGAAACACAGAATACAATAGAGAAGAGTTTGAATGGTTTTTGAAACTTATCTTCAATTTGAAAAAGAAGTAACTCCCCGCACTAGCAACTATAATTACTGGTTAACAACTACGCATGTCTCAAAAAAATTTAAGTGATATTCTTAACACCAAAATCAAAAAATACAGAAGATCAAAAATATGGCAGTATCTTTAAACCCAGAACAAAATATTTTCCAAATGATATTCTTCATCTCATAATAATTCAACAGATAAGAGTTAGAATAATTCATGCCTGAAATTTTCTTTAAATCTTGTGCTTTACAAGCCAAAATAGTCTTACAAACAAAGGGATCCTAAAGTGGAAAGGGTCAACAAAAATTTAATAGAGAGAACAAACAATATCTCATAAATATTCTTCAAAGCTTCGACTTCACAAGACAAAACAATCTGTGTGAAGGTAATTTTTTTAGAATGGGAAGTTGTGCACTGTGAAAGCCTTTATAGAAGTTGTGCATGTTTATAATGGGCACAAGCCAATTCTCATACAAACAAACATTTTTTATTTTGTAATAATTAATAATTGTATTATACTATCACCCCCTCCTAAAATCTTAATTTCCATGAAGCCCCTTCTAAATGGTTAACTACATATATAACACGGGAAATCATTCAATGCAGGTGAATCACACACACACACGCACACGCACACGCACGCACACACGCACACACGCACACACACACACACACACACATATGTATGTATGTATTTTAACAAAATACAGGAAGGCCAAAGCGGAAAGGATGAACAAGAAAGAGATAGATTCGCCGACCCATAGTGAACCTTGTGATTCCTAAGACCTCTACCATCATCAAAAATAGAAACTGACATCCATATCTCTACAGTTCCACATAGTGGCGTGAATTAATTTTCATTAATAGCACCAATTTCCCATCAACGGGTGGTTGAAGATGTGTTTGACAAACAAGTACCTTCAAATAATGAATAAATGATGGAAAATAATTTATTTGCAAATTAATGGTCTCACTATGCCATGGTAAAAAAAAAAAAAGTAAATTTGATCTATTTTTCTTATATGATAATGGGGAATTTCCCATTCTAAAACAAATTGACTTTTATCTATATTCTTAATATAATTGTTCTTATATGAAAATGGGCATCTACCCATTCAATACAAGAAATAAGTGTTTGTTTGTATGTAAATGGGAATAAGATCCTTCTAAACATTCTAATACAAGAAATAAATGTTTGTTTTTTATCGAATATGTGTTTTAAAACAATTACCTATAGTTAATAATCAAACGGTGATAAATGAATCCCTCCAATTAGTATTCGAAGACATGTTTTAAAACAATTACCTTTAATTAATAAATAAACAGTGTTAAATATAAATAATATGAGAAACCATATATTTTTACGATTTCTATATGAGAACGAGAATGGGCTTCTACCCATTCTAAAATAAAATAATAGAACTACATAATATGAGGATGGGCGGATGTCATGGTGGTAAACAATATATTTTATTGATTCTTATATGAGAATGGGCATCTGAAGATTCTTAAAATAAACAATAGCAACCAAAACAAGACAATTATAAACAAAATATGTAATGCTTAGTCCAACAAAAATGATTGAGTTCAATATTTCCTGCCTATTCTAAAACAAAATAATAGAACTACATAAGGTTTGATCCCTCTTGAGTGAGAGGGTATGTAGTGCACCACTTGGCGGTGTCAGCACTTGGCTCCACCAAGTTTAGTCCAGCCAAAACAATAGTAACAATTATAAACAAAATAATAGAACTACATAAGGCTTGGTCCCTCTCAAGAGTATGTATGGAAAATGGAAAATTAAAAAACTTATGAAAAAATATACAAGATGATTAAGTTCAAGTAAGTTTTTTAAGAATTAAAATTTAGTTTGATTAAGTTAAAAAAATTATTTAATGGAATTAAAATTTATTTTGGATTTTTGGAATGGGCATAATTATGCCCATTGTCATTAAGAAATCATACGGTTGTAGTAATCATATATTCTACTTGATCCCTCTCAAAGGTATTTAGTGCAACACTTGGCTCTACCAAGGATAGTCTAGCTAGTACAATACAATTATAAGATGTTATATTGTGTGAGATTGTCCTTACGCTCATTATAAACAGAATTACATAAGGAATTTTCTCTATAAGCTGGAATGGTCTAACAAAATATTTCATAAATTTTCAAATCTTGTTGAACCTCCAAAACTTGCAAAATTTGTTCAACAAGGTTAAATCATAGTAACAGAAGTTCAAAATTTAATCCGGAAGGATGAACATGAGCATATTGGCCTTGCATTCTTGGTAAATCATTCATTGATGCAAATAAAAACATACAATATCAAGGCAAATATCCACCAATGATACAAGGCTAGGATGGACAATATTCTCTTTCAGGGTAAAATGTTTTAGTTTTATTACTATTATTTGACCTTTCTGAATAAGGAATATCATGTATGGATCAAATAATACTAATAGAATTAGAAATGACTTTGTTCTATAATATTTGGAATACGTATAAATATTTAAACAAATATATTATTCTTACTCAAAATAAAATTTCTTCTATTAGACATATATGCGAGAGGATAAAAATTTAATTTTATTCTTCTAATAATTTATTCTTCTTTCCCATTCTATCCTAACTCTATTCTTCTACAAGTAGTCATAGATTAGAATGGGAATATTCTCATTTTTAACAAAGTAAATTTCATCTCCATTCTTCTTCTAATAGTTATATAAAATAAACTATATGAGAATGGATATATATTGATATGAGAACTACATAAGGCTTGATCCCTCTCAGGGGTATTTAGTGTAACACTTGGCTCTAACAGGGATAGTCCAGCTAGTATAATACAATTATTAATTAGTTAAAAAAATAATTTTGTTTATATGTGAATGGGATTGTGACCATTATAAACATGCAAAAATTATATAAAGGCTGTCACAATGCACGACTTCCCATTCCTTCCCATGTTAAAAGAAAATAAATATAATATGTTGAACTTAAAGTTACCTCTATTATTTTTCTATGTTTCATAAATGTGAACACACACACACACACACACACACACACACACACACACACACACACACACACACACACACACACATACATTTAAATGAGAACTACATAAGGTTTGATCCCTCTCAAGGGTATGTAGAGCATAATATACCCATTCTAAACATCTATTATTCTTGAATCTATTACTCTAGCCAAAACAATATAATTGTAAACAAGAACTTGAGCTATGCATTGAATGATTTCCCATTTTGTGCTTTCAAGATGGGGTGCAGAAAAACATGAGTACATAATCATTTCTTCAACAAGGAATATTCAAATAACAGTCACAATAGAAGTTTATCATTTAATCTTAAATATGTGATTCATGCTGATGTTTGGTAATGAAATACTATTATGTGCATGAATCAAATATTCAAGACGAAATGCTTCACTTCTATTACTACATTGATGCTTCAATTTTCCTTCAGAATAAAATATTTCACTTCTATTACTACTACCTTGATAAACATCAGTCTTCAATATGATGAGAAATACATAAGGCTTAATCCCTCTAGAGGGTATGTAGTGCAGACCCTGACTCTACCAGGGATAGTCCAACCAATATGATACAATTATAAACCATTATGAATGCAGAACATGCATTTGAAGGGATGTCAGTGATTTTTTCCATATATGGTGTTCATAATTAAACTGGTATGGAGGTGGAAGATGTGATAGTGGATATGGATTGGAAAAATTCAAAGCCCTTGGATGTTATCAAACCGAATGAAATTAGAGTTTTCATCCCTAAACATCCTTTCAAATTATCAAGATCAGTACATTTTTGGGGACACATGATTGAGATATGCAACTCTAATGTGTCCCCTGTGGTAATATTATATGGTGGGACAAATGCATTAAAGGAAGCACATAATAAAAAGAATTCGTCACTTATCTTTATGGTGGAGAATCACAATCATGATATCATGCTCCAACAATATTATAAATTTCTAACTATGCCTCCAGGTGAATAACCTCTATGATTTTTGTGTTCCTTTTATTATAGTCATTATGTATACATTTATTCTTAACAACGTTTAATTTTTTCTAATATTAAGATGTACATCCTCCATATAATTTAATCCTTAAATTTATTTTCATATTATAGAATTTATGTAAACAAAAGTTAGAATTTTAATTAGAAGAATATAGTTAAAATGTATCCATTCTCACAACTTTTATAGATTTCCTAAAATGATTAAGTTCAATATTGTTTGGGTGACGAACATGGAAAAAATTAAATATTTTTTAGAATATTTTTCAGAATATTTAGAGGTATTGAAGTGATTAAGTTCAATATTTATCGTAGTTGAATTTTTACAATGGGTATATGCCCATTCTCAGACAAACAAACATCGTAATACCTCTAAATATTTACTTTGTTTTAGAATGGGAAGTAACGAATTCTCACAACCTTTGTAATTATATTGAATGGGTATATGACCATACTTAGAGAGAATTAAATTTGTTTCAAAATGGAAAGTAGAGCAAGACACTATTATTCACATTATTTAGTTTGTCACTTGCAGTTTAATACCTCTGTACATTGGTAGCCCTTGCACAAAGTCCATAATGTGAATTATATATTATTTCTCTACTTACCATTCTAAAAAACTATTCTAAAAAAGTATAAAATTTTGTGTGTGTGTGTGTGTGTGTAGTATGATGAGAACTACATAAAGGTGGATCTCTTTTGGGGGATATTTAGTACAACACTTGGCTCTGTCAGTAGTATTTCACCTAGTATAATGCAATTATAAATAGTTAAAAGGAAAAAAATGTTTGTTTGTTCTAATGGGATATGTAGTGCAACACTTGGTTTTGCCAAGGATTGTCCAACTAGTATAATACAATAATATAAAATTATGTGTTTGTATGATATTGACCTTCTACGTATTAAAAATATTCTAAGCTACAAAAGCATTATAAAACAAAGTAATATTTATTTGTTTGAGAATGGGATTGTGCCCATTATCAATAAGATAAGGTTGTGAGAATGCACAACTTTTCATTATAAGACAATAAATTTTATCTCTATTATTTTTATTGAGAATGGACTTGACATGAAGAGTTTAAAGTATACTTTTTTTTACAATGGGAAATTATCCATCCTGAAAGGGAAAGGAAACCAGATGATATTCTAAATCATGGGTAGAGTTAGAAAGCATCATGCATGTGAATGTATTGGTGTTTATAACCAAAAAAATAGATCACTTGCAATAGCATCTTAGTGAAGCTTACTATTCCCAAGAACTTCATTTCCTTTGAAAACATTAATTACTAATAAAATTTCCATTGTTACGATGATAAGCTCGCTTTACTAATTTTTTTAACCACTTCCATTATATATGTTTTAAAATGATTAAGTTTAATATTGAATGTATTGAATGGGCATATGTCAGTTATCATATATCAATCATATATTCTTCCTCAATGATTCTTATTAAAGAACGGGTATCCGTACATTCAGTTAAGATTGAACTTAATCATTTGAATACCTCTATAAATTATATTAGAAATCATGGGGAATGACCCCTCTACCTTATAAAAAAGGTGAACTACATAAGGATTGATCCCTCTTGTCGAGGGTATGTGGTGAAACACTTGGCTTCACTAGGGATAGTCCAACCAATATAATACAATTATGAATAATTAAAGAGAATTTCATAAAGTGAAAATTACAAGTTTTGAAGAGTGGAGACCAATAAAAAAGTGTTTATTGGCCAAGTAAAAGATATTCTTTGAAGTCTTGGATCATTATAACCTTGGTGATAGTGTTAGTGCAAAATCACAACACCCCCGAATGGCCTAGGCGTGAAGTGGGGAATTCAATGTGATTGCACAACATGGGACCATCTCTCAAGCTATGGGACTTGCAAAACTTGAGATGGACCTCTGGAGAAATCCGGTTCTTGCTTCCTAATCTACTTTCCACAAGCTACTCCAGTGTAGGAAGAACTTATTCTATCCTAATCTAACCATTCCAAGGGGACAGAGAGAGAGAGAGAGAGAGAGAGAGAGTGAGTGAAAGAGCCTACAATAAGTGGTGATACACTAGAAAATGAAGTGGTTGAATCACAGACCCGACCACTTGAAGTGGAGAGAGGTGAGTAGAGGAGAGGGTGGAAAAAATGCACCACAGACTAGAGATAGATTTCACATAGAAAACACTTCAAAACCCACTAAACATAGCTCCCAGGACCTGCAAATAACATCAGAATATGCACAGTATACCCTGCATTGATGAGAGGTAAGAAGAGACAACAAAATAAGCCAAGGATGGACAGATGCATCATGAAACAGATTTTATTGCTCTAAAATGATACACAGTACATCATCAGTGGGAAAGAGGTAAGAAAATACCATTGTAGAGCCATGTGAGGAGGCTTAGACTCTGTATTCTACCCTAAGGAAGAACGAGAGAGGGGGGAAAGAGAGAAACAATGACCAAACCTTTGAATATGCCCCTTCATTACAATATATAGGAATAATGAGAGAGAGTAGAGGGAAAAAAATTGTATCCTGCTTTGAAATCCAAACCACTATCAATCAATGCCTCTCTCAAATCCACCCCAAATCTATCTTGACTACATCAATTACTGGTTTGGTGCCTCGAAGGATGGGGAAATGATAGATTAGATCAGATATGATCTGGTTGTTAGGGAAAATAGATCTTGTATTAATGGCCTGAAGACGTTTCTCCATTTTCTCCCTCATAAATTCTCTAAACTTAAAGTTTCAGATATTCATGGCGTAGACGAGGTCAAGATGTTTCTAACGATGCTAGATATGTTGGATTTTGAGCATTGAGTCTAAAGATATGCCCATTTTAAATTTGGATCGGGTCCATACAAAATAACGAGAAAACCAGTTCAAAAATGGGCCCCCTTTTATAACTCGACACATGGAGGAATGGCACATGTCTGAGGGTAGCCTCTATGTTTTTCTTTTAGAGTGGCATGGGGCTGACACATGGCTTCTTCCACGGCCTGCTTGATTTCCTTATGTTTTTGGCTAATTCCTTTACATTAGCGGGGTCATATATCTGACCGGAGACACGCAACGGTCTGGTGGTTGTTTGGAACCCTCCCCTTAATTCTTCTCTTGAATTAGTGCCATTTAGACACTTGGCACCCTCCACTGGCCTATCTTAATGCATTGAATATTCAAATCAACCATGTCCCTTTATGAAACTGGCCATGTGCAGGCTCCACGCTCACTTAAAAGCCCACTCAACATTTTCCTTTGAAGGAGTGTTGGGTTGTAACGTGGAAGCCTCCGTAGGTTCTTTGGATTTTTCAATGACCTCCCTTTACCTTTTCAGACTCTAGATAACCTGGTGAGCCCACGCTCATTTGGGTCTCCACTTTTGGATTAACTTTTGGAGATGTGCCAAGCCGACGTGTGGCAACTTCTACTATCACTTCTATAATTAGTCTTTTTTAGGCCTTCCCTACCTGCCTTTTGAATTTTAGCTTTGACTTTGCCCCCACTTTGGGCCTAGACATGGGGACTTGGCGCTTATTCAAGTCTACCTTTTTGGATTCAACTTTGGAGGTGCGCCGCTTAGACATTTAGCAACGTTCGTTGTCTCCTCCATACTTAGTCAATTTTTGGACTCATTCTTAATTGTTTCAGAGCCTGAAGACTTCAAACCTTTTCCATTCCTTCTCTTTTGAGCTTCTGGCTTCTTTTACACTATCTCCTTATTCCCCAACCCTACTACTCCATTTCCAAGCCCACTTGTAATCTATTTTCTGGATTTGAAGCACAGGTTCACTCGACAGAGACGTTTCTTGAATATATTCTTACACGAGGCCGTTTGATCTTCTACAGGCCCTGCCACTTGAATGTGATTTCTCTGGTTTCTTCTATGCGGGGTCGGGTCTAATCCAATTTTTCTAGGGAGAAAAATATGGATAATAACTTGGTGACTTGCAGGGGTATCTTCCTGCTAGATGAAAGGACCAGTTGTCTTGTTGTATTCATTGGGCAAGGAGTCAAGAATGATGGTCTGATACTGATCTTTCCTATGATCCATGAGCTCAACTGTTTACACTCTCAATTTTCATAAGAAATCTCAAAACGATGGTTTCTGAGAGTAGAAAATTGCTTTGACTAGGGGCTTTTGTCTGTCCCTGAATGAGTTGTCTTGAAAATGTTCTTTAGTTGCTCTACATTTGTTTTATTTTGAAATTTACAACTGTTACATGAAACTATGAGTCTTCTCCCATGAATAGTGAAGGGCTTGACCTCAATAGATCTAGAGTAATACAAATAAAACTTATGTACAAAGACAAAATCATACATGCTTCAAATGAGACATGCAGAGTGTGCACATGCACTTCTGCTAGAAACAAAGTCTACTCCTACTCCTAAACTAACTAGAGATAAAAGGGGCTAAACAAAGCCTACTATAAGAAAGGAGAAGTAGCTTTCCTTTCTCAAGAGAGGTAGCCATGCAAATCATTTGACACTAAATATGGCTGCTTCTATAAGTGAAAAAATGACTTTAAGTCGATCCTCCACCCATATCAGAAAGGTATCAACATTAATGGAAAATACCTCCTCAAGCTGATTTACATTGGACTCCTGGAGGTGTTGATGGTGAACCTTGGTGCTTTAATACTCATCCTCATGCCCCAAAATAGGCATGACTAGTTTTGGCTTCTCCCTTAGCTCTGATGAAGCCAAATATCTGATTGGGCAAGGTATGGTCTTTTGAATCTGCCCATGGTTCTGAACTCTAACTCTAAGAATGGAGCCTTCTTGTTGAACCTCATGGATGGATGGTGTGGGAGGAATGATAGCCTCATACTCTTTCTCTTCCTCTACAACAGGTGTGACTTTTGGTAGATCAAAATCTTCCAACTTTGATTTAGGAGGCATAATGCAAACTGCACGGTGTGCTTGCACACTCTCTTCCATGGCAGCAGACTCTTTTGATTTAAGAATGAATAATGGGGGAGAAAATATTGTAATTTCAACTGGATCCCTCTTATCAAAACATTATTTTGAGTCTGGTAGGAATTCAAACTCTTTACTGTCTTGCTGTAACAAGGTCTCTCCCTTTTGCATGGTGATCTTAAAATCTTCGTTATCTTCACCATATGAAGCTTCATCTTTAAACATGAAGCTAATGAGTTTAGGATCCTCCAAAAGATCAGGATTTTGGAGAGGTTGAATAGGAGAGGGGTCTATATTTTCTTTTGCATTTAGCTCATGATTCAATACCTCTTAATTTGTCTTGGTCACCTCCATATGCTCCTTTTTAATTGGGATTGGAGCTGGTTGTTCTTCTTCCTTCTCTTGTGAAGAACATGGAAGACTCATATCTTCTAACCTTGGTTACGGAGATATGTTGTGAGACATAGGTTGCTACTCTTGAATGCCCTCCTTCATGGAAATAGGCTCATATGCTTGGAAGATGGATGATGGAAGAGAAAATGATGCGATCTATATGGGCTTTTCTCCATCAAAGCAATCCTCCAAGTCAGACAGATAATCTTCCTCGTTGTTATCTTGTTGCATGTGTTTAACCTCCTCTATGGTGTCTTCCTGATCTGAAACTTTCTCACCATGGTTTCCCTCTTCCTCAAACATGAAGTTTGAAAGATCAAACTCTTTCTTCAACATCAGATCTCAAAGGGGATGAAGTGGGAGGAAGAACTGAAGGTTCTTTTGTAGCCTACTCCACACTTGGGGCCTCTGAAACTATATGGTCCTCCTCCTCTACTACAAACTCAACCTCAGCCACCACTAGTTCTTTAACTCTAACCTCCTCTATTGTCTTAACCATCAATGGGATCTTTGTAAACCCAAATTTGGTAGCCCAACTCTTTAGATTTTCTATCATTTCTTCTCTATTGGGCTCCACTTCTTGCTATTTTCCTTGAGTAGATTCTTGAGTCTCTTCCCAACATGGACTTGAAAAAGCAAGAGGAGTGGCAGGTTGGGGTTCAACCAGCTTTGCAATTGTTTATGGTGGGGAGGGAGGTGGAAATTCTTATTTGTTTGGAGGGGATGACTGTTTGGAAAGGAAAAGGGCAAAAGAACTGAAATGAGGTGGAAGATCAGGGGATGGAGAAATGGAATCAACGCTTGGGGAAGCAATTGGGAAGCTTGGAAATTGGAGCTTGGGTTGAGACAGTGCTGCTTGAGAAAGAGAAAAATAAAAGTTATGAGATGGTGGACTTACCCATTGACAAGGTTGTCTTGACTCCAACTCATAAGCCTCGATCTCCTCAATCCATTGTGTAAGTGGGGGTAACATTTTAACCATGAATTCTAGCTTCTCCTGAGGGATGTAATGTCTTGGAAATGGGCCTTCACATGGATAAGAAACCCTACAACCAATCTTGAATTCCTTCATTTGTGCTATGGCCCTAGACTGCACCATGCTAGCCTCCATTTTTTGAATCTTCTCCAGCAAACCAGCATCCTCTGTGTAGTTGTTACCATTGTATGCATCCCCTTGTTCTTGATAAGCTCCATGGAAAAACTAACTTTGACCCTACTCATATGGGTAAGCATAATGGTCCTAGATTTTCTTATAATGTTAATTTGGAGGATTTGGGAAATGCATTGGAGGTGGATTGCATTGCTGTAAGTGTGAGTTCCATGAAGGGAATGAAGTCATGATTGCACAACCTCATGGAATGAGATAAAATGAAAGAGATGGAAGAAGAAAATGGATGAAAATGAATGGAAATGGATGGAAAGGGTATGCAACTTAGAGAATGGATTTTTGAACAAATGGAGTCACCATATGTGCTTGCATATGCCTTAAAAGGCTGACTCCCACCAAGAACACATCTACTTGATGAAATTAAGTGGTAAGGTACCTCAAACCTGTCCCACTGGGCGTGCCAAAATTGTTAGTGCAAAATCATAGCACCCCCGAATGGCCCGAGAGTGAAGTGGGTCATTTGGTATGATTGTACAACATGGTACCATGTCTCAAGTTGTGGGACTTGCAAAACTTGAGATGGACCTCCGAAGAAAGCTAGTTCTTGCTTCCTAATCTACCTGTCACAAGCTACTCTAGTGCAGGTAGAACCTATTCTATCCTAATCTAACCATTCCAAGGGGACAGAGAGAGAGAGTGTGAAAGAGCCTACACTAAGTGGTGATACACCAGAAAAGGAAGTGGTTGAATCACAGACCTGACCACTTAAAGTGGAGAGAGGTGAGAAGAGGAGAGGGTGGACATAATGTACCACAGACCAGAGATAGATTTCACACAGAAACCACTTCAAAAACCATTAAACACAGCTCCCAGGACCTGTAACTAACATCAGAATATGCACAGTATACCCTGCATTGATGAGAGATAAGAAGAGACAAAAAAATAAGCCAAGGATGGACAGATGCATCACGAAATAGATTTTATTGCTCCAAAATGTTACACAATACATCATCAGTGGGAAAGAGGTAAGAAAATTTCATTACAGAGCCATGTGAGGAGGCTTAGATTTTTCATTCTACCTTAAAGAAGAATGAGAGAGGGGGGCAAGATAGAAACAATGACCAACCCTTTGAATATGCCCCTTCATTACAATATATAGGAATAATGAGAGAGAGAAGAGGGAAAAAATTTGTATCCTACTTCAACCACCTCGAGACACATTTAATCCTACTGTGAAAGCCCAACCACTATCAATCAATGCCTCTCTCAAATCCACCCCAAATCTATCTTGAGTGCATCAATTACTGGTTGGGCACCTTGAAGGATGGGGAAACAACAGATTAGATCAAATCCGATCTAGTTGTTGGGGAAAATAGATCCTGTATTAGTGGCCCAAAGATGTTTCTCCTTTTTTCTCCCTCCTAACTTCTCCAAACTTAAAGTTTCAAATCTTTATGGTTTAGATGAGGCTGAGATATTTTTAACAGTTCCATATTTGCTAGATTTCGAGCCATGAGTCTAAAGATATGCCCATTTGAAATTTGGATCGGGTCCATACGAAATAGTGGGAAACCCTGTTAGAAAACGGGATCCTTTTGAAAATGGACACTTGGAGGGCCAGTGCATGTCTGAGGGCAGCCTATGTATTTTAATTTTGGAGTGGCGCGGGGCTAACATGTGGCTTCTTCCATGGCTTGATTGATTTCCTTATGTTTTTGGATAAGTCCTTTGCATCGGCGGGGTCATATATCTAACCAGGGACACACGACGACCTGACACTTGTTTACAACCCTCCCCTTAATTCTTCTCTCAAATTAGTGTTGTTTGGACACTTAGAACCCTCTATTGGCCTATCTTAATGCATTAAATATTCAACCCGACCTTATCCCTTTATGAAACTGGATGTGTGGAGGCTCCACGCTCACTTAAAAGCCTGCTCAAGATTTACCTTTGAAGGAGCGTCGGGTTGAAACGTGGAAGCATCCACAACTTCTTTGGACTTTTTAATGGCCTCCTTTTACCTTTTTAGACTCTAGAAAACATGGAGAGCCTACGCACATTTGGGTCTCTACTTTTGGATTAACTTTTGGAGATGCGCCAAGCTGACGCATGGCAGCTTCCACTAACACTTCTATACTTAGTCTTTTTTAGGCCCGCCCTATTTGCCTTTTGACTTTTATCTTTGACTCTAGCCCTACTTTAGGCCTGGGACACATGGGGGCTTGGTGCTTGTTCAAGTATCCATTTTTGGATTCAACTTTGAAGGTGCACCACTTGGACACTTAGCAGCATCCATTGTCTCCTCCATACTTAGTCAATTTTTGGACTCATTCTGAACCGTTTTAGAGCCCGAAGACTTCAAATATTCATCATTCCTTCTCTTCTGAGCTTCTAGTTTCTTTGACATTATCTCCTTCTTCCCCGACCTTGCTACTCCATTTCTGAGCCTGCCTGTAATCTGTTTGCTAGATTTGAAGCACGGGTTCGCTCGACAGAGCCGTTTCTTGAATTTCTTCTTGCACGAGGTTAGGAAATTCTATTGTTAGTGCTCCATTAGTAAATTATAATTACGTGAAGTAATTATAATGTTATTTTATGTTAGTAAATATGTTAGTAATTTTTTATATAGTTGTTAAATAAAACAACTTATAACAAATAGGAGTGTGTGAGTTTGGACATCTCACGTAGATTGGTTGGAGAGTTGTTATAGCTACTTCCTATTATTTAGGAAGTCTATTTCCTATATATTTGTATGTTCCCGAATAGAGAAATACAGAAGAAATATTCTATTGTGTGGCAATCTAGTTTGTTATTTTCATGAACATCTAAACCTAGCTCTATATTTGGTATCAGAGTGATATCTGATCCTTTGTAATGGAATTCTAAGAATAATGAGGGATAGCTGTATTTGTCCCTATGCATGGCGAAACTATTATAGCGAGCTCTTTAAACCCTAGTTCGCTGAAGGAATTGGTAGCTCTTAGTGCATGCTATATTTTATATGTCCTGAACATACACACTGAGGAGAAGCAGAAAAGTCTGTGGCTTGAGAGAAGCAGCATCAAAATGTGGAGTCTCTCCATCCAGGTCACACTGATAATGACCACGGTCTTACACCCGTGTTTGATCAACTCCAGGCTTTAAATATTTTTTTTTGTGTAATATTTTGCATCCATAATTTGCCTTGATGCCCTCATAAAATAATATTTGTTGAAGTCTTGATCAAATCGCTGACAGAATTTGTGTAGATCTATGGCATATTTCTCGCAAGTTTAAAGTCTATGTGCATTTTTCCTCTCGAAGGGGCCTCAATAATAACAGTGGGGGTAGTGAGCGTGTAAATACTGATAGGGATTCCATTCCAAATTCACGTGCTTATGCTAGTTTTCGTCACAGTTCCTCTTTTCGTTCTTCTGATTCTTTAGATCGTGAAAAGTTCTGGGATTGGGACAGACAGCGAGAAACACGTGATGAAGAAAAGTCCTTTGGGGAAGGTGGAAATGAATGGAACATTAAACATGAATGATTTGGTTTCTGAGTATCAACAATATCAGGATGCAACTGCAGACGAGGAGGCTGATTTTGAGGATGAAGAGTTGGTAGTTTCAGGAGATGTAGGCATGTACGCCTAATTTTCAGCAACATTTTGTTGCACTAGCTTCTTTTTCTTATGTCCTTTAGAGCTTATGTATCTAGATAGATTGTAGTTTATTGGTTATAGCTGAAGTGTTCAGATGCTCGTCATTTTTTTTTAAATCTCTGATTTGGAAATGCAGACCGGTTTAATTTAATATCTAGTCTCTCCTCAAAAGTCAGCTTAGTCTAAAGTTTCATTAGCCTCTAGGAATCATTTTGTTTACCTTAATAGAAGGTATTAAGGTCCATATTGCTCATTATAGTTTAGTGTTTTTAAAAGTCCATATTTATTGCTGAGTCAAATCTAATCATTAATTGGATTTTATGTTTTTAAATGTTGTTCATTAAAGTACATTGAGTCATTAGTTTTTTGGGTATCTTGTTCAGTTAAAAGAGTCAAAGTTTAATATTAATAATGTTTATAGTATTTTGTGTCTCATCATTGTCAAGATTAGTTGAAATTTGTGTTAATATTCAATTATCGTCATTTAGGTGATTATTAGGAAAATTGTCAAAATATTGTAAAAATAAAATTTTTTGCCTCACATTTCAACTAGTGGATGCATTATCTCTTGTACGCGACGTCCAAGTGGGGGGGTGCATTTTCGGTGGAAACTGACACCTAGTAGTTTGTAAATGAGCCTCATTTCCATATCCACTAAGTAAGTAGTAGAATACCAGAGGCAGGAGGCATCGGAGGTTGGAGGTCATTCAGTGACCTCTCGTCAGTTGCCAACGATGGGGCCGCATATCAGCTTTGGTGACATGTGTGTGTGCAGTTTGATTTTAGTGCTTCCAGTGTGGTGTGCCTCAAGTTGCAGTGATCTTGTTTTCAATAAGTGGAAATTTCACATTGAGGGGGGGAACATCATTCCAATGTTCCATTAACAGTATGTCAGTTTTTTTCTATGTATGTATGAGCAACAGATGTCAACAGAATTTCCTATGTTATTCCCTACAGTGAGATGTGATGAGGGCTGAGATTAGTACTTGGCATATCATGATGTGGTTGTAGGTAAACCACTTGAAAACCTTCATTTGTGGTTTGTGGTAAACCAATAGCAAAACCACCATTCTTGGTTGTTGGTAATCCATTTGCAAAACCATCACTTTGTGGTTTGTGGTAAACCAATTGCAAAACCACCATTCTCAGTTTTTGGTCAACCTTTTGCAAAACCATCCTTGAGGTTTGTGATCATCCTGTGAAAATCACCAGATCATGAGCAGGTGCAAGTACAAAGGTAGGTTTTCCCCATGTTTGCACTAAGCGTGGGGAATGTTAGGAAATTATATTATTAGTGCTCCATTATTATTGATATTGTAAAGAGAATAATTACGTGAAGTAATTATTCACATGTTATTTTATGTTAGTAATTATGTTGAGTAAGTTGTGATATTGTTGTGAGTTACAACAACTTATCACAGATAGGAGTGTGTGAGTTTGGACAACTCACATAGATTGGTTGGAGAGTTGTTATAGCAACTTCCTAGAATATAGGAAGTCTACTTCTCATTATATATTTGTATGTTCCTGGAATACATTGATTGATATTGAAGAAGATATTCTATTGTGTGGCAATCTAGTTTGTTACTTTCATGAACATCTAAACCTAGCTCTATAGTTTGATCTTCCGCAGGCCCCGCCACTCCATTGTAGAGTCCCTCTACAACATGTTTATAGGATTTCAATGTGATTTCTTTGGTTTCTTCTATGCGGGTTCGAGGATGATTCAAACTTTTTTCTCAGGGGCAAAATATGGATGCCCTTGATAGATCTATTCATCTGATTTAGGATTTTCAATAGACTTCATCGATTATGTTTCATCTCTCTTATACTCTCTCTTTTCTTTATGTCAACATTCTATTCTTAGCTTGATTGCATCATGATTCTCTAAATTTGCACTTGTCATCTGGTCACTTGAATACACGTTTTCCCACTTGAATCATCTACTCAAAATGAACTCAGGTAGTCCACCCAACTGGATATTCACAGATCGACCCAGTATTACTGTCATTTAGAATTATGAATGTCGTTCACCTGTCCTTCATGGTTTCCTAAGAACTTGGACTATTAAATACTATGTAGTTATGTTCATTAGATACTATTATTTTTGTTATCGGCTTGATTACACCACTTTCCATGCACTTTCAGAAGCTATTTGCATTAGCCATGAGGTTAATCCATTAGAGAATAGATATTATTCCTACATAATTGCATGATGTGACCCAGATGCCAGTGAGCCAGTTTTCTTCTCCAATATTTTACTTTTCCTTAAAGCTCAAGATCACATAGATGAATGATAAATCCATTGAAGCTCCATCAAATTTAATGCACCATTAAATGCTGGTAGCTGGCTCACAGATAGTTTTCTTTGTTCTTCATTGGAGATCAAGTCATATCTCTTAACCGTAATCACCTGACAATCGAACCACCATGGGATTGATTGGATAAATCATATCCTGATCTCACTTTTACATGTTTGCAGATACAACTTTAGATTATCCTTAAAAATATATGTCCAGTTCATATGTCCATCATATTTGTGGCTTTCCCTTACTACTCTAACTTTCTCCTTTGTATCACGGCACTTGCCTAAATATATCGGTGGAATTTCAATTATTCCTAATGGTGGATTTTTAGTTGTTTGTGAAACTCTAGAAATTCTTCAACCAACAGATTATCCTAATATCACATAGGCTAAATCCTCCTGTGATCTTTCACCTTATCTGCAAATTGTTAATAACCAAGTCTGCAACTGTGTTTCCTTTACAGTGCGTCTTTTATAGTATTCTACGGCTATATTTCCATCCTTAGGTAAAGATATCTTTAGTGAAATCATTATTATTCTCTTTGTCCACAGTTTACTTCTGACTTCCTTAATTTTGCGGCTTTACTTTCACCTTCGTGGTTCTTCCTTTGTATTCTCAGCATTCACATTTTCTTACTCATGGCTTAGAAGCATTATGAGGTAAAATGCATAGCTTCTAATGACTTAAATACCTTTAAATTGGACAACAAGAACCACTTACCTTCCGTGAATGTCTATCTAGCACTCCACGGATTTTTGCGAACTTTGGCAGTTATCTCTAGAGTTCCAATGGATATATCCTTTCTATTGTAGGCTTGCACAAAGATTGACATAAGTCCCCTTATCACTTATCCTTAGTCATCTTGAAGCCTCTATGAGTTGACACTACCAATCTAACCTTCATCTTTTCAGCTTGCATCACTTTACCAATTCACTCATTGTGGTCCATCAATGCATTACCTAATATCAACTGATCCAGCATTGACATAAAATTTGGACAACACATATGGAAACACATGAAAAAGGTCCCAAACAACTGATAGGGTCTTTGAACCTATGGGGTGTAGTATGGTTGTAATCGACTATGTATGTTCCTGAAAATCTAGGCAGTTAGGGGGAGGTCCAATTAGTGTTTATTCAAAATACTTTACAAACACTTCAATTTCCTTTAAGTTTCTATGATTGTTTACCAAAAATATCCATTCACAAGAAATGCAGATGATGTAAGATCACATGCTTAAAGAGATAAGATTCTAATGTCAGGATACCCTTCAATGGAGACAAAACACACTAAAACCAAAGAAATAGCATGGACAAAAATGTCCTGTAAATGTTACTTTTTCCCATTTTCACTATATGAGCATCCACTCAACATGATACTCTACAAATCAAAGATGTTGACCATTGATGCCACTTATTATTTTGCAAGTGCTACTACTGTGTCTTGGAAGATACAACTCCCATAGTTCTTCACATCTCAAGCTTCAAATTGATCTGATTAGTATAGCTAACCACTAATTTAAGAAGCTTATTGAGAGTTTCCCTAGATAATTCTAAAGCATCCACTTAGACAGGTCTTATACAAATGAAAATATTTGATCACTAAAATCAAATTGTAGTTATCTCTCACAAAAAATTATTGATCACATGTTCAACTCATCTTTCTTGGTTGGTTTTACAACCCTCATTCTCCATGGAAAGATTCCTCTCTCTTCTCATCCTCTTCATCTACTTAAATTTGATCTCACTCAATGCATTCTTCTTCATACACATTTTATCATGTATCTAATCGTACTATTAGCACCTCTCAAACATGTAGTTTCTTTCATTGTCTACAACTGCTGCAAATTTTTCACTATCCTCATTGCACTAGATGCACTCCTGTTGATTTGCATAACAACTTCCTATCACCTTATAGGGAGTATTCATCATACAGGTCAACTACACATACTAATATCACTGCTTATAATATTTATATTTTTGAAAATAACCTTCTTTTCACCCCTTCATTTTCCATCTTCCATTTTTTTTTTTCTTTTCTTATTAAACTCATATCAAGCAGTGAGTCATAATGACATCATACCATATGTAGTGTTATGTAAGGAGCAAATTACATCAGATTAAATGTTGAAGGATTCAAATGCACACATTTCCCAACCTGTCATGGAAGGATCTGCGTAGAACTTCATGCATGGATCAAAAATGGCTCCTTCATCTAGCTTGTTGCAAAACTCAAGAGATGTCTTCATTGACCAAAATTAATAGTTCATGTCTTCATTCAACTCTGCAACCTACATGAAGAAAGAGGCAAATCAAGTTTTTCATTTCCTGCGTGGAATTTTGTGTGGAAAGGAGAAGTCCTTTATTTTTTTTGTCTTTCTTCATTGCTGACTTACGTGATTGTGTGAGGTTTTTTAATGCAAATTTTCTTTTGTTTGTCTTCTGCATGGATTTCAAATTCACCTGTGTGGAAACATTGAAATTGTTGCATGAAATTTTTAACTGCTATTCTATGCGTGAAAATTATTAAAGAAATTTACTACGTGGTAATTCTCAGAGACTGTGTGGAATTTCGATTACTCTACAACAACGTGGAGAGAAAGGTTGCATGGAGGAGGAAAGTGTGGGAAAAATAAATTTTCATACTTGCACATTCCTTTCCATCCAAGAATGTGTCCTACGTGAAGACATAGAGGAGCACATTTTTACTAATAAATTTCCCATGTGTAGCAATACAACAATCTTCAACCAACGTGTATACCTTGAACATGAAGACCATTCATATCTACATGGAAGTCACTTCTACCTGTGTGGAGGAGGAAAACACCTGCGTGGAGGAGGAAAACACCTGCTTGGAGGAGGAATAAACCAGCATGGAAAAAAATTGTTGAGCCTACGTGGTAAAACAATTGTTACAAGTGTGGATAGACATAGATTTATGTGAACTACATAGTTATTTCATGCCTGATACATGGGGGATTGGAACCAATCATTAACCTTGATACCTGGATCGAAATATTTTCTAAATAATTTTTAAAAAGGCCATATATTACTTGATGAAGAATACTCTACCATGGTAAATGAATGGTTCTCTCAAAGCCACACCATTGAATGATGAGTGTGAATGACATGATTGAGACCACTGAAAGTCGCAACATCTACTTGCACACCAAAGAACATCATCTAGAAGCTTCTGAGAGCTCTAGGTTCTACTTTTCACTGCTCAATGAGCTATGACAACACCAAAAATCTTGTATTCAATGAACTGGTTGACAAAGGATTCTTGGATTATTTCCTTTTCGATGTTAGCTACCAATCAAAGTGAGTTCAGGAGGAATTAGAATCTGGGTATGATGCCGATTATGAAGACGAAGAATGAACGCCCCACAAAGTGTTGTTGTCTCTTAGCACATGAGTATCATGAGCATCTACTGAGTTAGTACTTCTCATCAGTGAGTAACATTGTAATATTTCTTTGAATCAATAAATAATTAAATAAAAAAAAAGTTTTTTTTTACAATGTCTGCACCAAAGCTTCTACTCTCGGATGCTCAGTTACTTAAAGGGCCAAATTTTGGCCTGGAAAACTAAAATGAGGACAATCCATCAATTTTAAGGATAATGGGGCATTGTCATAGGGTCTGTGACTATTCCCACAACCCCTGATGAATTAATGACGTATGAGATGGTTAGTGATAAATCCTTGATGCTGATAATGTTTAATATCAGTGATGATGTGAAAATGCATGTTCGAAATGCGAAGAAACCAAAGGATTCTTGGGATAAGTTGACAACCATTTATGAATCCAAAAATAATACTAAGATCCTCCATATTCAGTCAAAGTTGCACACCCTCTCTATGGGGTCAGATGAGAAAGTTGAGGAGTTCTTTCATCATGTGGTTGAGTTGCAATTGGAGTTATTAGTGCTCAGTGAAATGGTGGATGAAAAAATTCTCATGTCCGATCACCTCGAGATCACTCCCTTCTCAATTTCGAGTGTTCATTATGACACTGAATGTATCTAAACAAATAGTGGCATTTGAAGAAATTATGAATTTTCCGCAGCATGAAGAGGCCATCAATTCATCCCAAGAGGAGACTCAGGATAAAGCCTTGTTCTCAAAGCCATACCATGGCCAAAAGAATTAGAAGGATCCCCCCGAGAAGCCAACTCAAGTGCAACCAAATCAACAATAGAAAGATAAAAATTAAAAGAGGCGGTGTCATATTTTCTGAACCAACACTCACGAAACTGATCATTGTTGGTGCAATGGTTTGAAACAAGGGTCTTTGAGTCAAACAAACACATCAGGGTGTGAAGATTTTCAAAATTCCAAAGGACATCCTCACTGAAGAAAGTAGAAGGGACATCTCATAGCCTAATAAGATGATGAATCTAATGAGGAGACATTAGAAGGAGCCCATTGTGGTAAGAACCTTGTACTAGTTTCTCAAACTTCTAATCCCACAAAGAAAGTATGGTTGATAGACTCTGGTGCAAGTAAGCATATGTTAGGTGACAAGAAACTATTTGATTCACTACAGAAACAACCAACTGGAGATCGAGTTCAGATAGTAGATGACAAAGAGTACATTGCAGAAGGAATAGGAAATGTCACCATTCCTCTGGGACTATGAAAATGTACACTTACAAAGGTACTATATGTTCCTGGCTTGACTAGCAACCTCTTGTCAGTGACTCAGCTCTTGAATCATCACCTTAAGGTAAAATTTCTTGTCCAAAATGGCATTAAATCATGTTTGATCTCTAGACAAGGTATGGTTATTGCTAGAGCATTTCTAAAAGATAAGTTATTTTCTTTAGATATTGTTTCATCTTCTGCAATAGCTTTATCTACCTCAATAGTAGAATCTATAGGCCTCTAGCATTTTAGATATGGTCACTTATCAGTTAGTTCATTACATCAGATGAGTTCAAAATAAATGGTCCATGGACTACCCAGATTATCCAGTTCCTTTCCTATTTACCCTGGATGTCTTGCGGGAAAACAACACAGGGATCCGTTTCTGGTGAGCACCTTCCATGCCGAGAAGCGTATGGAGATAGTTGATACTGATCTGAATAGCCTGCTACCTGCTTCATTTTTAGGATACAAGTACTTCCAACTATTCATGGATGACCACTCTAGCAAGATGTGGGTGTTTTTCCTGAAGAAGAAAAGTGACGCTCTTCAACATTTCCATAATTTCTATCATCGTGTTGTGAAAGAGATCGGAAAACCACTTGTAATTTAATCAAATCGAGGGGGGAAATTTACATCAAATAATTTATTGGCCTTCTTGAACCAGCAAGGCATTAAGCAAAACCTGACTGCTCCCTACACTCCCTTGACAAATGACATTGTTGAGCGTCATAATTACACAGTGATGGAGATGGATTGCTGCATGATAACAACAACAAATCTAGAGGAAACCTATTAGGTTGAAGCATTACAACATAACTATATATCTTCTCAATAGGGCACTGACAAAGATTCTATAAAATAAAATTCCAGAAGAGGTATGGAGTGGTAAAAATCCATCAATTTCTCATTTACGAGTATTTGATTGCACAACATACATGCATGTCTCATCCCAGAAGAAAAAGAAGGTTGATCCAAAGATGATCTCGTGCATCCTACTTGGCTATAACACTACCTCAAAGGCATACCATCTCATGAATCTTGAGACATAAAATATATGAGATTCAGGATGTGGTTTGTGATGAGTCATCCTTTGAATTGGTAGTGACAACTGAAGAATCATTACTAACCACTTCTCACCGACTAGTCTCTGAATCAGATGATCAGCCAAAGGATACTACTCAAAGAAAATTTGTGTTGCCATAAAATATATTTGTTAACCTTGGAGAAATGGATAATGTGACTCCACATCAATCCACATGGACATGACACAGTTCTTCTCAAAAGAAGCCAAGTTCTCATCCAAAGTGGGTACAAAGCACCATCAAGGACTCACATTTGCAAAAACTCCCAGATACATCATCCAGAGTCAAAACAAGGAGTCAAACAAGAAATGAGGTAAATTTATCACTCATGAGTTCACTGATTAATAGCTCTAAGCCTGATAATGTTCGTGAAGCACTCAATCAACTTCAGTGGAAGGAAGCCATGGATATAGAAATTGACTCAAGAAAAATTGGACATGGGAACTTGTCAATCTTCCTACAGGAAAGAAACCCATAGGCTGCAAATGGGTTTTCAAGACAAAATATAAGGTAGATGGATCCATCGAAAAACATAAAGAATGACTTGTAGAAAAAAAATATGCTCAGAAAGAAGGCATTGACTATGAAGAAACCTTTGCACCCACTACAAAGATCAAGACCATTAGAGTTGTTTACACACTAGCAACACAAAAAGAATGGAGACTTCAGTAGATGGATATCAAGAGTGCTTTCCTAAATGGTGATCTGAAAGAAGAAGTGTACATGACCCAACCTGAAGGATTTGTTGATGAAGAACATCCTAAGAAGGTATGTCATCTCATCAAATCACTGTATGGACTAAAACAAGCTCCAAGGGAATGGTATATCAAGATCAATGATCACCTTTTATAGCATGGGTTCACTGATAGCCCCTCATATTCAAATTTTTATATAAAGAAGGTAGGAAAAGATAATTGTCGTTATTGTTGTGTATTTGGATGATCTTATGATCACTAACAGTTCAGAAGATCAAGTTGATATTATTGATAATAATCTCAAAATAACTTTCGACATGATAGTATTTTGGGCTACGACATTATTGTCTTGGCTTGGAGATATGGCAAAAGGAGCATCACATTTTTGTCTCCTAGATAAAGTACACCAAGACACTCCTAGAAAAATACATAATTTCAGACAATAAACCTATATTCACTCCCATAGGAGAAAGGCTTTAAAAGTTCAAGATTTTAGGACTCACCTCAAGTAGATGCTACTCTCTACAGGTAATTTGTTGGAGGGCTCATCTATTTGACATATACTAGACCAGATATATGTTATGTTGTCAATTATCTTTCCAGGTTCATGTTGTAGCCAAAGAAATGTCACTCGACTGTAGCAAAGCTTGTTTTGAGATATGTCTGAGGAACAACTGATTATAGTCTTGGAATATAATAACAATGATAAATTCTTCTTACAGGGATATGTTGACTTGGACCACACCGGATCTGTTGATGAATATGAAGTCAACCACAGGGTACATACTTCATATCAGATCTGGACCTATCTCATGGGTAATAAAGAAGCACAATATTATTTTTATATCATCCACAGAGGTAGAATATCACGCCACACGAGGAGTTGTGTGTGAAGCAATATGGTTACGTTACATTTTGGGTGACCTGGGAATTCCTAAAAAAAATCACTTATTCTCTATTGTGACAATCAGAGTGTGTTGAAGCTCGTGTAGAATCCAGTTCTTTCATGAATGAACAAATCATATTGAGATTGATTATCATTTAATTCGATAGAATGTATTGAACCATCACATTTAGCTCCAATATTGTCCTACAGAAGCACAAGTTGTTGATATTCTCACAAAATCTCTTGGAAAAGTGAAATTTGAACTTTTCAAGGGTCACATTTGCAAGAATAATGTAATAATGGGGGAATGTTAGTATACATAGTATTTTATTGTTAGACTAGTTGTTATTATCTATTCCATTATTTTCTCCTATTGTTAGTAACAACTCCATCCATTCCGGGGAGTATCGTTTGTGTAGGTCCCTATAAATATGTATTGTGCTTCTGATATTCATTGAATAAAATAGAGATATTTAATCTCTTTTTTCTCTCCACTATAATATCGTCATATGCACATGGTTAAATCATGTGGGTCCACACCCAAATTTACGTCAGTTATTGGAAACATTTAAAAAAACACTTACTGAGATTGATTGAGTTTACTTGATACTTTTATGTTGATTAATATATATTTAATTTTAGTTTATTTTTGTAGTATTTGTCATAAACATTTATTAATATTGGTTTTTTTAGTCTATTTCATAGCAATGGATTTATTACCAGCATTTTATGAAAAAATAATTGTGACTTGTATTTATCTCATAATAACAAATTTTCTACCTTCATTCGATGCTAATAAATCCATGCTATAATTAAACATTTCTCAATTTTTATTGATATCAAAAATTAGAAGCAATATTAGACACAAATATATATGATCAAAATATGTAAAATATACATGTAAATTCCCACGACCCCATAGTTAAAATAAATCACATCCAAATTTTTCTTTCTTTCTATATTGAGTTTATGAGAATGGGCATATGTCCATTCTCATCACAATGATAGAAATATTTGTTTGTATGAGAAATGGCATATGCCTATTCTAACCATTCTAACTCATTGAATAAATATTGAACTTAATCATTTTAATATCACTATAAAGTATGTGAGAATGGGCAACTGTCCATTCTAAAACAAATTAAATATTATCTCTATTTTTCTTCTATGATTCTTATATGAGAGTGGGCATATGCCCATTCAATACAAGATAAAAATTGTAAACCCCTAAAATGGAAATAACTAATACATGCTATATAATTACAAAAAAACCATTTTTGGATTCCAATGATAGCCAAATAAAATTTCAAAAATCCCCTTTTTGGATTCCAAGAATAGCCAAATCAGATTCCAATATTTGGTATAAGTAAAACAAACATAGCCAATTTTAGTATTTTATCTAGATTGTAAAATGTCCACACTTAATGAAATTATGGTTCGAATGAAGGATCAGATAGATGACACCTTACTTTCCATGTTATCTTAAATCCATTGGAAAGTCATTGTTACACAACATTCCATTGAGGACCTCATGACCCATGCTAAAATCCATATCTTGAATCAAGTCGACGACATTATCATTAATACATTATGATATTTTTTCCCTCAAGGATATTTTTCTATAGTGCATTAATTACATCTTACTTTCCTCTTTTGGCATGATCACTCATGTTCGCTTGGGCTTTGGACCCCCACTTGGGTTTTACATACTACCTTCTATCTTTGCTTAAGATCTCTACCCCCCTTGATTTTTTTAGACTATATCAAATATATCGTTACATAATTTTTTGGGTTGTTCACTCCACTTTGACTTATTTCCATGTATGCCTTGGTTTCTTCTACCGTTGGAGTACCTTGGTTATGACTTCACCTATTTTGGATCTAATTCACACTCGTCTTTCCTATTGGATCGCTGTGATATTTTTTGCATCCTCATTTAGGAAATCATCATAATGAGTCATGACACATCTAAACTCCACCATAGGTCAATATTGTGCTCTACTTGCACCCAAAAAATGACAAAAATCAGACATCAGAACTCTAAAATATCAATTTTTAGAGTGAAAAATCAAAGCATGTAACCTATTTTTGCCAAATCCCTATACCATCAACCCTATCAAGATACCCCTATACTATCAGCCCTCTGGTAGATGTCATCAGCCCTTAGGCTCCCTTTTTTACCATCCTAACACCTTCGACCCTCGTATTACAAAGGGGTTGATGGCATTTGGCCAAATCATGGCTACGAATTTAAAAAATTTGACTTTAAAAATATACAAAATGACAAAATGAAATTAAAATCCCTCCCAAACCCACATATATTTCATCCTAACCTACCCCACGATCTAAGTTTGACTAATTTTTATGCTCTGATAACTTTGAAAAGGATACGTAGCTAAATTCCACCTAATCTAGTCAATGAAATTAAATACGATGATTTACCCATGTTTGTGCCCCACCACGTGCTCCACCTCATCGTCATCCATCACCACCTTGTACTCATGTCATGATGTCAAAATACACCACAATTTTGGGATTCCAGAGTTCATTTTTCTTAGTTCCAAAATACTTAATAAGAAAATAAAAATCACAAATCACTATATAATATCACATTTCTATTGAAATTCGGTCACGACCAACCTAAATATTCAATTGACCGTCATTTTTTCTCCTGAAATATGCAATACATGTCATTCATTACATCTCAACCATAATATCATGTCATTTATTTTGACCTATTACACACATAATTTCGACGATCTTCAATTTTTACCTATTTTATGACACCATACCATCATACAACATCTAGAGCCTATAATACGACATCCGTCCCATGGTCCCATAGCTAGGTGATTTATGTCTTATTTTACTAATGATAATCTAGTGTTTCCTTTCAGTTTTACTTCTTTAGGGTTCTTACAGCATTGATTGCACCCGCATGTGGCAAGATGAGCTACGCTATCAAGTACACATTAGTGGGTATATTTTATTTCAGCTAGTCCTTTCAGCATCACTTTATGTGGTTACTTTTAGTATCGGGGTTATGAAATTTTTCTTTCCATCAACCACCCCATGTTCCGCTATTGTGACATGCAGTGATCAACGATTGAGACATATGTTTACACCTAATTTTTTACTTTTCATCTTTCATACATGTTACTAACAATTTCCTTATTGTGGATAAGGGTCACTGATGCATCTATTTCTAGAGTGGGTTCCTTAAGGGACCTATTGGAATAGGGAAAGGTTTTTCATGTAACCATTATGGGTTGGAGACAGTACATGAAGAGAGTGTTGCTATTTGGTCTTAGCCTTAGTTGTCCTTGCATTAGTCATCCTTGTCCCTTTAGGTCTCACACACAATGCATTTATGACATTTTACTTACATCCCATCATCTTGGCACTATTTTCATCCACTTATTTTATCAACGATACCTATTTTTACCTCACATTGCATTTTATCATCCATGGTTGAAAAAATCACCCACAAGTGATTATGTCAGTATTTGATTTCTCCATGGCTGAAACAATTTCCCACATGCAATTGTTTTGGATATATATATACATCATATTTGACATTCATAGAGAAAGGAAGCCCAGATATTAGGAACTGCTATCTTATCTACTCTTTTACACCATATTCACATCTTCTCACCTAGCTTTTGGTTCATCTTACATCTTGTTTAGACTAGATTAGATACTATTCTTCTTGGATGGTTTCTTACACTATTAGGTCAACTATAGTGAGTTTAGGACAGGAAAATTTTTCCTCTTCTCTACATAATAGTGATTCTATCTCTCTTTGTGTTTCTTCTCTAGAGAGATAGATGCATCAGCTAACACCCTACAAGTATAAGGTGAGTGCACTAACCATATTTTGTCATTTTTCATAGATCAATTCATTTCATTCCCTCAATATGTTATGTTAGCTTAGTATTACATATTTTTGGATGTTAGTTAACATATTACTCTTACTAATTATCAACACCTTAGATATAATCACTTCCATTTTAGTTATATCATGCATGCTTGTTTCATTTATTTTTGATCTATATCTCTCCACACCCAACTACCGATATCTCAATAGGATTCCTTCCTCTATCTTGACTACGGGCCTTGGAAACCCTAGGTTGACATAGTGTAGAGATTACTACCCTCTATATATGTGATCCTTGAGTTCATTTTATCCCCTTTAATTCTACCCTTTATATGTAATTATATGTGTGTTTCCTTCTCACTTCCTTGATACCCTTTTAGAACGGATGATTTAGGAGTGCAATTTATTGAGACACATTCTTGGTCTACATACATCTTTGGTGAGCCATATGTGAATCCTATAGACCTCCTAATCGAGCACAACTCATTAAAAGAACCCATATCAAGTTTTTACCTCATCTAAGATCTAAAAACCCACAAAACCTCAAAAACTTGTCATCACATACACCATCTCCCAAGGGCAATCTTGTCTATTCTTATTTTCTCACTTTTAAACACCTTCATCCTCCAGGTAGAAATTTTTACACAGATGATCCTATTTATTTTCCCAATTCTATTTGGACCACTTGAGGATGATGAAGAATAAAATAAAAAAGATGATACTTTTGATCATTCTCCTGATATTCAAAATTTTCTATCTTAGTTTCCACAATATGAAACTGAATCAGAATAAATTCTTAGCATGTATCTTCTTGAATTTGTTTCAGAATAACTTTACCATAGAAAATAAAAGGGGAAAGTTGCTAAAAATAGGTTCATATAATAATTGCTCCAATTCTGACCCTACTAACCTCATTCTCCAAATCATTGATAAAATGAGCCAACATCAATCTACCAATATAGCTCAATTTCTCCAAATGCAAGCCAACATAGCTCAGTTAGTCAACCACCATCTAATGGGATCTTTGGGAACCATGCCCCCTCCTTTACCAAATGGAACTAATGGGGTCCCCATCACACAACCCTCTATAATAAATAAATTCTTGAGGGAAGTCCAATAGGATCCCTTAGCACCTTATATTGCTAGCGCGGATATTGGCAACATTTCTCCTTCGATCTCTCACAATGGGTCTATTGATCTCACCCTTCATATCAAGGCCTTTGTTAATATTTACATGGAATGGATCATAACCAATTCATACACTGCTACAAAATTCCTAGAAAAAACACTCACTAGAGATGCTTTGGATTGGTATCAAACTTTACCTCCTATTTATATAGTTGAGCTAGAGTCCCTAGTTACAACCCTAGTAAATGAATTCTAATATCATGATCTACCTAAAAACAACATCAATGATTTCATCAATTTTTATCAATATGAGGATGAATCAACGTAAGCTTTCATTAAACATTGGAAGACCCTAACCACATGGGTAAAATGTAAAATTCCCAATGATAGCCTCTTACAAATTTTCTTACAAGCTCTTAAAACCTACCTTCAATACAAAGTGTGGTCCTTTTCTCCTACTTATTTATAAGAATACTTTAAACAAGCCAAAGGAAATACTATCTCATGAGGGGATTTGAGAAAGATTCTCCTAATGAAAAAGCTAAAAAAATTTCCAAATCCTTCAATGTTTTAAAAGTAAGAATGTGATGAATGATGAAGTCTTAGATATTCTTCCTCTTGTTATGTTTTTAAATAGGATTATTTCAACATTGACTAAAAACCTACTAACAAAAAAAATCATCCTAACTATCATTAACCGTTGAGTAAGGAAGAGTTGAAAATTTTCTTACCTAAGTCACTCACCGTGATCTTGAATCCTTCTCGACTTGTTCCTCATTGGCATGATGAGAGTAAGTTTTGTTCGTGGCATGCTAACTAGGGTCACTCCCATGAAAATTGTTGTGCATTACGAATTTCCATCATAACCTTATTTTTAGGTCCCCAATTTGACTATGATGTCATCACTAATGAACGCTTTACCGAAGAGGAAAAATATCATGATGCGGCTCAACAAAAGGATCACCATGAAGCTATCAACTGGGCTAATGAAAATCTAAAAATATTCTCTAATATTATGCCTAATCATAATGTCATTAAAAATTCTAAGCAAGAAAATACTACAACCAATGCAGTTGACATGGATTATCTTCCTAAAAATACAATTGTGATTAATAATGTAAAATGCGTCATAGCTTATGTGGAACTATAATACCCTATAATATTCCATCCTTAGACTTAGAGAGTCATATATCATTCTATATGTTGTAATCAATCTGATCAAGTCAAAAATGTGCCTCCTTCAGACACCATTGGCCCCTGTATAAATTCTCTCACATGGTTGTTGGTGTCTAAATCTATTTCTCTAGCCACAGACACCATCAAAACCTATACAAATCAAACTTACAAGGTTGATGGCATAAGAACTAAGAAAAAATCAGTCTTATTTATCTCCTTAATCACTCTTACTCCTTTATGCTTTGTTTATGAGGACTCCCTACACTTTTAGCCTCATGCAAAGTCTAGTCAGGATAAGTGGGATCTTAATGAATCACTTTCCCAAATTCATGGTCCAGTACCCTTCTGAGAACTCATGCGTACATCACCTCACCATCATGAGCATCTCATGACTATGTTGTTTGATATGAACATTCCCTTTCCTCCATCTTTGAGGAAGATTCCTACATTACATGGCTTGATGGACAACATTTGTTTGCAATGTGAGGAACTCCCCATTCATACCGATCTCACTATAGATTCTCATTCTTGTATTAATTTTCCTATTGCTTCTATGATCCAAAAGGAGCTCTTGATTTTTGTAGATGATCTACCTCTTTTCATTTTAGTTAAGATCGGTCACACTATGGTCAAGCATGCTCTCATTAGTGGGGGAGAAGGAACATGTATGGCCTCATTATATTTCATCAATGTTCTCAGTTATTCTATCAGTAAATTAAAATCCACAAGAACAACTTGTCAAGGGTACAATCACCGATAGATGCCTCTTATGGGGTGTAGGGTTATATATCACCATTCCCCGTAGGATTTTCCACTTCAAAATCATGGTCTTCAATTTTCCCCTATCTCATAATATTCTCCTAGGGAAACCTTAGACTCATCATATATGCGCCAATACCTCTTCCGAGTGTCAATATGTAAATTTGGTCACCAAGGAGATATTTATAAGATTCAAGGGGACACTAACCCTTAGAACTATGATATGCTTAAAAAAAAGAGGACATACAAACTCCTAATTCTTGAAAAAATATATCATATCCCCATTTAGGAATAGTAGTGTTTTAACTACCCTATAAATACTCTTCGAGGAAGTATCAGTCATCCTGAGTTGGTCGAGTGCATGCCTCATAATCTCTTGGAGTCAGATGATGATGAACCTGATGAGGTCACACTTAGAATCAATACTTACAATCTTCCTGAACTTATCATATCTCAACTGCCTCATTCCTTGTGACCTCACAAGAAGGAACCTTTGATTCCCATAGTCATTTCACGTACACTACAACCCTCACTAGAGCATGCGGTCGAACTAGATATCATAGTTGATTCTTATGTGGTGGATGATTCCACATCAGATTATGACATCAAATTAAGTCTTGTGTTACCAAGAAACCCTTTGCACTAAATTCGATCAAGACATAAATGTCATCCTAATACAAGAGTAACCTCTAACCACAACTTACTTTCCCTCCCTAGCAGTGCTTGATCCTCATATTTCTCCATCGACTACACTTCCACATGCCACCATCGACATAGCCGACCCATTTTCCCTAATAGAAGAAAATGATTGGGTTTCTTGTTTTCACTACGAAGCTGATGTTCTTATTGGTGATGATCATATTTATTGTGCCTCAATGATTGGGCAATAAATTTTTCCATTGGTACCATTTTCTCCCATTACATCAGTTCCCTTATTAGATAACTTTACTAGACCATTTTAACTTACAAGACCTCTTTCCCTAGATCTTTCCTTTCTAGTTCCTCAATCTCCTATAACTGAGCCATATTTCACATGGCATGAGGTTCTAGGGTGTGATGTTTTTTACTGTAGAGCTTATTAACACCACATGAAGAATATTGAAGCCGAGGTAAAACGTGACCAAGTCAAAAATACTACACAGCCTTCCACTTCATCTCCCTTATTTTGTTCTCATCACGAGTATTATAACACATACCAATGCCAACTATTAGGTTCTATGTAACGTCCTGCTCCAAAAAATTCATATGAAAATTGGAATCCTTGAGTCGATTCCTCTCGAAACTGAACACCTTCCCCTATAACAACTATAACACAACCTACCTATGCACCACCACCCCACCCTGATCCTCATCCTACTATGTATGTTGTTTATTGTGATATTATCACCCAAGTAGATGATCGTATAGATGATACCTTATTCTCCATTAAGTCTGAAGTCCATCGGTAAGTTGTTGTTACACAATGTGTCATTGAGGACCTCATGAACCATGCTAAAATCCATATCTTGAATCAATTCACTAACATTGTCACTGATACATTATGATATTTTCCCCCTCATGGATAGTTATATATATAGTGCATTGATTACATCTCAGTTTCCTCCATTAGCATGATCCCTCTCATTCACTTGGGTTCTCAACCCCCACTTGGGTTTAACACACTACCTTTTATCTTCACTTGGGATCTGGGTCCTCCTTGGTGTTTTCAAACTATCTCAAATATATCGTTACATACTTACTTGGGTTTTTCATTCCACTTGGTTTTATTTCCATGTACTCCTTGGTTTCTCCTACCATTTGAGTTCCTTGGTCTTGACTTCTCCTATTTTGGATTTGATTCACCGTGGTCTTTTCTATTAGATTTCCACATTATTCTATGTATCCTTGTTTAGGAAATCCTCCCACTGAGTCATAACACATCTATGCTCCACCATAGGCATATCCTACACTCTACCTACACTCAAAAAATCAAAAAAACTAAACATCAGTGAGTACAATGAAAAAAAGAAAAACAAAATAAGTGCAAACCTCCATGTAGTCTTCAAATACAAACCTCGATTTAAGGTTGTCAAACCTTTGAGTTGTATAACCTTGTGGAATATTTGTGGATAATATTAAATAACCTTGAAATAGGGATGTAAATTTCTACCAGCAATTGTCTTGGAAAGCATCAGTATGCAAATTAACATAGTTTCTTACAAACAATCCAAGAGGATTTGGGATAGGATAAGCATGTATTTTATAGAGGCTAGTTTGGTTGGAAGTTGGTTGAAAGTGGTTGAATCACATGTTAAAAATAGCATTTGAGGAAGTTGTAGTAGTTCTAGGAATTTAAATTCCATAAAGGGGCACTAAATGAATTTAGTTGTAAAAAGATGCATCCATAAAGGTGGTTGTATGTGCAATTGAATTGCCCCCACCTTTTTAGGATTCTAGAAGTGTAGTTGACTAGACTGGTGAAGCGAAGTCCATGTGGGGTTGACTGAGAATCTAAGTGGCAATTGACTAGGAAAATATGTGTGTTTTCCTAATTAGATAACTAATTTAATTTGTTATGATGTGCATACTAATTAATTAATAATTTAATTAATAAATGATAATTAAACTAGCTAAAGGGATACTAAGGATTAATTTAATTAATCCGAAGGGGTACAACACACATGATTAAATAATTTAATTAATTAATCATGAAAGTGGTGAATAACAATATTAAAAAGGTGGTTAAGAAAATTACCCAGACTCGTAGAGACATATCATCAAAAAAAATATTTAAATCCATGTCCTATTTTTGAAAACTCCATCTAGAACTATCTGAATCTCAGTCCCATAAAATGGGATTATAATAAAGATGTGGAGACTCATAAAAAAAAGTGTTAAATGGATATGTCTACCAAATTGAAGGTTCAAGTTAAAATTTGATGGCTTGGATAAACCTGTGGAGGGGTTATATGGCGGGATTAATTTGGGATCATTTAGGGGTGTGTTTACATGCCTATACTTCCCCCTTGGGAAATCATTTGAATAAGTTCACTGAAACTATGGAGTTGTTATGAGGTATTGAGATGTGTGTTTCCATGAATATCAAGTCCCTAATTATTCAGGGATATTCACAATGTGTTGTCAATGCTCATAAGCACCTAGGGGAACTAGCTGGAAATTAAAAAAATCATTACCAAAGCTAGGCTTATGTTAGCCTCATTTAAGGAGGTGGAGACTAATCATGTTTACAGAGATGGAAATATACCTATTGATAGTTTAGACAATCATGGTAATGACATGTTGGAAAATATGACATGGTTGGGTGGGCTAATTTTGTGGGATAATGTCTTAAACCTTGTTAATGATGATAAGACATCTCAAGCTATGGTATGATGGCCTCCAAGGTTCACGTGATTGGTCCCATGGAAGGGTTAATTATTATTATTTTTTTTAGGGGGGGGGGGAGGGAATCTTCCCAAATGGCATTTAGTCTTTTTATTTTAGAACTACATGTTCATTTTACATTGTCTCAATCTTGTGTAGATTGCCTAGTCTAATATGGGTGGTGAAAGATTTAGCATCGAGCCTACTACATACTTGCATATCAAGCGGGATGCTACCCTACAGAGGCTTCTAAGAAGAGGTGGTTTCTCTAATTACATTAAGCATCTTAAAGGTAACAATCCCCAAATTGCTACTGAATTTGGAAATGCTTAGGAGGGGGTGTGTAAAAATGAGGAGTATAGAGATTTTAGTCACAAAAGATTCCATTGTTGAGGAAATGGGATTATCCTTAGAGGGCCTTAAATTTTTTTAGGATAAGACAAAGAATAGGCATGAAATTTATACTTTATTTGGTCTAGATGAAATAATCCTCATGTTTGATGATGGTATCACAAGAAGTTATCTCCCTGGTCGAAGGCCGAATGTGTGTTTAGTTGTAATGAAGTACGTCACCCTAGAAGGAAAATTTAGGAATATTTTATCCTATCATCTATATCTAGCCTTAATTACTTGTGTAGGGATTTTAGACATAAAATCACGCACTCTAGGTATATATCTAGTCATGATTACATACTATTATTCATATGATTCCTAACTAAGAAAAGTACTAATTAAAACATGTATTTGGCCATCTTTACTTTCTTTCTTTTGCCACTTATGGCCTTACACTCTTTCTAGATCAGTTTATCTTTACACACCTCAACATTTATCATTCAAGACACCATCGCCTAGCCAAGACTCTGGCATCAACTACCCCCATCCCATCTAGGCACCCCTGACCTCTTTGTACTTTTTTCACATCTTATGGGTCTTTTCTAACTGTTTGAGTGTCTTATCTTTTTGTTAGCTAGCCTTTTTGGGGTTAATTATGAAATTCAAACAAGGGAATAATATAAATATAAATTTATGTGATGATAATAAGGGACCAAGCACTAAGAATTAGCTATCACCACCTAAGGTTTCATCCAAAGGCTATTTACGAGCATTCAAACATCCATTATAGCATCCATTCAAGGGAAAGGGACTACATTATTTTGCATACATTTCATAGGAGGGTAAGTTCATTCTATTTCAGGAACACATCTATTTACATCTTCTAAATCTAGCTATTTGTTTGCTATCAAGTGTGACACGCACAAGAGCCACCTAGGGCACAATTCCATACACACACACACACACACACACACACACACACACACACACATAGAACTACATTGGCTATGAAATGTAGTGCATCACTCAGTCATAAGTTCAATTTTTTGACATATGAGGACATTCTAAACCCTCGTTTGAATTATTTTATTTTGGGGATTTGATACACTCTTAAGGGTTTTACAGATCAATCTTTCATTGCAGGTTATCAGTGACATCAAAAATCATTGTGAAATCTACTAGCGATAAGTGTTAGAAATTGGAACACTGAAAGGGGGTGAATTAGTGTTAAATTCAACTTTTTAAAAATATATATAAATTACTTAATCAAAGATGCAAATCAAAAGAGAAAAAGGAACCACACACACACACACAAGACAAAGATTCTTAAGTGGGAAACCCAATTTGGGAAAAAATCCAATTAAACAACAAAATTATAAGCCAAAGATTACAAAACTTTTTTTAAGCTGTAACTCAACTTTTTGAGGTTGTAACCCCAAGTATACACTAAAGCTACAACTTGGTGTTAGAAACTACAACTCCTTAAATGATTTAGTTAGCAACCAAAAATATTTTGCAAACTACCACCTATAAGGAAGCAACAACTCCCTGATTATATTGAGAAAAAACTCAGTTTTAACAAATTGATCTGATCACACTTCAAATTCATGTTGATAATATCTGATAATGATCCTAGATTTGTCATCTCTTGTGCAAGAATCCACCTCTGTTATCTTGACTTCATCTACTCACTTTGAAATGCAAAGTTGATCATCAATTTCAATAAAACCACCTTCACTATTTTTTCTTGGTCATTATTTCATTGCATCCAATACCTATGTTTTGTATATTTGACTGATTCAAGAGTCAAATTCACTGCCTCAGATAAAAAGCACAAGTTCAAGACTGATGCAGATTGTTATTACTACCAAAATAATGTTTTCAATAATTTAGGAGTGATAAGGCTTTAGGTTCTTTGTCATATATTGAGTTATTTGTTTTAGACCTATCTTAGTTTTCTTGCATTCACTTCGGTCACTCATACCTTCAAAACAGGATGTGCTTCAACTTCAAAAACTATCTCATCTTCACTATATTTCAGCACACCTCTATTTTTGTAGTTATATAAGAAAAAAATTGTATTTTCACCTTTAAAACTTCCATCTCCACTTACTTAAGCTCATCTCTTAAACTTCCATCAAAACTTCAGCTTCAAGGCTTAAAAGCATAATCATATTGCACTTTTCAACATGTGAAAGATCATCAAACTCTTCAAGTTCCACCTAGTGACTCCAAGAATCAAGGTTCCAAGTCAGAAAAAGGAGTGTATCTTACTCTTTTACTTCGAGTAGAGATGATATTGGACGAGTTTGAGCTCAAAATAAACTTACCATCTTCTCCAAAGTTTGCACAAGTTCGAACTTAGGAGATAGAAACAAGTATTTCCTTAATTCACTGTCAAACATCATGCACCTTATCCTTTCCACTAAAATTCATGCTGAGAAAATCCAATCTATGCTCTTAAACACAATCATTCAAGGAATTGATTCCTTCATAGGCATCAAAAAGATCAATAAAATATTTGAAAGGTTGCTCATTATACTAACACTGCCTTCATCTTGCCTTTTACATGAAGAAACACTGATACAGACCACTGTCATGGGATTTTCATGTACTTATAACGTAAAAATGCTCATTCAAACTCACAATATGCTATTTAATGTTTTCTCACCCTTATAACACCATGATTCAACAAGAAACAAAACTTAAATTTCTCAAATTTACATAGAATATGAAGAAACTCCATTTTCTTAGTCAAGAACGATTGTATGAGAGACTATCATAGATTTCTTGCACTTTAAAAGAGATTTTAGCTTATTCAAGTCATCCTTTATGTTTATTCATGCATAATTATGTCTAAATAACATGCTCAACTAATTCCATACTTTCTTGGCTAACAAATTTATTTGAAAACACCAAAAACTGACCCTGCAAACCTCCTTATGGCCTTAAGAAAATTTGTTATATAATTCCCTTCCAATACCTAGTGAAATTCAATAATTATTTTTTAAAATGATTTTTTTTGTCTTTTATAGAGATGTGTATAAAATTTCTTGATATTTGGCTGGATAAATCATTTTATTCAAGAAAGAAGTGATTTCAAAAACCTTAGGACATGGTAATGAGACTATGAAGGCTCGAGAGAAGAAAAAAACAGGTTTCTACCTCATTTTTGAGTGAAAATAAAGAATTCCAATTGTCATATATTTTTGGATACATCCTTCACCTTATCCAAGAAATTTTTAGACTTGACACATCTCCAAATACTCCTAGAAATTTAATATTGCAGGGTATAGTGATGAGAAGAATAGAAAAACAGTGGTTTTTGGGCAAGAGACCAATTTTGATGACTTTGACCAATGTATTCATGTTATTATGAGATCAAAAATTGTTACAAAATCTTGAGAAAGGACCATACACATAATTTTTATGTCAATAATTCACCTTCATAGCTTTGTTCATGCTAGCAAGTTGAAGCACATCATGCTTCTTGACTGTTTTTTCAAACACAAGACCTCCCTTCACTCACCTGGTCACCATCTCACTTGGGAGACTTCAAAAAACCTGTTTATCTCATGGATTAGGATAGAAACCATATTTACTTGAGAAAATTATTTGAATGACATCTTCCTTAATAATTTCAGGTTTGAAGACTAAAGAGCATGGTTGTTCAGACTTAGTCCTATGTAACACAAGCATGCCTAGATGGCACAATACATATTGAAGGAAATAGTATAATTTATTTGGGTTAGATGAGTTCCATTATGCTTTTGATAAATATTTCTAGCTTGCACCAATGATTAAGAGTTGAGAAACTCAAATTTTCCCACTTAGCTCAAGAAGTTACCTTCAAGAGAGACCAAACACCAACAGAAAAATGCTCATAACTTTCTTATAACATGTCCAATTGACCTGAAACATTTTTTTATATCTCAATCTTGGAGTCCTGTATAAAAATTACTTATATTATTTATCCTAAGGACACACTAATTTTTTTCTTGAGCGTTAAGAAGCCAGGTATATTTTTATTCAATTTCCAAAAGGCCTGTTTTAGAAAAGCTAACATAACTTCCACATACCTTCTCAGAATTTGATGAAATTTATCCTAGAGCTTCACAAATCACCCTAATACATGGTCCATATTCCCATTTCCCAAAAATATTCCTAAACTCTCATATTCCATCTCATTTACCTCTCTACTAAAATTGTTAGTTCTCAAAGCCAACTTCTGCGCAATTTTGAAATTTGACTCCAGGGGCTAAACTGAACCTAATTTTTTCTCACACATAATGTAGAAACTATTCCAAGGATTTTACCATGCTCATATGAACATTTCATGACCTACACCAGCTCTTCACACCTTATCAAGTACCAAAAACATTCCTAAATGGCTCAGTTTGAACTGTAACTTCTTCCAAATGACCTGAACCACTGAGAACCATTGAGTACCACCTGATATGAATTCTCTTGCACTCTACCTTTTCCACCAATACTATGTGAAATCAATGAAAACAATCACCAATGCAACAAAGTGAAACAATCTCCCCCTTTGTCATTGATGGTAACATGTTGAAACTTTGATGGAAAACTGATATGCTGCCATTTTCAGACCATGAATTCAAGTTTCCAATAGAATCTCTCCCCCTTTAACATCTATGAAAAATGTGTAAACACACAAACAACTAATTAGTTTGGAAAATCAACATAAAAATAGAGTATGCTCATACCTTAAGGCACTCCCACTAGGAATATGTTGCTCTCTAGTCTAAAGAGACTCAAATTTGTTGTTTTTGTTCTTCTATTCAACACGTAAAATATTCATTTTGAGGCATAAACATGAAAAATCATTACAAATCATCCTTCTTCTATTGCCTTTACTTGACCATTTGCTTTGTGCTTAGAAATTGACACCAAACTCCCCTTGTTTGGACTCAAGTTGAGCCCTCTTGGAGCAACTTTGGCACCTTAGTTGCTTCCCCCTATCCTTCTTAGATATTTAGTTACTTTTAGGGGCTAGTGTTACCCCCAATTCATGCCTTATCTTATCAAAACTTGCTCTAGGAAGAGATTTTTTCATTATATCAGCCACCTCTTCTTTTGTGGACACATATTCAAGTCTGATTCTTTTCTCATTGATTTTTTCTCTCATAAAGTGATATTTGATGGGTATATGCTTTTTCTTTGAGTACAACACTGGGTTCTTTGAAACACTAATAACACTTGTACTATCACAGTATAAAGGAATTAGACCCTTCACTTTCAACTTTGTAATCTTCAAGTGTTTTCTTCATCCACATTACTTGAGTACAACAAATAGCTACTAGCACATATTCAACTTCATAAGAGCTACAATAGACTGATTCTTACGTAGTCATGAGATAAGAGACTTACCAACAAAGAAGGCTCTACCAGTTGTGCTTTTTTATCATCTAAGTTTTGTGCCCAATCTACATCTGTGAAGGCCTTAATCTGAAATTCAACACATATTGGATACCAAAGACCATACTCTAATGTCCCCATGAGATACTTGAATATTATTTTCAATGCTAGAAGATACACTTCCCTTGGGTCTTCTTGAAATATTCCTACCAAACCAACTACCTACATAATATAAGGTCTTGATGTTGTGGAATACAAAAGGATGCATATCATGGGCTTGTATAAAGTTAGATTTACCTTTGGTGAATCATCTTCTCTACCGAGTTTACATCCCACACTCATATGAGAGCTAACTGGTTTGCATTCATGCATATGAAATCTCTTTAACATCTATTTAACATACTTTGTTTGTGAAATGAATATTCCTTCCTTATTATGTAGAATTTTTAGTCCTAAGAAAAATGAAAGCTCTCCTAGCATAGAGATTTCAAATTCATTATTCATTACCTCATAGAATCCATAATACAGTCTTTCATTATTGTTTCCAAAAATGATATCATCAACATACACAACCACAATCAATAGGTTCTCTTTTTCTTCCTTCTTTTACAATCAATAGGTTCTTGTTACACCTTTCTTGAATCCTTTCTGAATCAAATGCTTTTCCAACCTACTATACCAGGCTTTAGGTTCTTGTTTTAGCCCATATAATACATTTTCAGCTTACACACATAGTCCAAATCATCAGTAAGAGTAAAACCATCTAGTTGTTTAATATATACCTCTTCATTCAGGTTCCCATTGAGAAAGGATGATTTCACATATATTTATTATACTTTGAATCATTTATGAGATGCAAATGCTAAGAAAAGTCTAATGTATTCCATCCTAGCCATAGGAGAAAAAGTTTCATCAAAATATACTCCTTCAACCTGTACATAGCCTTTACAAACCAACCTTTCTTTATTTCTTTTTACTTCACCTTTTTTATTCAATTTGTTTTTGAAAAGCCACTTGGTTCTAACGACATTCTTGTCTTTTTGTCTAGGTGCCAAATCTCCCTGTATATTTTTAGTTCTGTTAGGTCCCACAAGATCTGTATGAATCAATTCTAAAGTCTTGTAGTGGAATACTCCTTGATTTTGAAGCTTCTTTTTTTCTGTTTCCCATGGAGGAAGGATTTACAGATTTTATCCATTGTTTTTATGATCTTAGGCATGTTTCTAACACACCCCATAGAACTGATTTTGACAAGTTTATCAAAATTTATATGTCTCAATCTTCTGTGCCAAAGCCAATTCTCATCTAATTTTCTTATGAAAGTTTTTTCTTTGTTAACTTCCTTAAGAATAAACATGTGATTTTTTGTTCTCTTTGATTTACCTACCACCTATCATGTTTTCTCTTTTCTTATGTCACAACCTTTATCATGAAATACAACAGTGTATTCTTGTTTTCACATTTGACTAACACTCAGGAGATTGTGCTTTAATCCTTCAACATATAATACATTTTCAATTATAGTTTTACCATTATCAAGACTAAGCTTACCTTTTACAAAAAAAAATTGTTGATGTATTCTCTTTAAATCTCACTATACTATATGTATTTTCTTATAAGGATATGAATTTGTTCTTATTTCCTAGCATATGGATAGAACACCCACTATCAATGTACCACTCCATATCTTCACTCTATCAATGAAAGGTTGTTTGTGCTATCAATCCCTACTCTTTAGTACCTGTAGGATCTGATTTAACTCTGTAGAAACTCTTGTTCTATTGTGGAGGTATTTGATAACAAAACTTGGCAACATGCCCATAATTTTGATAGTTATAACAAATAATCTCATCCTTGTTCCTTGCATAATAAAAAGTTATATTCCTACCATAACCTTTGGGATACCTCCTACTTTTTTCATCTTTGTGATGAAGTTAATTACATGCAAAACAATATCCATACAAGGAATATGCATAACCCATGGCATAGTGTCTCTCTGGATATCGTTTCTTCTTAAAATAAGCTTTCTTGACTTTAGGCGGGTTCTTCATTTGTCTAAGCCATATTATTTCTTGTTGATTTTTTGTCTTCCTTATTATCTTCATATCCCAAACCATTTTTGTCATTTGCATCTTTTTATTTTCTTAAGAGATCACTCAAGTCAACAGTGTTATTTTCAAACTTATGATACATTTCAGTTTTGTAGAGGTTTGATTTAACTGAGTTTGCAATAGTTCCATCTCAGTTTTGAGATTCAAATGTTCTTCTTATTTGACTTTGAAATCCTTTTCAATTTTCTTAACCTATGCTTCAAACTCCTTGATCATTTGTTCATGTTCTTGGGCTCGTTTTTTCTAATTTTCTTCAAGAAGTATTATCTTTCCTTCATATTCTTTTACCATAATTTTCAATTTTTGGTTTCTCTTCTTTTGATTCTTTATTTCTTTTAGAGCACTTATTAATTTAGCCTCAAGATTAACTTCTAATTTTTCTTCATCTGAACTTTCATACTGGGTTTGAATTTTGCTTTTATAATTTCTTGCATCAAATATTTCAATAGCCATAAACAAAGTCTCAACTTTCATACCTTCATCATCACTTTCAAAGCTACCAGAGTCACTTTACTGTGAGGATCTTGAACCTTCTTGTGCGTAGAAGTTTTTCTTATTTTTGAAGTATTTATTTTTCTCACCTTGCTTCTTGAATTTATTCTTATTTTTTTGAGAGGATTCCTCATCTTCTTTGTGTTTTTTAGGAAATTTGGAAACAAAATGACAAACTTGGCCACAACTGAAGCACTTAAATGGATCTTACCTTTGTATTTTCCTAAACCTCTATCCATATTAGAATCATCTACCATGTTATTTTCCTATGACTATTTGTCTTCTATGAATGTTGTCTCCTTCTTTACTAATTTTGAATCACCGACTCTCATCTCATATGTAGTCAATATTCCATGAAGCTCATCTATTTTCAGAGTGGTCAAGTTTGTAGCTTCCTCTACTACTGACACTTTTGCATAAAATTTTGAGGAAAAGGATCTGAGCACCTTCTACACAATCACACTCTCTTATATCTTCTATCCCAAGCCTCTGATTAGGTTTATGATTTCATCAACTCTCTATAAATATGAAGAAATATTCTCACCTTATTTCATCTTGATACTTTCAAATTGTTCTCTGTAAGTTTGTAACTTGGTTATCTTAACCTTATCTTATCCTTCATAAATTGTCTTCCTCTTATCCCAAATTTCTTTATCTATAGTGCATTGTATCACTCTGATAAATTTAGCCTCTGCTATCCCACAGAGAATTGCATTAATGTCTTTGGAATTGTTCTCACTTTCTCTTTTTCATACTTGGTCTATAGGGGGTGTAGCTGGAATTATGCAACCACTATAAACTAATTGCTAGATGTCAAATCCAAGTGAGATTAGATAATTTTTCATCCTGCCACTCTAGAAGGTCTACTTTGACCCATTGAACAGGGGTTCTTTAGAGAAAGAGAATCCACTAGCTGCTAGGTTTCTTTCCATAGTTGAATTTACTAGATCTCCATTGAGATGTTAGACTCGCTTCACTAAGGCATGCTCTAATACCAATTTTTAGAAACTAGAATACTGAGAGGGGAGTGAATCAGTAATCAATTCAACTTTTAAAACCAATTATATCAATTACTTAACCAAAGATGAAAATCAAAAGAGGAAAAGGAACCACACACACAAAAGACAAAGATTTTTAAGTGGGAAACCCAATTTAGGAAAAACCCCACTGAACCATGGCACTATAAACCAAAGGTTACAATTTTTTTGTTAAGTTGTAACTCAAATTTTTGAGGATGCAACCCCAAGTATACACTCAAGCTACAACTTTGTGTTGGAAGTAACAACTCCCTAAATGATTTATTTAGTAACCATTGACCTTCTGCAAGCTACCACCTACAAGGAAGCAACAACTCCATTATTAAACTGAGTAACAACTCAGTTTGAATAAAAAAATCTTATCACACTTCAATTTGATGCTGAGAACATTTGATAATGACCCTAGATTTTTTATCTCGTGTAAGAATCCACCTCTATTGTCTTGACTTCTTCTATTCACTTTGAAATGTAGATTTGATCCTCAATTTAAATAAAACCACCTTTAGTGTTTTACCTGGATCACAGTTCCACTATTTCCAATAACTATGTTCTATATATCTGACTAATACAAGCTTCAAATTCATTATCTCACATAAAAAGAAAAAGTTCAGGACTGATGCAGATTAATATTACTTACTGCCAAAAAATTGTTTTCAATACTTTAGGACTGATAAGGTTATAAGTTCTTTTTCATATATTGAGTTATTTGTTTTAGACACGTATTAGTTTTCTTGAATTCACTTCTATCACTCACACCTTCAAAATAGTATATGGTTCAACTTCAAAAACTATCTCATTTTCATTATATTTCAACACACCTCTATTTTTGTAATTATATAAGAAAAACAATTGTATTTTCACCTTTCAAACTTCCATCTCCACTTAATTAAGCTCATCTCTTCAACTTCCATCAAAATTTCATCTTCAAGGCTTAAAATAATAATCATATTCAACTTTTCAACTTATGAAAGATCATCAAACTCTTCAAGTCCCACCTAGTGACTCTAAGATTCAAGGTTCCAAGTCAGGAAAAAGGAGTGTCTCTTAATATTTTACTTCGACCAAAGAGGATGTTGGAAAAGTTTGAACTCAAAAGAAACTTTCCATCTTCTCCAAAGTTTGCAAAAGTTTGAGCTTAGGAGATAGAAACAAGTATTGCCTTCATTCACTGTTAAACATCATGCACCTTATCCTTTCCACTGAACTTCAAGCTAAGAAAATTCAATATGTTCTCTTAAACAAGATCATTCAAGGAATTGAGTCCTTCATAGGAATCACAAAGATCAAGAAAATATTTGAAATGTATCTCATTATACTAACACTTCCTTCATCTTGCCTTTTACATGGAGAAACACTGATACAAACCACTATCATGGGATTTTCTTACACTTTGAATGTAAAAAATCTCATTCAAAATCACAATATGCTCTTAAATGTTTGTTCACCCTTATAACACCATGATTCAACAAGAAAAATAACTTAAAATACTCAAAATTACGTGGAATATGAAGAAAATCAATTTTCATAGTAAAAAATGACTGCATGAGAGATTGTCATAGATTTTTTGCACTTTGAAAGAGATTTGAGCTTATTCAAGTCATTGTTTATGTTTATTCATGGATAATAATGTTTAAGGAACATTATCAATCAATTCCATACTTTTTTGGCTAACACATTTTGTTGAAAACACCAAAAACTGACCTTGCATAGGTCATTACGGCCTCAAGAAATTCTGTTAGATAGTTCTTTTCCAATACACAGAAGTCTTTTTGCAAAAACGTCATCTACCCTCTACAAAGATGTGTATAAAATTTCTTGATATTTTGTTGGATAAATCATTTATTTTGAGCAAGAATTGATTGCAAAAACCCTAGGGCAAGGTAATGAGACTGTGAAGGCTCGAGAGAAGAAAAAAATGGGTTTTCCCCTCATGTTTGAGTGAAAATCAAGAATTCCAATTGTCATAGATTTTTGGAGACATCCTTCACCTTCTCTAATCAATATTCAGACTTGACACATCTCCAGATACTCCCATAAATTGAATGTTGCAGGTACAGTGATGAGAAAAATAACAAAACAATGGTTTTGGGGCAAGAGAGCAACTTTGATGACTTGGACCAATGTCTTTATGATATTATGAGATCACAAATGGTTATAAAATATAAATAAAGGACCATACACATCATTTTTAGTTCAATAATTCATCTTCATATATTTTTTCATGTTAGTAAGTTGAAGCACAACATGTTCCTCGACTGTTTTTCAAGCACAAGACCTCCCTTTACTCACCTGGTCAATATCTCACTTGGGAGACTTAAAAAAATCTTGAGCTTATGGAATATGAGACAATTCCCTATTTACTCCATAAAATTCTTAGAAGGACATCTTTCTGAAGAATTGTAGTTTTGGAGACTGAAGAGCATGGTTGTTCAATAATAGCCCTATGCAACACAAGCATGCCTAGATGGCACATTACATATTAAAGGCAGTAGTATCATTGTTTTGTCGTAGATGAGGTACATTATGCATTTGAGAAATATTTCTAGCTTGCACCAATGATTCTGAGTTGAGAAAATCAAATTTTCCCACTTAGCTCAAGAAGTTTCATTGAAGAGAGACCAAACACCAACAAAATAATGCTCGTAACTTTCTTAAAACATGTCCAATTGACTTGAAAATTTTTGCACTATCTCAATCTTAGAGTCCTATAAAAAAATTCCTTCCATGATTTATCTTAAGGATGCACTAAATTTTTTCTTGACCGTTAAGAATCCGATTTCCAAAAGGCCTGTTCTAGAAAAGCTAACATAACTTCCACATACCTTCTCACAATCTGATGAAATTTGGGTTGAAGCTTCAAAAATCACCCTAATACATGGTCCATATGCCCATTTACCAAAAATATTCCTGAAATATCCTATTCCATCTCATTTACCTATGGTATTATTGTTAGTTCTCAAGGCCAACTTCTATGCAATTTTGAAACTTGACTCCTGAGGCTAAACTGAACCTAATTTTTGCTCAAAAATGTTATAAACACTATTCAAAATCTGTGCCCATGCTCATATGAACATTTCATGACCTACACCAACTCTTCACACCTTATTAAGTACTAGAAATAGTCCTAAATGAGCTATTTTGAACTGCAACTTCTTCCAAATGACCTAAACTAATGAGCACCATTAAGTACCACCTTATATGCATGCTCTTACACTCTCCCTTTGTCATCAATGCCATGTGACATCAATGAAAACAACCACCAATGCAACAGGGTTTAAAAAAAATAAGAAAAGGACAAAGAACATCTCACGACCATGAAAATGAGGTTTTTAAAGGTTTTTAATAGTCACAGGTGCCCAAAGTAGGTCTATGGTTCCCATAATCACCCTTGCCCCTTTCCAGGAAGATCTTTTGGTCACACATTTTTTTGAGGATTTTTACAACACTTCTCCCACTCTTTTCATCAGGTCATCACTTCAAAACATTCTATATTTAGTTACAAATCAACTAATTTATTCTATCCCTTCTTTGCAACTAGGGTTTCATAATTTCTAGCTTAATTTACTCGGGTCAATTTTATATTTCATTTCTTATTTATTTACTACTGCATTACATTATAATTAGGCGTCTATAAATTCAATTTTTTATTAATCATTTGGTGAACTCAAAATCAATATGAAGACTCTTTTGGTCCTTATACTTATATTGCTTTTATCTTCATAGGATCTCATAATCATGAGCATCTCTATTAATTATTTCCTACTCATTAATCCTGAATTAAGAGATAAAATAAGAACTCTCCTAGCTACTACTCGCATTCTTGTTGATATTCATTTGGATATATTATATAAAACTTTTGCATATGCTTTTTATTAGCACATTACTTTTCCATCAAATCCTAATGTTGATCTTGTTGTTTTGGATAATGACTCACGTTTATACATCATGCTCCATATTAATAATATGGGTGTCAAATTCACTATCATTTATAATGGATCCATGCTTAATATTTTCATTATGTCATTACTTGAAAATCTTGGTCTTTCTACTACTAATGTTAATCCATCATCTCTTTCTCTTCACACTTATGATGGATCTGTTCATCTATGCATCAGTCGCATTACTTTTCCTATCACTGTTGAGCCAAAAACTCTTAATATAGTTTTCTTTTTCATTCAATTCCCGGTTTCATATAACTGGTTACTTGGTGGGATATGGCTTCATGTCATGTAATCAGATCCTTCTACATTTCATCAATGTGTCAAATTATTACATGAGGGCATAGAATATATAGTTTATATTGATCATCAACCATTCAAATATTGCAACCATGTTTCCAACACTACACTTCCTACTCTAACATCTGCTACCACCAATGAACAAAAATCTATGGATACTTTGGTTAATTTTTCGGCACTTGAAGGTTCGATTTACATGTTAGATACTATTTCATTTGCACCATCACCTCCTCCCACTTTTACTACTACTGTGATTCTTTATCGGGGGTCTGTCCAGACATTGGACGTCATTCCATCTCCTTCATCTTCACATGATTAACCTCCATTAGTACATCCTCCATTTACGTGCACATTTTTCATGAATGACTCTTACTAGGAACACATCCCATTTGATCCTACATACCTAGATACTATATGCATGCATGATGGGTTGGCTCGGCCAGGATTGACAGTTGATGACATATTTCCTCCACCTCATGATCATCATCTATACCATGGATTTTTTTGCATTATTGTTGGTTATGGTCTTTGATGTTTTTATCTCACAGTATTTCTTGCACATGCTCCTTGCACTTCTTCACTTACACTTGGAAAATCTTGGCTTGATTACATTAGGGGCACATTAGACCATGATCATACTAACATATCATTCCCCATACCATTTAGCTACATTTTAATTTGTAATTACATAGTGCCTTGGTGCCCCTGAACCTTCATGTATGCCTATGACAAGGGGAAATTTACACACCATTCTTCAATGCAAAATAGACTACAACACTTCACATAGCATATTTTATAAGGCACACAGTCCTTAACACTCAGTGTACACACTATATAACATTTTCTTATTTCGCATTGGATTGGAATTGGTTGAACTAGATTGGATTTTTACACACCATTTATAATGTTGTTCCACATTTTGGGAAGGAGTTAAATGTTGGAGGATGACATGAAAAATTTCTCCCTATACTTCTTCCAATTCTTAACGTGAGATCACATGAAAAACTCGTAGTCATCACAACTACCGTGAGATTGCTCGAAAACTGATTAATTTACATCATCTTTAAGATCCTTTCTACACTCTTTTCTCATCACAGATCAAGTGCACATGTTCTTTTTCACATTTTACATACTTTTTTATAATTTTTGATCATATACACACATATTTGACTACTTGTTTGTTTTTATCTTTTGTAGGTTTGTCCTTATGGGAAACAATAATCAACATCATCCTACATCAACAACATCAATCACATCAACATCAACATCAACAACAAGTAAAAAGGAAACATCTACACATGAGTTCCTACCCTAGGGTCATCATCATTATCAATTTTTTGCACTTCGTCCTCTCTAGTTTCCATGCTTAATATTTTTATCACTCCACGCTTTGCCTTGTCTTTCAACACACTTTCACCATTGATCTACATGGTTATCAGGTACACATATCTTATCTACTTTATGTTATCAATCATTATCTCAAAAACATAAAGTGTGGGAAAATGTAGACACAAAATCACACACTTTGGGTATATATCTAGTCTTGATTGTATAATAATATTCATATGATTCCTAAGTAAGAAAAGTGCTAATTAACCCATATCTTTGGCCATCTTTACTTTCTTTCTATTGTCACTTTTGGTCTTACACTCTTTCTAGCCCAATTTGTCTTTTCACACCTCATACTTTATCATCTTGTACACCAACATCCAGCCAGAATGCCATCACTAGATGCCTCCATCCCCTCTAGGTACCCTGATCTCTTTATATGTTGTTCACATATTTTGGTTCCTTTCTAGCCATTTGAAAATCATATCTTTTTATTATTTGGCCTTTTTGGGGTTGATTATGAAATTCAAGCAAGGGAATCATAAAAATATAAAGTTATGTGATCATAATAAGGGACCAAGAACTAAGCATTAGCTATCACCACCTAAGGTTTCATCCAAAAGATATTTAGGATCATTCTAGAATCCATTCAAGGGAAAGGGACTACATTATTCTACATACACTTCATAGGATGTGAATTTCATTCCATTTCATGCAAACATCTATTTACATCTTCTATAGCTAGCTAATTTCTCGCTATCAAGTGTGACACACAAAAGAGCCACCTAGGGAAAAGTTTCATACACACACACACACACACTAAGAAATACATTGGGTCTAAAATTTAGTGCAATGCTCAAGTGTAAGTTCACTTTTTTGACATCTGAGGACAGTCAAAACCCTCATTTGAATTCTTTTCTTTTTTAGGATTCGATGCACTCTTGAGGGTTTGACAAGTCAATCTTTCATTGCAGGTTATCAGTGACATCGGCGATCATTGTGTGACCTACTAGTGATAAGAATAAAAGGACAATAAACATCTCGTATCTCTATGAAGGAGTTTTTCTGAGGGTTAGTAGTCACAAACACCTAGAGCAAGTCTAAAGCACCCGCAGGTGCCCCTACCCTAGTCTAGGAAGATATTTTGGTCACACATTTTTTTGAGGCTATGTGTGACACTTATCCCTCTATGTTCATCAGGTCATCATTTGACATAGTGTATAATTTTTTGTGAAGCAACTAATTCATTTTATCTCTTATTTGTAACTAGAATGCTTATTTCACTAAATCTAGACATATTCCAGTAAATCTGGACTCTAGTATTTCAAGTATTGGAAAAAATACATCTCCATTTTTATGTATATTGGATTCCATTTTTTTCTATACTGGATTCCATTATTACTATTATTGGAGTCTATTAGTAGCAATATTGGATTCCAATATTGTCATTATTGGAATTATTCTAGTTCCAATTTCACTATTGTTGGATTCCAATTTCAATATTATTGGATTCCAATATGGCTATTAGTGGATTCCAATTTGTCTATTATTGGATTCCAATAGTGCTATTATTAGATTCCAATTTCACCACTAATATAATCCAATTTATAAATCCTAATTTTTAGATTTCAGTTTCAATATTTTAGGATTTCTATTTTGTTATTATTTGACCACCACACATAAGCCTAACGGCTGTTATCTTACATAAGAAAAGTGTTTGCTAACCTACATAAGCACAGTGGTTGCTAACTTACATGATTAAAGCACATGCTAGGTGAAATAAGCCTAATGGCATTAAAGTTACATCTGCCTTGTGGCCACTAAGTTACACAAGCCTTGAAACCTCTAAGTTACATAAATGGATAATAAGCCTAGCGGAATCTATCTTACATAAGCATATAGGTTGTTAACTTACATAAGCTTAGTGGCCGTGTTAGCAAGAGAATTTTTTGGGTGGACAAGCTTGTGGATTTCTTGCCAACGCTCTAGGAATCTAAGTCCCTCTACTTAACTAGTAGAATTGTTGTATATGCATGCATAAGCAAAGGTAGATTTTCCTGGTAACCTTGTGGTTGGGGATCCAACAGGGGAACTCCACTGACCCTACAAAAAAGCTAGCAATTTCTTGCTAGAGAATACTTTTTCAAGAGAACGGGAAAGGGAGTGAGAAAAGAGAAGAGAGGATTAATTTCATGTGTAGAAAATTAGAGTCCCACACCCATTAACCATAAAGGTCACACACATATTAAACAAAAAAGATGAGTTAATATTGATAACTCAAAGTTTGTAAAATATCCTAAAAAAGGCATGAAACTCCTTCATTTTGTATTGATGCTTAAACATAAGTTATACATAGTGTGGGAGTGGAAGAAATTTGAGAGTGGAGGAAAGTAGAAGAGATTGGCTATCTCCTTTACTTTCCCTAAGTACAATGCACTCTTGAGTTTCCAAGATCAATTGCCAACCCTTTGAAATGGGAATGGATTTATAATTTATAGAATGAGATATGACTCTTAATCTACTCTGCCATGTCTTTTCATATGTCCTCACACAACTTAAAACTTTTCAACTTCCTAGGAAATGTTTGAGTCCCTTTTTATAATAAAAGGTGACTTATTACATTAGGAACATTAAAACATATGAAAAATTTCAAACCCAATACAAAACTAGAACATTAAGAAGAGAGAGAAATTTGGGGGAAGAGAAGAGAGAAAGAGCAAGAGAAGAAGAAAAGGAGATGTCATTCCTGATGAAGTCCATTGATCCTCATTGATGGAAAGCTCAATGCGATGAAACTATGAATATTCAAACTCATGTGAAAATCCTTCCAATTGGCTCACATATGACTTGGAATGAGTGTTTAAAAACATTTTTGAATGGTTTTTCCGATGACAGTAACTTCCACCCTACACAAGATACTCTCGTAATTCGAGTCACAAAGTGAGTTTCAAGAGACACTATTGAATTCCCTAAGATGAGTCTCAAATTACCTATGAGAAATGTCTATGGATGATATAGAATCATGGTGTTGACTTGAATGATCATCCCTCTATGTCCCATTGTGCCAAACTTGCCCTTTGAGAATGACTTGCTATTTTTAGTAAGTATAGATGGGGCAACTTGCTATTTTTAGTAAGTGTCAAAGTTAGCTTTTCCCAACCTCAACTGGCTATGGTATCTTGAATTATTTCTTCTTAATGTGTTTCTCTTACTTTTTGGACCAACTGGCTATGTATAGCAGGGGCTTGTGAAACCACTTACTTTTTTTAGTAAGTGTCAATTCCAAGCCGAGATGACCTTTTTGATGACTTTGCATGCGATAATCCCTTTTTTTTCACTGCCTTCTTTGTATCCTCTTCAAATGGTGGATTACCCAAAGCAACAGACCCCTATTTAGGATTTCAAGCTATTTTTAGTAAGTGCATCATAGATACCGGATTGTGACAAAACAGGTTTTGAAAATCTAGGTCTTATTACGAGATTCCATGCTCCACATTTTTAATAATTCCTTCATTTGAACAAGTGGGAAAATGATATTTTCACCAACGAGGTAAGAATAGTGAAAAAAACACATCTCTATGTATCCCTAAAAATAGGGACTTCATGGCATAAGAACTAGTTTACATGAAACTAGATTTTTCAACGATCCTTCCCTCCAGTTTTTGCGCGATGTCACCCATTGGAACCTTGAGAAGTGAAGAGGTAGCTCACTACCTTTTTCACAGATGTTATTCATGTGATAGGGTAGATCTCTAATGAAAAATTAGTCCTCTATATCCCTAAAAAATAAGGACTTCATGGTGCAAAAACTAGTGCACGTGAAACTAGATTTTTCGACGGTCATTCCCTCCAATTTTTACGTGATTTTACCCACTATAACCCTGAGAAGTGGAGAGGTAGCTCGCATTTTTTCCACTACTATGTCATAGCATCCATTAATGGAGTTTTAAATTTATAGGTCTGGTTTATGTCTCTGTTTCTAACAAAATAAACTCCATTGAGATAGGTTTTTTATTTTTGTCTCACTTATGAAATTTCTCTTCGATCTGGTTGCCAATTTGACAGAAAATTGAGCTTTATTTTTTGTGGAGATGGAAGTATAATTTATTTGTTGTAATAATTCCTTGATAGGACTAGGAGGTTTGAATATGATTTTTTAAAGGCCTTCAAGAGAGAAAAACTTAGCAACAGACAATTTTTCAATCCGTGCACTGGTTTGTAAGATCTCTTTGATTTTCAGTTTCATGGCAATGAAGATTTTCAAACTTATGGCTTCTTCATTCTTAGTTTGATCAATATTTATTTTGGGACCTGAATATTTTCATGGATTGAAGGATTTATTTATTTTGGCAAAGCTAGTTTGATCTTTGGCAATGGTGGAGTGGTGGTGAGAATTTGCAAAGAAAGTTACAAATTTGTGCACTGAGGAGTTAGATGTTAAAAGTTAGAAGCAGGAGGGATTTTTTAAATTTGAAAATTAAATCTGAGAAGGGATGAGGAAAATTTTCATGTCCCTGATGAACCTCACCTCAAATGGATGTGATGGACATCAAATTCCATGGTGATTGAGGTGATGACACATGGCAGAGATCCGACGACAGGGAATGAAGGCTAAAAAGTCAGCTTTAAACCACTTAGGGGCTGGAAGCTGGTCATATAGGTGACCAGAAGTCTTCCTTAGGGGCTGGGAAATTTTTTCCATGTTTGATGTCCCTGACTTGTGAGGGACATGAGGTACATCAAATTCCATGGTGCTCTTGGTGATGACACATGGTAACGATCAGATGGCTGAGGCTTTGAGCTTCCGCAAGCACCTTGTGGCTGAATTGGCGATATTGGAGGTTGCATGAGGATCTATACGTCTTATGGGGGCTAGGAAAATTTTTCCATGGTTGATTTCCCTAACCTTGAGGTACACAAAATCCCCCCAAGCTCTTGGAGTTGACACATGTCCTTATCAAAATTTGACTAACTCCCGAACCTTGAGGACAACTTGTGACAAAAATATCTTGAGCTCCCAATTGACATTTTTGATGAAATTTTATGTGATATTGACTAGAAATTCCTTTTGGAATCCAATGATTAGAGTCTAAGGTATTTATTCATCCGTTTTATCCCTTTAAAACCTGAATTTTTATCTATTACTCCACTTGTGCATGAGAAAAACTATTTGCAAAACCATTGCGTAAAAGTGTTGTGAGAAAAATAATTTCACCACCTTTTATATCTTGGAATTCCCTTTCCAAAGATGTTTTTTTAATTCTAACTCCTTCATAAGCTCTTAGAATCACCTCCATAAGATCAACAGTTGTTTTTGGCCTGTGCACTGCCTAGGCATGTGAACCCTAATTTTGATCAAACTGCTCCAAACTCATAAAATCTTCCCTGAATCTTCAAAAATTACTTCCATGATGTTTATATAACTTCAATTCACTTCCATGTTTGTGTTAGATCCTCTATTCCACTCCATGGGGTTTCTCCAATCCTAGAAACGCTAGTGATAGCCCTTCCCAACACTGCCTAGAGATAGTATTTTTTTAAGAACTCCTAAAATCACCTAGGGAGTTGATTTTACTTTCCTAAATCACCTAGGGGGATGAATTAAAACCAATTTGGAGGTTACTGGAATGACTAGGCATACCTGGGGTGCCTCAAAATGATAAAAAATGAAAAATTTACTATAGGGGTATCGTTGTCATGCTTGGAAATTAACAATTTTTTTGTTGCACATTTGCACGAAAACAAATGGATCTAGCTTAGGGACATGACATGGACTAAATGCTGCAAAGACATGACATGGAGAATCCAGAATCTCAACTTTAGACCATATGATCCATTGACCAATGCCTTATCCATTGGGCCCTTAAGAGTCATGTACAAACTTACAACAAGAGAGACAAAGAGCGAAGAAGGAAACACACAAACACAAATAACAGTGAAATAAAATACACAACACATAGAGAAAGGAAATGAAACACAAAAAAAAAAGGGAAACACACCTAGCAATATCCTATGGTACAAGGTAGGGGACAACCTGCTTTCACTTAATTATTTTTAATTCCTCAAAATTTACCCCTAAGTGAGCAACACTGAGTGATGTTATTTTGTGAATCCATTTACTGGTTCAAGAAAGTAGCCTCCTCTCCTTAACTATTTATGAAAGTTGGATTCTTTCATGAGCATATTTGTTTTTTTAGGATTGAGTCCACGTGAGCTTATTGATGCTCAGGTCTTCACTTGGAAATTCCATTGCCTCATGTTCTTTGAAATTGGTTTCATAGTGCCATTTTCCTTTCATGTTTATCAACATAGTTGATTCTTTATTGAGCATTTCATCACTTCCCTGAAGATGGTTTTCATTCAAATTTCTTGAATATTCTGAGTTACTTTATTTCCCAGGTCTATCCTCGCTGATATCTTCTCCATGAGAAACATTAGATTCATCCTTTATCTCTACTCCATTGTGAGGTGTTTGATTACTGATGGGAGGACCGAAATTAACCTCACACTTTTCTTGTATGGATATGGCATGAGTTAAGAGATTGAGAATCAACTTGGGGTCTTCCAAAACTTCCACTGCATCTAATAGTTCTTGCAAAAAGTTCTCCTTTGTCACTTCTTACATCTCAATCTTTGTATGCCTTCGAAGGATATTCTTCCTCTTCGAATGGGAAAAAAACACCTTGATTTCATCATTGCATCCATCATATTTTTCCTATTTCTTTATTTCAACATGCCTGATCTTCAAAGTGGTTAAGGATTTCAAATAAGATTCATGATTGTCTTTCATATTTATGGCTTGCATCAAGAGTTTGAGATTGAGCTCAGGATTTTTTGTTTCTTCTGTGGCTCTAAGTAGTTCTTCTACAGATAGTTCTTTCAAAACTTTTATGGGTTCATCAAAATCTGGTCTTGTCCCTCCATGGATGGCATGGTTGAGATCATCTTCATCTCCAAAAGGGAATGAAAATACCTCAATTTCATCATGGATAAGCACATAAGAACCTCCAAGAACCTTTTCCTCTTCTTCATAGTTTGTGTCATTTAGTAATTTGAGGCTTCCCTCTTGTAACTTGAATCTCCTCAATGCTTCTTCAAGGTCCATACCTCCCTAGGAAGGCATGTTTGGCCCTATCAAAATGGGAATATCCTCTTCATCCTCGGTTGTCAAAAAGTGATTCATCCGCTTAGTATCTTGGTACAAGATGTTGGTTCCTGGACTTCTAGAATTTCGCATTGTGTACCTCATCTTCTTCTCTAGAAGCAGTTTTTCCATGTCTTCCTTAACTAGAATGGTTGAAAAATACCAGTTCATCTGGATCTTACCCCAAAACTACTGATGGAAACCCATTCTTAGTAACATTCCAAATGAATTTGGAATGTCTGCTATCAAAATCATTGCTGAAAATTTTTTTGTATGGAAATTTGACGAGAGCCACTTATGCATCTTTGACCTTCCCTACAAGTGGGACCTCTTTTGACTCTAGGGAGTAACAAGCACCACTAGGTGGAGTCATGGTGAGTTCGAGATCCTTGACAACCTTTATAGGAATTACATTTTTGGAGGCACCAGAATCTATCATGCAGTTGTTCAATACATATTCTCCAATAAGAAGGGAGACATTGAAAGGTTCAAACTTATCAGTCTTGGATGCACTCAAAGAGATCATGTTATGTGAGGGAGGTGTAAATGGGTTTGGTAGCATTCCTTTAAAACTAGGAGCTACAACATTGGGTGTTAAACTACCACTCCTGATGTATTGAACAAACCTCTCAAGTCATTCAAGGTGAGTCCGTAGATATTCAATTTCAGTAATCTACACCTTGGCTCTGTTCACATATTCTATGAAGTCAAAGGGGACATATGGGGACAAGGGAAATGAAAGGACTGATTTTGGAGTTGGGATAGTTTTGAAATCAAGGTTTGATGCTTGGGGAATGGACGGTATCTTTAATTACACACTAGGAAATTTTGAAGTGCTAGTTCTTACCGGAGAAGATTTAGATTTAGAATTAGAAGAGGCATCGAAAGACTTAATTAGAATTTCCAAAGCCTTCTTGCTTGCTACAGGACCATGATTCAATAATTCGGACTCCATAGAGGGTGGGAGTAGAGATCCTCGACTTATTATTTTGTTTTACGGAGTCATCACAGGAGGATATTCAGTGTTGTTTTTCTTTGTAGCAGTGGAAGGAGATGCTCCTTTCTTAGAATGAGAACAAGTGAATAATGCACATGAGAAATTGGGTGCATCTTCATCGTCATCCTCATCACCTGTAGAATAATCACATAATCTGATTTGTGTATCATTCTCAAGCTCATCAACTTCTAGGAGATCATCACCTTCACTTTCTTGTTCAAGATTTGCTTCATTTTCCTTACTCCTACAACTTGCATTGACAGGTGGGGCCTCCAAGGAAAGCCTTCAGGGTGCTCATGTAATTTTATTTGTGTTTCTTCTTTGGGAAGATGCTCATTAAAAAATTTCCCTCTTCAATGATGCCATCTCATTCGCCAGTTTTTGCAGCAACGAATTTGTTCTTTCATCTCCCGGACGTTGAGCTTTACCCTTTGAGGAATTCTTGATATTTCCAGATAGGATGAGATCGTCATCAAGTTTGATGGCCAATCTTTATGCTTCTGTAATATCCCTTGGTTGAAATCTTCATAGGAAAAATCCCACCTCCGGTGATTGAGCACTAAAAAAGAATCTCTTGACGTTGTTCTCTGATGGTGAATCCTCTTCTGGTATTCTATAGAGAAACCGGTTGAAATGAACCATGAAGTCTCTCATAGTTTTGTTTTCTCCTTTCTTCATTTATTCCAATCGAATAAGGAGATCTTGATAGTCCTCAGTGAATCTAAATCTTTCCTTGAACTTCCTTTTTATGTAATTCTAGCAAGTGATAGATTAGGCAGGCAGGAGGTAGAACCATTATACTACTTTTTCTTGAAGGGACTCTATGAATAGGCTCACAAAAACAACTTCATGTTCACCACCAAGGATTCTACATGATGTCATGAAAGTAGGGATGTGTTCTTTAGAAATCCATGTGTCATCGCCTTTGAACTTTGGAAATTTCTTACAGGAACCTATTGGTAGATTGTGAAGGGGGGTTCAAGAGAAATTAGGCCTATATTTCTTCTCCATGGAACAATGGGTTGGGGTCTTGCTGCTTCATCCGCCATTATTTCTGCTTCAGCTTCAACTTTTACTTCAGAAAATTATAGCACTGATTTTTTTTGCAATCGGAATAGAAAAGACACTATGGAATACGAAAGGTCACTTGCAAGAATCAACAGATTGTCTTTGAGCAATGGATTTTCATCAACTCCAATTTTTGATCTTGTAAATTTTTGGAATTTTTTTTGTATTTTAGACTTTGTAGTCATATTTTGGGTGTAGATGCTACTAACTATGCCCCATGGTGGGAACCTTAAACTGTTGGAGAGAAAATTTGCCGGGTGGAAAAACTTGTGGATTTCTTGCCAATGCTCTGGAAATCTAAGTCCCTCTACTTAACCAGTACAACTGTTGTATATGCATGCGTGTGTAAATGTGAATTTTTCTGGAGGCCTTGTGGTCAAGGATCCAACAATGGCACTCCACTGACCCTTCGGAAAAGCTAGAAATTTCTTTCTAGAGAATAATTTGTCAAGAGAGTAGGAAAGGGAGTGAGAAAAGAGAAGAGGGGATTAATGTCATGGGTAGAAAATCAAAGTCCCACACCCATTAACTAGAAAGTTCACACACACATTAAATTTAAGAAGAAACAATCGTAAAAATGGAAACATGACGAGTTAAGATTGATAACTCAAAGTTTCTAAAATCTCCTCATCAAAAAAGGCATGAAAATCCTTCTTGTATTGATGCTTAAACATATTTTTTACATAGTGTGGGAGTGGAAGAAATATGAGAGTGGAGGAAAGTAGAAGAAAATGGTTATCTCCTTTTATTTCTCTAAGTACAATGCACTCTTAAGTTTACTAGATCAATTACCAACCCTTTGAAATGGAAATGGATTTACAATTTATAGAATGGGATATGACTCTTCATTTACCACTCAATGCCTTTTCATATGTCCTCGCACAACTTAAAACTTTTCAACTTCCTAGGAAATGTTTAAGTCCCTTTTTATAACAAAAGGTGAATTATTACATTAGGAACATTAAAACATATAAAAAATTGCAACCCCAACACAAAATTATAACATTGAGAAGAGAGAGAAATTTGGGGGAAGAGGAGAGAGAAAAAGTGAGAGAAGAAGAGGATATGTCATTCCTAATAAAGTCCATTGATCCTCATTGATGGAAAGCTCAATGCAATGAAACTATGAATTTTCAGACTCATGTGAAACTCCTTCCAATTGGCTCACATATGATTTGGAATGAGTGTTTAAAAACATTGGTGAATGGTTTCGCCGATGGTGGTAACTTCCACCTTGCACAAGATACTCCTACAACTCGAGCCATGAAGTGAGTGTTGGGAGACACTGTTGAATTCCTTGAGATGAGTCTCAAATTCCCTATGAGAAATTCCCATGGATGATCCATAATGATGGTGTTGACGTGAATGATCATCCCTCTATGTCCCATTGTGTCAAACTTTCCCTTTAAGAACAACCTTCTATTTTTACTAAGTACAGATGGGGCAACTTATTATTTTTAGTAAGTGTCACAATTAGCTTTTCCCAACCTCAACCAGCTACGGTAACTTGAATTATTTCTTCTTATTTTATTCCTCTCACTTTTTAGACCAACTGGCTATTTACAGCAGGGCTTGTGGAACCACTTACTATTTTTAGTAAGTGTCAATTGCGATCCGAGATGACCTTTTTAATGACTTTTCCTGTGATACTCCCTATGTGTTTGTTTCCTTATTCGTAGCCTCTTAAAATGGTGGATTACATGAAGTAACAGACCCCTATGTAGGAATTCATTCTATTTTTAATAAGTGTACCATGAATGTCAGATTGCGACAAAACAAGTTTTGAAAATCTAGGTCTTATTCCGGGATTCCACGCTCCACATTTTGAGTAATTCCTTCGTCTGAAAAAAGTAGGAAAATGATATTTTCACCATCGACGATAGAATACTGAAAAAAAAAACACAGCCCTTCATATCCCTAAAAAATAGGGACTTCATGGCATGAAAACTAGTTTACGTGAAACTAGATTTTTCAATGATCATTCCCTCCAATTTTCACGTAATTTCAGCCACTGGAATCCTGAGAAGTGAAGAGGTATCTCACTACCTTTTTTGCAGATGTTATTCATGTGATAGGGTAGAAATCTGATGAGCAATTGGTCCTCCATATCCCTAAAATATATGGAATTCATGGTGCAAAAAATAGTTCACGCGAAACTAGATTTTTCAATAATTATTCCCTCCAATTTTTGTGCGATTTCACCCACTAGAACCCTGAGAAGTAGAGAGGTAGCTCGCTGATTTTTTCCACTACTGTGTCATGGTGGCCATTAATGGAGCTTGAAATTTTTAGTTTTGGTTTTTTTCTCCATCTGCAATGAAATCAACTCAATTGCAATAGGTTTTTTCTTCTTGTCTCACTCGTAAAATTTCTCTTCAATCTGGTTGTTGGTTTGATGGGAAATTGAGCTTTATTCTTCATGGAGCCAGAAGTGAAATTTATTTGATGTGAGCATTAATTTATATGAATGGGAGGTTTGAATATTATTTTTTAATGGCCTTCAAGAGAGAAAAACTCAGTAATAGAAGGTTTTTCAATTTGTGCACTAGTTTGTAAGATCTCTTCAATTTTCGGTTTCATGGCAATGAAGATTTTCAAACTTCTAGCTTCTTTGTTCTTCATTTGATCAATATTTCTTCTGGGACCTACATATTTTCATGGATTGAAGGATTTATTTTCTATGGTGAATCTGGTTTGAGCTTTGGCTATGGTGGAGTGGTGGTGAGAAGTTACAGAGAAAGCTACAGAGCAAGTTGTGAATAGAGGAGTTAGATATTAGAAGTTAGAAGCAGGAGGGATTTTTAAAATTTGAAAATTAAAGCTGAGAAGGGATGAGACACATTTTCATGTCCCTGATATCTCTCACCTAAAATGGATTTGAGGGACATCAAATTCCATGGTGATCAAGGTGACGATACATTGCAAAGATTCGACGACAGGGAATGAAGGCTAAAAAACCAGCTTTAAAACACTAAGGGGCTAGAAGCTAGTCATATGGGTGACCAGAAATATTCATTAGGGGCTGGGAAATTTTTACATGTTTTATGTCCCTTACCTATAAGGTACATAAAATTCCACAACGCTTTTGGTGATGACACTGGTAGCGATCAGACGGTTGAGGCTTTAAGCTCCTCCAAGTACCTAGGGGCTGAATTGGTGATCTTGGAGGTCGCATTAGGATCCAAAGGTATTATGGGGGATAGGAAAATTTCTACATAATTTATTTCCCTAACCTTGAGGGACGTGAAGGACATAAAATATCACTAGGTTCCTAGAGCTGACATATGTCCTCATCAAAATTTTACTCTCAAACCTTGAGGACAACTTGCGATGACAATATCTTGAGCTCCCTATGGAATGTTTTGATGAAATTTTATATTATATTGACTAGAAATGGCCTTTTAAATCCAATTGTGGGTATATAAATTCTTTATTTATCCATTGGATCCCTTAAAAATTATATTTTTGATCTTGTACTTCACTTATGCATGAGAAAAACTACTTGCACAGCCATTGTGCCAAAGTGTTGTGAAAAAAATAATTTCACCACCTTGTAGAGATTGGAATTAAATTTCCTATGATGTTTTTTTTATTATAACTCCATAAATATCTCCCAAAATCACCTTCAAAAGCTCAACAATTTTTTGGGTTTGTGCACTACCTTGGCATGTGAACCCTGGTTTTGATCAAACTTCTCTAAACTCCTCAAATCATACATGAATCTTCCAAAATCACTTCCATGATGTTTCTATGTCTTCATTTCACCTCCATGTTGGTTTTGGATCCTCCGCTCCACTCCAGGGAATTTCTCTAGTCCTGGGAAGGCCAGTGATAGCCCTTCCCAACACTACCTAGAGATAACAATTTTTTAAGAACTCCTAAAATCACCTAGGGGGTTGATTTTACTTTCCTAAATCACCTAAGGGAATTAATTAACACTAATTGGGAGGTTATTGGACTGGATGGGAAGACCTGGGGTGCCTTTAAATGATAAAATGTGAAAAAAATTCTACATGGTATCATTTTCATGCTTAAAAATTGTCAATTTTCCTGTTGTACATTTGCATGACAACAAGATGCTTATTTACATAAGAGTAGATTCATCTACATGAAATAATCCTAGGGGCTGGAAAGTTACACCAGCCTACTTGTAGTAAGTTTCATAAGCGTACCCAATGCTAAGCTACATAAGCCTAGTGACCACTAAGCTACATAAGCCTAGGTGCTACAAAGTTACATCAGCCTAGGGGATAAATTTGACGGCCACCTATGCCTGCCAAACATTTTTTAGATGACGGTAATTTTACCATATTTCCCTTTTAAAATACAAAATTGTAGTTATTTAAATACTTCAAATTTATATTTATGTAATATTTTATGTATATTGTATATTGATATAATTTTTATATAAATCTATATAATAAATGATGGTGATATTGTAAATATGTAAGTTATGTGTGATAAACTCAACTAGTTTTATGATTTTCTATTCTATAAATCATAAATAACAAAAAAGAGTTAATAATTACATTAAACAAGTTGTTTTGAAGAAATGAATTTGAAAATGTATTTCCACAGACAATTAATTCCTTCGAGAAAATTACATTGAAAATTACATAAGCATTTATCCCTCGCAAGGGTATTAATTATTGGTCTTGAATTAGTGCAAGGTATTGTTGGATAGCTTCATGACCTCAATTTGGTATTTTAATTTGATATCCTTTCTATAATTTACTTGGAATCTATGCTCAGATTACGTTGTCTATATCAATATCTAATGTGTCCCTTGATTTTTTCCACCATTTCCTTTTCTTTAAGTATCCCTAGTACCTTTTTGTTTCTATATTTCCTTTTCCTATGGGTTCCCACCAGCCTACCATTATCTTTTGAGAGTTTATGTGAGCATCTTGTATTAGTTTTAGTTCTTCCTTTCTCATGCATATAGGTACATTATCATCAGCTGGTCTTACTATTATCATTTGATCAACATTCACATCCACTACTAGGTTGAATTCCTCTCAAGGTCTATCCAAAATAGGCCCAACATATATATCCTTATTTGAAAGGACATTTTTACTATAGTGGTAATCCATGTCAAGACATGGTGCACCCACTATCTGATCATACATTGCACTATACTGAATTGTTTATGTCCAAAAACAATCTCTCCTCGTCATGCTACAATTGATAAAAGGGATTCTCTAGGTCACATAGAATTTTTTTCCAATATGCAATCCTCAAAACCTAGTATGATTCTCCACCATCAATTGAAATCTTTTCCCAGTGTGTGATGTATGCCTGAATGCCTCTCTACATGTCTATCATCTCTTTTAGTTCTTTGAAGGGTGCTAATGGAGGATCCCTTTTAGGAAAGAAAGGTTTCCCATCCACTATTTTCTAGATCTTAATTGAGTGTGATTAATCGAAATCTATGATTTATGATTTTAACTTCATGACAGGAATGTTTTCTATGACATGGAATTTAAACATCTTTGGTTAGCTAATACCCACAATCTTGTAGTTACCATCTAGCAGGTGTGGTTCCACAAAGTCCTTGAAGTCATAGACTTCCTTGATAAGGTACAAAGTGAATGTGTTGGAATCCTCTTGGCATGTTTTGTAAGTGTCCATTATTTGTGGCAAAGATAATGTATCCAATATTCACAATATTGATGATAATCGGCCAATTGTCCCATCTATGTCTTCATGTGTGTGACCCACTGGAAGGAAAATCACATCCAATATGTTGAAAAATCCTTATATCTATCAGCATGGATATAAATGCAAACAATGTGTGATTTTTGTTGTCACTTGCAGCATTATCTAGTTGTAAGTAGAGAATTGGTGGTTGTTTTCTAAATGAACTTGAACATATGCCTACAATATTAGTTGTATGAGCACCCTCATTTTTTTGATTTTATTACTTACACTTTTCATATGCATCATTTTATAATAATGCATCATGTAATGGGTGTTTTAACATCCCACTACTATATAACAAATCACCATACTGATATGTAAGTGGTTCTTCTAGCTTTTGGATACATAGTGCTAATGATTTGGTTGTGAAGTTTACTCCTCGCTCAACAAAAGGGAGACCAAAGTTCCCGAAACCCTCCGTTTTGTGCCCATGTGTTAGCATACTAATCAAGGTGACGAGGAGATTAATAACATTTCTTATTAATTTTTGATTTTTTTCCCATCCTTGGTATTGCAGTTTTCATCTTGTCCATTTTTTCATGCACAATGCTCAAATAGCTATTAGGATTTTGTTGTGATTGCACTCTATATGCATAGTAAGTTGCACATGATAACTTTGAATGTAATCATTGTGCCATTCATGGCATTGATCTATTTGTGTCAGTGTTTCTGGACATGAGGTCGACTACACATTTGTTATTAAGCTCTAGCTCTGTGCACTCATCACATTTGGTGAAGAAGTTGTTCTTGGTGATTGAAACATGGGAGAAATGTTCTTGCCATATTTTGTTGATGATTTGACTGTGATGTTGGAGGAAGGTCCAATAGTGAAAGGGCCACATTACACTTTTGTAGTATGTAAGAAAAAGTATAACATGCAGGCAGTAGTAGCATTGTTAGCTTTAGTACCATCTTTTCGCACTGAATGAGTACATGTGTGGGGATATATCAAAATTATTCTCCACCAGTTTGGATATCAATGTAATAATTGTGACAATTTTTGGAATTTGTTTTTTTTTTTCCTGTATTTCCATTTACTATCCTCCTCTTGCCATTAATCCAAGACTGGTTTGTATCTATAATAGGTGATTTTCAGGTATTCCATGACATATGTACCAAGAATTCTGACATACATCCCTTCCACAGTAACTTCAATTTATCTATAGTCTATTCTAAAGTTTAACCTTGATCACAACTGATAGCATCTATGCGGTGAATGTATTAAGTACAAATTTTTTTATGGCAGGTTCATTCATACCTAGAGTTAAATTCCAACTATGATTGAAAGCACTTAGAGATATATTGGAGAGACATCCTCCCTAGCAGCAAGGTTTTTTCTCAACTTTAGACAAAAAATGTTCTCTTGATTTCTTAATCATTTTCCCCTTTCCTTTTTTGTACTAGACATGGAGTATAATTTACCTTTTGGCATTTGCAGGCATTGTAAGGTATTTTTTATCAATTTTTAATTACTACTACATATGAAGGATTCATATAAAGTTAGGTATACCAATTAAGACAATGTCCATCTTCAAATGTACTCCACATTTTTACTGAAAACTCTTCTAGAATTTATTTTAGCCCTACTTCCATAACAGAACCATCTTGATGGGCCAACTGGACTGGCAAGACCATTGGATGAGAGATCCTTATGATATGTAGAAACCCTTGCAAAAAGGCCTGTAATTAATTTATCAACATGCACCCCAAATGTATTGCCATCTAATTTTTTAAATTGCACCATGTCTCCTTCACATACATTTGTAATTGTTGCTTCTACAACAAATTTGTGTTATTTTGAACAAAAATGTATTCAACTTGGTAGTAACCCCCTTGAACTTCAAATTAAAGTCATTGTTTGATGTGGTAGTTGTTTCTTGGACTTCAGAATTTCCATTCACATGAAGTGCAATTCTTATTTCTAGATAAACTAAGTTTTTGATTGGCCAGGCAACTTTTTTGTTGCGTTGTAGACTTTGATAACAATCATTGCATGTATTTATAATATTATCTACAAAAACATCCAAATTTTGTGGGTCCTAACACCACTCTCGAAATCACATGTTGTTCTTGTACCAAGAATATAAACCCTTTAGCTATGTCACCTTCTTTATGAGGAAACTGTATGTTTTAACACCACGTAGGTTGTAATAAATTCATCCTTGTCTTTAGGAGTTGTGAAAAAATGGATATCACTAGTTAGAATTAAAATCCTTCATCCTCATTAAATGTATCCTCTGAGTCACTACTCATGATGTTTTGAATACCTATCACCCCACATGTGAAACACGTGAAATCACATGCTCAATCATTTTCTTCCTTTCCCATGGGATAAAGTATCCCTTGTTTCTCAATTTTTGCTAGGTTTTCACAATCATCAATTGTGTATGGTAGTCTCACTCTACCATTGAATATGATACTTATTGTGATAGTGAATAAGCTATACCCCACATATCTACAATGGAGTGTATCTTTGGATGGATAAACTAGTCCCTCTAGCAACATTCAAACCTTTAGTATAGTAAATCCACATGTGATCCATCTTCAAAAATATAGTTCATTTTCAACTGTATCCACAAATAAAAAGACAAAATTAGTACTAAGGACACTTAAATCTTTAACACTAGTATGGAGAATTGAAATCACAATGAGAAAATAAAAATATAAATCTTATATGAACATATTTAAAACATTATTTAATCCAAATCTTTGAACATATAACAAATTGTATTCCACCCTTAGATCCCACTATTGTGTGTATAATTTTATCCATAACACACATAGTGTAGGGGAACATAGCCAATGATCTTGAATATTAATGTAGTAGGATGTTAGAGCTACTCAACAATAAAAAAATTTTCAAAATGCCCTCTAAAATATTAAGAATTTTATAATGCACACATTTTCTTTTATGCCTTTAAATTTTTTTAAAAAGTATTTCTAAGGGATTTAAAATAGATACTTTTTCAGTACAATTGACAAATTAATATTGGCCCTTGCTTGTGAATGAAATCACCTTTTTCGGGACAATTGATGAGTCACCTTTTTATTGGCTGATTTGTACATGTGACTTGAGGATGCCAACAAGTCATAAGTTATTGGCTAAATGGGTGGTGTCGATGATGATGAGTATGGAAGAAGTAGATGAGGAATGTTGAATAATTAGGACTTAGTTGTGTAACTAGTTCGATTCTATACTGTCACAGTTATAAATTAAGCATATTCATCATGGACATTCAATCCCTCATTATGCTTCTTCAAAATTTGCCATCATAATCAATAGCGGGCCGCATGTTACATATCTTTCAACTTGTTGGTGATTTAACATAAAATATAATATTGACTAGAATGGAGAGGCCTAAATGTTGGTGATCGCACTTCAATGTCATGTGTGAGTGCAAATCAAATGTTTGAAAACTACTACTTGGACGTGTTAGATGACACAAGCTCATAATAGTGTGAGAAAATAGAAAACCCATATGTGCAAGAGAGAGGGAGATCCAGGACTTAGCTGATTTATGCTTGATCCCTCAGGACTATGTAGCATTGGAGAAACTGATAAATAGGAAGGGTAGAGCTATTCGCAATTGGAATCCTGATGAATTCACATATCGAGCTGTGGGATATGCTCACCTGACAATGCAGTCAAAATTAGTGTAGCCTAACGGCACCTCGGTTCTTAGATTTAGGGCCATTAATATAGACTCCTGAGTAACTAACCCATGTATTTAATTCTCTAATTGTATATCTATGTTTATTCTAGTGTCACACAAGTGTCAAGTTTAACCTTCGTATGTTGGTCACTTGTATGCTACGTAGATGCTTTCATTCGAATTAACTAGTAACCTGTAAAGAGATCTAAGACCTACAAAACCCTTAAACGTACATCATTTTAACCAAATAAGAAAAGTTGTAATAATTGGGGAGTTAGACTGACCCCTAGATGTCACCCATGTTACAGTAGTAGACTTATGAGTGGAGCATTGTACTACATCTCATACTCCATGTAATTTCAATTAAATATGCGCATGTCAAATATAAGTTTCATGACCCATGTCGAATCCCTTAGTTTACAAGTGCACATGATAGCATTATGTGATAACTAGATGTTACCAATGTAAATATATGTGTACAATGGAAAAATGACACTTCCCCTCCTAACGTCGCCTGTATACACTAATTATATGTAAGTCTCTAAATGTCCCTTAAATTGTATAATGCTAAGATGGATGCCACTTGATAATCTTAGATGCCTTTGGATTGCAATCTTAATGGTAAGTGATAATAAATTCTTAGAGATTTCCTTTTATTTTTCAACACATAGCTTTATATTTACGTGATGTACCCTGTGTAGATTCACTAAATCATGGCATTTTGGGTACTCATTTCAAAGGTCATGATCGCATACACTCTATTCATATGATTCACATATAAAACGGGGGAAGAAAAAAGTTACAAAAACTTGACCAATGAGGTTTAGCCTCTTTGCTATGTTATTCTGAAGAATTTCATTCTTAGTCTTACAGACCATCTTTCCCAATCTGACATTATAAATACTTACAGTTTTTCTGAGTCTGGACACCAACTTCCAACCAAAATTCTATGTTTCTCCAGGAACCCCTGTCCCCTCTGGGTGCCCTGTGACCTCTTTACATCTTGCTCACATCTTTTGGGTCCTATTCTAGCTATTAAAAAATGAAAATTTTCTTAAGTGGTTAATTATGAAATATCAAGTACACAGGGAATCATATCAAATGTGAAAGTTTATAGTAATCATAATAAATTTGAACAAGAACATGGAAGAATCTGCTATTACCACCTAAGTCCTGTTGCACGTTTCTAATCCTAGGCATTCTCAAGAGCAACTCAAAGCATCAACTATGAACACTAATATTGTACATGTTATCAGTAATCAGCTAAGAAAATTGCATGTACCAACTCACTTTTTCCTAAAGACAACTTAGATGGAACCTAGTCACTCAAATTCTACTATGAAATACAAGGGGCACAAGAACCTTGGGTACACTTGCAAAACACTTGTTTACAGAGGCGATATAAATTCTCCATATATTGCCTTAATGATGTTGCTAATTTCAGACCTAGTAAGATGTTATTTTCAACTTTTTACCCATGCATATGATATAGATATAAATAATGCTTAGGAACTTATTTAGACTCACTTGGAATACTCTTTGTTCAAAATTCCTGATGTGTACACCCTTTGAGATGTGTTCATAATATTAGAACACATATAACATGAAGATTTTAAGGACTCATGGAAAACATCAAGGATAAGAAACATTTTGACCTAATAAATCACATGTTTTGCATATAGTTTCCTCATACATAGAACACACAATTGGGATTCTTTGACTATTCATAGATGACCTTCCTTGCTTAAATATACCCTCGAGAAGTTTGATACAATCATGGACATTATAGACATTGGTGACACATTTCAAGACTGGACTTTCCTATTAACGATACCAGTATCACACTCTGACACCTTTAATAACATAACTAAGGTCCTCATTATTGACTAATGGAAAAGAGAGGTTTAGATACTGTACCTCCTCCATTAGATTTTTAAAAGATATTGAAAGGGCAATCAGAGCATCCTTTCTGATCATTACTAGAAATACTAGAAGGATCTCCTTAATGCAAGAACACCTCTCAGACCACATCAAACTTGAATCCAAGAGATAAAGATATAAACCTTATAGGAATACTCTTATGGACATAATGAACTCACTGGTAATAAAAATTGGCATGCACTCTATTTAGTCAAAAAATGAACTAGTTAAGATTGAGGAGGGGAAACTTCAACTTTCATGAGCCCTTATCCCTGATACTGGATACTAGATATTAAACTTACTGCATTTCTTCTTGAAAATACCTTAAAAAACATGGTAACAATTTCTAAGTCGCACATTATTTATTCACAAGGTACATTAAAGTTTTCTTCAAGTTATGGGTAAACATAGTATTGTAAACTCATTCCTATTGGCATATGGTCATGTAGGTGTTATACATTGATGCAAGAAGCACATTAATTATCAAAATTGAATGATGGAGTAGGGTCAGATTATACTGTGGATGATGTTGTACATGATGGTTCATATGTGTACTTGATGATACAATTCTAGAGATCATCATCATGAGGAACCACCTTGCTCATTGCACAGCCCATTCAGGTGCCTAAGATGATTGTTTGTGTAACATGACAATGGTATGATGATTCTTGGTAAACTTGTAGAAGTATTTTTAGGACAATATGATGATTCAATAGGTTAGAGAGTGCTAATTAGCACTCACATATCAGTTGCAGTAGTATAGATACAGGTGATGGACTAATGTTTCTAGGTGCTCATTTGGAGAAGGTATGGATGATATGAGATATGACCCATGATTTTGGTGAGCTATATGAGCTTGATGGATGCATGATAATATTAGGTAATATTATGTGTGTAACATAGTATGTTTGGATCATTTTTGTGTTCATTTCATGACCTGAGTTATAGTATTTTTCCAGTTGACCCTAGCTTCTACATATGATAAAACCCTAAGTGGGTAGATAAATTGAACCAGTATCAGTCAGTTGGTAGTATAGTCAAAGCATGGTAATACTTATATACTCATTATGATGATTTAAAGATGATAATATTGAAAATGAGCATAGTTTTCTTTTGATGATAATGTGGGAAATTTTGTTAAGGTTTCCATGATGTGCATATTTTGTTAAGATATGTCATTTTTGGTCCCCCCAGATAGGGTTAAACCAAACAATGGCCAGTTCACACGATATTTGAAATATGTGCAACATTCTGATAGCCCACCTTGAATTGTGTGCATTAAATATCATGGAACCTTATGGACAGTCAGGGATGTCTTATAAATGTTATTTATAGAAGTTTCATGAAGAAAGTAATGAGTTGTCATTTTATTGTTCACATGTAATTATGAACGAACCTTAAGTAAGGTATTAATAACTATTTCATGAGTTTGAAACCCTAAGCTTGTAAAGTGGTATGGCGAGACAATTTCTTCCTAAGTGGCCAAAATTACTTCCTAGTGCATGCGATGATGATTTTAACATGCATAATATGATCACGGTTCATGATTTCCATATTAAGGTAATGTAGCATTGTTTGTGGTGATGAAGGTGTTACCCCACTCAAATATGGGTCATGTATTCTGAAGAAGTTTGCTCCTTGGGACAAGGTTGTCCAAATGAGGTATAAACTGCAGAATTTGCCATTGCCTATGATGTCAATGTGAGCCCTATTTTATCTGATTTCCAAAGATAGTTTCAAGATATGTTGATTCTTTAACGGTTTCATGGTCAAATGAGCTCTCAACTGATAGGGTTTGACATGGTCAAAGGATTCTATATTTTGAGACAATAAAAAGTAGTCTTCTAATGAAATGAGTATAACACGCTTGCTGACTAATGTAAAGGATGTTAGGTGGTGATTAAAGTTGTGTTGGAAAGAGGATTTAGAGATAATTCCAGTAAAATACCTGACATGGACATTTATGATTACTGGAAGTTTTTCTAATGGGTTTTAAGGTCAGAATTTGGATGAGGAATATTTATATGCCTGTGCAGGATAAGACATGATCTACTGGATGTTTTGAGTTGTTTGGACCACTGATAGCTGGATTAGGTAGACATTGCGTTATATATCACCTAGTAGTAGTATAATAGGGATAGTAACTTCCAGTTGCATGAAAATGTAATAGTAACACATTTATATTGTATTACTTTTGTTCCATAGAAATGTGTTTAATTAGCTAAGGAATCTTTGGGAAATACAACCTTTATAAAAACATGTTGATCTAACTGGTGAAGACAAAAATGTAAAATGTGGTTCTCAGCAGGTGATTGTTATCACAAGACTTCTAGCACTCAATGGGATATGGTTTTCACACATCCTACTTGTAGTTTCCATCAAGTGGTCACATGACACATTTTGGATGTTTTGGACTTAATACTTAAGATGGACCTTCAGAGAAGGATGGTTCCTCAGGGTACCTAAAGGGTGTAATGCTAAACAACTGTTTTGAGAAGGAACAAAGATAGCTAATGGTCACATTAATATGACTATAATTTCCATTGGTTCTATGTAGAATTTTACCATGATAGTGATTTTAAATTTTACATTTAAACATGTGTGGTGATTTATGGGTCATGAAAGATTTTGGTGGAAATGATCCTGTTGAGGGAGAATTTTCTCTTTGTGCCCATGGGGTTTGAGTCTTTTTGGAGCATGACAATGATGATTTTGACATTGACCTGAGACTACTTGGGTTCACTTGTGACTTTTATCCATTTTTGACATTTTGAATGTTTTTATGAGAAATGCATGGGTCAAAAATAAATACATGGAGGGAAAATTTTTGTGATTTGAATTTACAATTCAAGGGTGAAAGGACACTTATAACATAGCTTTGTATTTCGGTGCTTAGATTATGTAAATTCCATTACATTGATGAAATAGAGACACAAATACATTTTTCAGGCCCATGTGAAGGATTGCAACTCATAGTTGTTCTGGAACCATTTTTACAGAGTTCCATTACATCCTAGAATGAATCCCCCTGAGATCTGATATAGTGTGTTACAGGTTGACAGATAGATAGAAAAAGTGTGTGTGTGTGAGAGAGAGTAAATATGAAATTAAATATCTCAACCACTTCTTCAACCACCCAGGATCAATCAACATTGAAGTTTGCATACCCAACATGGGCATCATTATATTTTACAGAGCTTGTACCCAAAAATGACCCTGAGTTCATTTTTTGTAATTTGGCACCATTAAAGCACTTTAATGTGGCAAATAAATGCATTAATCATGTATTAATCTTTAAGACCTTTCTGAAAATATAATTTTTTCCTTATTTTGTTACCTAGATCAAAAGTTATGAGCATCTGAAGATTGCACATTAAAACTAAATTTGTGCAAAAAGTTCCCCAGGTCCAAAATGTGCACTTTGCAGAAAATTTCCCTAGTCCGAAATGTGCACTTTGGAAAAACGTTCCTTGGCCCAAAATGTGTACTTTGCAGAAAAGTTCGTAGGCTCAAAATGTGTACTTTGCAAAAAAGTTCCCTAGCCCAAAATGCACTTTGTAAAAAAGTTCCTAAGCCCAAAATGCACTTTGCAAAAAGTTCCTTAGCCTGAAATGTGCACTTTGCAAAAAATTTCCTAGGCTTGAAATGTGCACTTTAATAGCTTATTTTCACATTTTTTCACTAACTCTTTATATTTTTCCTGGGACATGGAGTTAGGAAAAAATTGAATGAAGTGCCCCAAAGAAAATTTTCTCCCATTTTATCCATTTTACTTAAAAATTGGCCCAAGTATGGAACTGAAACAAGGGGAAATGTCTCTAAATGATTCCAATTTCCCCAAAATAAACTGCAAGCACCCAAAACATAGAAATTACCTGAAATTTGCATATTCTTCATTGAAGCTCTATCAGCTACCCAAGTCCATTTTTTTTCAAGTTTCCATTTTTTGCAGGGGGTAAAAATGGATAACACGTTCCTCTGTGAAAAAATGTGAATCATGGAATTATAAAACCTACAATTTGAGAAGATTTAAGAAACAATATTTTTAATAATTTTTCACTTAATTAATAGTTTTGGAAAGACATATACAATAGTTAGAGATTAAAATTACAGGCTTTGGTTATTTCAGTTAAATAAGCTAATGATATATCAACACTAAAAATTATAAGATGTCATGGCTTTTCTTTCTTAATGTGACAATAAGCATATGGAAATAGGGAGAACTGATATCTTAGGAAATTGTGATGTTTAATGACAAGGGAGATCATACATAGGGTTCAGAGTATGTATCTTCATACTAAACATAGGGTTTGGAGTCTGTATCTTCATACTAACACTTCAAAGAGTGTACTCATTATATTTGTTAAAATTATACCATGGCCTTTGAGACTTCATTTACTACCTAATTATAGATCATCATATCTTTTGATATTTCAGTTTTTTGTTAGTTATAAAGAAGGGTTGAGGGGACCCTACCCTGTACAAAGTAGACCAGTCAAAATAAAAAGAAACATGGTTAAGGGTATACCCATTGAATCTAGCTACAAAAAAATCATAGATGATCTAACAACAACCCACAACCATAATAATAGCAATAAAAATAACAACATCCATAGTAACAACATAACAAAAAAGTAAACAGTCACAACAGGACCAAAGATCATCAACAACAAAATCATTCTTTGATCAATTATTTCATTGATGGAATGCATTCATTCCATTCCTTGACTAGAAAAATTATGGTAATCTTCCATTCCTCATAGTTCAGCTCAATCATCTCCCTTCTAGGAAAGACTCCATCTTTCTCTAGTTGTTTGGCTCTCTGCATGGCCTAAACCGTCTCTCCCAACATACTAATGTGTTAGATAGTACTCTTCATATTCAATAGGTGAATTTCTCTCATATACACAAGGGCTTATTTCATTTTAAGTATGTCCTTCTCCATGGATATACACATTTCATTCACATTTTTAAAGTTATAATTCACCACAATGGAAATGAGCTTTTCCATCTTCTCTTGAAGCTCCCTGAGATGGATGACCATCATACTAATTTTGTTTCTATTAATGTCAGTGTCAAATCTACAATTTTTAAAGTCCTTCAAGAAGTCACTTGCCTTAATCCCTATTTATTGGGAAGAGAACAAGTATTTCTGAGCAACCTTAAGTGCCCATAGACTGGAAATGGATTTTTCTATATTCTTTGTGGGGGTTTCTAGGATCTCTTCCTTTTCATCCATTTTGGGAGGATTATCAGTCTGCATCTCTTCCTTTTTACCGACAGTCTCCCTGATCTCCATTTGAACCTCTCTATCACTGCCACCCTACTCCAAGTCATGAGCATCCTTTTCCCTAGAACTAGAGCTAACATTTGTATGATCCTAATTACCTTTTTCACCTTCCCTTCGTGTTTTGTCCCTAGGATTTTCCTTGGTTGTGCAAGACCTTATCCTTTTTTCCACTAATTTCCTTCATCCTCAAGCCTAGGTTTTTTAGTAATGGCTTTAAATTTCACACTTCTTTCAATTCTGGGGGTGCATGTTTTGACTAAGGCCTTGGTGGAGAGGAAAATTTAAAGTTCCTTTCTTAACCATTTCAATGGATTTTTCTAATGATTTATATAGAAAATTAGGAAAATTCTATTGTCTACCATTTCTAATGTGATTGATCATTGGGAAATGGTAATCATACACCACTTTATGGTGTCCTTCAAGAGTAATATAATACATAAATAGTAGGGATATTTCATCATAAGGAGGTAGTAAGTATTATCTATCAAAGCTATTGAAATGTTGCTTGAGATAACCCTTACCTTGCATGAAGTTATCCATCTCCAGGATGTAGTCAGTTTTAGGTTTAAAAACACATCTTCCCTCCAAAGGTAAACCAGTCACTTTGGTAACCATATTTAGTGTTGTGGTGAAAGAGACATTCTGCAAGAAAACGTGACCTTCATTCCACGTATTGGCGATCTAGATGCTCAAATCCTTGTCATGTCCATTAAAATTTTAAAATAAATTCAGGATTCCTACCTTCTCCAACAACTCAGAGGATTCTTCAATAATATTCAGTAGGGAGGTTGACTCCATTCTCACTAATTCTCCACACATTTTGTTTCTACAAAGCTTCCTTATTTATGTGTTGAGGTTTCTGTGCCCCAAACCCAAACTCCAAAATAGTGGTTTCTTGAAACCCAGGCTCGTTTGTTCCAAGAAATGAATGTACCCAGTAATTGAAAGTGTAACCCTTCTCTTTGAATCCTTATAGTTACAAGAGGAAATATTTGGCACGATAACATTTCTTTTCATGATAATACCTATCACCCTCTTTCCAACATCATAATCTAATAAAACACAAGGTACCTTTCTGCTTTCTCTTTTCATTATATCATTACCCCAGAACATATTACATCCACTTAGGCATTGGTTAGGGGAGTGAACCCCCTCAATAAGTTTAATAGTTTGTTCATCCAAAGTTTTTAAGTTTTCCACCACTCTAAAGTTTCTTCCTAATACTCACATGTTAGAAAATGTATCATCTAACCCATTTCCTTCATGTTGGAAAGTTATAGATGTGAAGGAGTTAAGTATACTCTTTTTACTCTTAATAAAATCTTCAATTGTCATTGAAATAGTGTTCCTTCCCAACATGTTGGAGATTATATTTAAAGAATCACCTTTGACAATCAAGTATTTGAATCCTTTCTCCTTAGCTAACTTCACCCCCCAAAACATAGCAACAACATCTGCCACATTATTAGTTTGTGTTCCCAAATTGAAAAAGTAAGCAAGCAAAAAGTTACCTTTAAAGTCACGGAAAATACATCCACCTCCTGATTTCCTAGGATTCTCTTTCATATCTTCATCAAAGTTTATCTTGAAAAAACCTTCCATAGGTATTCTTGATCTTACTCCTCTTGGATTGATTTTTCTTTACATTTCAGCATTTATAATGTTCCAGTTTTTGAAAATATGTTTTTCACCCTCTAGAATTTCCACTTCCTTGTTTTTTAGGATAAAGAAAATGTTTTTAACAGCCTGTATCCATATTTTAGTATTATATTCCCCTTAAATATTTTCCTATTTCATTCTTTCTATACCTCCCACCATAAATTCCCAAGACTCGAGATCCATAGATTTTTAAGGCCTTGGTTGTGGAAGGGACAATGCCATTGAACCCAATATGTTGTGACATCTTGCATGCTAACCCAATTTAGCAAGAATAATGCAAGGATAGAGGATATGACCTGAAAATATAAAGTACAATTCATAAAGATGTGATTGACTATTTCAATTTATTTTTCACATAGTAAACATCTGTTAACCTTATGGAAACCTCTTTTAGAGAGGTTTTCAACCGTCAAAATCTTGTTTAACACAATAATCTAGCTAAACATATTAACTTTAGGAATAATATTTTTATTCCATATTTTTCCAAATAATAAATATTCAACATTCTCTTCTTCTTCGAAAAATTAAGCATAGGAAGATTTGACAGAAAAAATTCTTGTTTCTTTTTTGTCCCATACAAGTCTGTTGTGATCCTTTTTGTTATAGATTAGTTGATTCTGAAGAAAATAATTTAGACTTTCCTCTTGTATTTTTAAATCCTTCATATCCATCTCCAAATGTTTCCAAATCTGAAAACTCCCCTCCAACCTCATGTAGTTTTTTACCAAGACACCATATTTTCTTTCTAGTAGCTATTATATTTCTGGGAATTTATCCTCCAACTTGAAATTAACTACCCACTTATCTTTCCAAAACAAATTTTTTATGCCACTTCTAATTTTCCATCTACATCCTTGGCCCAAAATTTCCTTATTGATGTGAATCCAACTGCAAGAGGTTGAAATACCTCCAAAAACACACATAAACAGCTTTGCAAGTAAAACCAGGAGTTTCAAAATAGCTTACTTCTCATTTTGGAGTTCACACTGATCTATTACATCATTACCATTCTCCTTTTATTTCAAGACTACTCTAAAACCCTAAAATGCCAAAAACCCTAAAATGTAAAACAACTCAAATTGACCCCAAAATTTGCGTGCCAAATATGCATTCATAAATTAGGGCTCAAGAAAAATTTGGACTTATTCTGACAAGCACAACAAAAGTTAGTAAAGTTCTAAGACCTAGTCAAAAGTGGAAAAAACATTCAGAGCCAATTTTAGGCCACTAGATGATGGAATCCAAGCCTGAAAATGTGCCAAAATGAGCACAACCTTGCAAGAAAAGTTGACCCCAGCATAGTACTACTGTATATCTACCACCCTGTAAAATTTCAGGACGATCCAACGGTCGGATCAAAAGTTATGGCCTCTGCAAGTTATGCTCCCGCATCATTCTCCCCTGGTTGAAAAGAATTCAGCTCCTGCAAATTTTGTTGACGGAACTCATCTAATTTTGCACTATCAATTTTCCTCAACTCCCACTCAGGAATCCAAGTGTTTTCTTCATGCTGCAAACCTTCCCACTATACCAAATATCTATTGTAGCTCCCATGTCTAGTAGTGATTGTCTTTTGGTCCAAGACACGCATTACCCTCTCCTTTTTCTCCTTCGGCATCTGTTTCTTCCAGTTTATTTATTCCTCCTCTGCAACATTTTCATCATGACCTGGAAACTTATATAAATTAGAAACATTAAAAACTGGTGAGATAGCAAAGTTTTCAGGTAGCTCCACCTTGTAGGCATTATCACTCATTTTCTTCAGAATCCTACATGGCCCAATCTTCTACTTGAATTTATTATATGTTCCCTTTGGAAACCTCTCTTTTCTAAGATGAACCATCACCATATCTCCTTCTTCAAATACACTTACTCTCCTACTGGTATCTGCAGTTGTTTTATATTGTGCATTACTGACTTTCAACTTTTCCCTCACTTCATCTTGTAGCCGTAGAATGTGTTCTGCAAATGCTTCTGCATCATCACTAGTTTCATCTTCACCTGGTAGAACAATTAGATCAAGGACCCCCTTCAGATTCCTACCATATACAATCTGGAAAGGAGACCTCCCTGTTGACCTGTTTATCGAGCTATTATATGCAAACTCAGCTTGAGGTAAAGCTAAGTCCCATTGTTTTGGCTTTTCTCCAGCTATACAACGTAGGAGATTTCCCAAACTTCTGTTCACTACTTCAGTCTACTCATCAGTCTGGGGGTGATATGCACTACTGAACTGTAGTTGTGTCCCCAATTTCTTCCACAGAGTCCTCCAAAAGCGACTCAAAAACTTCGTGTCTCGATCTGAAGTGATTGTTTTTGGAATTCCATGCAATCTAACCACTTCTGAAAAAAACAAATCTGCAATTCTGGAAGCATCATTAGTTTTTTTACAAGAAATGTGCCATCTTAGAGAATATATCAACCACAACAAAGATAGAATCATTCCCTCATTGTGTGTTAGGAATCCCTAACACAAAATCCATACTCAGATCAACCCATGGCCCTGTAGGGATAGGCAATGGCATATACAACCCAGTATTCTGTGCATGACCCTTCGCCATTTGACACACTCTACATCTTTCTACAACCCTACTGATGTCCCTCTTTACCTTTGGCCAATAATAATTTTCTACGACAAGAGAAATTGTCTTACTTATACCAAAGTGTCCAGCCAACCCTCCACTATGCAATTCTCTTATAATATTTTCTCTCATCAAACCAGCAGGGATGCACAATTGTTTCCCTCTAAACAAATAACCATCCTGTATCAAATAATCAAAAGAATCACTACCTACTGTAGGCTCCTTAAGCTTTCTTACAACATCACCAAAATCAGGATCACCTTCATACAATTCCTTAACTGCCTCAAACCCTAGGACTTTATTTTCCATTGTTGTCAAAAGGGCTACACGCCTACTCAAGGCATCAGCAACTTGATTCTGCTTACCAGAATTATGCTTTAAAACAAAAGTATATTCTTACAAAAATGAAACCCATTTTGTATGCCTACTATTTAGTTTCTTCTGTGTGTTTACATACCTCAAGACTTCATGGTCAGTGAAGAGTAAAAATTCCTTTGCTACCAAGTAATGTCTCTAGTTCCTTAATGCCTGAACAATAGCATAAAATTCCACATCATAAGTAGAATATTTCCTCCTGACTTCATTTAGATTTTCACTGAAGATTGCCACTGGTCGTCCTTCTTGACTCAACACAGCTCCAATCCCAACATGTGAGGCATCACAGTCAACCTCAAAGACCTTGCTAAAATTTGGCAATACCAAAACAGGTGCTTATGATACTTTCTTCTTCAACAATTCAAAACTATTTGTTGCTGCCTTGGTCCATACAAACTCCCTCCCTTTTGTACACTCTGTTATGGGTGTAGCCATGCTACTAAAATTCCTGATGAAATTCCTATAAAAAGTTGCCAATCCATGAAAACTACGAACCTCTGTCACATTCCTTAGAATAGGCCATTCCAGAATTGCCTTTACTTTTTCCTCATCCATCCTCACTCCATCCCCTGATATGACAAATCCCAGAAAAACAAGACTCTTTTGAAGGAATCTACACTTCTTTAAGTTTACATATAGACTCTCTTTACGTAACAAGTCTAGCACTAATATCAGATGTAACAAGTGTTCTTCCACTGTCTTACTGAATATCAAAATATCATCAAAATAGACAACAACAAACTTACCATTGTATTCTTGGAGTACTCTGTTTATCAACCTCATGAATGTACTAGGTGCTTTAGATAGCCCAAATGGCATCACCATCCACTCGTATAATCCATCTTTTGTTTTAAAAGCAGTTTTCCATTCATCCCCTTCACAGATTCGGATCTGATAGTAACCACTCCGTAGGTCAATCTTGCTAAAATATCGGGCTCCCGCTAGCACATCCATCATATCATCCAATCGCGGAATTGGAAACCGATACTTAATTGTAATCTTGTTTATGGCTCTATTGTCTACACACATTCTCTAGTCTCCATATTTTTTGGGAGTCAATAACGCTGGAGTTACACATGGACTCATGCTTTCTCTCACTAACCCTTTCTGTATTAGATCTGTCACTTGTCTATTCAACTCTTCACTATGTGTCAGACTCATCCGATAGGCTTCCTGGTTTGGAAGGGCTGATCCTGGGATCAAATCAATATGTTGTTGAATATCTCGCTTTGGGGGTAACCCATCTGGTAGCTCATCTGGTATGACATCTTTGTATTCTTTTAGTATCTTTTCTGCTGCAATAGGTATATTAAAGCCTTCTTTCTGCAGCTTCTTTGACATTAGTGCATAACAACATCCAGCTTCTTCCATTTCTGTAACAAACTCTTTTGTAGCCAATAAGCCCTCACTCTTCTCTTCTTCCTTGAAGGGTAATAAGACCACCTTTACACCATCCTTCCAAAAGGTATATGTATTTTTCCCTCCATCATGTGTAACCTTTCTATCGTATTGCCAAGGCCTACCCAGTAATATATGACATGCATCCATTGGGATAACATCACACCACACCTCATCCCTGTAGGTATTCCCAATTGAAAACTTTATAAGGCATTTTTTATCTATGGTTACTTCATTTCCTTTCTTGAACCTTGATATATGATAGGGATATGGGTGCTTGTCACAGCTCAGATTCAGTTTATCAACCATTATAGTTGAAACCATATTTTCACAACTACCACCATCAATAATAATTTTACATACCTTTCCTCCAGAGGTGCATCTTGTTCGAAATATATTTATTTGAAGCCACGAATCAGATCCAGCAACATCACATTCTTTCTCCTTCCTTGGGAAAAACATCGTCCTCCTTATCATGAGGGTTTCACCCAAGTCTGCAGCAACCTCCATTTCTTCTTCCTCTTCAGCCTCAACCAGATTTACTCGTGGTTTTTCTCCTTGCCATCTATCTTGTGTAGGATAGTGCAGACACTCAAAAGCTCTGTGCCCCTTTTCACCACATCTGTAACATGTATATTGCCTTTGGGGGCTATTCCAGCCCCGTCCTCCATTATAACCTCTTCCCCTCTGAAATCCCCTACCTCTTTGGTAGTTACCATGGCTTTGACCAGAATCTTCATGCCCTTCTGTATTAGAGGATTCACCTTTTGTAGATTCAAATCTACCCCTGCCCCTCATTGGAGATGATGATGGACCTCTCTTCACACCTCTTCTAAAATTACTCCTCTTGTTCTTTTCCTCTGCCTTTAATGCAAGTTGATAAGCATCATCTAGGCTATGGATCCGGAGCATACTCAGCACATCTTGTATGGTGTAACTCAACCCATTTATGTACCGTGTAGCCTTTTTTTCTTCAGACTCTCCCTGTTCCACCCTGATTGATAACTTGTAAAATTCATTAGTATACTCCTCAATGTTGAGATCCTTCTGCCTTAGGTTTTGGAACCTTCGAAAGAGTGTCTGAGCATAATCTACAGGAAGAAACTTTTCTTTCAGCTTCTTTACCATTTTATTCTAGTTTCAGATCTTTCCCTTTCCATTCGTTTGTCTTTCATTTTGTAGGTGATCCCACTAGATCAATGCATGTCCAGCTAACTTAGTGCATGCAAACTTAACCTTCTTCTCCTCTGAAAGGGTTTTCCACTCAAAGAATTTTTCCATGCGATTTAACCAGTCAATCAACTCGTCTGGTCGTAACCCTCCACCATAATCAGGAACATTAATCTTGATGTCGTCATTCTTTCCCTCTAAAGCCTTGATCAATCTCTCCTCAAATGGTCTCTCATTCAAGGTTTCTTCATCTCTCTCATTTTCTTCTTCATCTCCTCCTTCATTCATTAATGGAGGCTCTTCTTCAATATCACTATCTGGGTTTGCATCCCCATTTGCATGTCTCCTTCTAAGGCGGGTAACTTCCCCCGTGAGCTCAACAACTTGTCTCTGTAGCTCCTGCATATGCCTATTCATCTGGGCATAACCTCCCCTCCCGCGTCTAGCCATGGTTATATAAAACAGAGGTAAAAACTACACATAAAAATGTAATATGTTACCTTAACTATTTCTGCAAGATCAAAATCCAGCTCTGATACCAATTGATGTGAATCCAGCTGCAAGAGGTTGAAATACCTCCAAAAACACACATAAACAACTTTGCAAGTAAAACCAGGAGTTTCAAAATAGCTTACTTCTCATTTTGGAGTTCACACTGATCTATTACATCATTACCATTCTCCTTTTATTTCAAGACTACTCTAAAACCCTAAAATGCCAAAAACCCTAAAATGCAAAACAACTTGGATTGACTCCAAAATTTGCGTGCCAAATATGCATTTATAAATTAGGGCTCATGTGAAATTTGGACTTATTCTGACAAGCACAACAAAAGTTATTAAAGTTCTAAGACCTAGTCAAAAGCGGAAAAAACATTCGGAGCCAATTTTAGGCCACTAGATAACGGAATCCGAGCCCAAAAACGTGCCAAAATGAGCACAACCTTGCAAGCAAAGTTGACCCCAGCATAGTACTAATGTATATCTACCACCCTGTAAAATTTCAGGACGATCCAACGGTCGGATCAAAAGTTATGGCCTATGCAAGTTATGCTCCCGCATCACTTATCCCAATTTATAGCCTTCCAAATGCTTGACCCATTGAAGGTAGAAGGTTTAAAAATCCATCTTTCATCATTAACATCCTCCCAATATTTATGTTTAAGCATTTTAGTCTAGACACTATCTTCCTTAATCAGTCATCATTCAATTTTGGATAGTATGGATTTTTTCATTTTAGTCTAATCCCTAAGTCCCAAACATCCTAACTTTTTAGATTTCATTTATCATTAAAATGTGGAATTTTTATATTCCTTTCAATAACTTATAGTAAATAGTATGAGAAGTACATAAGGCTTGAACCCTCTCGAGGGTATGTAGTGTAGCACTTAGCTCTGCCAAGGATAGTCCAGCCAATATATTACAATTATAAATGAGTAAAGATAGGTACACAAATTTGTGGAACAAAATAATCATTGCTAAGTAAAGTGTGACCCCTAAGAAAACATGTAATGTAACTTTTTTCTTAGTTTAATAATAGATGTCTAGTGAATGATGCCTAGAAAATACTAAGTTCAAAATATTTTGTCGATGTCAATCATAGTGACCACTAATAATTTTGTATGTGTTAACTTCTCATAGTGAATTTCCTGGTAATGATGCTTACTTCCCGCTAAACTCAAAATATTTCCATAATTTTCTCATTGCATTAATAGTTTTACTATTAATGAAGCCTAGTGACAACTTAGATTTAAATATTTCATTGTCACACATATTATAAACATCTAGGAACCAAAGTACATATGTTGTGACCCATCGATAGTGCATCTATTGTTGCATAGAGATCATTGCATTAATAGTTTTCATGTTAATGTTGATTAGTGACAACCAAGCTATAAATATTTCTTTGGGAAAAATTATGCAAAACAAAATCCATTTTTAGCACTTCCCAATTATTGATATTTTGTAAAAGTAGAATTTTTGATAGCCTATTCAAAAAAACCCATTTTTTCCCTTTTGACAGTCAATTATGTTCATGGTACATTAGTATTTCACGCATTTTAACAAAATTTCTCAATGCAAAACTTTTTCCATCTGATGATCCATAAATAATTGCGAAATATTTGTATACCATGTTTGTTGTAAGAAATGCATTTTTTCGCAAGAGGATCGAGAACTGTTTCCTAAAATTCTTGACATGGATAACAATTATTGTTCAAAGTTAACAAAATGGTTTTTCTTGAAAAGGTGAAGGAAAATAGATTTCTATTCGGAAAGGGCTATTATTCACTCATTTCTTTCGTAGACAATCAAACTTAAGTTAATGTTAGGGCCGCTAATTGAACTAAAGTTATAAATTCATTATTGAAATTACTTTTGCAGGTAGAATCATATGGAAATTATGATATTTAATGACCTAGGATATTATACAATTATAATTAATGAAAGAGATGTCCATTAAATGGTGTTTAGCTAACACTAAGTTCAAAATATTTTGTCGAGGAAGATGTTATTGACCACTAATATTTATATGTTTTCTTGTTAATGCATTAGTAGTTTTCCTATTAATGATTCCTAGTGAACACTAAGCTAAAGGTATATCATTTTGGTTGATCGTAGTAACTACTAGGATAAGAAGTATGTATTTATTTGTTAATGATTCTTATAAACAATTAAGATCTAGAAAATATGTTGCGGCTGACCCTAGCGACCACTAGGATAAGAAATATTTATGTTTTTACCCCTCAGAAGTGTAAGGATTGGTTTCTTTTTTCTCATTGCTATAATAGTTGTGCTTTGAAATAATCCTAGATACAAAGAAGCTATAAATAATTTGTTGTGGCTGAAATTAGTGACCACTAAGATCAACACTATGTATATCGTGATCCCCACCAGTTCAAAGATTGTAGAAATTTTCCTCATTCTAATAATAATTGTCTTGTGAATAATGCCTAGATACGACCAATATCTAAATATTTCGTTGTTGATGAACTTAGCGACTACTAGGACCTGAAATACGTAAGCCTTAAAGCCTCAAGAGTGCTTGTATTAATAGAATTTTCTCATTCAATTAATATTTTTACTTGAGTGTTGCCTAAAATATGCCATGGTTAAAATATGTATATCCTAACCCCTCAGTAGTGCATGTACTACAGTGCTTCACTCATTCCATTAATAGTAATTATGTGAATGATGACTGGAAATGATAAGTATGCATGATCCTACAAGGAACTAATCAGACCTAAGTAAAGGTTGATCCCTTATGAATACATGTATTACAACAATTTTCTCAAGTCAATAATAGATGTCCATTGAATGGTGTTTAGATAACACTAAGTTCAAAATATTTTGTCGAGGAAGATGTTATTGACCACTAAGATTTATATATTTTCTTGTTAATGCATTAGTATTTTTCCTATTAATGATGTCGAATGGCTGCTAAGCTATAGGTATATCATTATGGTTGATCGTAGTAACAACTAAGATAAGAAGTACGTATTTATTTATTAATGATTCTTATAAACCGTTAAGCTCTAAAAAATATGTTTCCACTGACCCTAGCAATCACTAGGAACATAAATACTTATGTTTGTACCCCTCAGTAATGTAAGGATTGGCGTTCTTTTATTCATCACAATAATAGTTAGGATTTGAAATAAGCCTAGATACGACGAATCTCTAAATAATTTGTTGTGGCTAAACATATTGACCACTAAGATCAACACTATATATATATTGACCCCCTACCAGTTCAAACATTGGAGATTTTTTTCTCATTCTAATAATAGTTGTCCAGTGAATAATGCCTAGATATGACCAATCTCTAAATATTTCATTCTAGCTTAACTTAAAAAATACTAGGATCTGAACTACCTAAGTCTTGAAGCCTTAATAGCATACTTTTCTCATTACATTAATATTTTTTAGTGGAGTGATGCCTAGTGAATGCCATGGTTAAACCTACATATATCTTGACCCCTCAATGGTGCATGTACAACCATGTTTTGCTCATTCCATTAATAGTAAGTTTGCGAATGATGATTAACAATCACTAAGCTCTCAATATTTAGTTATGGCTGACCCTAATAACCACTAGGATCAACACTTCTTTCATTTATTTGGCAATTATTTTCTAAGCTTACCTAATATTCAGAATTAGGGACATATGAATGTTTCCATAAATTCAATTAGGTCATTTGTCTCAGTAATTGTTTTTGTTGATCATGTATGTAATGTTCATGGCCATTTAATTTTTCAACACGGTGGGAGAGATGGTAATGTCGACAGTAGATGCTTATTTATATTCCAACAAATATGGCATAGTAATAAGAGATACCGTGTTCAATCCAGCTGCCTTACATGACGAATTTCAGCATTACTCATCTCTATTTTCTGTAGTACAAGATGAAAGTGTTGATGTTGATGTTGTAGACAAAAAGGGTATACCAGAAGATCAAGCGCTACGTTTCCGAGACATAAGGGAAATAAAAAGAGTTGTTATCCATTTAATTTCCACTAAACCAGAGGTGCTTCCATTTCTAAAAGTGTTCACTTCCTATCTACTTTATGCCAATTCCAAGGATGTGTCATTATTTTCTAAATTAGGGAAAAAAATAATAGGGTTTTTTGTTGGGAATGCATACAAAAGTTATTATAAACTTCTAGAGTCGAAATCCTTGTACAACTCAAAAACAATCAAGTCTTGGATGGCCCAAAGGAGAGTAAGAGATGTTTTGTAGAGTTGGGAATTTGACCCATTAGATAATATGGATGATTCTAATCTGTCTGATATCCTTATTAAAAGGTTTAGACTAGGAGTCTGTATTTGCATGGCCCTCATGAATAGAATATATGAAAATTCATCAATCTCTAAGATGGATGTTTCTTGGATCCCCTTAATTTATTTTATTATTGATGACAGAAAGATTCCCTCCTTCCTCTGGTCAATTTAGTGAGACAAAGAAATAATTTCTGTCAACAATGAAAATCATTTTACATGGCTTCCTATCTTTTCAATGTTTTCAATGGTGTTCTCAAATGTCTAGATTTCTGTCAAATCTAGTATCCTTTGAGCCCTTTGAAGGTAAATGAGAAATATTCATACTTGTATGCCCATCATTTCATATCACATATTCAACATATATGCACTTATTTGTATCCCACTTTCTATAAACAATTACATGAAACGACAACATCGATAATATATGATGTCATCCTCACTTCTATAAGGAAAATGGGAGCCCTATTCTTCTATACATAATATATAGTTATCATGATCGAGGGGATCCTTATACCTCCTTTTTAGTTTTCATATTATGTTCCAAACAAATTGGTAGAACAAGAAGTTGCATATCAGATTTGTCGCAGTGTTGTTGTAAAGTATAAGGAGAAGAAGATTAAAACACACCCCCCTTCCTGGGACATAGAAAATTTAATAGGTGGCCCAATTTAAAGGCTTCCTCGGCCCATATAAATTCATTTCATCTCCCCGAACACCCTTTAAGGCAATATGACAAAATAAAAAGGGTTTCTAAGCACCTAAATTCATATAAAGGAAAATCAAATATATCGTATGCTCACGTGCATGATGAAAATGACTGGGTATGGATTACCCAAACATAAGATAGTAGAATATGAAGGATACATGGGAAATTACACCTCCGAGAGAAATTATTATAAAGGAGGCTAGGAAGAGAAAGGAAGCTTTGTATTCATAACATTCACAAAATCCATGTGTTCTCTTATCTCCACTAATTGAATCTTGATATGAGTTTCAAGAAGTATTTCCTAAACAAAATGAAGCTCCAAATTTGGTGGCATATGCCTTAACTTCATTAGATGAATAATAGGAAACTATGAAAACTGAAATTTTAGCCACTGAAGCCCCAATGCAACCCTCTCAATCTTCTCCCTCCACTTCACATGAAGCGAGACAAAATTGGGTAGATAAATTATTAATTACACACAAAGAACATCCCGATTGGGAGGCATAAGAAGAGCCCTAAGTAAACATTGATTTTAATTCAAGGATGGGAACCTTGAGAAGAGTAACCAAAAATAATATTTCAACACTATAATCCATTATTTGACACAAAACTTCAGAAGCCCTCTTCAATATTACAAAGAAAAGGAAATCCAAAGGCTCCCAAGTGGTGCAATATGAGGAAGATTTGCAATCCTTGATAAGGCCACAGCTGAAGTATCTGTAGAAGTAGTGTTATGAGTACGTGCTAGAAATAAAGAGGTTGAAACTCAATTAAAGGCCACAGTTCCTCTCATAACAATTTTTGATGTAGAAGAGGCATTGCATGGCTTGTACAATAAAATAAAGAAATGCATTGGTGCAAAAGAGGTAGAATTTTTGTTGGAAAAGAATGAAAAAGTCATTACAGAAATGACACCATTGCAGAAAACATTAATATGGATGGGGTAGGGCGTTGAAAAAGGCATTTGTAAAGACCCTTCAATTATGACCATGGATGATATTGGTATATGCAAGACATATGCTAATTATATGAAGGAAAGACTAAGGGAATGAAATGGATAGGTAAAAAGAATTTCTTTGCAGTTTAACGACATTATTTCAAGAGGAAATCATATTTTCATAGAAGTTTCAATCATGGATGTATTTAACAGTAACCATGAATTGGTTTCTAATGAAGAGTTCGTGACATCACTCAAGAAATTATTGGTTAATTTTCAAAGGAGAATAGTTGAGGTGAATGAAGGAGAAACTTTGCATGTCATTGAGATTATTTCTAAAACAAGGGAAAAAATATAGAAAATTGATACTCTGAAGGAAATTGCCAAAAAATAAATTAGTAGTCAAAAGGATTTGCTTGAAAAGTCTATTGTGTTATATAGAAGCCCAATTGTTGACATAAAAAAGATAACCAGAGATTATCATATTTTCAAAAAATCTATTGAGGAGGCATGACAACGAGATGATAAAATAGGTCCTGAATGAGAGCAACAAACCAAGGAAGAAAATGTGCCCGCAGACTCGGATCATCAGTAGCCCATAGTTAAGGAAGAACCACAGTGAATCATAAATTGTAGTATCTAAGATAAGTGGGTAAGCATTGTAATATGTATGACATGTTAATAGATGAATATTTATAATTGATTGAATGTTCGTGTATATATTCCAAATGCCATACTCATCTAAACATGCACCTTTTTTTTGATATGCTAAGCTCCAAACATGTTTTTGTGGCATAAACTAGTGCACATTATGTTCAAATATCCATTAATGAGTACTAATCACTAAACTCACAATATATTACATGTTTTTTTGTTAAATCATAGTGACATGAAATATTAAAAAAATATGTTGCAACATAAGCTAGCAAACATTAAGCTAAAAATTTCATTCTTCATCTTGTTAAATGCTCGAGACATCTAAGCTCAAAATATTCTATTGTGGAAGCACCTAGATGTCGTGTAGCTCAAAATTTGTTAATTTTATTTGTTCAAACATACCGCCAAAAACTTGAAAACATTATGAGTATGCATATTCTAACAGATGCTAGCCTCTTAGAATCTTAATTTAATGTGTTAAATCCTTGCGACCGCTATGCTCCAAATATTATGGGTTAAATCTTAATGAACACTAAGCTTAAATTATTACATCATTGTAAAGGCTAGAAATCATTAAGATCAAATAAATTTCATTTAAAATGTTAAATCATGTTAAAAGATTTGTTTTAAATATTATATTATGGTAGTACGTAGTGATCACTAATTTCCTACTACCTTAATTTAGTTTGTGAATCCCTAGCTACCGCCAAGCTCCAAATAATATGTTATAGCAATACCTAGCATACGCTAGACTCACAATATCTTTCTTTATTTTGTTAAAACCTAGCGACCACTTTGTTCCAAATATTACGATGCGGCAATGTCTTATTGGCGTACAACTTCAAAATATCCGTTATTGAGTACCGATCACTAAGCTATAAATAAGGTATTGTGTTATACCCTAGCGGTAACTAAGATTGCAATAGATTTCTAATTTTTGTTAAATCCTAGTGACAACTAATATCTAAATAATATGTAACAGCATAAGATAGCAAACGCTAAGCTAAAAAATTCATTCTTTTTCTGGTTAAATGCTCGTGACATCTAAGCTTGAAATATTCTATTGGGGGAACACATAGATGCCGTGTAGCTCAAAATTTTTTAATTTGATTTATTAAAGCATACCACCGAAAAATTACAAACAACATGAGTATGTGTATTCTAGTGGACACTAGCCTCCTAGAACCTTAATTCAATGTGTTAAATCCTTATGACCGCTATGATCCAAATATTATGGGTTAAATACTAACAACGTCAAGTTTAAATTATTACATCATTGTAAAGGCTAGTGACCGAAGCTCAAATCAATTTCATTTAAAATGTTAAATCCTATAGAAAGTTTTTTTAAAATATTATGTTGTTGCAGTACATAACGGCCGCTAATTTCATACTACCTTAATTTAATTTGTGAAATCCTATCGACTGCTAAGCTTCAAATAATATTTTGCGGCAATACCTAGCGGAGGCTAGACTCAAAATATATTTCTTTATTTTGTTAAATCCTAGCGACCGCTATGTTCCAAATATTCTGATGTGACAATGTCTTAGCTGCCTACGATTTCAGAATATCTATTATTGAGTACCGATCGCTAAGCTCAGAAAATGTTTTCGAGGCATAACCTAGTGGTGCTAAGCTCGCAATATATTACTTATTTTTTGTTGAATCCTACTGACAACATATCTTCAAATAATATGTTACAACATAAGCTAGCAGACGCTAAGCTAAAAATTTCATTCTTTCTCTTGTTAAATGCTTGAGACATCTAAGCTTGAAATATTCTATTATGGAAGCACCTAGATTCCATGTAGCTCAAAATTTGTTAATTTGATTTGTTAAAGCATACCACCGAAAACTTGCAAAAAATATAAGTATGCATATTATAGCGTACGTTAGCCTCCTAGAATCTTAATTTAATGTGTTAAATCCTTGCGACCACTATTCTCCAAATATTATGGGTAAAATACTAATGAACACTAAGCATAAATTATTACATCATTTTAATAGCTAGTGGCTGCTAAGATCAAATCAATTTCATTTAAAATGTTAAATCATGTTGAAATATTTTTTTTAAAAAAACATGTTGTTGTAGTACATAGCGGCTGTTAATTTAATACTACCTTAATTTAATTTTTGAACTCCTAGTGACTACTAAGCTCCAAATAATATGTTTTGGTAATACCTATCAAACACTAGACTCTAAATATATTTCTTTATTTTGTTAAATCCTAGCGACCACTATGTTCCAAATATTATGATGTGGCAGTGTCTTAGTGGTATATAAATTCATGATATTCATTATTGAGAACTGATTGCTAAGCTCAGAAAATGTTTTTGACACATAACCTAGCAGCTGCTAAGCTCGCAATATCTTAATTATTATTTTTTGAATTCTAGTGACAACATATCTTCAAATAAAATGTAGCAACATAAGCTAGCAGACGCTAAGCAAAAAAATTTCATTCTTCATCTTGTTAAATGCTCGAGACATCTAAGCTCAAAATATTCTATTGTGGGAGCACCTAGATGTCACATAGCTCAAAATTTGTTAATTTTATTTGTTAAAGCATACATTACCGATAACTTGCAAACATTATGAGTATGCATATTTATAGTGGGCTCTAGCCTCCTAGAATCTTAATTTAATGTGTTAAATCCTTATGACTACTATGCTCCAAATATTATGGGTTAAATCTTAACAAAATTGCTACGCTCAAATTATTGCATCATTGTAAAGGCTAGTGGTTACTAAGCTCAAATTAATTTCATTTAAAATGATTAAATTTTTTTGTGAAAGAATTTGTATTTAAATATTATGTTGTGGTAGTATGTAACAACCACTAATTTCATGCTACCTTAATTTTTTTTTGAAACCCTAGCTACCGCTTAGCTCCAAATAACATGTTGCATAATACCTAGCGGACTACTAGACTCGCAATATATTTTTTTATTTTTTAAATCCTAGAGACCGCGTTATGTTCCAAATATTATGATGTGGTAGTATCTTAGTGGCCTATGACTTAAAAATATCCAATATTGAATGTTGATCACTAAGCTATAAATATGGTATTGTGTTATTCTAGCAATCTGCTAACTTGCAATAGCTTTCTTGTTTTTGTTAAATCCTAGGGACAACTAATATCCAAATAATATGTTACAACATAAGCTAGTGAACGCTAAGCTAAGAATATAATTCATTAATGTGTTAATTGTTAGTAGTCGTAATGCTCAACATATTAGTTTTATTGGCCTTCCATAGAGACTAATAATATTGTGGCCTTCCATAACAACCCTAATGAATTAATATATATGACAACACTCTATCTTCCACCAATAATATGTGGCCTACTAATAATATTGTTTTAAAAGAATTATATCATCATGACTACAAAGCTATGTGATTTTTTGTCATGGCTTAACAGGTGGAAAAGGAACTATAAATTTAAATACATAGTGATTAAAATATTTAATATATAAAATGTAGGCATATATATAATATGTTTACCTTCCATTGCACAAAAAATTATCTCACAATTGAAAACTTAATATGATTTTATAGTTTTAAACCATTTTTTAACCTCAAATATCTTCTCACAAATTCAACGTGAATTCAACCATATAAACAATGTACGATGAAATAATTACCTCAGGTTGTTTCTATCATCATAATAAAAGGGAAAAACGGTAGACATAATGAATACCAAAAAATATTTTGAGTCTTGCTAAACATTACAATTTTTAAAACTAGTGATTATGTGACTGGCCATCATTATCAGGAAAAAAAATCTAGAGGGGGACATAGAATGGCGAAAAATTGAAAGTGTTCAAATGAAATAAAACTAGATCTAAAAAGGGATTAAATTTTCTTTGGTTGGGACAAGATAAATTCCTTATTTTCTTGAATAACAAGGCAATGTGAAAAAATGATAAGAAGGAACCGTTAAGCAGAGTTGGGCTACAGAGCACATTTTTGTAGGGCAAAGTAGGGTTGAAATGACGTGAAAAATATAGGAACTAGTAATCACAAGGTGGTTTGATAGAACGATCAGAAGGAACCGGTAAATAGAGTTAGATCGCTTAGCACATTTTTTTAGGGAAAAATAGGGTTGGACTGATGTGAAAAAGACGGGATCTGGTCAAAGACAGAATGACTGAACAAGCCCTCAATAAAAAAGGTACACATTTAGTATAGTATACGTTTTTGATAAATACCTGATTTAGATATGAGATTATTTCATGCTTAGTGATGTCGTTTAAAACACCATATGCTATAAATAACTAACTGTCTACACTATTTTTCCACAAACCCTTTTACTTCCCTAGTTTGTGTACGCCCTTTTGTTACTGCATGATTGTTCCCTTTTTGTTAATCCACAAGTGTGATTATAATTACTATTTTATTGTTCCCTGGTCAAAATGACCAGGATTATTGCAATTCGCCCTGCAATCTATGACTTGTTTGTATTGTTATATGATTTCACAAGCTGTTATTCTGCTAGACCAAAAAAGCAAAAACCCTAAAAATAAGTTCTCCGAGGTATTTAATATTTTTTCTGTCACATTCCACATTAGAAATTTTGAAAATAAAAAATTTGCACAATATTGATATTTGAAAATTAGAGTGGGGTGATTTGTGTTAATCTTGAAATTTCAAATTCTCAAAAATGCAGGGGAATTTACAATTCGAATTTTGAATTTACCGCTCATTAATAAAAGGTGCAGGATATCGAAAAAATAAACAATATTGAAAACAATAGATTTTGTTATTGGCTATAGCTTAAATAGTTAAAACATAATAAACCATATAATGTTATAATAAAACGGAAGAAATAAAGTGTATGAATGTATAGGAACATTTATTTATATTTATATCAAAATCAACCTACATAATGTTAGATATAGTGCCCTAATGAAACATAATTCTCCAATAACTTTTTACCACGTGGCATAGTTGAACTAGATAGTTAGAAAACATTATAATTAACACATTTATTATGAAATTTAAATATAAAGAAACAATTATAAAATATTTCGAGACTATATGAAACCGCGATAATATAATATAAATAGTTGGATCTTTTTTCATTGTCATTGTTGTCAAGCTGCATTGATGGAAAACAGTGTGGTGTAGGTGTTGTGAGGTGTTAACGAGTCTGTAAAAAGTTTTAGGAAGCAAGAGATGTGAAGGTTGATTGGTAGTTCCAGCCCTCAAAGAGGTTTTAGGGTGTTACAGTTTCATTGCAATCTTGGAAAAAGGGATTGAATCACATAGGAAAGCTTGAAATGGTTAGAACATTTGATTGAGATAAAAAATTTCATGGTTATCAAGATCTTAGATCAAAGATCCTAGTATTGTGTGGTTTCATTGTTGGCTTGGGGCACTATGAGCTTCAATAGAACTATTCCACTCTTCAACCAACTCCCAGCATCATGGTATTTTCCGTTGAATGAAGAAAAGTATTTATTGCGGATCGGTGTGATATTTGGAGCACTTGGTGTTATAAAAGAACATGTGCCAAGTTTTTTATGGTTCCCTAAAATTTATGTGCAATCGTGTTGGCGAGGGAATTTGTCGGGTGGACAAATTTGTGAATTCCTTGCCAACGCTCTAGGAATCTAAGTCCCTCTACTTAACCGGTGCAGCTGTCGTGTATGCATGGGAAAAAAAGCATGGATTTCTGTGGTGGCCTTTTGGTCTAGGATCCAACAGGGGCACTCCACTGATCCTACAAAAAATGCTTGCAGTTTTCTGCAAGGGGGGAATTTTCTATGAAGGTGGGAAAATGAGTGAGAAAAGAGGTAGGAGAACTAATGTTGTAGGTAGAAAATCATATTACTGCACACAATAGTTAGAAACTTTAACACATGCATTTATGAGAAGAAGCAACCTTGCAAATGGCAACAAGATGAGATAATATTGTGAACTCAAAGCTTCTAAAATCTCCTCATTAAAAAGGCTACCAAATCCTTCTTCTTTTATTGATGCTTAAACAGAAGTTGTACATAATGTGGAAATGGAAGAAATTTGAGAATGGAGGGAAGTAGAAGAAAATGGCTATCTCCTTTGCTTTCTCTAAGCACAATGCACTCGTGAGTTTACAAGATCAATCACCAACCCCGTACAATGGAATGAAGAATCCATTAAATATCTTGCAAGAAACGGTTACAACTTCTTTTTTGTTAGCAAGAAATGGTTTACAATATTTTCAGTCATTCGCGTCCATTCAGATTCTTGATTCGCGAAGAAACGCCAATGGCAAAAAAAACAGACTTTTCATAATGCAGTTGTTACACTTGTTTTGTAACTTTAAATTTGAACCTTTCATCTTGCCTTTGAAACTTTAAACCAGAGCCGTCCACGTGGGAGAAATTTACTGGAGCGGGCATGGAGGATTCCTTTTGCATTTTCTGACTTTATAGAGATTTGACATTTTTTACATTTTTGGTTTTCTCACCCGCTTTTGATATAAGCCTAATCTGTGGCGTCACTTGAGTGGAGACAGAGTCATGGGTCACTTTTATAAATTTTACCTTTTTCCAATGCGGGCTCAAATTCTCAAATCTCCCTGATGATCTACCTCCCCGCTTTGACTCTTTTGATGCGGGCTTAATAGTTGACTTTTTACCAGGCGTGGGTGGGGTTGTGGGTCACTTTTTAACTTTAAACCCCCTTTAATGAAAAAGGCTCAAATTCTAAAATATCCTCGACAATATTCCTCCCCGCTTTGACTCTTTTGATGCAAGCTCAACATTTTACTTTTTCCCTCATAGCATGATCGGGGCTCCGGGTCACTTTATGACTTTTAGCCCTTTTTACATAAAGGCTCAAAAACACAAATTGCTCCATCGACACGCCTCCAATTAGATATTTCCACGTACCCATTAATGGGGCCAAAATTTTATGGGGAAGAAAATGGTCGTCATTTACAACGATGAAAAAATGCAGAGAAGAAGAAAACTCCACCATTTCATGCCTGATTTTCAAATTTCTTTCACGAACCAAAGAATTGAAAACAATACAAGGTTTGATGATCCATGGCCATAGAAATATTTACAATTTCATTCAGATGAGGACAAAAATAAAATTATCACGCATCTAGAAAGGAAAACAGAAAATTTATCAAAACGTGCAGACTGTAGAGTTTAAACAACTTTAAAGCATGAATTTCTCTATCTTTTCAGACTTCTAACTTTACTTGAACACTTCTGGAGGGCAAGAGCTCAAAATATTCAAAATTTACTTAGAAAATGAGGGGGGAATTTTGAGGGTGACAATAGATGGCTATAGCTTGGGGACATGACATGGATTGAGCATAGTGAAGACATGACATGGGAATCTAAAATCTCAATCTCTAGACCCTATAATTCATTGACCAGTGTCTTATCCATTGGGCCTTGTAGAGTCATGAAAAAATTCAAGAAAGAAAGATCAGAAGAAGGAAACACACAAACAAGCAACAGGAAGGAAACACATGACACGCAACAGAAGGGGAAACAAAACCACACAAGGGAAAGGGAAACACACCTAACAATCACATATGTTACAAGGCAGGGGACAACCCACTTTCACTGATGATATAATTTCAATTATTTCCTACTCTGAGGAAATTCCATTGGTGTTCCATCCAAATATGAGAGAATAAAAGCGTTCTCTCCACAAGCTTCATGAATTTGGAATGGGTCGAGTCATAATTAATCAAATTTTCCATGGCTACCTTTTGGTTCTCTTCTCTTGTCCCATAGCAAGATGAAGTCTCCAACTTTGAATTCTCTTGCCTTGGCCTTCTTATCAAAAATATTCTTTACTTTCAATTGGTGCTCCTTAATGTGATCCACCACTTGCAATTTATTTTCTTCTAGCTTCTCGAGAAAGAGGATCCTCTTGTCAATGGAATCCTTATATTGACCATCTTCTATTGCCTGTAGCAGCTTGAAAGCTGGCATCTCAATTGTGAGAGTAATTTTTGCTTCAACTCCATACAACAGTTGGAATGGTGACATACCTATTTCCTTATTGGGAGTGATCCTATCCACCCACAATGCAATGTACAACCTTTTGTGCCAATTCCTTTGATTCTCGTTTACAAGCTTGCGGAAAATGGTCACAATGTTCTTGTTTCTTGATTCAGCCTGTCTGTTTCTTTGTGGATAGTAGTCAGAAGAATGAGATAAGGAGATTGCATAGACATAGAAAAAATTGGTCAGTTCTCTTGAATAGAAATAGGTAGCATTATCTGCTACAATCTTCTATGGCACTCCGAAACGAACTATGATATTCTCCTTGATGAAGTGGCATATGGTTTTAGTTTTGGCTTGTTTGGCCGGAATGGCTTCCACCCATTTGGTGAAGTATTCTATCGCTGTGAGTAAATAGGTGTTCCCTATGCTTGAGTGATGGTTCAGAACACCAATGAAGTCCAGTCCCCACTGTTGAAATGTTTCTTCAATAACCACAGGTCTGAGTGGTAATGCAGTGAGTTATGGTCTTCCAACAAATTGTTAGCATGCTTTGCATTTATAAACCCAATCTTGGGTGTCTGCAAAGATAGTGGGCAAATAATACCTTCCTTGGAGGATTTTGTGTGCAGTGTTCATTACAAAAAAATTTCCACCACATGTTTGGTCATGGTATGCTTTAAGAAACTTTTCTTGTTGCTCTTTATCTAAGCACATGAGGAAATAACCATCTAGGCCTCTTTTGTAAAGTGCATGATTCCAGATTACAAATTTAGCTTCCTTCAACTTGAGTGTTCTCATTTGCTTGTAATTAAGATGGGGAGGGCATTCTTCATAAGTCAGGTAATAGGAAATATCAGAATACCAGTCATCAGTAGGGGTGACAAAGAGAACCCATGGGTTGTTTTCTGAACAAGTTGAGCAAGCAAAATTTTCTTCTCCATGTTGAACTCTGAGTGTTTCATCTTTAGCAATCAAATTACACAAGCCATTTCCCCTTACCAGATTGGAGGTTTGAATCACCAAGTCATATTCTTGAGTCCTTGCAATCCAATTTCCTCTTTTAGCTCTAGGATCCTCCTGTGTCAAGATTGAATTGATTGCACTGCCAGGGACTATCACCACCGTATGGGAATTGAGGATGTAAAACCTAAAGGTTTTTACAGCCTTGACCATTGCATAGGCATGCTTCTCCAATTGGCTGTATTTTAGCTCATGCTTTTTCAAAGGATAACTCATGAAAGCAATAGGGGCTTCCACACCTTCATCATTTTTCTAAAAGAGAACGGCAGAAAGTGTATGCTCTGATGCATAACAATACATGATGAATTCTTTGATAAAATTTGGAGATACAAGAGTCGTAGCCTTGGCAATGGATTTCTTGATCTCTTCAAATGCTGCCTTCCCTTCATTGTTCCATTTGAAGTTTTCTTGTGGTTTCATCATGGAAGTGATGTGCTTCATCAACTTAGCAAACTCAGGCACAAAACGACAAAGAAAGTTCACCTTTCCAAAGAATGAATGAACTCCTTTCTTGCTTATGGGTAGGGCTAATGCTTGAATGGATATAATCCTCTTAGGATCAATGTGTGCTCCATGTTTGTTCACGATGTGCCCCAATAACTTGCGTTCTGTGACTCCAAAATGCACTTTTTTGGATTTAGTGATATGCCATGTTTCCTACACCTTGAAAGTACCTATTCCAAGTGATAGATATGATCTCCCCTCTTATTTGAAAATACTGTGAGGTCATCAAGATATATGAAAATGCAACGCTTCAAATCTTTGAAGGCCAAATCCATTGCCCTTTGGAATGTAGCTCCTGCATTGATTAGGCCAAAAGGCATTCTGCTGTAGGCAAAAGTGCCCCAAGGTGTTGTAAAGGCTATCTTGGTGCGGCCCTCCTCTGCCACTTTGATTTGATTATATCCTGAGAATTCATCAAGCAATGAAATCATTTTAGATATAGTGATTGCTTGCAGGATATGGTCCATGATAGGAAGAGGATAATTGTCCTTTAGTGATGCTTGGTTCAGGTTGCAAAAATCTACACATATCCTTATTTCACCATTTTTCTTCCACACTGGCACAATGTTAGCCACCCACGTTGAATGGTGGATGGGAAAGATGATCCTTGCATTAAGCATCTTCATTACCTCCTCCTTGATGGTATCAGCAAATTTGGGTTGTATGACCTTTGTTTCTGCTTGAAGGGCTTAACACCCTGCTTCAAAGGAATTGATTGATGTATTTCCTTTGGTTGGAAGGATTTGATTTCATCATAAGAGTAGGCCAAGACATCTGAGTATTTATTGAGTAATGCAACAAACCTTCTTTTTTCTTCAGGTGAGCAACATTTTCCAATATTGACCATCCTTGGTTCCTCCGGGGTACCAATGTTTTCTTTATCAAAATCAGCTGGGCACCGAGAAGATTGCTTTTATTTCTCTTGAATGAATTTTTCATGTTTGTCAAAGAGGTCTTCTAAAGAGACTAGGCCTTTGGGAATTTTGTTCTCTTTCAATTTGATTATTCCCTCATCACTAATCCCTTAAATTCCTTCTTTCTCTTCTTTGGGGGCTGCTTCTTGGTGTGGATTTTCACCTCCTTTGAAGAAGAGATTATTGAAATTACCCCTTTGCTCTTAAAAGGCTAGAATTTGATTATCATCATTGACAAATTGCCAATGATTTGCATTATCTGGTACACTAGGCCTAAATACCATTTCAATGGTCACTTTGTCTTTACCAAAAGAAGGATGAGGTGTCACTAGGGAAGATGACACTGCAAGAGAATCAACCTTTTCATTTTGTTCCCTTGGAATAGCTTCAATGGAAAATGCATCAAAAGATGCAATGCAGTCCCACACCCTATTTCTGTAATATCGGAGTCTTGGATTCTTCACCTGATATTGTTGGCAGACCTGCTTTACTACAACCTCTGCATCACCTCGACATCTTAGTTTCTTGATTCCCATGTCCTCTGTTGCACTCATGCCTAAGAGTAGTTCTTCATACTCTACAGTGTTATTTGTATTATCAAATTGTAGCTTGTAGGCAAATGGGTACAACTCGTTGGAAGGAGAGTACAATACTGCACCAGCTCCCGAGCCTGCACTTGAATGACTACCATCAAATTCCATTGTCCAAATTTGATCTTCCTCTTCCTCCATGAGAAGTGGCAAGTTCTCCTCTTTTTTTGATGTGAGGAAGTAGTTTCCTAACCCACAATCTTGAAAGAGAATGTTTGCTTTTGGATCATTAGACCTTCATACTGTGAACTTCATCTTTCTTACTAGTAGAAACTTCTTCATCTCACCTTTTATTGGGATAGTTACAGATGACCAATCCATTTTTATCTCGCCACCTAGGTCTCTATAGAAACTCCTACTCAATAGCATACCAAAGGATGATAGGATGCCTGCTACCAGTATGGTTAGGAGCACCTTCTTGTCTAGAAAATCAGCTAGTGCTACATGTGCATATTTGATTATTCCTACCAATGGCACTTGTTTAGATTTCATTGAGTAGTAGGTGACATTTACTCAGGTCAAGGTGAGGCCTAGATCATTTGCAACTTTGACTGGCATCACATTGTCTGAGGCTCCGGAATCTATGATACAATTATTTAGCTGGAAGCCTTTAATGAGGAGTGACAGGTAAAAAGGTTCAACCCTCTTGGTTTTAGAGGCACTAAGGGCTAGCATGTTTTGGGAATGTGGTGTGGATGGTGTGGGCAGTAAGCCTTTAGAATTAGGACTTGAGGATACATGGTTACCACCAGGAATTGTATTAATGAACCTGTCAAATTGGGCAGGGTGTGTTTGTAGGTATTCTATTTCTGAGAGCTAGACTTTGGTTTTGCTTGCATATTCCACAAAGTCAAAAGTGAGGAAGAGGTTCTAGAAATGGAGGAACATTTACATGGAAGAGGATTTGCTACTTTGGGTGTTGAGTTCTCTTTTTCAGGTGTAGCAATCGGCTTGGAAGGGGGTGAGAGTGTAGCTTTTGATTGAACCTTAGATGTTTTTGTAGGAACAACATTTAAAGGAGAATTGTTCTTAGCAACTTTTGAGCTGCGAGAAGAATTACATGACTTACTTGGCATAGTAGCATGATCCCTGACAACCAGTGAGTCTGGTTTTTCTTTGGACGACTCCATAGAAGGTGGTAATGGTGATCTTCTGCTGATGATTTTATTTTGTGTGACCTCTAGGGAGAATCTTCTTTATTCTTCTTATCCTTTACCGCAGCTGTTAAGGATGAAGCACCTTTCTTGGATTATGCACAAGTGAAAACAACACATGAGAAACTTGGAGCTTCTTCATCATTCTCATCTTCATCATCAATGTACTCAATTAGGCCATTGTGCATATCAACTTTCTCAACCTCAAGATAGTTTTCATAGTCTTCCATATTTTCTTCTTCAGTTTCATCAATTTTTGCTTCCTCCTCCATCTCTTGAGTGTCACAGATAGCATTGATTGGTGGTGCTTCAAGAGCAAGCCACCAAGGAGGTGGAGCAATCCTTGGCCTATCTGGAGGGTTTGGTTTCCTTGAAGCATTTCACATTGTGATCTGAGATAGCTACTTCTTTAAGGCAACCAAGTCATTTGCCATTTTTTGGAACATTGGATCCGCGGTGATTGAGTTTGAATTCTAACCCTATTGTTTCCCATTTGGGCCTTTCACTTTACCAAACAAGATTAGATCATCATCAGTTTCTATTGCATGGTCTTGAGATTCCCTTAATATTCTTGGTTGGGATCTTCTAAGGAAGAAACCTACTTCTGATGGCAAGGCTCTGATGAAGAATCTCTTCAAATTATTTTTAGGAGGCACCACATCTTCAGGGATCCTTCGTATCACTCTATCATATCTTGCTACAAAGTCTCTCATTGACTCGGAGGTTTCTTTTTTCATTTGTACCAATTGGACCAAGAGACCCTAGCAATCTTCCATGGTCTTGAACCTATGTTCGAATGCACTTCTTATATCTTCCCAACAGGTGACAAACCTCAGGGGTAGCATGTAGAACCATTTGCCAACTTTCTCTTGAAGTGACTCCACAAAGAGTCAGACTGACACATCTTCATCCTCAATGCCCAACACACTGCAAGCGGTGATAAATGCTACTACATGTTCTTCAGGGAGCTGAGAACCATCCCCTTTAAATTTTGGGAAGCTTTTTCTTAAGCCTCTCGGTAGCTCATGGAGTGGTTGAGCGAGAGCAAGTGGACCAGTGTTTCCTCTCCATGGTACATTAGGTTTTATGGGCCTCACGATCACAACCCCCATTCTATTTATGTTTCTAGCTTCCAATCTTGCTAAGGTTGCGGCCTCTGCTACTGCTCTTTCGTCTGTCTTAGCTTGAAGTCTCTCGATTTCTTCGAGTTGAGCTCTTATTTTTCGTCAGCTCTCACCTCTCTTTCTCTAGCTTCTTCTTTGGTCTTCCAGTGAAGTCTACAAGGTTCTCATTGATGTATGGGAATTCACCGTCCAAAGGATTGGCAACACTCAAGTTCCCAATGTAACCGATTGCTTGAAAAGGAAGCCTGTGGATTCCGAGTGGCTCTTGTCTCCTTTGAAATTCCTCAAAAATGGGATCATTTTGTCCTCTTTGTCTCTGTTGCCAGGTGAATCTTCTATCCGCCATCTTGAAAATATATGCTCTTATTTGCGGTGTTGGAATTTGTCTTTGCCTCTCCAATTCAACAACACATTCTTCTTCAAGGTCCATAATTCTTGTGGCAATGAAGTAGTGATTGGCACTTTGTCTGTTATGTCAGATAGCTCCCCTTAAATCTAAAGCAACATCTTCTTAGATGTGGAAGAGAAATTCAGGTCTTTCAACAGGAGGGTTTCCTGAAATAGCCGTGATTTGAATCCATGTGGCTCATATAGCCATTCGAATTACAGAATTTTTTTTTTTGAATTTTGAATTTTGAATTTTCTAACCTTGTGGTCGCATTCAGGTGCAAATGCTACTAAATTTGCCCCATGGTGGACGCCAAAAACTGTTGGCGAGAGAATTTTTTGGGTGGACAAATTTGTGAATTCCTTTCCAATGCTCTAGGAATCTAAGTCCCTCTACTTGACCGGTGCAAATGCTGTGTATGCATGCGCGAAAAAGCGTGGATTTCTGTAGTGGCCTTTCGGCTGGGGATCCAACAGGGGCACTCCACTGACCTTGCGGCAAATGCTTGTAGTTTTCTACAAGTGGGAATTTGCTATGAAGGTGGGAAAGGGAGTGAGAAAAGAGGTAGGAGAATTAATGTTGCAGGTAGAAAATCAGATTCCTGCACACATTAGTTAGAAACTTTAACACATGCATTTATGAGACGAAACAACCCTGCAAATAGCAACAAGACGAGATAAGATTGCAAACTCAAAGTTTCTAAAATCTCCTCATCAAAAGGGCTACCAAATCCTTCTTCTTGTATTGATGCTTAAACAAAAGTTGTACATAATGTGGGAATGGCAGAAATTTGAGAATGGAGGGAAGTAGAAGAAAATGGCTATCTCCTTTGCTTTCTCTAAGTACAATGCACTCATGAGTTTACAAGATCAATTGTCAACCCCGTACAATGGCGTGAAGAAGCCATTAAATATCTTGTAAGAAACAGTTACAACTTCTTCTTTGTTAGCAAGAAACAATTTACAATCTTTTTAGTCATTCGCGTCCGTTCAAATTCTTGATTCGCGAAGAAACGCCAATGGCGGAAAAAACCAAACTTTTCATAATGTAGTCATTACACTTGTTTTGTAACTTTGAATTTGAACCATTCATCTTGCCTTTGAAACTTTAAACCAGAGACGTCCACGTGGGAGAAATTTATTGGAGCAGATGCAAAGGATGCCTTTTACATTTTCTGACTTTATAGAGATTCAGAATATTTTACATTTTTGGTCCGCTCACCCATTTTTGATATAACCCTGACACGTGGCTTCATTTGAGTGGAGACAGAGTCGCGGGTCACTTTTATAAATTTTACCTTTTTCCAATGCGGGCTCAAATTCTCAAATCTCCCCAGCGATCTGCCTCCCCGCTTTGACTCTTTTGATGCGGGCTTAATAGTTGACTTTTTACCAGGTGTGGGTGGGGTTGTGGGTCACTTTTTAACTTTAAACCCCATTTAATGAAAAAGGCTCAAATTCTCAAATCTTCCCGACAATCTGCCTCCCCACTTTGACTCTTTTGATGCGGGATCAACATTTGACTTTTTCCCTCATAGCATAATCGGGGCTGAAGGTCTCTTTATGACTTTTAGCCCTTTTTACATAAAGGTTCAAAAACACAAATTGCTCTACCGGTCCGCCTCCAATTAGATATGTCCACGTCCCTGTGGATAATGGGGTCAAAATTTGACGGGGAAGAAAATGTCCGTCATTTACGACTGTGGAAAAATGCAGAGAAAAAGTAAACTCCACCATTTCGCGCCCGATTTTCAAAGTTCTTTTGCAAACCAAGGAATTGAAAACAATACAAGGACTTCTTGTATTGTGGATCATTTAAAGGATGTTGGCACCGAGTGATTTAAAATAACTAGTGAAAATGTTTAAAGAGTTTCCCAGAAACAACATGTTCAGTCTGCAAAACGAAGGAATTGGTAATGTGCGGGTCAAATGGAAGTTACGGGTACTAAGAAGAGTTCAATCTCACTTTAAGCTTCTCCCCAAGTATATGGGAACGAGTGCAATGCGGGTCAAAGTTGGATGTTTATAAGGTCTTGTGCCGCAACTGTCAACATTCTTCTAACTTCCGAACTAGGTAGAAAGAAACTCGTGTTTTTTTGGTTACTTCACAATGTTCGGGCACAATTGGAAACAAAAGAACTCGTTCTCCGCATTCACATATTAACCAAATTACAAAGAAACTATATTAAGGTGTTTGGGCACACTATAGTTTGTAAGTACATGTTAGGAGCAAACTGGTGTTCACCGCAACACTGTTAAAGACTGAAATACACATAAACCTTTGTATTGCGGGTATTGGATGTGAATCGGGCATTTGATGCTCTATACGAACTGGTTCCAGTGTTCCCTGAAGCTTGGCTTTGTCCGCAGAGTGAAGGATGGCGTGTATTTCGGGTCTATTGTTCAAATTGGGAACAAGAGGCTTTGAAAGAACAATTCCACAGGACCACATTGATAAGAGTTAAGGATGAGAGGGGAGTCGAGCTGATCGGGTGAACTAAGCAATGTAGAACCTGTTCCAAATTAACCTGACATGGCCGATACACAAGAAAATGGAGAATATAGTGAGTGGTGGATAATAAAAAGGATCATATGAATTAATCCCTTATTGCATGATTTCCCAACACCCGCATTGTCTGATGCATACTGAGAAATAAAGTTAAATGATTTAACTGACTGTGATATGGTTCCAAACGTGCTCCCTATATCCGCGTTCGAATATCTTGATCCTCAGGTAACCATTTTTCAAGTTCTTACATTCGTTGGAAAGAGAATTCAATTCTATAGACACAAGAACAATAATAATCAAGTTTTTGGGGAGTATTTATATAAACAATAACAATATACAGGTGGCACGATTTGCAGAAACTGTTTGTATTTTCAAATGCATGCATATCTCGAATTGCTGAAGTAGAGATTGGGGGTCTTGCACTACGGAGTAACAAAGAATTTGTGGCACGTGTTCCATTAATCTCAATAATCTCTGATTAATCAAATCAACCATTTTTCAAAGACCATAGTATAATGAAATTTTAAAAGGATATAATGCAGGATATAGTGCGAACTGTTAATACCATTTTGGCACTTTTTCCCCGACCACCACGAACCCGCATGACGTGTTATCTCGATCCAAGAATCCAATTTTAATCTTTTTTGAGCTCATTAGAGAGGTGGTGATATTCTCTATACCTTGGTACAAAAGAAGTAAAAGTCCATATAGATAATAGAGAGAATAATCAGATGTTTCTTTTTTATGGCATTCTATTGGATGGTGAATAGGCAACGTACTAGTACCTTCCAATGCAATTGCGATGCACGGTATACCAAGGGGAAGTAGAGGTAAGTTGTTGATGTGTATAACAAAATCCAACTCCATGCATGAGAAGTGTGACTGGAGAAGGAGATAACTAGCAGAGTGTATAAGGAGATCGATTGAGCTAAATCCTTGAAACTAGACAAAAGCGAATGACAATCTGAGTCCAAATTTGAATAACCTAGCTGCAAAAGGAGAGAACAAAGCTATTCTATGATTCAAGATCTATTTAAGGGATGTCCATATGTTAGATTTTTTCTCGCAGAGAAGGGAAGAACCTTCAGTCCATGTATATCCTCTAATTGAATAAGGAAAAGGAGTCAGAAAGAGATCAGACGTAGAACTATTGATTGAACCAGAGCAGCAAATCAAGTCAAGTGAATATTTGAATAACTATAACAGAGATACATAGAATCTTGCACATCAAAGTATGAAGAGTGTGTTTTAGAAAGCTGATCATAATCCAGTGTATATGCAATCTTGCAACTAAATGATCAAGTTATTTGTAATAGTCTTCTCTAAGTGGGTGCTTAGATTTTAGGGGGTGGGTGCTCCTAGCAAGTTGCAGCTTGCTAAATAGCTGAGTAGAGGCTTAGCATTTCTTCTAGTAGGTTCTTGAAGAGTTTGAAGTAGGTGCTTCATAAGTTGAGTGGTTGCTCGACCGAAACCAAATAGTGTATGTTCTGGAAATTGTGTTCCAAATAAAAACATTGGTTTTACAGTGGGTTTTTCTCCCGTTAAGGGTTTCCCACATAACTTTTGTGTTGTGAGTTATTATCTTATTACATATGATTGGTTGAATGCATATAACACATTGATATAATTAATTAGAGATTTTGTGTATTGAAAGAACTAAAGTTTTTAATCCACACTGATTCACCCCCCCCCCCCCCTCAGTGCTTGTAATCTCTAACAATAGCAACCAGTAAAAAGACGACGCGTGGCATGAAAATTTTGAAATCCCAGAAGGTATATAGCTAGCGGCCGCTAAGATGTATCACGATTTATTATTCTATAGCTATTTCCAAATTAAGTAATTGTTGTGCCGAGTGGACCCTATGCCATTTCATTTAATAAATAAAGAATCTTAGCGATCATTTTGCATTTTCTTTGATAAGAACTGACTTGAATTATATGTTGCAATGATTTATCTCATCAAAAATACAAAAAATATCACTTACTCTCATGGGTATATATGGATTCCAATTTACAAAGATATATATTATACAGGATAAATTTATGTAGTGTAATGATTGGGGATGCCATGTAAAGTCCGCCCAAAACGATACAATTACAATCAATGAAAAACATTATTGATCCAAAGCGAAACAAATAGTCATTACAATGACAAGTGATAATGATAAGAGCCTAACAGATGCTAAGATAGACCATTGTTTATTATTATATAGCTATTCTCAAATTAGAAACTATTAAGCCTAGCGGTCGCTACTTTTTTCCTTTTAACTAGTAATGGAGCTTAGCGGTTGCTAAACATTTTCTTTGATACGAATGAAAAGTCTTGATCCCTCTCGACGGAACGTAGTGTAAGAATTGGCTCCACCACGTAATGTGCAACCAATTTGATATAATTATAATCATTGTAAACTACAATCGATATAAAGATGTAAATATAGTGATTACTATGACAAGAGGTAATGATAGGATCCTAGCAACCTGTAAGATAGACCATGAGTTGTTAATCAATAGCTACTTGGAATTTGAGAAATTGTTGAGCCTAACAGCTGCTACAATTTTTCTTTGATCCGAACGATTATGGATTATAATTTATAAAGATATATCTTAGGATAAATAAATAAGTCTTGAATCCTCTCAATAGAATGTATTGCAACAATTGGGTCTGCCATGTAAAGTCCTCCCAATAAGATATAATTGCAATAAATGAAAAACACTATCAATCCAAAGCAGAACAAATAGTGATTATAATGACAAATGCTAATGATAGGAGCCTAATGACCACTAAGATAGATCATTGTCTTTTATTATATAGTTATTCTCAAATTTAAAACTGTTGAGCATAGTGACCGCTACGTTATTCCTTTCAACTAGTGATGGATCTTAGTGGTCACTAAACATTTTCTTAGATACAAACCGAAAGTCTTGATCCCTCTCGATGGAACGTAGTTCAAGAATTGGCTCCACCACGGAACATGCAACCAATTTGATACAATTATAATCATTGCAAATTACAATCAATTTAAATATGTAAAGATAGTGATTACTATGACAAGAGGTAATGAAAGGATCCTAGTGGCCTCTAAGCTAAACTATGAATTGTTGATCCTAGTAGCCGTTAAGATTTTTTCTTTGATACAAACGAATATGGATTATAATTTACAAAGATATATCTTAGGAGAAATGAATAAGTCTCAAATCCTCTCAATAGAATGTATTGCAGCAATTGGGTCTATCATGTAAAGTCCACATAATATGATAAAATTACAATAAATGAAAAACACTATCAATCCAAAGCAGAACATATAGTGATTATAATGACAAATGGTAATGATAGGAGCCTAATGACCACTAAGATAGATCATTATTTTTTATTGTATAGCTATTCTCAAATTTAAAAATGTTGAGCCTTGCGGCTACTACGTTATTCCTTTCAACTAGTAATGGAACTTAACGATCACTAAACATTTTCTTTGATACAAACTGAAAGTATTGATCCCTCTTGATGAAATGCAGTGAAGGAATTGGCTCCACTAGGTAACGTGTTTCCAATTTGATAACATGTTATAATCATTGCCAATTATAATCGATCTAAATTTGTACATATAGTGATTGTTATGACAAGATGTAATGATAGGATCATAGCGGCCACTAAGCTAGACCATGATTTGTTATTCAATGGCTATTTTGAAATTAAGAACTTATTAAGCGTAACGGTTTATAGGATTTTTATTTGATACGAATGAATATGGATTACAATTTACAAAGATATATCTTAGGAGAAATAAATAAGACTAGATTCCTCTCAATGGAATGTAGTGCAACAATTGGGTCCGCCATGTGAAGTCTACCCAATATGATACGATTAAAATCAATGAAAAGCACTAGCCATCCAAAGTTGAATAGATAGTGATTACAATGAAAAGTGGTAATGATAGGAGCCCAGAGGCCGCTAAGCTAGACCATTGTTTGGCATTATATATCTATTCTCAAATTTAGAAATTGTTATGCCTATCGACCGCAACGTTATTCCTTTTAACTAGTACTGGGGCTTAGCGGTCGCTAGACATTTTCTTTAATATGAAGAGAAAGTCTTGATCCCTCTCGATGGAAAGTAGTGAATCAATTGGCTCCACCGGGTAACGTTCAACTGATTTGTGTCGTGCCCATCTCGAGACACCGGGAAACATGTTAAAAAGTTGGTAATTTTTTTTTTTGAAGTGCAATCTAATGTTTTGCCTAACCCTTCTCACTAAGTCATTAAATTCTCAACGATATAATTTTTAACCAAATTGCTAAACAGTTGTCTCTAATTAATTTTATTTATTTAGCTTCTAATAATTTTTTACACATTTAAAAATAATATAAATATCACATTTAATAATTCAACTTATATGAGGAAGTATATCTACCCATTCATAATTAAAATTTCATTCCCTACTCAAAAGTTTATTCCCACAATATAACTTAAATTCAAAAGTGTAGAGGGCCACTTAAGGACCCTAGGATCAAGTCAATCATGTAACCCTTTATCTGGAAAAATGCCCTAAGATTTTGCCCTAATTTCTTTATGATTTCCTTCTCTTTTGCTTTCTCATGTTATTTCCTCTTGTTTGGTTTTTTTTATTCTTGCAGGTTGTGTTGGAGGAGTTATGAAGGTTGTTTGATCTTTCATTGTTGCAAGTTTTATGGAGTTAGTTTTTTTTTTTTTTTTTTTTTTTTTGTATTTTGCAAACCCTTACTGTCATTTTATTTTATTTATTTATGTTTTTCTTTTTTTTTAGTTTATGGAATATAGTGTGTGTGTGTGTGTGTGTGTGTGTGTGTGTGTGTGTGTGTGGTGTGTGTTTCTATATACTATATACACACACACATGATATGACATACCCGTTTATTATTATACATTTTCTTTTACTACAGGGTGAAAGGGGTGAAGATGGCTGGATGAAGGTAGTTGAGGAAAGAGATGGAGGATGGCGTGGCTAGAGGTGTGGGAGGTGTGGTAGAGGGTAGGCAGTTTGGGGGCGGCGCATGTGATGCAGGGTGCGGAAAGGGGGAACGTTGGCATGGGTGTACAGAGAGGATGGCCGGGACTATGTCCAAAGGGGGCAGTGTAGGGTTTGTTGGAGGGGGGCAGCGCCCATAGAGTGGCGTAGGGGTGAGGCATGTGGGGAAGCGGCCCATGGAGAATAGTGCAAGGGGAGGGGGGCAGTTGCCATAGGGGTGGGGGGGCTAGAACCACCCCCCACTAACTATATGGTTTGGGGCAAGGGGGCGGCGACCCGTGGAATGGCGTAGGGGTGGGGGGCCGAACTCCCTCCCCCCCACCAACACATTAATTAATTTTTTATTATTATTTAATGTTTGTATTATAAACTTTTAAAACGTATTTAAAATATAAAAATTTATTTAAAACTTATAATCTATATTATATATATTTATATGATATATATCAAATATATATAATATATATAATAGGTTATATTATATTATGTATTAAAATTATATATATGTTTTTTTTTAAACTAGTATGTTGCACATTTATGTCATGTATGTATATATGAAAAAATTACATATATATATATATATATATATATATATCCATAGGATAAAATAAAGAATATTAAATCTAAGGAGCTTCCACTTAAACAAAATAAAACCAGCTTTAATATGCAAATTTACAACATTTATTCTCAACAAAATACCAAGAGACTTCATTTTGGATAATTTTGATTTATTTGATCATGATTTTGCCATAAGTCAAAAAAAAAAACAACCAAACTCCAATAAATGCACTTTCCTTTGAACACAGAAAAATCAGGTTTTCGAAACCATCTAAGGGTAGAAATATATATTTTTTGTTCCATTTCACTTAGTATCTGAATATGTGAACATTTTGCAAAGGAATGTACATTTCAAACTGATAATAATTTCTTTCAATAATGGAAGTAAGCTTCATCTAAAAAAGTAGGTGTCTTTTCAAACAACAAATCTTTTTTTTTTTTGTTAAAATGATATTCCAAAAACAAGGCATGTTAAAATAATGTGAATATATTTCTATTGAATGTATTTTAAGGAAATACACTATTTTGCAAGTCTTCCCTTGCACAATCTTCTCAATAACATCACTACTTCATCATTACATACATGCTAAATACATGAGGATAACAATCCAATTGAGCCTCATTTCCATGATAAAAATAAAAACTTCTCATATACAATTGAAATACCAATCTTACAAGAGGCTAACAAAAGAAAACAAGGAGGATACTTTAGAAATGATAGTGAGGGAAAGTACCCTTCACATAGCCATATCCCAGAGTGCTTACAATAGAAAGAAATGGTTCACCAAATTAGAAGAAGACAAAGAAAACTTTCAATATTTCCAGAGATTCCAAGCTTTGAGACTCAAACTTTCATGCCTTCAAGAGAACCAATAGGGAGAAATAGCTTGTTTTCCACCCAACCATAGGCATCATTACATGCCTCTCCCAAGGTTGGGATGCATGCTATCCTCCCCCAAGCCCATGGGAAAGAGGTCAACTAACCACATAATCTTGCACAAGAAGAAGGTGAAACAACACAATGACACAATCACATGGAAGAAAAATAGACACATATAAATCAAGACTCCTAAGTTTCACCAAGGAGGAGAATCCCATGTTCTACCTCCAAGGTGGGGAAGAGAGGAGAAGATTTCTCCAAAAGTTATATCCCAAAATTACTTGCACAAAGCCAAAAATCTCCATACCCTCCTTATCCCTCCACCCTTTCTCCAAGTCCTTCTTGGAAGGATTGTTAAACCCCAAAGGGGTTTCCTTACCAAGAATGGGGAAGGAGATTCAAGCCAAATGAATCAACTTCCTCACCTCAACCATTTGAGGGGAAAACAATAATACCTTACAAGGCTTGTCCATCAAGCGTTGAGGATTGAGAGGAAAAACCCCTCTCTCTTCCCCCACAACTCCAAAACTCCATCATGCCATATGATGTAGGGAATAAAACAAGCAAACAACAACCAAAATCCACATGCAACAATAACAATTTCAAACACCCAATCTAACATCTAAAAGGAAAACAACACAAACAATAAGACATAAGAGCCTACCTCAAGGAGAGCTCTCCAAAAAGATTTCCAACTTCAAGTTTCTCCACTCTTGACTCAAGCAAATCACAAGCTCCCAATCACCCAAGCATCCAAGCAAGAAGTTCCCAAAAAAAGTCCCTCTCTTTTCCCATGAATGGGAATTTGAAGAGGAGCAAGCAAGAATCCTCACCAATGAGGGGGTGACATGTGTCACCGCCCTCCTTCTTCAAGGTCAAAGATGCCAAAATAAAAGAGAGAAAGGGTAAAATTGTATTTTTTCCCTCTTCTCCCGAATTCCCTTAAATGTTAGCAAGACAAAATTAGTGAAACTTTTAATAAGCACTCCAATCCACACTCCTTACATGGATGTGACCAAAAAAAGGTAAAAAGGGAGGAAAATCTCCCTCTATCCTTGAAAATAATCCCCCTACCCATTAGGTAGGGTCCAAGGGCTCATTTTTATGTTAAGAGAACTCCCAAGCTAAAAAGGGGTCCCCAAAAATGCCCAAAATAACCTAATTTCGGGTTTTGCATTTTTTGCACAAGGGTAGAGGGTGTGGGGACCACCCAAGGGTCTCACATGCAACCCTAAACCCTTGTGATTAAGTGACTCATTAAACAAAATAAATTTTTTAATGAAAGTGGGATTATTAACTCCCAAAACAAGTTTACAACTCCACTAGTAACCCTAAACCAAATTAATAATTCAAAGCACAATACATTACAAAAATTGGATTCACTCATAGTGCCCAAAATAATAATCTCCTATACTAAGGCTTCACGTAATGAACATGGCTAGGACTCAGCCCATGGGCTGCTTGTGCAAGATTGTGTAGCTGGCCTGAATCTCACGTTCTCCTATAAACCTGTCACCTACACACTCATTACACACATTAACCACACCTGTCTGATAAAATATAAAACAACGACACAGTAAGATATCAATAAGTTCTAAACTAGCCTAACATCCTACTGAAATAAAAAAGCGACAATGTGTACAATTATACTCAATATTCCAAAAGTTAAACAAGATGATAAAGTGACATATAACCATAGAATTCCACATGCAACACTATCCATCAATATAATTATGTTCCAAACACAGTATCATATCCATTAGTATCCACGATGTCATAAGAGAATGCGGCAACATAGAAATTAAGCTAAATTGGCGTTATTCACCTAAATGTCCACACATGTCTAATAAGATCAAATCTCTAAATATAATGTCCAAGATATAACCAATCACTGTCAAAACATGTCTATGAGAAAAGAACAACAAGCTACTGAGCTATAAAAAGTGTGGGCACTACAATTTGATATAATTATAATCATTGAAAATTACAATCAATCTAAAGTTGTACAGATAGTGATTTCTAAAACAAGAGGTAAGGAAAGGATCGTAGCAGCCGATAAGATAGACTGTGATTTGTTATTCAATAGTTATTTTGAAATTAAGAAATTGTTGAGCCTAACGGTTGCTAGGATTTTTTTAGTATATGTACGAATATTGATTATAATTTACAAATATATATTTTACTTGAAATATATAAGTCTTCATCCACCTTGTTGGAATGTAGTGCTATAATTGGTTCCACCATGGGAAGTCCAACCAATATATATAATTACTATCATTGAAATTTTTTTTGGACCAAAGCTGAATAGATAGTTCTTACAATAACAATCGGTAATCATAGGAGCCTAGTGGCCACTAAGCTAGACCATTGTTTGTTATTATATAACTATTTTCAAATGAATAAAATGTTGAGCCTAGCGACCGCTACGTTATTATTTTCAACTAGTAATGGAGCTTAGAGGTCCCTTTTTTCTAATTGAGAAAATATTGAGCCTAGCCACCACTATGTTATTCCTTACAATTAGTTATTCATCTTAGTGGTATCTAAACATTCTATAATATAAGAACCTAACTGAATTATACGACATAAATAATATATCTTATGAGACAATATAAGGCTTCATCCCTCCCAAGGGTATGTAGTGCAAAACTTGGATTTTTCAGGAATAGTCAAGCCAATATAATACACTTATAGTCATTGGAAAACAATATCAATTCAAAAGTGTAGAGATAGTGGTTACAACTACAAGAGGTAATTTTGGGAACCTTGAGGCCGATAGGATAGACAATGATTTGTTATATTATCTCTCTTTTTAAATTATGAACCAGACAAGACTAACGATCTTTATGTCATTAATTTCAATTAATAATGGAGCTTCATGTCCACGAAGCATTTTCTTTGATATTAATGGTTGTGAATTATGAAATTATCCAATGCTCGATTATAAATAAAACTTGGTAGGTCTTATCGGGCACTATGTTATTCTTTGTAAAATGTATTATGGGACAACTAAACATTTTTTATTTTTAACAAATTTTGTTTGGTGACCAGTGAACCCATTATTATTATTTGTTTCTCATCATTCAAAAAATTAAATCTTAATGGCCTTTACGCTAGTCCATCTAATTGGTGTAAATTATCCACAAGTAATGTTAAAAACTTTCCATTCATATGTCGACTTAAATATCCTCTCTCGATAACATATATGTTTTCAAATGTTCCTTTTATGCTATCTACGCAATGTGGATGGTTGTTAGACAACATATAATCCTTTCAAAATATGTTGTGTGTTAATTATCAAGAATATTTTTGCATAGTTTCTGTTCTTAATGATGTGATCAACAAAATATGATTTATAGTAACTATTTGAAGGTTAGATATCATGTCTGGTCGAATCCTAATGGTCACTAACCATTATGTTGATTACTCTCCAATGATTAAAATTAATGTACTATAGAGATTGGTGATTGCAAAGGCTAATAATTACATTCATTATCATACAATGGGAAAAAAATTACTCCATAAGTTAATTAATTATTAATATATTCTACTCCAATTGTAGGTATAATGTCTTCCGTTCTCGGAAATTCCATTCATTCAAGGCATTAAGTGCTAGAAGAAAAGAGATGAGGAATGGTTTTTTGAAATCTATGGCCTTGACAGCTACTACAACAACATGTGGTTATATTTTATAGATGATGGACATGAGGAATTTGGTATGGTTATATCCTCTGTAATTGTTGATTCAAGTACACACTGTGTTCAAGTTGAACACATTGACTATGAAAATAATAAGTGTCTTATTCTAGATATGGAGTTGGATGTTTCTTTATTCAAGAAACGGGAGATGAAATCCTTAGAAGAAAAAACATAATGTTCATGTTCAACATATGGTTGGGATTTGGGGATATTAGTAGATAATGACAAAACTGGATGTATAGAGATGATACAACCTCTTCTATTTGTCATTTTTTAAATAGAAAAGGTTATCTTTCACTGCCTAAACATGTCAAGTTGTTTATTATTCTGAGGTGAACATATTTGGCTAAATTGGAGCTTGATCTGTCTAGATCAAAGTTGTTGGGGTTGAAAAAGAATACTAAATCAACTTCATTGCTAAAGAAAGCAACCGCTATATTCACGAAAACAGAACCTTCAACTATTCGTCAGTTTTATTAATTTTTGTTAAATGGTGAATTATTTTCAGTTGTTGTTTCAAGGTTCCATGTACCTCTAAAGTATCAATATCAATCGTCCTTTAGATGATGATAATGTTTACCTTCTTGTGCACTCCATGTTGATAAATGTTATTCCTACAAAGAGGGATATAATTTTTCTTCCCTTCTTGCAGTCTATGAATAAGGTTGTGGAACTCCAAGATTTGAAAGACTTGGAAAAGGATGATGTTAAATTTTATATACTTGATGGAAAGTATACAATATGATCACAAAATTACATTTTGGGCTCAAATACTTACAAGTCTTTACATAAGAGGATACGGTTTTGAAGGGATTGCATTCTTTCTAAAAATGCAGCTAACGATGCCATTATTAATATTTGCAAACTATAACTTGGATAGAAACCAAGTTTATTGATTTTTTTTATAAAGCTAGATCGGTTCGAAAATCACTAGGATGTCCTCAAGGTCCCAGATTGACAAAAAAATAAAATAGAGGAGTGGAGGGTAATGTATTTTAATTTTATAGCATTTTTTATGAACATTCATCTTCCTTATATAAAAAGATAAAACATATGAGAATATGTGCCTTTTGATTTTTAAAACAGACATAACCAACAATCTATATGAAAAAATGGACTTTTCTATTATTACCGGAAGATATATTGACTAAATGGACTACAAAATTTGAGTTTTTTAGATTTGGTGCTCTTGCTCGTTCACCTATTAAATATAATCAAGATAATTTTCAGCCTAATTCATTTGCAAGATTCATATCCATTTCATTCAGGGATGCTAGAGGAATGAATGACGAAGAACTATCAGTACTAGTAGATAAAGTACAATCAAAGGATGTCTAGTTAACTGGCCCTATTTAGAAAGGTGTAATAGCAAAGACATTTGATTCTTACTGCCGAAGAATAAAAGGAGAGAAAAATGAGATCAAAATTTTAACAATATTTTATAGGCAAACATCCATATATTAATCTATTGACATCCTATAGTGAATCCAATGCAATTGAAAAATTTAAATTGTATGAATCACACTACCGCCAGTTGTCTGTACTATTGGGTGAAGAGATAAAAGGAAAGAGAAAATATGATTCCCACATAGGGGAAAAACTAAAAAAAAGGACCAGGTGGTGGAAGAAGTTCTTCTCGTCGAGGCTCATACAATATTAGACAACTATGTGATGTCAATGGAAGACAATATACCGGCAAGGATGGAGGACACAAAAGAATTTACTTGTCAATGTGCATACATGTTTCATCTTCCATCAACTCTATCAACTATTCCTGTCACCAATCCTTTCAATGTAGAATGTGTTATCGCCGATTTTTACAATTTGTATAGCCATATTTCTTTTGAAGTAATAATGGAGTTGATAACAGTTATTGTAACCAGTGTGCTAGATTGTATTATTATTGTTCTCATACCAATTGAATATTCAAAATTTTTGAGAGAAACAGTACTAATAACATGGAAAAGGTTAAAGATAGTGAAGAATCAATTCTGGATGGATGCTATAGACTCTATGATAGCAGTGGGAAATTTAAAAGTTTGTGTCTTATGTACACAATAACCAAAGTTCACAACTGTGAAGATAACAATGATGAAAGAGAAGAAGTCACGAGGGATTGGATGAAAAAATTGCCACAACAATTGATAACTATAAGAAAAATTGGCCTTAAAGGAAATAAATATCCTTTTCCTTGAGAGTAATCATATGAGTTTTGGTCTGAGATTTTCACTCGATGTTGTTCCCAAAATTATTTAGTATTAGTGCTTTATGGTGGAAGTGTTGCACTGCGTGCATTAGTTGAATCCAATCTATTTGCTATTTTTATTATTGAGACACATATTCAGGAAATATTTTTGAAAAAATTACTATTCTCATATGAAGAAAGGTTCATACTAGAATATAACTCGAACATGTGATTATGTTAAATGTATTTCAACCAAAAAAAGATACTTACACATTTATTATTTGCGTAGATAACCAAAGAACAATAAGAGTTGATGTAAAAGCCTCTCAACTTGATGCTACAAAACCAACTCAACATGGTGATTGACCTTCAATCATTTTATAAATATGTTTAATGAGCTCTATTTTTTATTGTTTTTGTTTTCATTATTTTGACAATACTCTATGCTCACCAGCTCTGACGAAAAATGAGGAGAACTCAACCACATCATGCAATCAAATCCTGGTATGTTAGTCATGTTCATTTATAAATAAGAACCTGTACTAAGCCCCATAAATTTATAAGATAATTAATGGTTTATGAAATGACCAACAACTGGAGAAAGTAATAGTGGAGTGTGCGGTGGTAACCATCACAAATATGCCATTAGAACTAGGTATGTTAGCCATGTGTATTTTTAAACATAACCATTTCTAAGGCTCACAAAGTTATAGAAAATTATATCAACTAATTCTATAATCGGAACCATTTTTAAAGAAGGAATTACCAAATAAATTATTTTAAAAGTTCATGGTGGTATCCAATGCTACATATTTTGTAGTTACCATGTTGTTGGTTGTCTGCATAAATGATTAGTATCGACATAATGATACATACATTATAATTGATGCTTAGTCCAGCCAATGATGGCATAGCATAGCGGTCACTAATCCATATCAATATCTCAAAATTGTTGTCTGCCAATGAGTGGTTCAATGGATATAAATGAACCCTAGTTGCTACTACAATTCATTCAGAAGACATAAAACATTTTGATTTCTACTTTCCATATTACCACAGAGACCTCTTTTCAATTATGCTTTCATTTTCCATAGCATGTAGTTGTTTATGAATTTATTACTGTTGTTTACAATCCATGTTGGATCAAAAAAATTAGCATCTAGTAAGGTCTATACAAGACAAACCGGAAGCACAGTCGGTAAGTGGTAGCTACCTAAAGTGCTAATGTGAAAGAGTTCTTGCAATGGTGATTTTTTTTTTCAAAATAACAATATGAAAATCGGTGAGAAATTCAAATGTTGATGACATGATGCCTTCATTCCTTCAAAAGATTGGCTTAGAGGTTGTAAGCTTCGAGTTCATATTTACACAGGAAGATTGTGTCAAGACCAAATGATCTAATTATGAAGGTTTTGGGAATCCCAAATTATATCTCAAGAATTTTAACCTCATTTGGTCACATTTTAATGCATTGTACAATTGTAAAAATACAATTCTTGTAGATTACTTTTTAGAGAAAAACAAGTTCAATGATGTTGCGAACTACATAATTGTTGAAATATTTAACATATATTATAAGTTAGAAGACAAATAATTGTTAGATGTTGTATGGCCTTTGTTGCAACCATTGAAGGACATTGAAGATATTTGGGATTATATTAGATCACAAAAATAATTATAGGGAGCTTTTTTATTGGAGCTTTACTATGTTTTGTATTGTTGATTTGGAATCCCATCTTTGGGAATAGTGTTACATTATAAATTCAAATTATTTTTAAATTTTTTTATTATAATTCTACCTTTAGTAAAGAAATTTCAATTTATTTCATATGTGTATTTAACTACTAAAATATACATGGGATAGTTTTACAGTTAATTTTAAATAAGTTCATATCCATATTTGAATATGAAAATTTTTATGCCATGTCTCTTACAGTTGATTCTATATCTAAATTTAAATATGAAAATATATCTAGTATGGTTTTACGATTAATTAAATTTTCCTACTCTGGATCATTGCCCTCTGCTAATTTCTTCATAACATATTCAAAAATTCTTTGGTTGTGTTGAGGTTCAATCACACCATAATAAATGAAGTTGATTTGATATATAACTTTAAATATGAAAATATATCTGGAATGGTTTTATAGTTGATTACATTCTCCAAAATTTAATCGTCACCCTCTTTAAGATTCTTCATAACATTTTCGATAATTATTTACTTGCCCCAAGGTTCAATCAAACCATAGTAATTGAATCTAGAAGTGTCTCACATCTCATGAATTTCATTAGGCTAGTGGCTATTTGGCACATGACGATTTGAATATTCAAATTTTCATAGTTTAATCTTTAAAACATCTTAAAACTGATAAGAGCATTATTCCAAAGTAAAAATTAAGCCTAACAGATGCTAGCCCTTAGAAAACAAAACATGCATATGTTTTATAAGTGTTAATGGTTGTCAGACATTATTTCTCACATCAATGTTGGATTCCCTGAAATCATTAAACATTTTTCACAAATTCATTAATTTAATTCGTGATTAGATATATTGGACTCCGGAAGGAGAATTAATAGATTCCAATATTTTGATTTTTTGGATTCTAATATATGTGATTTTGGAGTATGTTTAATTCTAATATAGGTGATTTTGGACTCCAATATACGTGATTCTAGATTCCAATATATGCGATATTAGAATCCAATATGTGCGATTTTGGAATCCAATATGTGCGATTTTGGAGTGCGAATAATTCCAATATTTAAAATTTTGGAATCCAATATTTAACATATTAGATTCCAATATTGGCTATATTTTTTATCTTCTTGGATGGAAATAAGTCTAGATTTAGTGAAATAAGCATTCTAGGGTTTCATACTTTTCAGCGTAATTTACTTGGGTCAATTCTGTATTTCATTGCTTATTTATTTACTGCTACATTGCATTAGAATTAGGAATATATAAATTCAATATTTTCTTAATCAATAATCAAGCTATGAGCATTCCTTTCTTTCTCCTAAGATCCCTTACCTCATCTATCAATGATTACCAAAATGAGGAAGTGGAAACTTTGTTGCATCATGGGTTGATTGTGTTAATGTATCAGAAAGGTAAACCTTTGGTCCCCACCTAAACCTCGACCCAAATGGAGGTGGATTCAAACAATGAAACCCTTGTTGAGAATATGACCCACATTAAAAAGAGAGAGCCACAAGATAATTGGGATGGTATTTATGATATCCTTTGTAATCTGAAACAAGGAGATAAAAACCTAGGGGAAAGCTCATCTAGCAAGGAGAGGGATAAAAACTTGGTGGATTGGGAAGCTAGGATTTTGAGGGTTGATTCCATGGCTGACATGATCCTCCTGGTAAAAAACAATCTTGTTCAAGAGATCAGGGAATGTCACAAGAAAATTGAGGTGTAAAATAAAAGAATTTAAGGGTTGAATGTAGAAATGGTTATGCAAGAACAGAGGATATCCATCCTACAAGATCAAATTTCCAAAGTTGAAGAAGAGAGTGGTAAGAGAAAAATGCGACTGAAGATAAGAAACTCAGAGGATGATGATCCCATAAAAAAATTACAATTCTCCTAGCATGAATATCCGTAAAAAGGTTATCATTTCTCGGAAGGATGATCTCAGTGGAGCCATGGACAAGGGTCCTAGTGTGAGGATTAGAAACAAAGCCTCCACAAAAAAGGTGAAATGATTGTGACAATATTTCTAACCTTCTATGTGGTTCTGTAATGGTTTTTCTTCTCTGGTTTTTATGGATTCTTTTTTGTATTATCATAAAAAAAATATTAATCTGTAGACCTGGTTTGGGTCGTGCTTGTTTCTGGGGTGTCTTATTGGTCAAGCTTGTTTGACTTATATCCCCTTGCTTTATTTTAGTGGATTCTCTTGTGCTTGGATTCATTTTTTGTACAATGTATTTTGGTCTCATCAAAACAATTTTTTTACCCTATATAAAAAAGAAAGGGGTGAAAAACATGATATGTACTAGGATAGTACTGGAGACTACTGCGTAATTTAGGGTGTCTACATTTTCCCCTATTTAAAGTGTTATTTCTAAGTAATATTTATTTAAAGATAGTAGACACATGTAGAGTAGCGAGAAGAAAGAAATGAAACATTAGGATGCCCCAACAAGAAGAATAGTAGAGGAATGTCCGCTCAATTGGGTGGGTGATGTGGCAAAGTGGTGAAAAACCACTTGATAGGAAGAAGACAAGGGATTAAAAAAAGGATGGGAAGGACTATTCTTGTAACATGAGAATCATTTGGAGAATAATTTTATAGAAACCTTATTTTTGTTGTTGCACAATAGAGTTATCACCATGATAATTAAATATTCAAGATGGTTAACCTAGATGCATGTAAACAAACACACACAACAAAGAAAAGATAAAAAGGAAAACGAAACCAATATAAAAAGTAGGTACAAACATCAGGGTTATAAAGGAACCAATATATAATCACACTAATTGAAATTGGTCCAAAAAATTAAACATCAACAATGCAACACAAAGTCAAAAAAGAAGACAATTAGTTATGCCCAGAATGCGTGCCATAATGATGATTAAGTAGATGCAAATGTTCCTAAGGTGCCAATAGGATCAGACTAGAAGAGAAGAGTAAAGTGAGTACTTATAAAACTCTTGTTGGATCCATTGTGTAAATGATCAAATTTTAAATTTCCCCATGTGAAGTTATATTGCAAAGGAAAAATAATTTTATGAATTGTCCCAAGAAGAAATTGTGCAAAGGGAATAAAGTGATAGTACTAAGATTGGAAAAATCACTAGGGTAGTAGATAAAAGTATAGATTTACCAAGATTCTGTTGAGATGTTGAAAAATTTACTTCAAGGGTTTTCTAATTATAGGATCTCTATGGTAAGTGAATGTTTTTTCGAAAATTTTTATAATTTTTTATTTTTTTGGATTTTTGAAATATATAATTTTTTGGATTTTGAAATATTTTAGTTTTTTGTATTTTTACGAGTGTGGAAACTTTCAAATAAATGAAAAAAAACCTTTAAATGTGAAGAAACAAATAAACACACTCCATGGCACAATTAATAAACTAAGAGGGAAAACACAACACATGCAAGCGACAAAAAGACACAAAACAAGTAATGTAAACAAACCCAATATGAATAGGAAGAAGCCACACAAAAGTTATATGTGAATTGATATGCAAGTAAATTTTCTACAATTGTTCTATAATCATAACAACATTCTAGATACACATAGCACTAGTTATTTCTTATCTTGTGTTTTTGCAAGGGTAAAATTCAACTTGAAAGAAGGACAATTGTACCCTAGTGTCAAAATGTTTTTATTATAAATATTCCCTGACACCCATCCAGGTTAGTCCATTCCCTATACTAGGCCTGTCCTACCCTTTCAAGTGGTCTTGTGTGTTGTGTTAACATTTTCCATTAGTGATTTAGGGACAGAGATGATACTTTGCAAGATAGGCTTTTTAAGAGACTTAGGAATGGTTATTTCTAGCCTTTATAAGACATGGTTCACACCCCCTAGAATGGATTTGCAAGAAAAAATTCATTAGGGAGTAGTATTAAGGATATAGGAACTTTTTGCAACTGATTTAGGAATATTTTGGAAATTTTAAGAGATTTTGGGACAAGTTTAGTAAAAGCAGATCTTGGAGGGTGATGCAACTTATAGTACAAAAATAGCCCCTAAGCTTTGGGAAGTGATACTGGGAACTCCATAAGGATTTGGAGGTAAAATGAGACACCTTTGGAAATTTATTTTAGATATCTAAGTGATGGTGGTTTCACATTTTTCACAAGACATAAGAAATTCTTCACAAAAACTATTTTCAACATGCACAACCTATGACCTCAAGAAAAAAACATATTTTTAGGGGGTTGCAGGCATAATACACGCATATTTCCTATCCCATCCTTATAAAAATGGTGTTTTTATTCAATATCATATACATAAGTTCATGAAAATACATCAGGATACTCAAGTTATGTTTCCGAAAAGTTACTCTCCAAGATACGCTTTAGGACTTAGTCAATTTTCTAGGTGGACACATGTCACTCCCAGGTCTAAGCATAATTCCTTGTCCCAAATGTCTCATACCCTTGGGAAACAATGGAAAAAAATTATCCCAGCCCCCAGATAGCCTCTTGGACCTTCATGTGACCCTAGTTGAGCTCAAACATGCCAAATAAGCCCACTTGCTCTCATTTTCAGCCCTTCCCATCATCGAATCCTGGAGCATCACTTGTCCTCACTATATGAGGGTGAATTTTCTTACACTAACTTTCATATACCATTGGGAATTTTTGGACACAAAAATACACCCAATCCCAAGTCTGACCCTTGGTCCCTCACATGACCTCAAAAGGTGCTTTGCAGGCCTGTTTTTGGCTCCCTCTCCTCTCTGCCTCCGCCAATGACCATCCGCAACTTTTCAAGCCCAAATCCAGGTGCATTTTTTTGCATCAAATTTCATGTCCCCTTGGGATAATTGGAAAAAAAAAATGCACCCAAGCCTAGCCCCTTCCCTAGTCACCAATATGACCCAGTTTCAGCCCCGGGGTGTTTTTAAGTGATTTTTTCGCTCTCTCTCTCTGGCCAATCTCGAGATGCCACTTTTCATGCTCAGGGTGAGGTGAATTTTTGTGCACCATATGTTCCAGACCCATGGGATACATGGGACATAAAAAATTTCCCAAGCCAAATAATATTTAAAAAATCCATTTTAGTAAAATTTATAAATGTCTTGTTTCTTCCTCTTCGTGCACCCATGAAAATCAATGCCAGAAGAAGCTATAAAATCTCATTATCATTCCTTAATTTATCCATTTCTCCATTTCTTCCTCATCCTCATAGGTCAATTTATATATAAAAAACTCCATTAAACCTATAATTTCTTTAGACACCATGTCTATTCTTCACTAAATCCACTTCATGGCCAAAAGAGAAGAAAAACACATATCTCACAATCCGGTGCATAGATTGAGGTGAGATTTTTTACACATCTATCCATTTTTAGAGGCTATAAAGAAGAGAGATTAATTATTTCAAGTGATTCCCCAAATATTTAATGGCAAAAAAATCCACGTTTTGATCCTCAGGTTTCATTCCTTTATTTTCCCATCACTTTGGCGGACGAATCGAGCTAAACATGTGAGGACAAGTTCCAAGAGAAAAAAATATCCCAATGAATTTGGTTTCATCACGATCTGATATGGGGAAGAAATTTTTCAAAAGATTAATGACTCCATCAATGACTATCATGGCAGCTTCGTGCATGAAGCTCTCACCAAGAAAAAAATCATTTTTTATTTTTAAGCATTATGGTGGGAAAAACACAGTGAAATTTGGAGCACGAGATTGTGACGAAGAGCCAAATCTAGAAATAATGTTCTCATCGCAAACCAAGGCCATTTATGTCACTTACTAAAAATATAATATTCTATTCTCCTCCACATGCTAAAAATAGTAAGTCCCCTGATTTGTAATTTTGGATCACCCAAGACAATAAAAAAAGATGTAAAATGAAAGACAAGGAAAAAATGTCAATTTTCCCAAAATAGATGGTCAAGAAAAATCAACCTGCTAAAAATATAAAGTTGCTAAAATAGAAATTTATCATCAACCTAGGAGGATTAAGTGTGCCAAAAGGTTTAGAAGGTCATAGTGAGGCAAAATGGGTGATATGTACAAAAATAACAGGTTCAAGTCCTACGTGCTAAAATAGAAAGTCTTCATTCTGGGTGTAAATTTTTTTTGACTCTCCATAGGGTAATGGGATGATTTGACAACTCAAACATATAAATGAGAACTTCATAAGGGTCATGGAAACATCATCTTATAGGATAGTGTGCAGAACGGGGATGTAAGTGTCAACAGGCTCGAGCACCATGAACGATAATTGTGAAAGCCTAAAGAGTAGGAAGGTGATTCTCATTCTCATTATGGTAGCGGAAATGTATCATCATGGGTGAGGTTTTTTCTCATATCAAGCTCACTTTAGGGGATATTGGGACAATGTTTTTAAAAAATCTTATGGTAGTCTGAGGTGTCTGTTTACCATGTACAAGGTGTAGCTTGTGATTATCATTGGTAAGGGAAAATTATTCAGAGTGAGATTCATTGGAGCTTTGCATCAGTATAATAGTGTTGCAGAGATCATCATATGTCAATATCATCATCTTCAACTTCTTCGGGGCATATCTTCATCAATGACAAAGGTATATTCATCCTTTGGAATATTTCTTCTTTCCCCCTTCCTCACTCTTCCTCCACTTCTCTACCCCCCTTTCTAATTTTTCATTATGAGCAATCATAACATTCTTCTTATTCATTTAAACGTGACTTTAGAAAACATTGTAATAAGTCACCCTTGATTAATAAAAGGGGACTTAATCTCACTCCTAGGAATATCAAAAGTCACATGTTAGAAGGACAAATGAAAGGTCACGTGGGGGGTAGGAAAAGATCACTCTCAAAGTATATACATTGTAATGGAACTCTCATTCTTAATGGTTATCACTTTTGTATGCTCATGAGATATTAATACTTGTGAAGAAGCAAAAGAGATAATATTTATTCTAATTCACGCACTTTCCTACTGTAGACACAAAATCACGCACTTTGGGTATTTATTTAGTCCTGATTACATACTAAGTACTATTCATATGATTCCTAAGTAAGAAAAATACTAATCAACCCATGTATTTGGCCACATTTTTTGCTTTATATCTCCACTTTTGGTCTTGCACCCTTACTTTCTCAATCTGACTTTCTATGCCTCAGAATTTATCCTCCTGAACACTAGTGCCCAGCTAGGATGCCAATGTCAGGCGCCATCGTCACCTTTGGGAACCCTTGACCTCAGTATAATTTGTTTACTCTTTTTTTGTTCTTACTAGTTGTTTAAGCATCTTATATTTTTAGTATTCATCATTTTCGAGGTTAATTATGAAATTCAAGCAAGGGAATCACATAAACATAAAGTTATGTTATCATAATAAAGGACCATGAACTAAGCATTAGCTATCACTAGCTAAGGTTGCATCTATCAAACATATAAGAACTCCATAACATCATTTAAGGTACATAAGGGATAGTTATTCTACATACACTTCATAGGAGGGAAGTTCATTCTATTCCATGCACACATCTATTACATTTATTTACATCTAGCTACTTTCTCTCTATCAAGTGTGACACGCATAAGAGCCACTAAGGGAATGATTCTACAAACACACACATATAATTACATTGATTCTGAGATCTAGTGCAACACTCAGTCATAAGATAACCATTTAGAGATATGAGGATAGTCCAACCCCTCATTATGCATCTTTCTTTTTTAGGATTTGATGTCTCTTTGAGGGTTTTGCAAGTCATTATTTTATCATAGGCTTCTAGCAGCTTCGGAAATCATTGTGTGACTGAAGTTGAACACTAACGAATACCTTGCAACCACTCATAGGAGGTTTTCTGATCATTTCCATAGACATAGGAAGATAGAAATAGGCCTAGGGTTCTTGCAAGTGCCATTGTCCCTCTCCATGTGCCCCAATATAGGAAGATAGTTATCTCGTACACTTTTCTGAGACTTTGTGCAACATTCCTCCCTCTTTATTCATTTGGTCAGCACTTCAACACAAAAAAAACTTCACTACCAACCAGCTAAGGCTATTCTTACCCTCTTTACAACTAGGATTTCACATTTTATTGCTTATTTTTCTTGAGTTAATTTTTGTATTTAATTGTTGCATTTATTTACTACTACAATAGAAATCAGATTAGGCATTTATTCCATATTTTGCTTAATCATTTTGGCTAACCCAAATGCAATCTGAACGCTCTTAGAATCCTAGTACTTTCATTGTTCTTGTCTTTCTAAGATCTTTTCATCACGAGTATCTCTGTTAATGATTTCTTGCTTATCAATCCTGAATTAAGAGATATAATCAAAATTATCCTAGTTACCACTCACATTCCTTCTAATATTAATCCAAATATAGTATATCAAACATTTTTCAATGCATTTTCTTAACATATTGATTTTCTGTCTAATCCTAGTGTTGATATTACTACTTTTAACAATGAACCACCTTTGCACATCATGATTCACATTTATAATGTGGGTGTCAAATGCAATCTAATCTATAATGGATCTGAACTCAATATTTATCCTATGTCATTTATTGAAAATATTGTTCTTTTTTATTCTAATGTTAGTCCCTCATGTATTTCTCTTCATGCATATGATAGCCCTACTCGTCCATGTCTAGGTCACATTACTCTACCTATCACCATTAGAATAAAAAATCTTAATATAGTATTATTTTTCATTGACTTACCTATTTCATAAAACTATTTACTTGGTAGGGCATGACTTCATGTCATGGAAGAAGTTCCTTCTACACTACACCACTATGTCAAATTTATACATGAAGGCATCAAATATACAATTCTTTGTGATCATCACCCATTCAAATATTATAACTGTGATCCCAACACTACACTTCTTATTCCTACATCTGCTACTACCAAAGAACCAAAACCTATGGATACACCGGCTCATTTTACAACACTTGAAGGTGTTATTTGTATGTTAGATTTTCTACCTAAACAACATCCATTAAAAATCCTCCAATGCCTTCTTGTACTAGCCATTGCTATGATTACCGATTCAAACTAAGGTACCTCCCAACATTAATACGCTCATCCAGCTCTCAGACATCTTCTCATGCAGAGTCAACACTTCTACAAAACCTCACCAAAAATTACATGTAACACTTTTCATAAATGACCTCTTATTGGAACACATCGACCATTGACGTCCCACATTTTTGTTAAAGAAACTACTCCTTACACACATGATGTCTTTGATCTCAGATATCCATCGCTTACACTTGATGAATCTTATGCCTCCCCCTTGAATTCTATCTCATTTCTATTGTCTCATCTGCATCACTTGATAGCTTATGGTCTCTAATGTCTTCTCTCAAGCATTATTACACATGCCTGTTGATACATTTATATCGTCATTTCTAGATGATACACTCATGTTCTTGTGGTTGATTACATGATTGTTGAGGGATCACATTATCAATAATCAATTTGATATTTCATCTACCCATTATATATATATATATATCTATTACATACTCATTCATACATGCATACACTTATCACCATCTATTTACGCATACAATACACTTCTCGTCATGCAGTGGTTTCGAAAAACATCATTCATAAAATAAATACTTAGGAAATAATGGATAAAATGTGTGGAACAATCCCTCAAAGAATCACAATAGTAGATCAACCTAACTATCGCCTAAAAAATATTACATATCTCAAAATAAAAGTGCAGAATAAAAATAACGAAACTTAGAAAGAGACAATATTTAACATGGTTCACCCAATTTAGGCTAGGTACATACACCAGGGGAATCACTTTCCTCATTATTTTATTAACAAGCCATCATTCTATCAATAAAGTACCCATATTTAGTCTGGAGCTATGCTTGATTACACATCTGACAGAATTTCACATCCTGAATTCCTAATGACACATATGCAATGTTACATAGTGGTTCCTACCATGATGCACAAGGGAACTCTTACAAATAGGCAATTGCTTAAGCCCAGTTTTATCAATACTGTGGGTACCAAAAGCATGGGAAAAAATTGTCATACATTTATCACCTATAGGTATAAATCCCCGACCATACATAAGATCATCTTTCCTGAAAATAGGCTCCACAACACATTCATCAAATAACACACTCATCACCATACAACTAGGGAGCATCATAATTCCTCCCCTCCTCTTGTTGCATCATCAACTACCTTCCCTCTTAAACGCATCGCATCTAGTATTTTAGATTCATCATAAAAATCTTGATACATTTGTCATCGTTATTCCCTAATGATGCACTATCGTACTTTGGTTCACATTTGACTAATTGAGGGCATACTATATACATGAACCTCACACACCACACACTACACATTATCCTACATAGTATGCCTTACATATTATACATTACACACTCCACATTTCACATTTCACGCATTCATCTCTACATAACATCTGTACTTTACACATTTACGATAAAACATTTTTCACACATTCTATACAACCAACACACTTGCATCACATTCACACTTGTAATACACTCTTTTCATGCCTATCTATCAATACAATCTCAAAACCATGAAAAAAACATATTCTTTGTGCATATTCAACATAACATTACATTCTTACTACACGATTAGTTCTTTCACAACATACCCCTCTTACATCACATGAAACATCTTTCTTGTGCCTAATCAACACACAAAAATTACATTATCTACATATCAACAACACTTCTTTTTCAAGACACACCATTGCACACTCACTGTGCCCACAAATTAATTTGTTATCAAAAATATTTAATATAGCTTGACTAATAAAGCAACATAGTCATGACATCGTTCTCTAATATGCACAACCAACATATTACACACTTTACACAACATGCGTTATAGACATTCAACATCCTCTTATCGTAGAATCACTACACTCTATGCACGATGCACTCACTATCCTATAACGCACTATAGTTCCAAGGTCTATACTCGACTTCTAAGGGTCTATATCTCAAATGGACCTCACCAAAATCTCGTGTTTAATCACTCACTCACATGATTACTCTCTACACTTTATGCTTTAATAATCAAAATATTTTTCTATACACAAAATCAAACCATTTTTTGATGATGCACTCTTATTTATAGTTCATTATTTATTGTTGAGGGGGTATGTTGAAATTAACCTAATCACATGCATACACATCCACTCAGGGGGGACATGGATTGTATCATTCACACTGCATTCCATTCTATACACCTCCACAATCATACTACATATCTCTCTCGTACTAATATTACTTACATTTACTTATTACATGTACAGACTTTCTTACACATGTTAGATAGATATCTTATATGTCATTATATTTATCATAAACACATGTACATTCACTTTCCTTTTCTAGTTGTGATCACAAATTATACAGATCGATTACACGTAGCATGGATGTTTGGAACAATACCTATTACTCAGTCCCACAACGGCTCCTAGGGGCATCCACTTTCATACAATACAAGTTCTATTGTTTCATTTGGTTTTACATGGCACATTATTATCATTGGATTATACACTTTTTGACATAATGTTTTAGCTGTCTAACATGCTAAAGGGTGTTTCATGTGTAGTATTTGTATTTGTAGGTCTGTTTTCTACCATGGTTTTCTATTGCATTTCTTTTTATTCTCTACCTATTACTGTCAATTTTTTTCATTGTTGGCAGGCTTTTCCCTATGTCTTGTGTGCACACTTATATGCTTTTGGCCTAGTCATTGTCTTGCCTTGATTATCTTGTCAACATTTTTCAAGTTCTATATTGTCTTCTTGTGTCTTATCTTACACATTGTATGCATTAGCTTACTTTTTACTCTAGCTGTCTTATACATGTGTGTTGTATTTTCTTGTACTAAAATTTTTCACTTAGACACTTTGTTTTTACGTGTTTCTTTGGTTTCAACTAAGCATATTCACTTATCCCATCCAGGGCACAATTTTAACATAGCGGTCAATCCTCCTTTGGGCTCCTCCTTTAGCAACATCACATGTACCCCGAATAAGGGGGCAATTATTGTGGTTGAATCAACCACCCCATACAGAATTATATATTCATTACACAACACAACAAAATACTAGTACAACACAATCAGTCAGTATTAAACAAGGCTCAGAATCAAACTCGGGTCCTTAAATTGGCACAACACACAAGCTAGGGCCCAAACCAAGATAGTAGCACTTGGGTGCCCCTAACCCTTCCTAGATGCCTTTAACTAGGGGGATATTACACAAGTACTTAGAAGTTCAACATAGTCTATAAAACTCCAAACAATGGATTTTATAGGGCACATAGTCCTTATCACTCAACATGCATGTACAACACAAAAAACTTTTTATTTTCACTTTGGATCATTAATTGTTCAATTTTTACACACCATCTGCAATGGTGTTTTCTAAATTACAGGAAGAAATTAAAGGATGGAGGATAACACCAAACTTTTCTTTCCTGACACTTCTTCCATGACATGGCGTGATATCTCCTAAAAAACTCGCGTAGTCGAGGAAAATGGCGCGAGATCACCTGAAAAACGTGTTCATCTACAACATCTTTAGGATCCTTTATACACCCTTTTACTCACCACATGGATCACCATGCACATGTTCCTTTTTCATTTTCATTATTTTACATACTATTACTTACATAATTTTTACACATTTTCGATCATATACAAGCATATTTGAATAATTTTTCATTATTCTATTTTGGAGGTCTATCCTTATGGGAAGTGGGAGTCACATAACATCAACAACCACCAATCACAATTAACATCTACATTGAAAACTAGGCACATCATCACAACTACACGTGTTTTATCCCTAGGGTCACTTTCATCATCACTTTTTATACTTTCTCCTCCTTATCATCCACACTTCACTTATTTTATCGCTCCACGCTATGTGTCATGTCCTTGATAATTCTCTCATTAGTGATATTACATGGTTATTAGGTATGCATATCTTATCTAATTTATATTATCAAGATTTCACTCAACAACATAAAGCGGAGGACAAATGTAGACACAAAATTACGCACTTTGGTATCTATTTAGTCTTGATTGTATACTACTATTCATATGATTCCTAAGTAAGAAAAATACTAATCAACCCATGTCTTTGGCTACCATTATTTACTTTTTGTTTCCAATTTTGGTCTTGCACACTTACCTGCTCAATATTCCTTTTTATACCTCAAAATTTATCATCTTGGACACCAGTGCCCAACTAGAACAACAACGCCAAATTCCCTCATCCGCTCTGGGAACCCCTGACCTTAGTATCCTTTGTCCATACTTTTCAAATCCTTTCTAGCCATTTGAGTATCTTATTTTTTTGGTTGTTGGCCTTTTCAGGGTTAATTACAAAATTTAAATAAAGGAATAATATAAATATAAAGTTATGTGATCATAATAAAGGACCAAACACTAAAAATTAGCTATCACCACCTAAGGTTGCATCCATCAAGCATCCATGAGATCCATTGCATCCATGTAGTGCCATCCAAGGGAAACAAGGGCTGGTTATTTTGCATACAATTCATAGGAGGGGAGTTCATTATATTCCATGAACACATCTATTACATTTATTTACATTTAGTTTCTTTCTCACTATCAAGTGCGACATGCACAAGAGCCACCTAGGGCACGATTCCAAACACACACACATAGAACTACATTAGGTATGATATGTAGTTCATCACTTAGTCGTAAGATCACCATTTTGACATCTGAGGACAGTCTGACCCCTCATTCTACATCTTTATTTTTTAGGATTTGATGTCTCTTTGAGGGTTTTACGTGTCATTATTTCATTACAGGTTTCTAGTGACTTTGGCGATCATTGTGTGAACCTTATAGCTGACCAAAGGAGAATAACATAAATAATACCTCACGACCACTCAGAGGAGGTATTTTCTAAGATCATTTTCATAGATATAGGCACCCAGAAACAGGTCTAAGGTGCCCATAGGCACTCATGTCCCTCTCCAGGCATCCCAATCCAAGTAGATCGTCAACTTGTACAATTTTCTGAGACTTTATGTGCAACGTTCATCCCCTCTCTAGTTCATCTAGTCAACACTTTAACATATTACATATTTCATTGCAAACCAGCTAAGGCTCTTCTTACCCTGTTTGTAACTAGGGTTTCACATTTTATTTCTTAGTTTGCTTGAGTTAATTTATATACTTAATTTCCAAATTTATTTACTGCTATAATAGCAATTATATTAGACATATATTTCTATATTTAGCTTAATCACCTACTATGTATATATTTTTTAAAACATCAATGAAATAGGGAGTTTCTTGCCTTTTTTATGAGAAGATTACTGAAAATTTATGTTCTTAATATTGCCTTGTCTTGTTTTTAATAGAAAAGTTGTGTTCTTTCCATCTATGTGTGTTGAAGTATTATGATTAATGGTTGTAGGAATATAATTTTCTACCTACAATATTAATCCCCCTTTTCTTTTTCCCACTCCCTTTCCTAACCTCTCAACAGATTCCTCCCTTGTAAGAAATTGCAATCTTTCATCGTAGGTTCAGTGGAGTGTTCTTGTTGGATCCCCAACCTATAAGGCCACCACATATTTTCATTTTATTCATTAATAATAAATGGAGTTGCATCATTCAAGCAGAGGGACCTAGAGTCTCAGAGTGTTAGCAGATACCCTAATTATTCCACCTAAAAATTTTTCTCACAAACATTATTATAAATAATGAAATAAGAGACTAAGATAGAAACATGCAAGACATCATTTTACATGTAAAAATAATAGACAAGTAAGGATTACAAATAAGCAAGAGAATTATGTGCACTAATGTTAAAACTAACAAGTAAGCAATCAATATAGCACAATTCACAATAAAAATGTTTGAAGACACTTCTAATGTGCTCCACAATGAACAGATAGACAAATGTAAATTTACCCCCAAGCAATAGCTTAGAACGTGAGAGGATTGGATTAGGTCGAAGAGCAAAGTGATGCTTAGATACTCCAAAAGATACTCTTATCTGATCCCATTGAAGCATGATATGTATAAGGCCAAATTTGAGTGTTGTCCCCAATACAAGTTATATTATGAAGGATGACATGATTGATTTGAAGAATGCAGATGATTTGGAACAATCAAATGACAAAATTTGTGAATGAAGTGACATTATTGTGATTTTTTTGTTAAACATTTTGAATTTTTTTTTCTTTTTTGTATTTTCTAAACAATTTTATATTATTTTTTGGTTTTTATGAGACATATTTTAATGTTTTTGGTCTTTTCAAATTTGAACCACACACCAAAGATGGAGGAAATATATTCTGAAGCCATAACCAACACGTTACACATGAATAAGGTGGGAGGAATCATGAGGGAAGGTGAATAAGAGTAGTAGACAATGGGCATGATGACTTGAAAAAGGAGAGCATGCGGCCCACTATGGAGATAGAAAGACACAAGCAGGAGATAAGGTGAAATGAAGAAACAAGTGAGCACGTTGATATGCCCCCAAAACAAGGGTTAATCTGTAGAGACTTAGGATTATAACTTATTCAGATGAATGGTATTCATAGGCTACTTCAACTCTTTTTTATCCTCAGTTATAGTTTGTATGTTCCAGATCCAAATTTGACAGTGCTAACATAAGGACCCAACCAATTAGGCTCAAATTTTCCCTATTTTTCATGTGGCTTGGTTGTATTCTTCTTATTTTATTTCAGGACCAAGTCACCAATATCAAACTGTCGTGGTCAAATCTTTCAGTTATAGTTATGATGCAACTGATTCTGGTATACTTGTAAATGATCCAAAGTGTTAATACATCTTTCATCTAGTAGCTTAAGCTCATCAAATCATTCATGATGGTAATAATCTTCATACATGAGGTGTTGGAGGTAGACACGAAGTGAAGGAAGTTCAACTTCGATGAGTAATATGGCTTCAGAGCCATATACTACGGGAAGATGTGTGATAGTCCCAAAGGGTGGGATATAACTGTGTATGTCAGTTATATCCATGCTTATTAATTGTCTTCTCCAAAATTGGCTTAATAGTATTATTTGAAGCTTTAGACTAGGCATTATATTATGGGTAGTAAGGTGTGGCCCATTTTAGGAAGATATGATTATTTTTAGAAAGGAATTTGACATTATTATTTTTGAAGGAACCACCATTTTTAGGGACAATGGTAGTGGGAATTTTTAAATGAAAAATAATATGATTAAAGATGAACTTGGAAATATTGTTCCCAGAAACGCAGGTGAGAGGAATATCATCAACCCACTTAGTGAAATATTCAGTGGCAGTGATAATGAAGGTATGGTTATCGAAAGATGTGGGATTTATTTTTATGATTAGATCAAGCCCCCATTTAGAAAAATTCCATAGCGAGGTGATTAGCTCTAAGGCTTGGGAAGGTGCATGAATCAGATTACCTTGCTTTTGGAAAGCTTGGCATTTATCTACATAGTTGTAGGTGTTTGTTTCCATTATAGGATAATAGTATCTGATGTGTAATATATTGTTTATAAGGACCACTCTACTGGTGTGTGCATTGTAAATACCTGATTGTAATTTGGATAGCATTTGATTAGCTTCATCTTGATTGAGACATATCAAGAGAGTCCCATCATAGCCTCTTCAATGCAGGGTGTTAGCGAGGTTGATGTAGTGCAAGTAATGTTGTGCCAAGGATATTTTAATGTATTAATTCATGTTTAGAGGGTAAGCTTTATTTTGAATGAGGGTATATATGTCATGATACCAGGGATGATCAAGACCAATAATCTCACAAACCATGGTGGACTCCGGTAATTCATTTGTGGGCACCAAAACATGTTCAACGAGGAACTCATTGTGATTTTTATTAGTTTCAAATGAAAGAATGAATTTGATAGTTGTCATGTCATCCACCACTTTGTTTTATATACAAAGAACTTGTTCAAAATTGATAATATAGAAATACCCTTTGAAACTATCAACCATATGTTTATAAGGTAAGAGATTCTCATTTTTGACTTGATATTCACCATTGACTTGATTTATGATAAGAAGGTAATCTCCAAAAAAATTTCAATTCTTGTAAGCACTAGGAGATAGCGAAGCCTAAGCCTACTATCAATACTTCGTACTCATCTATGTTGTTTTTACAAGGGAAGACTATACGATAATATTTAGGTATTAGGTCCCCATTTTGTGTACACAAAATAATTACTACTCCTGAACCATGGATGTCACATGATTAATAAAAGAATAAATTCCATGAGAGGATTACTTCTATGTATAATAGTTTTCCATATAGAAATTCAAAGTTTAATGGCTGTGAACCTAGAAGTGCAGCTAGTTGATCTTCCAGTGCTTGACCTTTTATAGCCTTTTGATTGAAAATTTCAATGTCAAATTCACTGAGGAGTGTAATCCAGTTGGACATCCATCCTGTTATTATTGGTCTCAAAAATAGGTATTTTAAAGGGTCAACCCTTGTAATTAACTTGGTGGTATGATTCAAAAAGTAGCATCGTAACTTAAAAAAAGTGTAAGTGATTGCTAAGCAAGATTTTTCAGCCTACAAGTACTTAGTTTCATCCTCAAGGAGAGTTCTACTCAAATAATAAACATCTTATTCCTGGCCCTTGTCATTGTGTTGTGTTAATAATACCCCAATGACATGTTTTGTTTCAAAATTTTACAAAAACATAGGCTTGTCTTGTATTGGAGGCATAAGTATAGGTGGAGTGGACAAGTATTCTTTTAACTTAGTGAATGATTCTTGGCATTAATTTTTCCACTTGAATTGGACATCCTTTTTAAGTAGTTGGTTATAGTGATGGATTTTTTCTAGAAGTTGAGATATGAAGCATCAGATAGACTATATCTTTCCTTGTAATCCATATAGATGTCAAAGCTTCTAAGGTGGCGTCATATCCATTATACCTTTTAATTTGAAGTAGGGTCCACTTTGATTCCCCTTCGTGAGACAATGAATCCCATTAGTTTTCCCAAAGTGACACCAAATACACATTTTTTGGATTAAGGAGGACTTTGTATTCCCTTAATTTCTCAAAGATACTCCTAAGAACTACTGGATGATCTACTCTGGTATTTGATTTTGCAATAATATCATCGACATAGTCCTCCATTATGTCATGTAGAAGGTCATGGAAAATAACAGTCATTGCACATTGATAAGTTTCACGAGTGTTATTAAGGCCAAAAGGCATGACCTTGTAACAAAATCTCCCCCATGTGGTTTTTAAATTTGTCTTATGTTGGTCTTCTTTGACAAATTTTTTTGGTTATATCTTAAAAATCCATCCATAAGAGATAACATCTCGTGGCCCACGACATAATCAATGATAATGTCGATGTTAGCCAAAGGCAAGTCATCCTTGGGACATGTCATATTGATGTCACATAAATATGTATAGATATGGATTCTGGGGGTCTTCTTTGTAATTGGCACCATATTATATGTCCACCATGAGTAGTAAATGGAATGTATGAATCCCACATCAAGTAATTTTTATATTTCATCCTTGATAAGAAATGTGACCTTGGGGTGTATCTTATGCATCTTTTTCTTTACAAGCTTGGCATTTGGGTGCACCACAAGGTGATGAACCATAAGAGAAGCATGAAGTCCTGGCATGTGTTTGTAGGACCAAGTGAATACATCCTAAAATTCAATTAGAAGCTCTATGAAAGCATTGATTTCAGTATCAGAGAGACTAGCATCAAGTTATAACACTATGGGTTGATCTTCAGTCCTGATGTTGGTAGCTGTCATTTTTTACACCAACAACTTTGAAGTGTCATTATATTCAAATGATTTTTTAGGTTTATGTAGGTTTTCTAATATTTTTGGATCCAAATCTCCTCTCTCTAGTTCCTTTGAAAGATTTTCACTAAGAGATGAGTTCTTTTCTTTCTTTTTCTTTTTAATTTTTTGTTGCTCCCATATCACCTTAGAAAGGTTTTCACTATACAAGATATAATTTTTCTTTCTTATATTTTTGATTTATTTTACTTTAGACTGGATATTTCAAGTTCTCTACCAAATTAGGTTGTAGCGTCAAGGTTTATAAAGAAACCCTTCTTGTGATCCAACAAGGGAAAAGGGTCTCGAGCCCCAATGAACTCCTAAATGTTCTTATCATTTTGAAAGAGGCCCATGAAAATATGAAAATATTAGTAAAAATAAATGAGGGAAGGGTTAAAAACATCATGGGTTTGAGTGGATAGGTTTTTGAGGAAAAGCATAGTTTTAGTGAGCAAGCTATTTGTGGAACTGGTCTTAGCTTTGGAGTTCAAGTTCTCATTGCTAGTTAATACATTGAATATGACTAATCTCTTCTCAAAAGTCTTATATCCTATAACATGTGTGTAGAGGTTATATTTTATTTCCATAATTTTGAGAATGTCATGTCCTTATGGGCCAAGTCCTCTTCCTTTCTAGTTCATGTTTTTCAACATTATATAAGCCTTGCTATAGTCAGTGGATTTGTAGCATTCTGACATCTTGTCTTCATATAGTCAAGATTCATCAGATCCTTAAATATTTTCATCTTCTAGATATCCATATCATATCCAAAGACTATTTCATAGATAGTAAACTGGAGGTTCTCGTAGATGGGGAGCATTAGGGTGTTCATATCTATGAGGCGATAATGGGAGTTTTCTAACAAGAAATTCATTTTCAAATGTGATATCACCTAAACATTTACGGGAGAATTTAATCTTGGGTGAATCCTTAGATGTAAATGATTCATAAGAAGGAATGAGGAAACACCAAAAATTTGGGATCAATGTGGTTGTTAGCAACAGGGATGACATGAGGTTTAGCTATGAAATTAGTAGATGGACAATAATTTACATTTTGGTACTTTTCTTCAAAAAACTTACAATACTTAAAGGGGTTGGCATCACCAAACAAGATGAACTCTTTGTCGTTATATGGTAATTTTATGCACTGATGGAAGGTGGAGAGCACAAATTACATCGCATGTATCCAAGGTCTACCCAGAAGAAGGTTATATGACATTTCCACATCAATTACGTGACATATGGTGTTGAGGAGTTATGGGACCACTTGTATGGGTAGAGTAATGGTATCAGACGACTAGCACTCAATATTATCATAACCAAAAATGGTAATAATGTTATCATCTAATTCATTTTCTATATGACCAAGGTAATAGATCATTTCATAGAGCATATGTTAAGAGCTTCTCCATTGCCTAAAAGAACTATTTTGACCTTATGTTTTTTTTTATGTACGCTTTAATGTACAAAGAGTTATTGTTAAGTAGATTGGGGTTTAACATATCCTGAGGGAAAAAGGACAGGATAGGAATTCCAGGTGAAAGGTTTGTTATCATAACTTAAAACTATTGAACATAAAGGGTTGGAGGAACACGTTCTTTGTGAAGAGCATGGGTGAGGATGTCATAGAGGTTAGGTGAATATTTTAACAAATCCATTAGAGAAATCTATGCCGACATGGTCACTAGCTATTTGATGAGGTCATACTAACAATGGGTGGAATATTTGGCATTAGAGGTTGAATTATAATTCAAGGGAACTGTCAGTTTTGACATTTGAGGATCTGAAGAAGATGTGGATAGTTTTTTTTCCGTGGAAAATATTATAATTTTTGGGTGTGTGGCTACAACATTAGTGGGGGGTTTGAATTTTATGGTGGCTATTGTAAGAGGTACTTCCTCAATAAATGAAATAATTGAACTGTAATCAATGTTATTGGCGGAGTGACATTTTTTAGTGGTTTTATTATCAACACCATGTTTAGGAAATGGATTTAAAAACACTTTGAGATTTTTATTTTTTTTATTCAATGAGGGTTCTTCAATGGTGACATCCCCACTGTCAATGAGGTCTTGGAAAAAGTGACATAAATGTAAAAATTGATCATTTGTGTGACCGTAAAAGTGATGAAAATCACTATCAGTGTCAACTTTGTACCAAGTGGGCTTGGGTTCTCCTTCAACCCAACGTCTTGTAATAGAATAGGTCACCATGTTGGAATTAACTATTTTTCAAAGGAAATTTGAGAGAGGTTCTCCCAAAGGAGTGAAACGACATCATTTGGAGTCACGAGATGAAGAATCCTCTTTAGTTAAAACACCAAGAAGTTGTTATTTTTTATTAGGCTTGATTATTCTAAATGGTGTGTACATTTGGGTTATCTATGCCACCATCATTGAATAGGTGTGATTTCAATTAACGTGTTTAGATTTATCATGATGAGAGTTATTATTATTATTATTTTGGTTCCCACTATCCTTTGAGTGAGGTTTGATTGAGCCTTTTGTGACAAGGGAATTTTCAATTTGTGATCCTCTCTCGATGACTTCCTCAAAAGTATTAAGGCAATGCATTTGCATGTGAAAGGACATTTCACTAATGAGATTTGGAATGATATATTGACTACTTTTTTTGGTAATTAAGAATAGGAATCTACTTTCAATTTCATACCATCTTTGTAAGAATTATCTAAAGGTTTTTTTAGAATGTTGTTTAGCATTACACAAGTCCATCATTTTAATTTTAGAGTCTAGATTGAACAAAAAATGTTTAACAAACATCTTTGAGAGGTTCGTAAAAGTATGGATAGATCCATTGGGAAGGTGTAAAAACTAGTCCAAGGTTTGTCCTCTTAGAATAAGTGGAAAGACACACAATAGGAATATATCAATGTATGCCACTTCTTGGAAATCCATGTAAAATTCCTTAATTTTCTCTCTTGGGTCGTTCTTACCCTTGTATTTATCAAACTTGGGAATTTCAAATGATTTAGGAAAGGGTATGCGTGATATTTTATCGTCAAATGGGTAAGGACACAACTCATTAAAGCTAAATTTTTTATGTCGGTGTTGCATACCCGAGATAATTTCTTTCATAAGTTTCCATTCATGAGAAAAAAATGATTCATTATATAAGATGGATAATGATGAGCCATCATTCTTAGGGTTGTTCTTCTTGCTGGGCACATTATCGATCTTAGATGATTCGTCACTATTTTTTGAAGAATCTTTGTTAGGGGGTTTGATGGTGACTTTGGAGGATATGATACCTAATTTTTTGGACATCTTATTGATTTGATCCATGAGGAATTTAGTGGGATCATTGGCTGAGTTGGTATATTTTCCCTTTTTCGCATCATTTAATTTTTTTGGGTTTGATCCATCATTATTCTCATTGTTTGAGGTGGACTTGCCTTTATCCTCATGGTTTGAGTGGCTAGGGCTAGACCCATCATCATTATTTTTTTAAATGAATGGGTCACCCTTTTTGGTTTTTGGTTTTCCATGTAATGTGTGTATACCATCATCATCAAAATCGAAGGGTAATTTTTCTCCCATCTTAAGGAGATGAAGTAAAAATTGGTCTTTGTTCATATGTAAGATATTTTCAACATGATGTTGTTCCTCAAAAGAGATGTCATTTTCATCATCCTCAAGGTTTTAGTCATCTTCACTATTGGAATGTCCAAAAGGATTTTGAAGTTTTTTGTTTCTTCCAAAAGGACTATAATATTTGTGTCATATTCCCACCATTTTTAAAACATGGGGGAGAAAAAATATATGTGAAAATATAACTGAACCCGTAGCAACGTGACTACTCTGATGGAAGAGATTTTTGCAATTAAGTTTGATCAGAACTTGTCCCTTAACAAAGTAAATAAAAATATGGACAAGTTGTTTGGAAAATTTGAATGATGCAACCATTAAAAAAGTGAATTTCAAGATGGAAGTGTGTGAGAGTGATGATAAACTCAACCCTTGGTAAAGTGAATGCCGAGATGGAAGAGGGGTCCAATGTGTCAAAAATTATCATCCTATAGCAAATTGAATGGTAGATGGGAGGAGGGTTATAGTGATGAAAGTTTAAATGTGCTCAACCTTTAACAAAGTGAATGCTACAGTAAAGGAGTGAGGATAGATTGATGTTGAAACTACTCTACTGCTAACAAAGTTAATGCTAGATGAGAAGATATTTTTTCAATTAAATTTTGATTGTGCTCAACCTCCAACAATGTGAATGCTAGAATGGAAGAGAGTATGAAAAAATATTCAAATCGTATGTGATGTGATCAACCCTTAACAAGAAATAGTTAAGAAGGAAGAGTCTAATGAAAAGATAAGACTCAAATACTGACAATGTAAATGTTGGGAAAAGAGATAATGAAATGTATAAGGCTTAACAAAGAGTTTTTCAAATTAGATATGTGAAGAAAATAAACGTATATAGTTAAAAAATAATGGTTTCGAACTAAAGGATGTAAGAACATGATGAAATATGAATCTTTAGTGAAAGATAAGATGTAATGGACTTGATCGTGAAAAATTGGAATAAGAAGTGAATTGTAAGAATGAGAATGCTTGAGTGAGGAAGTGGATATCCACAACTCAATAATTGATGTTGAAAAGAAAGTGGAAACTTAAATTTGGGAAATGTAATCCAAATGTTTAATTCAAGGATGAAATGGGAGATAAACTCAAAATGAGGTAAGTCCAAAAGATAGGGGAATTTTATGATCTCAAAAAAGGAAGACTCAAATGGGAAAATGAGAACTACAAAGGAATGAAAGAAGATCAAATGGGATGTGTGATGAGATTGAAAAGATTGAAAGGATGAAAAAGATACAAAATCTCTGAAAATGGGATTTTTGAGAGTAAAATGAAAGGTAGTGAATGGCTGAAAATGAAGAGAAACGATGACAACAAAAGAGGTGAATGAAAAGTCCAAATAAGAATAAGTTTGGAGATTTGGGAAAAGAATAAAAAAATGAGCCCAAATAAGGAGTATTTGGGATAGTGAAAAGGAGGTGAAAAATAATCTGAGTAAAGAGTACTTGGAAAGATGAAAACCAGATGAACGATGAATCCAATAAAGGAGTGTTTGGAAACTACGAAAAGATATGAACATGAAATATGAATGCAAAAAAATATTGGTTTGAAAATGTGGAAAGATACAAACATGGAAGATGAAAATGAGAGTGTGGAAAACTACTATAAAAATAAAGAAACAAAGAGAGAGTTTTTGTTTTTGGTTTATTTTGGCCTCTACCTTAGCTTGGCTTGGACATTATTTGGCTCCCTAGGTGTCTCTCTCAATTAGGTGTTAGGAGTATACTCAAGTGAGCATAGTACTATTTTTAGTTTTCAACTTTAATTTACCCCCTTTGAAAACTTGAGAAAATATCTTTCTCAAAATGAATTGCACTGGGGTCACCACTAATGGATATCCGTGACTCTAATCTTATAAGGTTTTACTAGTTAGTTGGGAAAAATGTATTGTTATCCAAATAAGTCTCCTAGTTATTTGGATAACTTGTATACATCTTCTGGATCTGATCTCTTCATTGTGAGATTACGCATGCTCAATCTACCTTAGCACATTCCCTTCTTTTCCTCACGTGCCCTTGCGTGCTTCCCCTTCTTCCCATCCTTTTCTTTTCCTCTTTGTTCCATCTTCCCCTTATATGTCTCTTATACGCATTCTTCTTCATCCTAGAATTTGTTCACCCCACATGCACACCTTACATGTGCTTCAATCAGCTAAGTCCCTAGCCTTCGCACCTTCCCACACATCATCTTGTAATGCTTGTGCCTTGACGATGTGTTCTCTACTCACCATTTTACCTCATTTCCTTACACGTGTTATGTGTGCCTCTCTCCTACCTTCTCCCCATGCCTCATTCTTCTATGTACATACCTTTATGTCCTTCTCTGTGCCATTTCATGCCACATCATCCTCTGACATGCTTAAGTGTGCCAAATTCAACCATTCAAATCACACCAATAGGGTGCTAGATCATTGCAAAAAAAATCAGTGACGTGTGGCAGAAACAAAAAAAATTTACATAGTTGGCCATTCTTTTAGTCGATCCGTGCGTGCCACGTGTTTTGTGTGAGCTAAAAACTCTGAAAATATTTTGACAACCGTATCTTTTTCTTCAAATATCTGATCGACATGCGCCTAGAATTTTTAGATAGCTATTGGCATAGACTATAGTGCTAGGCATTCAAATTCAAATTTTTTACGGATATGGTAGGTGAGAAATGGGAAAATGTCTTTCTGAGCATTGATGAGGAGAGCTTATTACTGCAACCACTCAATTTGATATGAGCCGCCTACTTCCTTTTCCTAGGGAAGTGTATTTGACATATTTATAGGCAGATCTGTAGGCATTAAATGCTTTTTGTTGGTGGTTGCATTTCAAATTCGGTTTTTCCCTCCTCTTCTTCTTCCATGGATTCATCTGTAAATGTAAGAGTTGGGATCATTATTAATGTTGGATACTCTGTAACCTTACGTATTTTGCTAAGGACTTCATATTTTTCTACATTATGAGTTGCAGACCTCTAGATTTGGCTCATTCATGTGGATATCGGCCTCTTTCACCATTGTAACAACTCTATGTATTTCTAGAAGTAATAGAAGCATCATTTTGTGATTATTCTTTGTCCTAACATGTTTGTATTCCTTCTTCTTTCCTTTTCTTTTTCATTGTGTTTGTTGTGCCACTTCATGTCCCGTGCAGTTCCTCATTTAGTTGTGTTCCATGAGAATGATCTAGTAAATGAATTTTTATCTGTGCTACTCATGCCTATCCTCCTTTCACATGTTCCCTTTTCATTCCCGATCAAAATAGATAGTGTTAAACCCTATTTATCTGGTGCTATCACCTTTTAGTGTAGTTTATTTTCATGTTATCCTTTATCCCTGGTCCCTTGGAATTTATTAGTTTAGTTTCCCCTTTCAACACTAGGAGTTGTAGTAGTAGAAATAGATAGAGGAACCAACCTTCTCCGGAGATCCATATCAAGAGCATAAGATCCCACAACTTAGAGATGGTTCCATTGTGATCTCAAACATCTCGAATCTTCTAGATTCGAGACACAGGTGCAAGTTTGAAGACCAACAATTTCTTACACGCTGAGTGAGACCAGAAATGAAAGCTTAAATTTCATATTGCTAAGTTCTGGTGTGTGGAATTAGTGTTTCAGCCTCTGGAGGCTCATTTTAACTCATATGGAGACTCCCAAACATTTCTAGATCTCTATTTTAGCAGTGTTGAGATCCTTTCATGAGAAGAGTGCATACAAGAAAATGTCCAGCAACTAAAAATTATTTTGAGTACCTCCAGTTATCCCCAAGAAGGGTTTATTCCAGAAATTCTGTACACACATCTCTATCTCCCACGTGTTGCACCCATTCAACTCCTTAAAACAGACAACTTGCGCACCTTGCTATGGCACATTAGCCACCTCCTCTACTAAGGAAATTTTCCAACTTCATAGGAGGGAGTCCCTTGAAGCTAGCTATGAAAAATGACATGCCAAATGGAACTCTCAAAAGTATTCCATACTTCACTGGTGAGAATCAAGTCACCCCTTAGGAGCATATCTAGGATGTAGGAAATGTGTGTTCACTCTATTTGATCACACATGATGATGTAATAGTAAGGATATTTGTAGCCTCTCTCAAAGGTAAAGTGCTTCAATGGTACTGAGGCTTAAGAATTAGATCTATTTCCACCTGGGATGAGCTGGGAACAACTCTTTGCAATTATTTTAAAGAAAAGTCAAATCACATATCTTTAGTGGAACAACTGGCAACAACAATAAGGGCATTATTGAGTAGATAATGTATAACACTTAGCATAAGGCATACAGAAGATTCATGCGGAAGAGCAGAGTGTGGTCAAATGAATGGTAGGATTGGAAAGGAATCACCCGTAGAGGACAAAGATAGATTTGGGACTTAGCCATTTTTGTGATTAGGATCTATTTTTGGAAGATGGCGTGCGGATCAAACAAATAGGAAAAGAATTGTGCGACACACATCAGCTATTTTTGGAAGAGTGGCTATGGAGCACTTTGCATGGATGTGGGCTAAAGACAGAATTACGACTGATAGTTAACTAGGAGAGATCTATTGATAACACACTTACATGTGTGGCTGTAATTGTAAAGGCACATGAATATTTTCAGCATGCGACCTATTTTGGGAATAGATAAGTAGTGAAGAGAAAGTCCCACACTTATAAATATGTAGTGAACTGCGTAGTATAGGAGTGATATGTAAGAACTAGATTACTGTGAGAGTATGATGTTAGAACTGTTACGTGCATGATCATATAATGCTATTATTGTAAGAAGCTTTTGTGTATTCCTATCTTTTTATATAATGGAATGTATTTGCTGAGCCAGAGTTTAAATCCTGACTATAATTGGCTCTTGCGTGCTTTATTTCATCATGATTATCATTTAGTCTATTTTTCTCTAGAACTATATCTATACATGTATTATAGAATGTTGTATTGATTATGGATCTGAATGCATTAAGTATTCATCATGCTAACAACCTGCAACAGTAACCCTAAAGAGGGGCGTGGTACCTTTGCATGCTTTGGGTGAGCACTCAATCTAGGCTGAGTGATATGCTAACGTGCTTGGGCTTTTATTGGTGAATTCTAGGCTACATCAATGGTTACGTTTCCAGGACCTCTTTTTAAGTTGTTTTCAGGATGGTTCACGATGAAGACATACCAGTTGACCCTAGCAAGTTTTGAGGAAAGGATACATGACCTAGAAGAAGAATACACATAGAGGTTCAACACCGGATCTGATGGATGCATGCACGTGGGTGGAGCAGAATCTATATGACTGTTTGTATGAGATATTCTTTGATATCTTTCCATAATAAATATACGAGTGACTGGTTACTTATGTGTCTAAATGAAATTGGAGGTATCAAACACTTTTTTGGACACAGGAATAATTTTAGACCCTTTATGATGTTGATCTGATTTGGACTCGCATTGTGGATGTGTGGTTCTATGGTGTTTTGAACAGTTATATTTAGGAGACTTAATTTCCACTTATTTGTGCCCAGAGGTAGTTGAATTCCAATTTTTATGATATCCAAAGGGAACTTACCTGCAAGGCATTCCACTAGCAATCAAAATTTTGATGGTAAACCTGAACTTGGAGAGTAAACTGATGGCTAACTAAACCCCACCACATGTAGGGGAAGGAGAAAGCTTGGTGAAAGATGGCAGACCTAGTGACAGAGAGGCAACGAGAGGAAAGGTGGTGTAAGTATAATGAGGTGCACGAGATGGAGGTAGAGAAGTAGTGGGAGGTTGCAAAGAAAATGAAATTATGGAGAGAGACAGTTTGCAAAGGATTTGAAGTTCATGCAGAAGACATGGAACCCGAGCATCGGGAACGCCCCCATTTGGGAAAGCATGAAAGGGAACCCTCCTCATCCTCATGTAGAAGTGCACCAGTAGAAACAACCTGGGCCACGGGCACACAACTGAATCCACCTAACAACTTTTCCCTTACTCTTGGTCTTCTAGTATCTAGTACAAAAAATATTCAGCAAGCTAATTAAGGTAGTACGAGAGTAGGAGTGAGTCATATAAAAATCACATCGATGGCAACGCAAATTAATTCATTATTATATGGGAGTACCTTTTAGGGTGTATCATCGGCACAAAATTTAGGCACGTAGACTTTTGGACTCTCTTCTGGGAGTAGTAACACTTCGCGGAATGTCGAGGTACAGTTCAATACTATTATTGGGACATAGGGAAGTACATCTTCTAGTCTGACCGTAGCTACAGGTTTGGGATCATGAGGTATAGGTGGCTCTAGCTTCGGTGAATCTGATGGTTCTGGATCAGGTGGGTAAGGTCCACACCAAACCCAAAATCTTTACATGGAGATGTCTCTTCATCTCCTTCAGTATAGGGGCATAGAGGATGCTGCTGAACATGCACACATGTTTGAAATACTATGGTGCACAAAAGGAATCATTACTTCTAATCATAGGGCAAGCCAATTTTATACTATGTTACAAGGGCATGCACATAGATGGTCAAAAAGTTTGACCCTAATTAGACTTGTGTAGACTATACAACTTTAAAAGATGTTTTCCTTAAGAGTTTCACATCCCTGAGTTTGAGAAGAAGACTATAAGTGTGCTCAAGGATTAAGCAAGGAACTACTGAGAGTGTCAGAGAGTATGATGCTCATTTCAAAACATTGTTATCTAAGTTTTCTTATGATATTCATGTAAGACAACATGTGCAATGGTTCGTTGGAGGCTTGATTACATGTTTTAGAAGGGCACTATCACATAAGGCATACATAGATCCACATGAAGCACTTGAAGTAGATTTACGCACTGAGGAAAATGGAAGTATAGACACTGTGGTGAGCCCATTTTTAGAGGTACATATCATATTTATGGAAAAATAATTGGAGAAGCTATCGAGAAATTCAGCACATGAGACACGCACAGGGATTTGGTACACAAATTATGAAGTGGAAGGTCACACAAATGATAGTTGTCCCCGTAGATTTGTATGATCACTATTGTTAGGCTATGAGACATGCCATTTAAACCATGATGCTAGTTGCTTCCCATTAGTGCAACACCTGATAAGGAAGAATGTTTCATGCTACTATTAAATCTGCAGGTCCGCGACTCAAGACACGAAAGACTATTGGTTGATTGATCAAATCCATGACACTATAGATATTGGTGTATGAAAGACATGATTTTCAAATAAATATAAAGGAAAAGATGAGCATTAGGATCGGGATCACAACCAAGCACGCTATGATCAGAATGAAGGGCATTTTAAAGGCGGTCATGGCAGAGGTTAAGGATACCATGGTGGATTCCGATGACGAGGCCATGGTGGTGGAAGAGGCAAGTTACCTCACAGAACATGTTACACATTTTGATATCCTTACCACTATAGGCATGAATGTCCTCAGAATATTACATGTTATTTCTGTGGAAAGAATCATAGTTGTGAGGAATGCCTAGACTTGTATGAGAATCTTAGCAAGAAACATAAACAAGAAAACAAAGGCGCATGGATGGTTAGGATATAGCACGCTGTGGAAAATCATTAGATGCCAAAGTTGGAACTAGAATTTGAGGCATTGCAAGTAAAGATCACTACCAATGATGAAGCAACACACACAAAAGAAGCATTGCAGTTGAGGCCTACCATCACTAAGGAGGAGGTTTTACATGCACGGTACCCAGATCCTACCCATCAAAAGGAGGTTTATCAAGAAACCATGGAGCTAATAAAAAACCTTCAAGGTGAAATACAATATTTAAAGGAGCAATCATGGAAGATGGAGCAAAAGAAAGTATCGTAGACGGTCCAAACTGATATGGATGACTTGAGAGAAGTGTGTAAAATGTTGCACCCAGAGAATATCATTCCACTGTTAGGGAATTGGTTAAAGGGAAACACTTTGCATACAAGAACTAAGACTAGATGATAGATCCTGCATGCAAATATCCCCCCTCATAAACTATATTATGACAAGGAAATCACTCTAAATGGTGTTTTGGATGGGTGGCTATTGAGTAATATATTGATTGATACAGGCGTGTGTTGGGTTTTTAAATGGAACTTTAAGAAACCACAGTCAGGGGACAACAAGTCCCTCCTCTTTAATGGGAGAGGTTCCCTTATTGAAAGTAACTAGAAAAACTTATATAAAAATGTACAACTTTCAAAGTGTGGATTCCCAATACTTTGAAATGTTTTAAGCCTAAATACAATCAATATGAAAGAATAGAAAAATTAAGGAGATGAGGGAGGAAGAACATAACAATACCTTTAGGAAATATAGATAACAGAGTATAACCTTATAAGTATTGAGCCAGGAAGATGCAGGATAGAATCATTCACTTTCAAAACAGATATAATTTCACAGACACAAAGTTCCAGAAATCATATAAACAAGAACACAAAGTTTCTTAGCATGCAAAGATGGATGATTCATAAATTTTCAGACAAGGAAAGAAGGAGTAACAAAGGAAGAAAAGGGAAAAAATTTGTATTGATTATTTCGAATCTATTACATCTATAGAGTACCAGGATCCAACCCTAATAACGACGTGGAGAAGCCATTAAATAGCTTCCAAGAATGGTTACATTCAATTACAAAAATGATGAAAACTGATTCAAGAAATCGATGTCTGAACTTTTCCAACGCCTCGGCCATTTCCATACTTAGTGGAAAAACTAGATGTGTCAAATTACAGTCGTTCATCCTACCTTTACAAAATTTAAATTTGATTCGTCCATGTGGGAGAGATTTAAATTGAGGAGGGCCTGGGGATGCCTTTTGTTTTTTGTGCCTCTTAGAGAAATGGCACTTTGGAACATTTTGGGCCACCCGCCCACTTTTGATATGGGCTTAACATGTGGCTTTACACCTTAGCATGAGTGGGGCCGTGGGTTACTTTATAACTTTAAGCTCTTTATGGAAATAAAGCTCAAATTCCAAAATCACTCCAATGACCCGCTTTCTCACTTTGAATTTTCAAAGACATCAAAACAAAAACATGGCCCACCTCCTTGCCTTGAATTTTCAATGGCATCAAAACACAAAAAGGGCCCGCCTCCCTACCTTCACTTAAAACGTGACCACGTGTCCCTTTGCGGGTTAGTTCAGTGTTTTTTGTGTTTTTTACTAAGTCCCTTTTATTTGGCAGGGCCATATGTCTGACCCTGGACACGTGGAGACTCAGTGCACATTTGGGACCAACCTCTGGATTTTGATTTTTGAAGTTATGTCTTGCCAACATGTGGAGGCTTCTGCTAGTTCTTCATACTTAGCCGATTTAGGCCTTCTGCCCACTTGACTTTTGTTGAACCCTAGACACATGGAGAGCTGGCACTCATTTGAGTTTCCACTTTGGATTCACTCCCTGAAATGGTACCAAGTTGATGCATGGGTCCTTCCACCGGTCCTAGACTCTCCTTTAACTCTGACCATGTGGTGAGCTGGTGCTCATTTAAAGACTGACCCTTTGGTCTCACTTCTAAAACTACATCATTGAGGCACGTGGAGGCTTCCACCGACCTTATCATACTTAGTCGATTAAACAACTGGCTCTGTCCCCTTTTTGAAATTGGGACATGTGGAGAGCTGGTGCAAGTTTGGGGAACCACCTTTGGCTTAGACCCTTGAAGTTGCGCCAATGAGGTATGTGGCATTATTTTCTGAACCTTCCATACTTGCTGATTTGGGCTTGTCCTGTCTTCATTTTGGACCTGGGACACATGGAAAGCATGTGCTTATTTGAGGACTATCCCTTAGGCCCTACCCTTGGAGTTTAGCTGTTTGGATGTGTTGAGGCTTCCGTTGCTGGTTGAGACATGGCCATGCCACATCCAATTAGAGATGTCCACGTACTACCAGTAGATGTTGGGGTGAAAATTGATAGGGAACATACACCCATCATTTCCAACCGTGGAAGAATAAAAAGAAAGGGGAAAACTCCACCTTTACGTTTGAATTTCAAATTGTTCTCCATGGAATGGAAAACTGCAAACAATATCAGGCTTGATGTGATCCACAGCCAAAGAGAAGGATTGACAATGACATCCAAATGAAAGAAAATATTTTCAAGCAAAAGCATAGATTACTCCATAGTACCGACCCAAAATTTTCAATACTTGGCTTCAAAAAGAGGGGGATTTTGAGGGCTAAAACAACTGGCTCTTTCTAGGGATGACTTAACAAAGGAACAAGTCAAGATCAAGGACCATAGAAAAACTCAGGGGAAGAAGACCAATGCCTTATCCATTGGGAAAATAGAGTTAAAGGCAAAATCAATATGGAAGACAAAATACATGAAAAGGGAAACAAACCAAAAGGAAAAACAGAAACAAAATACAAAGGAATGACCCAAAACCAAAAAAATTGTACATAATATACAGAAGGACCACCTAGTCACCTAGGACCTGAACAACTTCAAATAATTCCCACTATAAGGAAGTGGGAGAGGAGAAACATCCATATAATCCAAATAGAATGAATTTTCTCTAGCAAAGTTCCTGATTTTAAAAGAACCAAGCCAAAGGGAATGAAACTTACCATGGCTTCCTTGAGGTTCATGGCTTTTTTCCCACAGCAGAACAATGTCTCCCACTTGAAAATCTATAGGTCTAGATTTCTTGTCAACCAAAGCTTTCACCCTCAGTTGGTGAGCTGATATCCTATCAAAAACCTGCAACCTATCTTCATCCAACTTCTGGAGATACATGATCCTCTTTTCCAAGGAACTGGTAAAACCTGAATCTTTAATAGCCTTCATTAAGTGCAAGGCTGGTAATCCCACTATTAATGGCAATTGAGCTTCAACACCATACACCACTTGAAATGGAGACATTCCAATTACTCTTTTGGGTGTAATTCTATCTGCCCAGAGAGCATCATAAAGTTTCTTGTGCCAATTCCTTTGAGTTCATTGACAATCTTCCGAATGATGGTTACCAGATTCTTATTTGTTGATTCTACTTGTCCATTCCCTTGGGGGTAGTATTCTAAAGAATGAGTAAGGGAAATTCCATAACCATAGCAGAAATCCATCATCTCCAAAGAAGAAAAATTTGAAGCATTATCAGTCACAATACTGTTTGGTACCCCAAACCTTATCAATATGTTATCTAATGAAATTACACACCACCTCAAAAGTAGTGTTTTTTATTAGAATGGCCTCTACCCACTTTTTGAAGTAGTATGTAGTAGTTAACACATGAGTATGCCCAACATTAGAAGGTGGGTTAAGAGTCCCAATGAAATCAAATCCCTGCTGCTGAAAAGGCTCATCAAACACTACTGGCTTTAGTGGCAAAGCAGACAACTTAGGTCTCCCAAAAAAATTCTGACAGGCTTCACACTTGCCTACCCATTTGGATGCATCTCTGAAAAATGTAGGCCAATAGTACCCAACATGAAGGATTTTATGGGTAGTGACAGTAGAAGAGAAATGGCCTCCACAGGACTAATCATGAAAAGCTGAGAACAACTTCTTCGGTTGCTCTTTGTCTACACACTTCAAGAATCTTCCATCTATGCCTCACTTGAACAAAGTATTTTCCCATAATACATATTGTGTAGAAATTATCTTAATATTCCTCTTCTCATTGGAACTCAGGTAGGATGGACACTCTCCATAAGTAAGAAAATGTGTAATATCGGCATACCATTCATTTTTTGAACTGAGGAAGAGGACAACAGGAACATCAACTACTTCTTTGGACAATGTTGCATCAACTCTTTCAGCAATAAGCTCAGACAAGCCTTTACCTTGGACTAGCTTAGTTGGCTTGATATCAAGGTCATATTCTTGAACTTTTTCTACCCAATTGCCTCTCTTATTTCCAAACTACTGCTATGTAAGAATGGACTTGATGGTTGTATCAGGAACAAGCACAATAGAGTGAGAATTAAGAATATAAAAAAAAATTACTTGACAGCTTTGACCACTGAAAAAACATGTTTTTCCATCATAGTATATTTAAACTCATGAGATTTTAGAATGTATCTCATGAATGCAATTGGAAGTTCATGATTCTCAGAATCCTTTTGAGTTAGCACAACAGCCAAGGTACTCTATGTAGCATATCAATAGATGATAAAATCCTTGCTGAAATTAGGACATGCTAAGATGGGAGTTTTAGCAATGGATTTCTTGATACCTTCAAATTATTCCTTACCCTTGGGAGTCCAACCAAATTTTTTCTTTCCTTTCATTATGTGAGCAATTCTCATAGCCAGTTCTACAAAATTAGGAATGAATCTCCTGAGGAAGTTTATCTTACTGAAGAAAGAGTGAACACCCTTTTTTCTTGTGGGAAGAGGAATATGTTGGATTGCTTGAACTCTTTCTAGATCTATGTTGATTCCCTCTTTGGAGACAATATGCCCCAAAAACTTTTCTTTAGTGACACAAAAGACATACTTCTTTGGATTAAGAGAAACTCCATGTTCTCTGCATTTCTAGAGGACTGCTTCAAGATGTTGAACGTGATCTACCCTTGTTTTGGAGAAAATAGTCAAATCATCAAGGTACACAACCACACACTTTCCCTTTAAACTACCAAAATCCAAGTTCATTGCCCTTTGAAAGGTGGCACCAGTATTGATAAGATCAAAAGGCATTATCTTGTAAGAAAAGGTGCCCCAAGGAGTAGTGAAAGTAGTTTTGTGTTGATCTGGGGTATTGACCTCCACTTAATTGTATCCAGAGAATGCATTAAGCATATACAACATCTCAGAGCCTATGAAAACTTACAAAACTTGATCCATCATGGGGAGAGGATAGTTATCTTTTAGAAGAGGTATGATTCAAATTCTTGAAATCCACATAGATGTGAATCTCACCATTCTTCTTCCTGACATGCACAATGTTGGCAATCCATGTTGAATGATGTATAAGAAATATGATTTTTTCCTTTAGCAACTTCTAGATCTCCTAAAAAATAGTGCCAGCAACCTTGGGATTGTATTATCCTTTGTTTCTACTTGAACAGCTTGATCCCAAGTTTTAGAGGGATAAAATGTTGCATCTCCTTTCGCTGGAAAGCCTTGAGATCATCATATGAATAGGAAAGAAACATTAGCATACCTTTTTAGCTATATTTACTACCTTCTTCTTCTCCTATTGAGTGTGACATTTTCCTAATGTTCACCATCTTGGGTTCATCAAGACTCCCAATATTAACCTTTTCACATTCAAGAAGAACTGCTCGAGCTCCTTGGGAAGTTTTAGAATTAATGTACCTATCATGTTTATCAAATAGGTCTTCCAAACTCACCAGCCCCTTATGAATATTATTACCTTTCAATTTGATGTACCATCTTGATCCATCTCTTCCTTGATATCTCCTTCATTAGAGGATACACACTCATCCAAGAAAGGTCTCACCTCCTTCAAAATAAAACTGGTCAAAATTATCCTTAAGCTCCAAGAAAGAGAGGAAATGTTCTGATCATCGTTGAAAACCTGCTAGGTATTTGCATTATCTGGTACACTGGGCCTAGGAATCATTTCAATGGTAAATTTCTCTTGAGAGAAATCTAGGTGAGGAATCAACATAGATCCTAAGACAGCTAGAGAATTATCTCTAGTGTTCCTTTCTCTTAGCACAGATTCAATGGAGAAAGCATCAAGAAACTCAATGGAATCCCAGATAATATTTCTATAATGGTTCAATTTCCTATTCTTCACTTGGAAAATATTTTTGACTTGTTTCAAAATCATCTCTACATCATCACGAGCATAAAGATTCTTCACTCCCATTTCTTTTTCCATGTTCAATCCAAGTATGAGTGCCTCATATTCAGTTGTATTGTTTGTATTTTCAAAACAAAGCTTGAAAGAAAAAGGATGAATGTTCCCTTTTGGAGAGGTCAACACCACTCCAGCTCCAGAACCAATTGAAGAGTAGAATCCATCAAAATCCAGATGTCCAAATGTCATTAGCGGTCAAGAACCACTCCCTTAGGAAGTTTTTGCCTCATCTTCTGACATGATCATGTAGTTACCATGCCATGTATCTTCATAGAGTATCTGTGTTTTTGGATCATTAGTCTCTTACACAATGTATTCAATTTGTCTCTTAGGTAGCATCTTCTTCATTTTTCCATTGACCGGGATCAAAGCATGCGACCAGTCCATTTGAATTTCACCTCCTACCTCCTTACAGAAATTTCTACTCAACAACATCCCATATGAGGGAGGAATATCAGCTACCAAAGTGGTGGCTAAGACCCTTTTCTTTGGAAAAGAAGTAAAAAATACTTGTGCGTCTTTAATTCTTCCAACCAAAGGCACTTTCCTACTCTCCATGGAATATCAGAAACTAAATGCACATGTTAGATTCAGGCCCAAAGCATGAGCTAATTTCATAGGCATTACATTGTCTGATGATCCTGAGTCTATAACACAATTATTGAGTTTATGGCTAGGCTATGAGAAGAGTCACATAGAATGGTTAAATTTTCTCATTAGGGGAAGAAAATGCAACCATAAGGCTTGATTTAGGTGAGGAAGAGAGATTGGGAAAAATACCTTTAGATGTACTAGATGAGGCTTTGGATTTAGAATTGATAAAGTTTACCATTTTAGAAAAATCTTTCGGATGGGTTTGGCAAAACTCTGCCTCTGAAATTTGGATTTTGGTCTTTTTGAGGTGATCAATAATATCAAAATATCCAGAGGTGGATGGGGAATCATTACTAAGAACTTGAGAGACTTTTGATCTATCAGTTTTAGGATTTTAAAGATAAGGAGTATTTTGAAATAGAAGGAGAAGAAGGGGAACTAGCATTACTCACCTTTTGTCATGGAGGCTGTGGGAATAGGGGCTCCTCTTCTTGCAATAACTGGAATAGTTATAGGAAACTGCCTTAGACTTTTTAGCAAGCTATGCACCACTTTTTCTTTTTCTGTTTGTTTGCTCCTAAGTCATGACAGCATATGAATCATTATTCATATCTTCCACTCTTTCATCATAATCATCTTCATCGTCCATACCTTCAGCGGTGAGGAAATGAACTTGAGACCCACCAAGATCTTTCAATTCTTCATCAATCTCTTCTTCTGGTTCTTCACAAAGTTCATTAAACTCCTCATCATCAGGTTCTTTAAATTCACAAGTTGCATTGATTGGAACCATGATGGGTGGGACTTCAATTTCCAATCTAGTCTGAAGAAGAAGGCAAGACTGGTTCTTGGGCTGAATTTTTTTTTTTGGAACATCTTGGTAAGTTGTATGCTGAGCCAATTATTTCTTGATAGAAATGAGATCATTTTCAAGATTTTGTACTAACTACTTAGAATTTGATGCATGTGGAAGAGGAAGAAGAATAAGATTTAGATTTGGAGGATTCTCTTTTCATTTTACCAAACATAATTAAGTCATCCTCAACATTGATAGCCAAACACTGATCAGCATCCAGAGTTGTAAGCTTATCTCTCCTTAGTGCGTAACTCACTTCAAGTAACTGGGCATTGAGGAAGATTTTTTTTTGGATTTGATCCATTGGATGAGTGTTTATGTGTAATTTTATTGATTAGCTTGTTGAATTTAGCCACAAACTCCCTCATGGGCTTAAATGGTTATTTCTTGATACGAGAGATTTGTGCTAATCAGAGCATGCACATCTTTAGTAGGTTTGAAATGCTTCTCAAACTGAGTTTTCATGGTATTCCAATTAGTGATTCATTCCAATAGGAAGATGATAAAACTAATTAGCAGCATTGTCCTACAATGTCTCCACAAAAATCCTGATGGAGACATCTTCATGTTCAACCCCAAGAATCCCACATGTAATAATGAAGGTTGAAATTTGTTCATCTGGATGAACTTTCCCATCACCCCGGAACTTGGGAAAACTTTTCCTGTTACCCCTAGGTAACTCATGCAATGGCTGAGGAAGAGAAAGAGGCCCAACTTGTTGTCCCCAAGGCAAAGGGGCTGCCATCTTTGGAAAAATTGACTGAAGGGCAATAAAAACACCAGCAAGTATCCAAACATGAAGATTAGGACTGAGATGCTCCTGATGAATGATATCCTTGGAATTTTTGTCTTTAGTAAGAGGTGTGCTTGTAGAATGATTTCCTTTGTTCCTTCTTTTCAGAAGAGAGAAGTTTTGTTGCTCTAGAAGTTGAAAATGGGAATCCTTAACCCTGAGAACTTTCTTCCCACATGTATACCATAGAGTCGTCTAGACCAACAATGATCTTGAAGTTATTCTTTTGGAAAGGGATCCGCTTGAAACAAAATCCCCAGAAGAGTAACAAAAAACTATTAGGTTTTTAAATGGAAATTTAACAAACCACAGTTAGGGGACAACAAGTCCCTCATCTTTAATGGGAGAGGTTTCCTTATTGAAAGAAAGCAACAAAACTTATATACAAATGTATAAATTTCAAAGTATGGATTCTTGATACTTTGAAATGTTTTATGCCCAAAGATCATCAATACAAAAGCATAGAAGAGTTAAGGAGATGAGGGAGGAAGAACATAACAATACCTTCAAGAAATATAGAAAGAAGAATATAACCTTCTAAGTATTGAGCCATGGAAGATGCATAATAGAATCATTCACTTCTCAAAACAGATACAATTTCATGGACATAAAGTTCCATGGAAATCGTAGAAACAAGAACACAAATTTTCTTAGCATGCAAAGATGGATGATTTGTAAATTTTGAGACAAGGAAAAAAGGAGTAACAAAGGAAGAAAAGGGAAAAATTCTGTATTGATTACTTTGAATCTATTACATCTACCAGAGTACCAGGATCCAACCCTAACAATGACATGGAGAATCCATTAAATAGCTTACAAGAACGGTTACATTTGGTTACAAAAATGCTGGAACTGATTCAAGAAACTAACGTCTGAACTTCTCCAATGCCTTGGTCGTTTCCATACCTAGCGGAAAAACTAGATGCATTGAATTGCAGCCGTTCATCCTACCTTTGTAAACTTTAAATTTGAGTCACCCATCGTGGGAGAGATTTAAACTAAGGTGGGCCTAGGGACACCTTTTGTATTTTGTACCTCTTAGAGAAATGGCACTTTGGAAAATTTTGGCCCACCCACATAATTTTGATATAAGCCTGACATGTGGCTTTACCCCTTGGCATGAGTGGGGACAGAGTCTTGGCTCACTTTATACACTTTTAACCTCTTTATGGAAACGCAGGCTCAAAAACTCAAATTACTTCGTCGACCCACCTACCCACTTTGACTTTTGATGTGGGATCAATATTTGACTTTATCCCTTTTTGAAAGAAATCCAAAATTCCCAAATTACTCCGACAACCCACTTTCCCACTTTCAATTTTCAACGGCATCAAAACACAAAAAGGGCCCACCTCCCCACCTTCATTTGAAATGTGACCATGTGTCCCCTTGATGGGTTAGTTCATTAGCTGTTTTCATGTTTTTTTTACTAAGTCCATTTTTTTGGAGGGGCCATATGTCTGACCTTAGACACATGGAGACTCAACACACATTTGGAACCCACCTCCCGATTTTGCTTTTTGAAATTATGTCAAGCTGACATGTGGAGGCTTCTGTAAACCCTTCCATACTTAGCCGATACAACGATCATCTCTGCCCCTTCTTTGACTCTAACCACATGGCGAACTGGCACTCATTTGGAGACCTGCTCTTGATTCTTCCTTTGAATCTATACTAAAGAGACACATGGAGACTTCCGCCAATTCCCCATACTTAGCCAATTTGTACCTACCTCCCACTAGACTTCTGTTGAACCCTAGAAACATGGAGAGATGGAGCTCATTTGAGTTTGTCACTTTGGATTTTCCCCTTGAAATGGCGTGTCGAACTGACATGTACCTCCTTCATACTGGTCCTAGAATCTCCTTTAACTCTAACCACGTGGTGAGCTAGTGCTCATTTGAAGACTAGCCATTTAGTCTCACTTCTGAAACTATGCCATTGAGGCACGTGGAGGATCTTCTGTCTGACCCTCTCATACTTAGTCAATTAAATGGCTGAATCTTTATCCCATTTTTCAGACCTGAGGACATGTGGGGGGCTAGCACAAGTTTAGGGGACCATGCCTTTGGCCTTGACCCTTTAAGTTACACCGATGAGGCATGTGGTGTCATCTGCTGAACCTCCCATACTTAGTTGATTCAGGCTTGTTGTTATCTTCATTTTGTACTTGAGACACTGTGGAAAGCCTACGCTTGTTTGAGGATTGTCTCTTAGGCCCTACCCTTGGATTTGTGTCATTTGAGACATGCATGGAGGCTTCCACTGCTGCTTGAAACATGGCCACGCTACATCCAATCAGAGATGTCCATGTACTATCCTGTGGATGTTGGGGCCTAAATTGACAAAGGAAGATACACCCATCATTCCCGACTGTGGAAGAATAAAAAGAAAGGGAAAAACTCCACCTTTACACCTAAACTTCAAATTGCTCTCCATGGAATAGAAAACTACAAACAATACTAGGCTTGACATAATCCAAAACCAAAGAGAAGGATTGAAAATGACATCCGAATGAAGGAAAACATTTTCAAGCAAAAGCATGGATTACTCCATGGTATCGACTCAAAAATTTCAATACTTGGCTTCAACAAGAGGGGGATTTTGAGGGAGAAAACAACACGGAAGTCAATGTTCTTAGTTTAGATGCATGTGTATAAATGGGGAAACCCCCATTGTAGCCATCCTCTAATGTTTTGTTCATGGCTAACTAGACTAAGGCCACCCTCATCAGAGTTTTAAAAGATGCCTCCATTACCATACAAGGAGCCAAGTTCACTCGATATTTTGAGGTCTTAGCGCTGGAAGAGGTAGATAAATTCCTGAATCTACTGGGGCGTCTGTGGTGCTATGTAAATAATGTTGATCTTTGGTTCAAAAAGGGTTATATAAACTTTGAAAACAAGGAGGAAAGGGTTATTATCCCATTAATAGATGGAAAATTTATGCCCTATGTTGAGCACTTAAGTGAAGAAGACCGTAATAGGATTTATGTACACACCATCTGGTATCCATAATTTCTTGAGACATCTAAATAAGGAATCATTCAATGGGAGGATGCACAGTCTATTAGTGATATTACAAGTGTTGCGTGTGATAATTGGGCTTATAGCACTTATGTGTTGGTAGGGCACGAACGAAAGGAAAGAGCATATTCATTAAGGACTGCAGACTGCATTATATTAGGAGAATAGGTAATAACTCAGTACCTCATTACACCAGAGAAGGAGACCCTATGATGTTCTTGCACGTCATGGAGAAATAGTGGACAGAACCATTAGAGAGAAGGAATATGCTAGCATATACCCTATGTGGGACAATAGTGCACTGGTGGGTGGTCCATAAGGATAATCTTGTAGGATGGAATGAAATTGGGATTGCTCTTGCTATTAGGTTCTTGAGGATCAATGCACCTACTCAAATATGTACTTATCATGGTAATCGACCTTGTTCAACACCATGTTTAGCAGTGTGAGAGAATCTGGATAGAGGGGCAGGAATAGCTTTAACACCTTTTCTCTAGGAGCATAAGTTTTTATTCCATTTTACAAGGTTGCACACATGCTTGGTATGTATATGAAAAACTCCATAGAGAGACTAGAAATTGGCAAGATTTAATTACAAGGAATGATCCATACATGTTTGACTTCTTCTATACTAAACCTACGGTGGAAGAAGCATTAAAATTCATAAAGTGGTTTATTATGGGGGATAATGCCAAGGAAGAAGAAATCATTTCAAGAGTTATTTAATTGAAGGGGACTTCAGAAGCATGTCTTGTTAAAGAAAAATAGACATATGCCACACTCCTTAAACATGCTTGTCCTTGAGTAAGAAAAAGGAAAAATGGTCTACCTAGTGGATGATTATGAAGAAGTAGAAAATTTGGATGTAGACCATTCAATTGGTAGGCATGAGGTGTTGGATAGTGTAAGATAAGGCCATGCACGCACCTATCATGAGCCTATGAAGATAGAGAAAGTGAACATTGGATTAGATGTTGAGCCTAACGAGGCCATAATTGGAGACTATTGGTCAGAATCTGAAGAGGTAAAAATCATATAGTTACTACGGGATTATCAAGACTTATTACCTTGAAAGTACCATGAACTTAAAATTCATGCATGAATAATTATAGAGAGATGGAGATAAAGCTTAAAGAGGGTGTGATGCTCTAGTTAGAAAGAGACCCTAGAGAACGAACCCCAACTTGTCATGAAAAGGTAAAAGAAGAGATTGAAAAATTGTTGAAGTTTGGAATCATCAAGCCCCTAATACAAGTTCAGAGTGGGTATAGTCCAATGGTTATTAGTATCAAGAAGGATGGTTGGATTAGGATATGTGTGGACTATAGGGAGCTATGAATTTTGCATGTGTGACTGATCCCTTTCCTATGCCATTCACTGAGGAAATCCTAGAAGGCATTGTAGGGTGACATAATCTATTCATTTATAGATGGGTTCTTTGGGTATCATCAGGTTTACGGATTGTCCAAAAGAATCAGGGAAAATACTAGTTTTACGACTGAATGGGGTAGCTTTTCCTACACTGTGATGCCTTTTAGACTGAAAAATGCACTTGTCTGCTATATTCTCGCGCATAGTTTTTTAGGCATTTAAATATTTTTATTCATAACTTCTTATAGGTTTATTTAAATGATTGGATGGTGTATGGGCTGGTTAAAGATCATTATGAAAATATTTTATTAGTGATTGAAAGATGTAGACACTTGAGTATATCTTTGAACATCAAGGAAGTGCATATTTGCTACACTATTTGGAATACTATTAGGACACATAATTTGCAAGGAAGGTTTGTTGGTTGATCCAGCTAAGGTTACAATCATTATAAGACTGAAAGAGCCTACCAGTAAGAGTGAGGTATGTAGATTCTTGGGTCACATGGGATATTATAGAAAATTCATAAAGGGATATGCTAGGGTTACCATGCATATTTGGAGGAGCTACTGAAAGGAAAAGGTACATTCTACTGGGGAGAACTGCAAGTACGTGCACATTCGAGACATTGAAGGAGAAACTTACTACCACGCCTATTCTATATTTTCCTTCATGGGACCAACCATTTTATGTACATGTGGATGCCTCTCACACAACCATTGGAGTGGTGTTGGTTTAGACTGGAGAAGGTATTATAGATCATCCTATCTATTTTTATAGTAGAAATTTGACTCCTGTAGAGCATAATTACACCACTACAGAAATGCAAAGATTTTTCAATGATCTATGCGCTACATAAATTCAGACAGTACATGCTCAGCTACACCATTTTTCTTTTATATAGATCACATGGAATTGAAGTATTTGGTGAACAAGCCCCATTTTACAAGGGTGCATATGTAGATGGGTACTCTTATTTCAATAATTTAATTTTATAGTTGTGGTAAAATCATGGAAAAGTAATTATGGACTAGACCATTTATCCAGAATATAGTCACGAGAAGAGGCACATGCCATTGAAGATACCATGCTTCGATGCACAGTTATATAAGTTACAATGCGTGCCATTAGAATTAGAGGATATTTTTGTATTTCTACAAACAGGTATGACACCAGAAGGCATGAAATCCTTAGAGAAGAAACACCTTGCTATACATGTGGCACCCTATATGTTTATTAGTAGTGACCTATACAAGTTAGGATGGGATGAGGTATTACGCTATACTGTGTACTGGAACATGAGCATACAGATATCATTGAGGAAGCTCACGGTGGTATTGCAGTTGGCCACTATGTAGGTGAAGCCACTTCTCACAAGATTTTACTCATTAGATTATGGTGGGAGACCCTGTATAAAGATTGTAAATCATATTGCAAGGCTTGTGATCACTATCAGTGCCTTGGGAAACCAGGTCAATGAGATAAAATACCTGTAAGACATATTACTAGTGAAGAACCATTTTAAAAATGGGTTATTGATTTTGTGGGTCCTATTTCACCAGCTACGCATAGGACTGGATAGTGCTATATCATAACTTACAAAGACTATCTAACAAGGTGGGAAGAAGAAATCATCTATAAAGGATTATATAGTGGCTACAACAACCAGAGTTTCTATGGGAAAATATTATTACAATGTATGGATTCCCTTTAATTTTTACCAGTACTAGGGGCACACATTTTTTGAATGAGGCAATAAAAATTTTATTGGATGAATTCATGATTGTACACCATAAGACTACACCATATCATCCTTAGGAAAATGGGATTGCTGAGGCTTTCAACAAGATTTTGATCTAGACATTGACCAAAATTTGTGATGTTGGAAGAAAGGATTGGGATGATAAAGTGTTTGCAGTCCTTTAGGAATATTGAACAACGTATAAAAGGTTGAAAAAATCCACACCATTAGAGTTAGTGTTTGGCGCGGAAGCAGTCCTTCCTATAAAATTCATGCTCCCTTCTTTGTGTATTATGCACGCTGGAGGTTTAGCTGATGAACAAGCATTAGAAGAATGGATTGAAAATTTACTCAAATTAGATGAGCGACATGTAATAGCAGGTTGGAGTAAAAAAAAGAAAAGGTCTAGGAAGAAATAATTGGCATGATAGGACACATCAGGGATAAAAAGTTTGAGATTGGATAGATGGTGCTCCTTTATGATTCTAAGTTTTTGCACCATCTAGGAAAACTCAAGGTACATTGGCTGGGGTCTGTATGTTGTCACTCACATACTTGAAACAAGTGCACTTATCAATTAGAGACACTTGATGGAATACAATTACCTGAGGTACTTCAACAGGAGTAGGATGAAGCCCTACTATAAATAATTATTCTTGGTGTTTGTAATAAGGTAGTTTTTCCATTTATATTAGGTTTTCAAATTCTACATTTCCTTACTATATTTCCTTCTTCATCGTTATGCTTTTTCAATGAGCGACATGCAATAGCAGGTTGGAGTAAAAAAAAGAAAAGGCCAGGAAGAAAGCATGGCATGATAGACACATCAGGGATAAATTTTTTGAGATTGGACATATGGTGCTCCTTTATGATTCTAATCTTTTGCACTGTCTAGGAAAACTTAAGGTACATTGGTTGGGGTTGTATGTTATGACTCACATACTTGAAACAAGTGCTTGTCAATTAAAGACACTTGATGGAATACAATTACCTAGGTACTTAAACGGGAGTAGGTTGAAGTCCTACTATAAATAATTCTTCTTGGTGTTTGTAATAAGGTAGTGTTTCTATTTATATTAGGTTTTCAAATTCTACATTTCCTTACTATATTTCCTTCTTCATCGTTATGCTTTTTCAATGAGCGACATGCAATAGCAGGTTGGAGTAAAAAAAAGAAAAGGCCAGGAATAAAGCATGGCATGATAGACACATCAGGGATAAATTTTTTGAGATTGGACATATGGTGCTCCTTTATGATTCTAAGCTTTTGCACCATCTAGGAAAACTTAAGGTACATTGGTTGGGGCTGTATGTTATGACTCACATACTTGAAACAAGTGCTTGTCAATTAAAGACACTTGATGGAATACAATTACCTAGGTACTTAAACGGGAGTAGGTTGAAGTCCTACTATAAATAATTCTTCTTGGTGTTTGTAATAAGGTAGTGTTTATATTTATATTAGGTTTTCAAATTCTACATTTCCTTACTATATTTCCTTCTTCATCGTTATGCTTTTTCAATTTAGTTTGTGTTTTTATGTAATAAGTGCATTTGCGCGCTAGAAGCTAATTATTAGTTGAAGAATTTTTATGCACAAAGGAATGCACATACCATTAGTGTGGGGTGGTTATTGATATCTAGGTTTAGGAATGTTGAAAATAAGTACACATGAAAGGAACAAACTACTACAGGTGTTATTCAAGTTAGAGAATTATAAAAAAAGAGATTGCTTCTGGAAACAAGGACCATAGGGGGAGATGAATGAAGAAAGAAGTATAATGTGAGGTAAGCAGGGGCCATGGGAACTACCAAGGGAAAGCACAGTGGCGAGGTACTAGGGAACATGGAGGGATGCTAAAGAGAAGTCTATGGATAGAAGGTAGGAAGGCGTGCTAGAAGGTTATAGCTTGGGTGCGAAGATGTACCACATGGAAAGAAATAAAATGGTTGATTAATGAGAGGATTGTTGGTAGGATAAGGAGCAATAAATGCACTAAATTTTCAAAAATCTATATAAGGATGGGATGCGAATTCATTTTTACCGTTGCAATTGTGATAATTTGAAAAGAGCTAAGTGTAAACAAGCCGACCGAATCATGTGGAGGTGCAAAGAGTGTGAGACCAGATGTGGAGAGAAGATTTGTGCATAGGAGAAGCTTGTATCCCCATAAGTGAAGGGTTTGGGAAAAGAAGACGCGTTACAAGAGAGCTAGGGCACGTGATTTCCACTAGGGAATGAATATTTGAACTAGGGTTTTGAATTACTTACTATAGAGGATAGAAAGGAGAGATTTACAAATGGCGTCAAAGAAAGCACGTAGAGGAGTGAAAGGGAAGAAAATGGTCAAAGTGGAAGAAGAAATTACTCCCAATAGTAATTTCTCAGAAATTTAGTATCCAAAGGGCGTGATTGTGGGATAAGAATGGGATTCCCACATCCATAAATGTAAGATCAATGATTACAACCATCACACATCGGATAATAAGAAGGAATTAGATGTGTTGTTGAGCATGAATACAAACAAGCACACAATAGAATAATGTCAGTGTATGATGATGCTGGAGAGAAGCTACTAAAGGAGATTGGAGTCTACTAGTTGTATGAGCTGCCATATTTTGGAAAATATGAACCATTGTTTTGATGGTTAATGAGAAGATTCAATGAGGACTTCTTCTACTTTGCCAGATGACGGGTTAGAATCACAACCGCCTTGATTTCAACAGTGACAGGACTAAGGGCCTCAAGAGTAGATCTAGAGAGCGACTTAATAGATAAAGTAGTGATCTTAGAGACAAGGAAGGAGATAGGATATACCAAGGGTCCACATGGCATGGAAATCGATAAATTGAAGAAGTAACCAGTAGTACATGAAGCTTCCCATCTTGTAATAAAGTTGAATGACCAAGAAAGGTGGCCACAGGTGAATGCAATGTGGCTGCATGTTGCAAAAAAGATGTCTCAAGGAGTGGTATACAATATCATAGATCACATAGCAAAGACAATCATTGAGGAAGCATGCACAGGTGAAAAAATTAGTTTTGGCACTATTTTTATTGTTTTTGGTGTTTATGGAGATTGGAGTGCCTGATGGGCCAAAGGAAAATATTTGGGAGTACCCCACGGAAAATAAATCTCTGGCAAAAATATTTGACAAATAATTATGTGGAGGGACCATGAATGGGCCATTTAAGCAAAATGCAGAGATGTGGTATGACAGGATCTACGTGGAATGTGAAGAGGAGTAGTGCATACCTGAGGAGTTACCTTCAGTGGTGGGTAAGGTAGTACATTTTACGTTCTACAAACACTTTTACATCACGTGATTTGTAATGAAGGACAGAGCTTGGAGCCCTTGGTGTAAACTACCATATGCCTTCCAAACATGCTACTTATAGACATTGTTTCAATGGTTCACAGATGCATGCCACATAAAATTCTTCATAGATAAGGTATATTGTGATTACCACACCATGAGAAAAACATATGTATATCCAGGATGGAATGCCTACATTGAGAATCTTATCTCAGCTGTAATAAACATGAAGCTAGTAAGCTTGGCCATTGGAGACATTGGAGCAACACTCGTGTATCGTCAACTTAATCCCAAGTTGGAGAACAACAAATATGTGGAAAATGAGTTCATGCTTCTAGGGATGCATAAGGGTAAGCATACAATAGAGAATGTGCCAAATCTACAGCCTGTAGAGACTATAATGGTGGATGAAGAGGAAGATGAATGGGAAGATAGTGGTGGATTGGAGCATAGAGGACGAAGGTGACCTTAAAACAAGGTAAAACTGAGTGTGGGAATACACCACCTCAGGTGCAAGAACAAGATGATGAGGACTTGGATGCAGTACAAGGAGAGTGCCATTTTAAAAGGGTATTAAGAAGAACTAGAACCCAAGGTGCTACACTAGATTCAGTGTGTAGGTCACCATGAATCTCTCCATAGAAGGAGACAACTAGGAAAAGAAGAAGAAAGTTGAAGCTGATCGAGGAAGTGGAAGATTTTGAGGATAACACACCTGAATATTTGACACAACCAGAGGATGTGGAAGAGCAAAAGGATGAAGAAATGAAGGAAGGAGGAGGAGTAAAGGAGGTAGATGGGACAACATGTGAGACTGCTCAGGGATTAACAGAAGAAGCTCCAAATCTTGACGTTCAAGTTCCTAAGGGGCCAAGATTGAAGAGGACAAGTGGGGAGTATATTGCATCGGTCTTGGTCTAATTTGAGGACACAAGTAAAATTTTTCACACCCATTTCCAAAGCATGGTGGGCCTTAAAGAATTGTATGGATAAGATTTTATGGATGAGGATATGGCCACCATGTGCACAAGGAAGAAACTATCTTGGTTAATGCAAACACATATGGATGAACCAGACTTTGATGTATGTGAAGAGTCCTGTGTATTGATAAGATTGAAGAAGACACCTCAAGATAGACACATAATAGTAAAGCCTAGTGCTATGTCAGATGAACACGTAAGTAATTCCTTGGTAAAGGTATCTACAGAGGTGGCACGGAGGAATGTGGATAAGGCTACAACTATTAGGGCACTGAAAGAAGAAATCAAGGAAAAAGATACAAAGATAGCGTGCCTACGACAAGAGAAGGACTTGGCACAGAAGAAGGAAATTATTTTCATCATCATGGCAGAGGAAATTAGAGACAATATCCTGAAAGCAAGACCACATTTGGAGTCCAAGGTACCTAGAAAATTTCGTTTAGAAATGCATTATGTACAAAACTTGGTGGATTTTGTGCTTGAGGATGGACATACATGCATGCCAACCCCAAAATATATTGAGAAGGAAGCTGAGAGGGAAAATGTTTCGGTGACGAGGAAGATTGCATCTTATGAGGCATTGCTCCAAAGCTTACAGGAGGAGCTGAGAAAAGCAGACTAGACATTGAACATTTTCACAACTTCGATGGCGTCCATCAGGATAAGGACCATGGTAGAGGATAATGAAGTCTTAAAAGTGATGAAGGATGACATAATGGGTCACGCACAGAGGCTGGCGTTGGTAAAACAAAAGTGTGAGGCCCTTGTAGTATCACAGGAAACCCATAAGGAAAGGTTGGATGAGATGGGGAAGGTTATAGCATAGAAAATGGATCTTCTAGAGGGAATAATGTTTGTAATGTCCAACATTGTTTTGGTTTTGTAGAATGAAAAGGGGAACATTGCCCAAGATGAGCTAGAGTCTATTGCGGTAGATATTCTAGAAAAAGAAGGGGCCACACTGAGTGAATGATAGACATTAGATGCTGAAATAAAGGAAGAATATCCATAATTCATTCTTCCAGTTGAAGCAGAGGATACTGCTGAGTAAATCATTCTTTTGTATAGAAAACTCTTTACTATCTTCCATTTATATTCTTTCTCATTCTTTGAGCATTCAAGATGTAACCATTACCAAGGTGGAAATGTAGTTAGTGTGGGGTAATTTTGAGTAGAAAATGTATAACACTTAGCATAAGGCATATAAAATATTTACGTGTAAGATCAGAGCGTGTTCAAAGGCATGGGAGGATCGGAAAGGAATCACGTGTGGAGGATAGAGATAGATTCAGGAATTAGCCATTTTCACGATTATGATCTATTTTTGGAAGATGGCATGCGAAGCACACAAATAGGAAAATAATTGCACGACACACATCGACTATTTTTGGAAGAGTGGATATGGAGTGCTTTGCATGGATGCAGGCTAAAGATAGAATTGTGACTGATAGTTAACTAGGATAGATCAATTGTTAGCACACTTGCATGTGTGGCTATAATTGTAAAGGCACATGGCTATTTTCAGCATGTGACCTATTTTAGGAATAGATAAGAGGTGAAGGAAAAGTCCACACTCTTATAAATATGTAGTGAAATGCGTAGTATAGGAGTGATAAGTAAGAACTAGATTACTATGAGAGTATGTTGTTAGAACTGTTACATATATGAGCATATCATGTTATTATTGTAAGAATCTTCTATGTATTCCTTTTTTTTATATAATGGAATGTATTTTCTGAACCAAAGCATTAATCCTGACTATAATTGGATCTTTCATGCATGATTTAATCATGATTATCATTTAGTCTATTGTTCTCTAGAACTAGATCTGTACATACATTGTAGAATGATGTATTAATTATGGATATGAATGGATTAAGTCTTCATCATGCTAACATCCTATAACAGCTACCCTAAAGAGGGGCCTGATACCTTTGTGCAATTCGGGTGAGCACTCAATCTAGGATGAGTGATGTGCCAATGCACTTGGGATTTTACTGGTGAATTCTAGGCTACATCAGGTGCTCAAGAAGAAAATGAGTGATTTCAACATCATATTTTAGAAGAATTGGGATAAAATACCTCTTGTAGTAAGACCTACATTCCAACATGCTTTTCTATATTATCTAAAGGTATTAAACAATGATATCTTGATCATGATTCAATCCATGGGAGGTAGGACCTTACCAACTACTTTTAATATTGCAGTAAGGGTAGAGAATAGTCTTATTCAGGTAGGAAAGATATCTCCTAGACCACTTATGCCCTTATTCCCAGAAATGTAATAACTGCCTCAACCTTCTATGGCCCTTATTACTCTTCTTGAAAAAAACACGCAACCAGTTGCATCTACATCCTACTCCCCAGTGCAACAAAAGGAGGATGAAGAATTAAAGGCTCTGATCAAAAATTTATAAAAAAAAGTCATATCATTATAAAATCGAAAGGTGCAAACCTATAGAGGCAATTCTAATCAGGTGCATAGCTAGAACAATCAGCCTTGGTAGAATCAATATGGAAACTAAAGATACACACCCAACCAGAAAAATGATAGATGGAATACTAATGCACATCTTCCCTTGCAAGTTGTTCCTCCCATGCCCTCTCTTCCAGTACCTAGTAAAATTCAGGTGCTTGTTCCAGTTCAGAACAATTTAGTGCAAGTGTCGGAATGGTGATTCCCTTACAACATGCCTCATATTCAATATCACTATATGAATGCTGCATGCACCCAAGCCTACATGATCTAGAATGCCTCAGCCTGTGAGCCTTCAACAAGTGCCTCTGAAGAAGAAAACCAAGGAAGACCAGAAGCTCCTCTAGAGGAAAATTTGATGCTCTTTGGTGTTGAGGTATTCTATGCAATAAACCAAATAGTAGATGATACAAACAAACCACGTGATCAAGTTACAGACAACACAAGATATAAGAAGATAATTTTGGAGTCAGGCATGCATGGCACACTCCTAGCAATGCAAACTAAACCTTAAAAGTAGAAAGAAGCAACCAAGGCATCTAGTAGTAAGGACACTCAAGTTACTACACAAGATTCCCCATGCAAGGCTCCTGAAGTGGCATGCACCCCTCCTTTGGTAGGTCAACCTCCTACTTCAGCTAAGACTCTTGATTCCTTTCCTGAATAGTAAAAAAGGGATGTTGTTCCTTAAATGCACAAGTCAGTGGGTCTTCCATTCAGCATTGTTGAAAAAATTAAGAAGACATATATAAATGTCATAATGTGGGATTACTTGACTATTCTTTCTCAGTGGGATCTGTTGCATGAAGCTCTGTTACAACTCCCATGCATTGATCCAACCATACAAAATTCGTATGCTTCTATCAAAATATACCAATAAAAGGAGAAGAAATTAAGGTTGTTAAAACCCCATCCTTCTATATGTCTTTGATCATAGGAAAACATCTTGTCCATAATTACATGATAGACTCAGGTGCTAGTACCTCTGTTATGCCCAAGAAGATAGTTGATGTCCTAGGTCTTAGGTATAGCCCCTTGTCTAAAGGAGTCCTATAACTTGATAGCTCAACTGTCACTACCTTAGGATTCATCAAGGATCTTGAGTTGATCCTTCATGCATGTACAAGTTTAACAATTACTCAAGATGTGTCAATCATTGACTTACCTCCTTTATTTCCTGTGTTTGTTAAGAGATTTCACTACTCAAGTGGATGGTTACTTGTCTTGTGATTGGTCTTATATGTTACTTAAGACAAGGTATGGTACCCAGTTTATAATACAAGTTGATCCTATATTTTCCCATCATGTAGAGCCATATGTCCCATCCCCTCTTCAAGCCAATTGTTTAATCCAAGAACAAGCTTTAGTTCCTAAAGAGTAACCTCTTCCACCCCCGGTTCCTAACCTAGTACTTAATGAATGGGTGGAGAGGCACCATAAATTTGATCCATATATTGAATAATTAGATGCTGATGAAATTGGGCCTAGTACTTACTATATTATTGAAGAAGAAACTATGATACCAAGCGAGCTCAAGAAAAATCAAGTTGAACCTGGTCTATGGAAATTATATTTAGATGGTTCTAGAAGCAGAAATGACACAGGAGCAGGAGTGGTTTTCATTTCCCCTAGGGATGAGAAATTATTCTTCACACATAGGTTGGAATTTACATGCTCCAATAATGTGGAAGAATATGAGGTGTTGGTGCATGGTCTACTGATTGATAAAAAGAAGAACATTAAGGTGCTACAAATATTTGGAGATACAGAGTTGGTTATCCATCAAGTTACCAACAAGTTCTTAAAAAAGAGTAAGCTTATAAACACAAAGTTTGGTACCTCCTTGAGAGATTTGATGCTCTAAACCTATAGGTGGTGCTACACAAAATGAATAAGGAAGTTGATCAAATGGCCACGCTTAGTTTGTAGTTCTCTCCTACTGAGGAATTTTTCAAAGGAAACACTCAACACATTAAAATGGTGATCATTCCATCCATTCCAGAAAACAATACCAGCTGGTAAGTGTTTGACAGTGACACGAAGATCAACTAGTTCACTCAAACTGAAGTTGAGTTCTCATCAAGCATACAAGCTGATTTGCATGACAGCTATGGTGACCAAGTAATATAGTTGAAGACAAATAATTTTCCTAAAGGGTTGGTCACCTTAGAATAAATGTTTAGCCCTGATAATGAGTTCAAGGGTGAAGAAAATTATATGCACGTTGCGTAAGAAGAATTCTCCTCAGTCACTATTGAGCACAGAAAAGAGATGCTACTCAACAAGACTTGTGTGCATAATGAAAAGTAGGACTTCATCTCTCTTTGTCAAAAATACAGTGATATCTTCTCATGGGAGTATGAAGACCTCAATTTTTTTGATCCAATTATTTCTCAACACTACGTCGACCTTGACCCTGATATCAAGCTTGTCAGATAGAAGAAGCGACCAATCAATCCAAAGATAGAGCCCCTCATGATAAAGGAGTTATTCAAAATCATTGAGGTGAAAATTATTTTTCCGATCAAATACTCTACTTGGGTCGCAAATCTAGTTCTAGTGGACAAGAAAAATGGTGAAATTAGACTATGATTTGATTTCAAAGGTTTGAAAAAAGAATATTTGAAGGATCATTATCCTTTTCCTTCAATGGAGCATATTTTACAGATTGTGGCTGGTACATAAATATTCTCAATGTTAGATGGGTATTCAGGTTTCAATTAAATTCTGGTCAAGGAAGAGGATCAATTCAAAACAACATTTACAACCAAGTGGGGGACATATGCATATCAAAATATGCCTTTTGGTCTGTCAAACACATGCACTACATTTCAGTGCGCCATGGATATTTCCTTCAAAGGCTACATTAGTGAGTTCATCTTGGTTTACCTTGATGACATAACAATCTTCTCAAAGCATAGTGAAAATCATATGGTGCACCTGGAGAAAGTATTTGAGAGATGAAAAAATTATGGGGTGTCTCTTAACCCCAAGAATTGTAATTTTTTGTGGCACAGGGAAAGCTCTTAGACCACATGGTTTTAAATGATGGCATCACAATTGATCCTAAGCACGTTTCAGCCATCTTGGATCTTTCCCTGTCATCGCACAAAAAATCCATACAGTTCTTCCTCAATAAGATCAAATTTTTAGGCACTTTATCCCTAACTTTACTAGGCTAATTTGACCCATCACCCTAATGCTCAAGAAGGGCATAGCCTTCAGATGGAAAATAGAAGGAAGAGAAATCTTCACAAAAATCAAGAAAGAAATTACTTGCATGTCAACACTCATCAACCCAGATTATTCCAAGGATTTCATCCTTTATGCTTATGGCACAAATACTAGTGTTGCTACTATCCTAACACAAGAAAATTAACAAGGGCTAGAAAAACCAGTGGCTTTATTCAGTCAGACACTGAAGGATTACAAATTAAGATATATTCACATAGAGAAGAAGATCTTCATCATCATGTGCGTGCTCAAGAAATTAAAAATTATTCTCACCACAAATCATATTAAGGTGTTAGTCTCCCACTCTTCTGTCAGAGACTTCATCATCGGAGCAGAGATCAGTGAAAATAACACGATGGGTGACCAAAATCATGGAATATGATGTGACTATCAAAGCCACAAAACTAGTAAGAGGTAGCGCGCTCTGTAGAAAGAATACTAAGGATACGTAAAATGAATGTGAGACTTCATTATTTCTAAATGAAGGACTCTCAGACGTAGAACTTGAGTAGAATACATATCCTAGCGTGCACGACTGGATAAGGGACATGATCGCATTCCTTTCTAAGGCCATATACCCTCTTGGTTTGAACAAGGCAAAGAGAAGACATCTAAGGTTAAAATATATCCCTTATGTTTTGATTGATGGACTTCTCTTTAAGAAAAATATTGATGGCATGTTGTTAAGATGTATCAACGGCACGCAGAATGAAAAAGTGTTAGCATAATTTCATGATGGATTCTCTGGTGGTTACTTTTCTACCAAAACTATAGCAATAAAGATCATAATGGAAGGAATCTTCTTTCCTACCCTACTTACAAATGCACACAAATGGGTCACAAAATGCAAGGAATGTGATTTCTTTGCAGGAAAGAAAAAATTGACAGCATTTTCCCTCTGACCAATTCAAGTGGATCAGCCTTTTCCACAATGGGGTCTTGAATTCATATACATGATCAGCCCACCTTTAAATATTGAACACAAGTGGGTGCTGAAAGCTATAGAATATTTCACCAGATGGACATAAGCTATCATTATCAAAGAATCAATCGAGTTAGTCATCCTTGACTTTCTTGAGGGCATAGTCAAAAGGTTTGGCATTCCTCAAAACATTATCACTGATGATGCAAAAGCCTTCCTTGGTAATAAAATCACTAATTGGGTGCTGAATCTTAGCATCTACCTAAATACTTCTTCCAACTATTACCCTAAAGGAAATGGTATGGTAGAATCAACCAACAAAAACTTAATCAGGATCATGAAATCCACAATGAACATCAACCAAAGAAAATGGCATACAAAGGTCTTGTGTGTGCTCTGGGAAGATATAATTATAGTAAAAAAGGCAATAGGAACTTCTCCTTACAAGCTTATCTATGGTAAAGTGGCTACCCTTCCTTTGACGTTGGAATTGAATTCATTGGCACTTTCCCAACAAATGGAATTTGAAGGTGTAGACCAGAGAGAAATTAGAATGATAGAGATAGTCAATCTTGAAGAATCAAGAAACTCCATCTTGATCAAGCTATAAAAACATCAATGAGCAACAAAGAAATGGTTTGACAAAAAGGCTACGCCCCAAGATTTCATATTTGGGGACTTAGTTCTAAAATGGGATGTTGACAGAGATAAACCAGGGTTCCTTTCAAAGTTTGATGTACTTTGGAGTGGCCCATATATTATCAGTTCATGCAAAGAAGATAACTCTTTTGAGTTAATTCATCTTAATGGAGGTGCACTGAAAATATCAATAAATGAGATCTATCTCAAACCCTTCCATTAATTTTACTACATCATTTTGTATATATTAGAGTATTTTTAATTCCTCTAAGTGCATTGCATGCACATTATTTTTTTATACATAGTTATTTCCTTTCGTGTGCTTCCCGCGCATGTTTTTTCTTTTTCTTCCAGGATGTCGACATTTTCAGCAGCTTGCAAGATTCAGAATCGAATCAAGAATGATCCTTCAAGTGACTTTAGGGGTAGTTCTTCAAATGATTACATAGTAGACTCCATGCCCAATGAATGCTTCAGGCTACTGATATCCTTCATCTAGCAGGAAAATAGCCCCGAAAGTCACCAAAATTGTTATCCAAATAAATCTCCTAGTTATCTGGACATCTTGTATACATCTTTTGGCTCTAAGATATTCATTACAAGATTGTGTGCACTCAAGTTCCCTTGGCACATTCCCTTTTTTTTACTGACATGCCCTTATGTGCTTTCCTTTCTTCCCATCCTTTCATTTTCCTCTTTGTTCCATCTTCCCCTTAAGCTTGTCTTTTGTGCATTTTCCTTCTTCTTGGAAGTTGTTCACCCTACGCACACACCTTGCACGTGCTTCAATCAGCTAAGTCCTTGGCCCTCATGTGCCCCCACACATCACCTTGTTATGGTTTCTCCTTGACCATGTGTTATTTGCTCACCATTTTTCCTCATTTCCTCACACGCGCTACACACACCTCTCTCCTACCTTCTCCTCGCACCTCATTATTCCGCGCACATACCTTTGTGCCCTCCTCTGTGCCATTTCATGCAAATTCATCCTCTAGAATGCTTTAGTGTGCCACACACAAATAGTCAAAGCACACCAATAGGGATCTAGATCCTGGAAAAAAATCAATGAGTGACACATGGCAGAAATGACAAAACATTTGCATAGTTGGCTATTGTTTCATCCAATCTACGAATGCCACATTTTTTTTTTGCACTAAAAAACTCTGAAAAACTTCTGAAAGCCATATATTTTTCTTCAGATCTCTAATCGAAATGTTCCTGGACTTATCAGATAGCTGTTGACATAGGCTATAGTGCTAGCCATTCAAATTAAAATTCTTAGTGGATCTGGTAGGTGAGAAATGGGAAAACATCTTTTTGAGCATTGATGAGAAGAGCTTATTACTCCAACCACTTGATTTGATATGATTTTCCTTCCTTCCTTTTCCTAGGGAAGTGCATTTGATATATTTATAGGCAGATTTGTAGGTATTAAATGCTTCTTGTTGGTGGTTGCATTTCAATTTCATTTTTTCCCTCCTTATTCTCTTATTCTTCCATGGATTCATCTATAAATGTAAGAGTTGGGCTCATTATTAATGTTGGATACTCTGGACCCTTACGCATTTTTCTAAGGACTTAATATTTTCTACATTATGAGTTTTAGACCTCTAGATTTGGCTCATGCATGTGGATATCATCCTCTTTTTTCATTGTAACACCTCTATGTATTTTTGGAAGTAATAGAAGCATTGTTTTGTGACTATCCTATGTACTAACATGTTTGCATTCCTTTTTCTTGCCTTTTATTTTTCATTGTGTGCTTGTTGTGCCACTTCACATCCCTTGCAGTTCCTCATTTAGTTGTGTTCCATGAGAATGATTTGGTAAATGCATTTTTAGTTGTGTTACTCATGCCTAGCCTCCTTTCATGCATTCACTTTTCATTCCCACTCAGAATAAATAGTGTTTAACCCTTTTGCTCTGTTGTTATCACTGTTTAGTGTATTTTGTTTTCTTGTTATCCTTCTATCCCTGGTCCCTTGGAATTTATTAGCTTTGTTTCCCCTTTCAACACTAGGAGTAGTAGTAGTAGTAGAAATAGATAGAGGAACCAACCTTCTCTGGAGATGCGTATAAAGTGTGTAAGGCCCCAAAACTTGGAGATGGTTCCATTGTGATCTCAAACATCTCCGATCTTCCAAATATGAGACATGGGTGCAAGTTTGAAGACCAATAGGTACCCATTTTGTAAGCCAATTCCCTCAATGTGTTGACTACTTTGGGGTTCTTGTGGTACTCCTCAAGTGAGATTTATGGATTCTACTAAAACACTTCCCACAGTTATGGCGGTTGGTCAATATCCTTGTCAACTGCACCTATAAATAAAATGTGTAGTGTTTATTTTATCTTGATTAAAAATAGTCCCTTCACACAAAGTTTTAGTAGTTTGATTGAGCCCACAGCCAAGGCAACCTACAGTTAGTAGTTTTGAGTGATCTTCAGAATACCATCCTGCAAACAAGTGTTAGTAGTTTTCCCGAGGTATAAAAAATAGAAAACAATTAAAAATGACACAAATTCACATTTCTGATTCTCATGAAGTGTGAGAGTAGAGAATGCACATAAAATGTTGTGAATAACTTCACAAAAATGAAAAATAAAAATGGAAATACATAAAAAAACACACTACAAAGTGTGAGTGACGTTGCAAAAAAATGAGCAAAAATGAGTAAACACTAACAAAATGGCTAAAAAAGTGACAAAAAATTGGATCGAAACGTCCAATAACCCTATATTAGCAATTTTTATGACTTGACAATTTGGCGAAAAAGATGAAAAATAAATGAGAGGTCCTAAATGATTAAATGTTGCTAAAATGGTGTAATAAGTGAAAATAAATTTAATTTGAAGCATCCAATCGCCCTACAAAATCAAGTTTGACAATTATCCCAATTTAATAAAAATGACAAAAAGGTCCTATGTAGTGCAAAATACCTAATGGAAAGGAATTAAACTAATTAATTAACTACAAATGACTAATTAATTAATTAAAAAGAAAAAAAATAAGGGTAAAAAGACCTAATTGAATTAACTAACCTAAGTTAGAATCAATTAATTAAAAAATTAAAATAAACTAATAAAATTCAACGCTAATGAAAATATTTAATAATAAAATATAATATAAAGATTAAACCTAAGCTAATAATAATAAAAATGATTAAAATAAATCCTAAAACCTAAGTTTAACTCTAAGTGTAAACATAAATAAATGAAAGAAAAATGTAAACATATGTTAATTCTAAATAGATAGTAAAACCTAGAAACTATAGGACCCAGTGACCTAGACTTCACAACATAGTAAAAAACCTCATTGCACGGCTCCTATAAATAAGTTTTGTTTGTAAGAGTGAATGAGAATAGGTTCTATGCGGCTATTACATGGTGACATAGGTGTAACACCATTTTAATGAACCAGGCAAGTATTGTATCACAATAAATTTGGAAAATATAGTGATAACATTCCTCAGAAAGAGAAAGTTTATGTACCATATTCCAATGCAATAGGGGAGTTTAAGGTCATGATGCAATGTGAGTCACTAGTAGCTGGATGGGGTCGATGCAAAAATATTTGACATTAGATAGATGTCACATATATTGCACAAGGAATCATGTAGGGACTCATGTTAGCTCAAAATATACTCCCATCACAATATTATACTAGGTAACGAGGTATAGGGGTCAATATATTGAGTATTACCATATCCTCTTAATCAAGCATGATGAAAAAGTAGAACGGAACTAGTGGTAGACTAAAAATAATTCTAGATGTAGTGTATGCATAGTTTGCCCCCATCTGTATAGCGAATCCTGGGTAATTAATGGCCGAGCTACTAGTGTAATGTGTAGGTCTATTGAAAGGTCCTACGATGGGTAAGTTGATAGGGGGAAATGTGTTTGAATTCATGTGTAGGGGAGGGGAGTCAAAGAACCATGGTACTTATCCATAATGTAGTGATAAATAACATGGCTATATATATATCTCTCTATAAACTCAAGCATAGCTGGTATATAGTATAATTTTGTCTTTTTTAACAACTATATGAATGTTAAGAATCATTTTCAGTATTTTTACTTAATTTATTTTTTCACAGTATTTCAGACTATCATGTAACAAAAGAAACAATCTATAATGAGATCCAAATTGGTTACCTCAAGCAACACTATCCATGTATCAAAATACTCGATTGTGTGGAAAGAGGTGACTCAAATGCAAGAATTTCAATAATGGTAAATATTGCACTACACGAGGGTCTAAGTACTTGTAAGATACATGCTTTTCCAAGAAGTTTACTGTCCCAGATCTCGATAGAAGAGAAATTACTCATAGAAATATCATGAAAATAGAATTCCTTTCATAAAATGTATAAAATGTGCTACTAAAATTCAATTACAAAGTGCAGTAAAAACATCACAAATGGATGGATACATTGCAAGAACAAAAAATCTTGGACTATCTTTAAGTAATGAAAATCTTGATGTAAGGTTATGTCAGATTTGAAGTTCATTATAACCTTGTTAAGAAGATGGACTAAGTATTATGTCAATTCTCTTAAATGAACTAAATGATGGACTGAAAAAATGTCTATGGACATTTTTGGCTAGCTTCCAATCTTTTCAGATATTGGAGCAAAATTGACAGAGTAATCTGTGCATAAAATTCAGGATGATTTGTACACATGATACAGCCTATATTTTATAGAGGCAGAAGTTGGTTGGAATTTGGTAGAAATTGATTGATAGATGCTAAAAATATCATTTGAGGAATTTAGAGCAATTTTGGGAAGTTAAATGCCATTGAGGGGCGGTAAATAAATTTAGTCATAAAACGTTGCATCCACAAAGGTGGTTGTATGTGCAACTGAATCACCCCCACTTTTCTAGGATTCTAGAAATGCAGTTGACTGGACTAGTAAAGTGGGGTACATGTGGATTTTAATAGGAATCTAAGTGGTAGTTGATTAGGAAAATAGGTTTATTTTCCTAATTAGATAACTAATTTAATTAGTTAAGATGTGCACACTAATCAATTAATCATTTAATTAATAAATCATAATTAAACTAGCTAAAGTGGTACTGAGGATTAATTTAATTAATCCAAAGGGGTATGATGCACATGATTAATAATTTTAATTAATCAATCATGAAAGTGGTGAATAACAAGACTATGTACTAGGATAGTACTAGAAACTAGTGTGTAATTCAGGGTGTCTACAATCAAAACTCTGAAATATCAGTTTTGGAGTGAAAAATCAAAGCATGTAGCCTATTTTTTCCAAATCCCTACACCATTATCCCCCTAGAAGATGCCATCGGCCCCTGGAAACCATTTTCCTATGCCATAGACCCTCTGGAAAACACTATCATCCCATTGTATCCCTCTTTCCCCATCCTGACGCCATTAGTCATCCCTCTTGTTACAAAGGGGTCGATGAGCGTCTGGCCAAATCCTGACTGCGCAAATTTTAAAAATTTGATTTTAAAAATATAAAAAATGATAAAATGAAATTCAAATCCCTCCCAAACCTACTTGTATTTTGTCCTAACCTACCCAATGATGCATAAGTTTGACTAAGGTTTTATGACATTCTAACAACTCTGAAAAAACAAAATAACTAAATAAAATCCACTTAGTCTATTCAACAAAATTAAATGTACAACAACTTACCCGAGGTCGATCATCACGCCACGTGCTCCTACCTCATTTCATCCTCCATTAACACCATGTCATACTCATGTGTCATGATGTGAAAATACACTTTAAATTTGGAATTCCAAGAGCTCAATTCTCTCAATTCCAAAAAATAGTACGAACCAAATCAAAAATCAAAAATCACTATATAAAACTCACATTTTCTATTTAGACTCTGATCACAATCAACCTAAATCTTCAATTGACTGCATCATTTTCACTCCCAAACTCCATAAAAAACATCTTTTCATTGTCATCTAAACCGTAATATCATGCCATTTCATTTCAAAGTATTATATGACATACTGTCTGACGATTCTTCAGATTTTAACCTATGTTTTCACATCATATCTCCATGTGACATCATGACATCTCAACACTATGATACATGGCATCCATCCCATGGGCCCCTAGCTAGGTGATTTATGTCTTATTTTACTGATGATCCTCTATTGTTTCCTTTCATTTTTGCTTCTTCAGGGTTCTTGTAGCATTGATTGTGTCCGTACATGGTAGGATGAGGACACCATCAGGTATAAATTGGTGGGTATATTTCATTTCAGCTAGTATTTTCTTACTTTTAGTATCTACTTTCGATTTTAGTGTTACAAACTATTTCTTTCCATTGACCACCCCATGTTTCACTATTGTGACATGTGGTGATCAATGGTTGGGGCATATGTATAAACCTAATTTTTCACTTTTCATCTTTTGTATATGTTACTAACAACTTCCTTTGTGTAGATAAGGGTCACTGATGCATCTATTTCTTGAGCAGGTGCCTTAAGGGTCCTTTCGAGAATGGGGAATGATTCTTCATGTAATCATTATGGGTTAGAGATATTAAAAAAATAAAGTATCTCTATTTGGTCTTAGCCTTAGTTATCCTTACATTAGTGATCCTTGTCCCTTAATATCTCATGTATATTATACGCTTGATACCTTGATTTGCATCTCACCATTTGGCACTTTGTTCATCCATTTGCCTAATCTATGACACCTATTTTCACTTTGCATGACACATTACCTCATGATGTCATCCTTGGCAAATGCCATTGCTCGTGGGTGATGGTGTTGATTTTATGTTTTTCCCTTGTGGATGACATTGCCCACAAGTGATGGCATTGCATATATACTTACCACAGCCAAACATTTATGAAGGAAGGAAGCCCGAATCTTAGGAATTACCATCTTTTCTACTATTTTGTGCCAACTTTACATCTTCTCTCTCAACTCTTGGTTCATCTTGCACTTTTCTTGGATTAGATTAGAAACTCTTCTTCTTAGTTGGATTTCTTGTACTATTGGGTCATATATAGTGATTCTAGGATAGGAACGATGTTCCCCTTATCCACCTAATAGTGATTCTCTCTTCGATGTGTTACTTCTCTGGAGAGATAGATGCAATCAGTGACCACCCCATAAGTAAGTGATGTAGCTCTCTTTGTAATTTTGCATATATTATTTTATTCCCCTTCCCCATTGATTTATGTTAGCTTAGTGTTGCATGTGCATTGATGCTAGTTATCATAGTGATCTTATTTGATCAACCCTTTATCTTTCCTTTGTTTGAATTTCATTCATATTGTTCATGTTAATCTTATCTGTTATTGATCTATACCTCTTCTCACCCATTTACCGATATCCTATTAGGGTACTCTCCTCTATCTTGATTGCGGGGCTTGGAAACCCTAGGTTGACCTAGTATAGGGATTAATACCCTATAGATATGTGACCCTATTGCTCATTCTAGCCCCTTTAAATATATCCAATGTATGTCGGTTCATGTATGTTTCTTACTCGTTGCCTTGACACCCTTGCAGAATGGAATACTTGGGAGTGCAATTTATTGAGACACATTCTTGTCCTGTCATATATACTTATCTAATCACTTTAGGGAAAGGAACATGAAAATAATAGAAACAATACACATCAACATGCTTCAATATATGATAGTAAAAGGAAAGATAGGGAATGTGGACATTCTTAACATAAGAAAAAATATATACCATTATTGCAAGGCTAATTTATAAATCCCATAATTAGATTAATATTTGAATGAACAAAAGAGATACGTGAACCTCAAAAAGGATAAATGAGGGATACAATTTATATATCATCAAAAATATGACATATAAAACATTTATATACTATGATTACCACTTTGAAAATTACTGATTTGATCTACCACAAAGCTCTAGAAACATTCCAAAAAGAGTTGCCAAGAAAAATAAAAAGCACCAATTTTGAATCCTTTTACCAAAATTCAGAATGCAAACAACCAACAGATTAAATGCTTGAAATTAAAATAAAATACATCATATTGGTCTATAAATTAACAAGGAGTCACAAATTCACAAAATAAGAATAAAAACTAGAGAAGCACTGTGAATCACAACTCTAATTACAACACACAATATGACCTCTTTTCATAAATACATATAATGAGAAATGAAGAGTGTAAAGATATGGAAATTAAAACCAAGGAACACATAAAATGGAAAACTAAAACCAAATTATTGGTACTCAAAAATAATGCTAATCTGTTGGCAAAGTCAATAGGTCAATTTTGAATTAACCATATTGCAATATAAACATACTACAAATGGTACAAAGACTAAAAAAAGCCAATATTATCTCAAAATAAAAATTAATTACAAATAGCCCTATAAATGGATTTTAAAGGCAAGGAGTAGAGTGAATAAACATGTGGATAAAACTCCCCAACAAGGGCACCAATATATTGAAGCCCAAATTTGTACCCTATGGATTTGGTGAAGAGAAATGAAAGTAGGTCAATTGTAACAAATGGTTCTCATTATATATCATACCAAACTTAAGACCATATGATGTGAGAATGAGGATAAATTCTATATGTATTATTGTTTTTATAAGGACAAGGTGAGATACCCTAGCAATTACGTATAAAATAGATTTAAATGCACTCAAGGGATCTATCTATAAATGTAACTTCCATGACTAAGCACCCAATTAAGTGCCACTTGTAATATAATCACACTTGTGGAAAAACACATATACTAAAATTGGTTTAATATAAACAATTAAGGATATCCATGACTTATTGGCTTTCTAAGATAGGTTTGAATAAATACAAAGCAAATCCAAGAAAGTATGTGGCCAAATTTACAACAAAGAGGCCTATAAAGGTATCAAAATTAAAATTGAGGTCTCAAAAGGGGAAGTACTACAAGATTTGATGGGGGGTGATCATTCCAAATTAAACTTGTGCCTTATCCATTGGGATAAATTTTCAAATCTTTGAAGGAGTCCAAAATAACATAGAGCTCCGCCCATTTTACACAATTGTTACAAACTCCCCACAATTCAGGAAAATATTAAACTACATACATTGAGATTTAATGAACTATCAGACTATTATAACTTAGAATCTAAAATATAGCATATAGAAAAGTTAATAAGTGCACTTGAAACCAAGATTCTAAAACATTTTTATAATTAAATTCTTTAGTGATTACACATCATACATATGCACCCAATTACCAAATTAGAGTGAATATACTTTATATTCTAATGACATATTCCTTCTAAATATGCCATCTCATTTATGAATCAATAAAAAAACATATATACTCTCCTAACTCTGAATCAAAACATCCTTGAATTGATCACAATTATTCATATCATAAACACCTAAAAAAAACTAAACACTACAAAATAAGTAATTGAAGGGACAAGAAGTTTGAGAAAAATGGAAATCACAAATCAGTAAGATAGAATATGCTTGATGAAGTCAACACTTCATCTATTTATACAATTGGTGAGAAATTTCCAAAATCGGAGAGAAGAGAAAATGAAGGTAATTTGAGATGAAGGGAACTAATCACAAAGCTAAAAGAAGCTTGACATAAATTATTCAATAACTCCACTAGTGATCAAGAGACAATTTTCACTCCAATTTCCAAATGTAAAATATCCAAAGGCCCCAATTCAACCAAATGAGAATCAAATAACACTTGAGGGGTCTCACCACAAGTACAAAAGTGATAAATATAAATAATAATAAGTAAATGGAAAAAATAGGTGTTAAATATCTATCATGAACTACTTGAAAATTATTCATCCATTGTCTTGAAATTGATACCAAAATGTAGACCTTTGAATAAGCTTTCCAATTTTCCTATCCATTCTCAAAATAGATCTCTCTATTTATGAGCATAAAATAAGAGCTTTGTTTGTAGCTTCTCCATTATAATAGTACTAATTTTTTTTTTCTCAACTACAATCTATCTATATTTTTTTATTGGGCCACATGTCATATTTTGACTAGGCCATGTAGCACTTGTTGGTTGGCTATGGGATCTGAGTTGTGTCTCCCTTCTTCTCTAATTTTCTTTTTTTTAATCGTACTTGACACCCAATCTTACAAATGTGTGTCATGTGGATGCATCTAATTAGTTCATTACTACCCCATGATTAGGTCATGCAACCCAATCATGTGCCTTAATTTCATAGGATTCTCCAACTTTTCCTTGAACGATTAGTCATGATTGGTCAATGTGGCCCAATCATGGGTCCCTATTTATTGGTCCTACAAGCTCGCAAAATCATTCCACGTTTCTACCTATTATTTTTTATGAGATTTAATTCACCTAGTATTTCACTTCCTCAAGTTATTTTCTTTGATTTTACTTGGGAAACCAAACTCTCGTGATTGGGCCATGTGGCCTAATCACATGTTCCCAAATCCTAGCCATCCACTTTCTCAATTTTCCTTATTTAATTTTCACTTGGGTAATCAAGTATCCAAAATTGTGCCACATGACACAATTATGTTTACTCGGTAATCAAGTATCAACTTACCTTTGCTAAATTTTTAACTTTTCTTTACGACCGATAACTTAACCAACCTACCAAAATGTGTCCTCCTCACAACCATTCAAATTATTTTTTCCTTAATAAAAAATGGCTCAATGGGTAGATCCTTCACTTCATTTTGTAACTCAACTACTCATATATAAAAATATCAAGCACTTCCCCTTCTAGATGGATATGGGATAAATTTTTGAGACTAAAATGCTAAGACAATCATCTTTTAAGCTCTAAATGAATGCATATCATACAAAGAGGAAGAACTACAAATAGAAAGGCACAAAAATAGTGAAAACCCACAAATTAGAACATTTTCATGCCCTCAAACCCTTATTATTGATTGTGCATTTACATTTAGTGAGAAATTTGAGCCTATGACCCTAAAATGTAATGGGAAATTTTGGGTGTCAATAAGCAAGACATTGAATATTTATGTTTTTGACATTTGTCTTTGTTGATTAAGTCCTAATTAATCCTATTTCTTATTTCCATATACCAAGAACATGAATATGCCTCTCTAAAAAGCAATGTTGTAGTCTTCCTTTCCTTTGCAAGATTGTTCATATATAATAGACTTCTTGTGGTTCCCAATTGCAGTTCTAAATCATTATCTTCATGTAAAGGAATTATCAAATATGGGACAATGTCATGCTGTTGGTCGTCAAATAGGACTTTTCAGAAGAGCAACAGTCAGGGGACAAAAAGTCCCTCCTCTTTAATGGGAGAGGTTCCCTTATTCTGAAACGAACTTATTTACAAATATACAGAACATTATCTTATGGTCAAACTTGGATATTACGAAAGTGTTTTCCACAAGGATCATCAGTTACACCAAGACTGAGGAAGGGGAATAAGAAGATGAGCAGAATAGCAACATTCAGAATTATAGATAGCAGAATAATTCTTCGTGTATGCGAAGCTTCAAAGGATTTAAGACAAGATCATTTGCATTTAGCTGAATGGGATTAAATTTAAAGACACAAAGTTCCGTAAATAACCTTCTTCAGATTTGTTAATCAAGGACACAAAGTTCCTTCTTGGTTGTACAAGATCACTGTACTTGCAAAACTGAATAGTATGCAATCAGAGAGACTAAACGAGTTAGGAACAAAATGATCTTCACAATATTAAAGGAAAACACAGAGACAACAAGAATCAGATAGACAAAGAACGGAAAGCCCTTTTGTATTGATTTCTTTAAGATCTATTTACACTTTCAGCAAATATCCAAGTTCTTCCTCCCCCGTAAAATGGCGTGGAAAGGCCATTATATAGATTACAAGTCAGTTACTCTTCGTAACCGTTTCTTTTAACTAGAGAATAGTTAAGTACCGCCAATTGCAATACCTTAACTAATTACAAAGAATACGAAAAGAAAGGAAAGAAGAGGAAAGGAAGGAGAAGGAGACAGGTGGCCGGCTACTGGGAGGGACCGACTGTCTTCAGAATCCGCTGGCTGAACTTCTTCAATGACTCAGCTATATCTCTGCCACGAGGGACTGACGTGTTGGTTGCAGACTGAGTCCAAAATCCCAGACATTTCTCCATCTCTTTATCAAACTCGACGTGAGTATGATAGTCTTTGTTTGCTTCTTCAATGCAGACTGAAGAGAACAAATTTCCTTTATCTTGTCCTTAGAGATGGAGTCTTCCTTGAAAAGATTATCTTTGACAAAAGCTCTGAACTGAGCTTTGATTTCTTGCAAGGACAAGGGAACGCCAGAGTTTTCATCCTGAAGATGACAATGCATATCTTTGAACGCAGCAGCTGCCAGTGTCTTGAAAGCTTCTCCCTTCTGCCAGCTATTCTTCATTTCTCCTACAGCTTCCTCCAGGACTTTGATTTTCCACTCCACGCTGTAGACCCAAGATTTTGACAGATTGTCCTTAGCATCATCGAAAATCTTGTTCGCCAGTAAGATGTTCTCATCTGTCTTGCCCATGAGGCAAAGGTCTACAATGCAACTACTCCAGAGCTTAAGCTCTTTATCCATTACCCCAATAGTAGAGGACAGCTTCTGTTGCAAATTATCTACCTTTCCATGTAGCTTAAAAGCTTCATCGATGAAGTTTAGTCCGGCAACAAGCATGTCATCTACCATGGCTTCAATAGCTCTGCCATAGACAGAATACTTGTGCATATCTTTAATACTTTGCACTTCATCTTGGCTTAGAATTACAGGAGGCGGTAGAGCAGTCAAGGGGGTAGGGTCCAAAACTTTGTCCTTAGACAAAAGTGACTTGATAAAACTCGTGAGAACTTGGGCTTGTTCTTCTAGCTGCTCAATAGTCTGCTGCCCTTTCTCTACCCTTCCAATGACCCTTGTGACTGTTTCCTGGAGGTTATGAATCTCACCTTCAGGAGTAGACTCTCCCATAGGGATCCTTGAAAGCTCCAAGTCAGATGTCAGCAAGTCTGATTCTGATTTGTCTACTGTGGACTTAGCAATCTCCAGGAATTGCTGACCTTGAGCATCTGACACAATCCTGGAAGTAGTTCTGGCTTTCTTGGCACGAGAAGGAGTGGTGCCCAACAAGGCTGCTACAGCATCAAAATTTGGTCCCAAGCTTTGAGAGGAGGATTTCCTCTTCCTTTTGTCAACCAGAGGTTGCACCCAAGCAAAAGAGGAAGAAGAATCTGCAGGAGAGGCAAGGGGACCAAGAGACAGGGAGCTCATGACACTCAAGGTCTGTGCGGCTGTTGACTCAAGCTGAGATGTGGGTAGAACACTGGAGGTAATGGCGGTAGAAGAATCAGTAGTACCTGGAAGTTCAGTGCTCTGGACCTCCTTATCTGCTGGATTTTCAGGAACACTTGCAGGAGTTGGCATCTCACTTTCTTCACTTTCACTGAGAACAATGATGTTTTCTGGCCCCATAGGCAACTCTGCCTGTTTTCTTAGAGGATCATTCTCTGCAGGCTCCTTCTTTACCTCTTTGAGTTTCTTTTTGTATACCTGGGTAGATGGAGAAGGAGTAGATTCCACAGGTCCCTGAGCTGTTGAGGCAGAAGGGGTTTTCACTGGTGTTCCAGACTCTGGAACTGATGCCTCACTTATGGGTGTCGAATCATCTTTGGAGCTGGATTCTCCTAAGTGCCTCTTGAATTCTCGGATCTTCTTACTGAACCAGACCCTATTTCTGATCAAGACCGGAGCAAGAATCTCAGCCAGATCATCTCTCTCTTTCCTATTCCAATCCAGGTCCTCCAGAGGAGTGTGCTTAATCACATTTTCATACTCATACGAGTATAGTTCAGAATTGTCATCCTGGAGACCTTCAGGAACTTGGTACAGACTGAGTTCTTGGATTAATTGCAGGGAGAACCTGCCACAATGCCTTCTTCTGGCTTCAAAATCATCTGCACAGTCAGCCCAGTAGTCTTCTGTATCTGCCCTATGATGATAGACTATCTTGATGTTCTGTTCAATGAACTTCTTCAAGTCAAAGCAGGTTCTTGGCTTGAAGAAATGAACAGTGATAGGGACCAGGGCTCTTTCTATGTTCTGAGCATCCAGAGTTGTTTTGCATGTGTAGTTTCCCAGAGAGATGGGAAAGTGCAAGCCAGAAATCTTCTTGTCTCTACAAGTTCTGTGCAACTTGTCTAGCTGCCTGCATATTTCAATCAAGGCCATTTTGTCATTGCAGAACATGGGAAGCCGCAGAGGAGTGCTCTCATAACCAGCGAGCCTGATATAAGAAAATTTCCTGAACTGAATGAAATAGGCTCCATATTGTGATATCAGGTTCATGGCTTCGTCTGAAAACCTTCTAGCAGTGTCACCTTCGAGCAATCTGACCACGTACATGGTGAAAGCATCATTGACCCTTCTGAAATTCCGATTGCTGGTCTCTAGGGTGAACTGCGGGCAGTAGGCATACACTGGATCATCTTTGTGTGTATCTATGTAGGAGAAGCCAAACCACTGCCTCGATGCCGCTAGGGTATACATCAGATACGAAGTCATGAAGAACTTCTTTGACTGCTAAACGTTAGATAACTACTCAGCCAAATTCATACTGATGATCTCTGCCCAGTTGATATTTTGTGTTCCCTCGCACACCATGCTGATGAGCGGGCACATCCAGAAATGAAATTCATTGGTGGAGGGAAAACCCATAACCCGAGCTAGCAGTATTATGAAGTCTGACAGTTCTTCATTGAAATCTACCCGGAAGAGGGTTTTGGTCAGACGAGAAGGACCTTTCTTAGGGTTCTTCAACCAAGACTTCACCACTCGAGCTTTATATTTATCACTGTCTTGGTCGAACATGGCCTGTGCTTGATCCCGAGAGACGACTATAGCATTTTCCATCTCCGGAATCCTCAGAGCAGCTCCAATGGCGGCAGCGTCCAGCTTAGCAATGAGCTCCCCGTGTACGTTTGTCAATTTGCTCGTAGCGGGGTCGAAGTGAGCTCCGCATGAAAGTACACTATCAGCACACTGCACTGAGATAGGGAATCCTCCGGCGAAAGCTAAACCGCTATCATTAATCATCTGTGCCATTGGCGTAGGGTTTGCATCTGTCATTCTTGACCAAAAATCACTGAAGTCGAGATGACGAGCTTCACTGTCTCCGATATTGCTAACGGCAGACTCAAGTGGAGAAATTTGCTCCTGTCCCTGAAACTTGATCTTCATATTGATAGATTCGGAGCTGCGACCTAGACTCTGGAAGGAATTTGCAAAGGGAAGGGATATTGCGCAGGTTTTCAAATTGCAAGGGTTCGAGCAAAAGATAGCATGGAAGCAATGCGAAAAATGCAAAGGAGAATGCTCGTTATATAGCCGTTTGAGGAGCGGAATGAATTTAATGCGCATTGAATACACAACCACCAATTTGAAAAAGCATCATATTCGGAATGAGCGGGAGAAGCTAAGTGTGAATGACACTTGGTACGCTTGGGACAGGTGAGACGCGAATGCGCGAAACATGCGGCTCGGCCGGTTCGGGTGAAACAGGGAGAAGACGCACAAATGCATTTGGAACAAATGGGACGAAAATGTGCGAAGTACGCGATTCGGGTGTTTCGGCCGAAATTGGAACAAAGGGCCCATTTGGACTTGGGACATTCGGGACAAAAAGTTCCAAAGTACGTGACTTGACTGGCTCGGCCAAAAATGAAACAGGGCGCATTTTTTAGAATGGGACATTTGGGGCGAAAACGCGCGAAGGACGCGGTTCGGGCAAATCGGCCGAAATTGGAACAGTTTGCATTTTTCGATTTGGGACAAAGAGCTCTGAAGTACGCGACTCGGGAGTTTCGGCCGAAAATGGGAAAGCTCGCACTTTTAACTTTGGGTCATTTAGGACAGGAAAGTGTGAAGTACGCGGGAAGGATGATTCGGCCGAAATTGGAACAGTTTGCACAAAACGTTTAGGGACACTTGGGACAAAACCTTCCGACGGGCCCGAAAATGAGACAGCTTCGGGGACTTCGGCCGAGCGGGGAATAGAATGCACTTTCGTACTTGGGACGGATGGGACAAAAAGTTCCGACAGGCCCGAAAATCACACAAAAAGACCCAAAACACAAATTTTTTTAACTTCACGACTTAGGCACTTCAGAGAAAAACACTTAAACTCAAAATTTTGACAATTTTACTCTTATCAGAGCTTCTCTAAAGGACTCTGGTGCTTTTTTAAGAGACTCTGATTCTTATCCAATGGACTCTAACAATTTTCTAAGAGACTCAAGTGCTTCTCTAGTGTACTCTCATGCATTTCTAAGCGACTCTTGTGCTTATCTAGTGGAATCCAACATTTTTTGGGAGATAAATTGATGAGTTACAGCTAGTGTAATTGTTAATAATAACAACTACCTTGAATTGACATCTTAATAATGGAGTTAATAAACCCCAAACATAACAAAAAAATTCTAGCTTAGAATCTGATACATGTCTACTTGCAATTATTGCTTAGTTATAAAATTTATTTCTACTATGATTGTTGTTCATCTGGATATATATTAATTTTCACGTGTTGGGTGAAATATTTTGTATACACATAATCAATTTCCCAAAGTTTTGGAATAGAATCTTGGATAAGAAGACATAAGATTGGATTAAGGTCTTCACCATCACCTTTTAAAATTTTAGTTTTCTAACATATACTTGGATGAAGTGGGTTTAAGTTGGTTATAAGAAGTTCATATTTATAAGATTATATGTCATTTATCATAGAACTTAAAAGATGATTCAAGTTCAAAGATTGATAGATGAATAATATCATGATTTTGATGAGGTTGAGGCTCCTAGGAAATTTTTTACTAAATATCTGTGTCCATGTAACTTGTTGTCATGTGTTTTTAGAAGGGAAAAATTCAACTTGAAAACATGAAAACTTTACCTTAGTGTCAAAAAAATTTATCATAAAAAATCCCGAGAACTCTCCCAGATCAATTCATACCATATTTTAGGCCTATCCCCATCCTTTTAGTTCTCATGTATCTGGTTTTAACCTTTCCCATGTGTTGGAAAGTTGAAACCAAGTTCACAAGATTCTTCCCATATAGTGTCTTTCAAGGAGGATCTTTCAGTAGGCTTAGGAATGGTTATTTTTAACCTTTCTAAAGAAGATGCACATTCTTGGAAGTCATTTTTAAGACAAAAATTCATAATAGAGTGATATTAATGAGCTAGGAACATTTTTAAAGTGATTTAGGAAGATTTAGGAAATATTTAGAGGTTTAGGAGCAATTTCAGCAAAAACGAGTTTTTAAGGGTGAAGGAGCTTGCATTGCAAGGAAGATGATTTTGGGAGCTCTGGAATGAGTTGGGGGAAAAAAATATATCAATATAAATATTACTCAATGCCCGACATGGTGGTATTTTCATATTTTTCACAAATCCCATGCATTTCTTTCAACAACACATTCTTGGAAAGGACAACTGGAAATCCATTGAAAGAAGGTAATTTTAGGTTGTTTTAGGAAGAATCATACCTTGATATCCATATTTTTATCTTCATAATGATCTTAGGAGTCAAAATCATTTATGGGTTCTTCAAAAAAGACCTCTGGAATCTCTGAAAAATTTGTTATCAAGGTCCTTCCCAACGTACAACTTCAGTACTCATTCATTTTTTCAGTGCCACATGTCAACATGAGACTAAGGTGCGCTTTTGTATCCCTTTCCAAGGGGATAAAGGGAAAATAAAAATGTTCTCCTCCACCTTTTGATATACTAGACCCACCATATGACCTTGTGAAACCTCCATAAACACTTTTTGTAAATTTTTTGATCCCCGCCTCGTGCAACGCATGCCCACCACTTTTCATCGTGAGACTAAGGTGAATTTTTGTGTCCTTTTCCTCAATTTTCCAAGGGGAAAATGGGAAAAAAAATATTTCCTCCCATCTTGCTCCTACATGGTTCCTCACATGACCCAAACTCAGCCCCCGAGTGCAAAAAATAAGCTCGTCTCCCTCACCCTTCTGTAAATGCATGTCTGTCACTTGTCCTCGTAGGGATAGGGTGAATTTTTTTGTACCTTTCATCCATTTTACAAGGGGATAATGGGGGGAAATGAATTATACCCCCCATAAAGCACAACAACTAGAAAGATAGTATTTTTTAATATTTTACTCCATTTTCTCAAAATCCACCCGGAACTCTGTCAAACTTTTTGTAGAATTTTTTCCTCCATTCCTCCCTCCATGTTTTCATGATTGTAGCTGATAAAATTTTACAAAACTTTCATTTTTTAAAGATCCATGTTCGTATTCTTTCCTGAGTGACTCTGTACCCGAGAAAGTGTGTTGTCGGCCCCAAAATTCCCCTCTTTTGAAATTAAGTTTCAAAAAAATTTAAGTCTATACCTTGGAGTATTGAATCACGTCTAGCCTAGCGTTGTTTTTAGTTTTCCTATTCATGAAGAACAATTTGAAATTCAGGTGTATGGTGAAGTTCCTTTCCTTCTTTTTATTTTCTTCCCACAATCGAGAATGATAGGCATATTTTCCCCATTAATTTTTTCCCCAAAGTCCACGGGTAATACATGAATATCTTTGATTGGATGCAGTTTGGTCATATTTCAAGGTTCAATGGAATCCTCCATGTGTTTAAACGATGCAACTCCACGGGAAGGGTCTAAGGGACAATCCTCAAATAAGCACAGGATTTCCACATGTCCCAGGTACAAAATGAAGACAGAGTAATATAAAATTGGCTAAGTATGGAAGGTTCAACGGATGGCAACACGTGCCTCATTGACAAAACTTCAAGAGTCAAAGTCATGGGTAGTTCTCAAACTTACACCAGTCCTCCATGTGTCCTAGGTCCAAAAAGGAACAAAGATGATAGCTAAAATTGACTAAGTATGGGTGGGTTGGCGGAAGATGCTACATGCCTTAATGACACCATTTTGGAAGTGAAATCAAAGGGTCAGTCTCCAAGTAGTGCAAGCTCGCCACGTGGTTAAAGTCAATATGAAGATGGATTTGGCCATTGAAAAGTCCAAGACCAGTAGAAGGAGACATAAGTTAGCTCGACGCAGCTTCAAGGGGTGTTTCCAAAGTAGAAAATCAAATGAGCGCTAGCCCTCCATGTGTTTAGGGGTCAACATAAGTCAAGTAGAAAATTGGCCTGAATTGGCTAAGTATAAAGGAACCAGTGGAGCTCTCCACATGTCAGCCTAGTGCTACTTCAAAGGAAAAGAATGCAAGAGGTGTTCACAGGTCCACTCCAATAAATTTCTCCCACATGGGTAGTCCAAATCTGAAGTTGTAAAAGCAAATCGAATGGCCCATGTTTTAACTGGTAAAATAATGTGAAGGCTGTATCTTTAAAAAACTATTTTTTCCACCATTAACATTTTCTTTACATTTTCAAGAATTCGAAAGGACGTGGATGATTGGAATAAGTTGTAATTGTTTCTTTCTTTCTTGAGGAAGTTGTAGCCGTCTCTTGCGAGCTATATCATGAGCTTTAAAATCCATTGTGTGGCTTGGAATTTTGATTATTCTGGAACTGTAATTTTGAATTGGAAGAAATCAATACAAAGCTTTTTCCCTTTTCTTCTACTTTCTCTTTCCTTTTGGTTCTGATATGTGAATCATCTAATCCTTGCATTCTTGGAAACTTTGTGTTCTAGTTTGTACAATCTCTAGAACTTTCAATCTACAAATTGTGTCTGTTATAAATGTGGATGGTTCTACTCTCTATCTCATTTACACAATACATATAAGGGTTTTCTCTACCATCTCTTTTCCCTGAATGTATTATATTATTTTTCCTCCCTCCTCTCTTCAAATTATTCTATCCTCATGTATTGATAACTTTCCAGGCTTAAAACACATTTCATAATATTAAGAAACCACCATTGAATGAAAGACTGTGCATTTGTACATAGGTTTTTCCCCCTCTTTCAATAAGGAAACCTCTCCCATTAAAGAGAAGGGACTTTCTTTTCCCTTGAATATGGTTTCATTCCAATTGCAAATATGAAACCTAACATTTTTTAGCAACTCTATTGGGGAATTTGTTCAACAAAATTCCTTTCTAAAAGGACAACTAATTTGATCATTTCTTTGATTTGGTGACTCTAAGATATATTAATGGTAGAAGGGCTCTTGGAATTGAAGATCCCCAATTTCAACTCTTGGATCAACAAGGTTTTCGACTTCCTCCAAAAATAAGAAATAAAAGAGCTCTTTCCACAAGCACACCTCTTGTTGAAGACAAAACTTCTGGTAATAGCATTGCTCAAGCACAACTTAGCTCTAATCTCCTTACCCTAATTCTTGCTGGTGTCTCAGTTCCACTTCAAGCAATATTTCCAAGGATGGTAGCACCTCAGCCTTGGGAACAAATATTTGGGCCTCTTGCTCTTCCTCAACTATTTCTTGAGTTACCTAGGGGGTAATAGAAATTTTCTTCCCAAATTTAGAGGTGATGGAAAAGTGCACCCTGATGAACACATTGCAGCCTTTATTGTTCATGTGGGGTCCTTGGAGTTGAACATGAGGATGTCTCTGTGAGGGTTTTTGTGGAAACCTTGCAAGCCAATGGTGTAAATTGGTTTTATTATCTTCCTATTGGAACCATCATCGATTCAACTACTATGAGAACTCAGTTTGAGCAACGTTTCAAACCTACTGAGGATGTGCATGCTTTGTTAGCTCATATTTCTCAAATCAAGAAGGATCCACATGAGCCTATGAAATAATTTGTGTCCAAGTTCAACAATATGGTTAACAAGATTCCATTAGATACTAGACCTCTTGATCAGATTCAAAAGTGTTTCTTCTTGAATGCTCAATTTTCGGAAGTAAGTTATGCCCTAAGGAGAGAATATCTTGCAACTTTGGATGCTGATCAGAGATTGGATGTCATTGTGGAAGATGACTTGATCATGTCTGACAAGCTGAAAAAGGAGTCTTTCAAATCCAAAGCATCTTCTTCTTCTCCTTCTCCTAGAGGTAATGCAGATTAGTTGGTGCAAAATCTAGATAATGACCTCATTTCCATTAAGAAACAATTGGCTTAGCATGCTCCATATCAAGATGTTCCAAGGAATAACTTTCATCCTAGGAACCACTTTTCCTCTTCTCAAACCAGGCTAGCCATTGAAGTTCCACCCCTTAAGGTACCTGTTAATGCTACTTGTGAAGTTCTTGAGCCTAATGATGAGGAATAAAATGGGCTCTATGATGAATAAGAAGAGGAAGCTAATGAAGAATTGGAGGATCCGGGTGGTTCTTGAGTTCATTTCCTCACTACTGAGGGTATGGAAGATGTGGATGATTATGATGATGTAGTGGCTGAGATGAATAGTGAATCATATGCTGTTATGACCTAGGAGTGGACCAACAAAAAGGAAAAAGTGATGTAACCTACAAAAATATCCAAGAAGTAGCCCATCACCATCCCGATGATTGTAAGAAGAGGAGCGCCTATTCCTACCACTTCCACTCAAAAGGTAAGCTCTTCTTGTACTTCTCCCTCTACTTCTTCTTCTGGGAATTCTTGCCCAACAAATGATAAATCTGATAGATCAAAATCTCCTCCTAATCCTAATAGTGATTCCCCATCCACATCTAGATCTTTTGACATTATAGACCATCTTAAAAAGACCAAGGTTCAGATTTCTAAAGCAAAGTTCTATCAAACCCATCCTAAAGCCTTTGCTAAAATGGTTAACTTTGTAAATTCTAAATCCAAAGTCTCATCCAGTAATTTTAAGGGTCTTTTTCCCACTCTCTCTCCATCACCTCAATCAAGCCTTGTGGCTGTAGTCACTTCCTCTAATGAGAAAAATGAACCATTCTATGTGACCTTTCTCATAGCTGGCCACAAACTCATTAATTGTGTCATAGATTTAAGAGCATCAGATAATGTAATACCTACAAAAGTAGCCCATGCTTTGGGTTTGACCCTAACATGTGCCTTTGGTTCCTATTATTCCATGGAGAGTAAGAAAGTACCTTTGGTGGGCATAATTAAAGATGCAAAAGTAGCTTTTGCTGCTTTTCCAAAGAAACAAATTCTAGCCACCATTTTAGCAGTTGATATTCCTCCTTCATATGGGATGTTACTGAGTAGAAATTACTGCAAGGAGGTAAGAGGGGAAATTCAAATGGATTGGTCACATACCTTGATCCCTGTCAATGGGAAGATGAAGAAGTTGCTTCCTAAGAAACAAACAAAGTATATTGTGCAAAAGACAGATGGTCCTAAAGCACAAATATTGTATGCAGATATAGGACATGGGAACTACATGATCATGTCACAAGAGGAGACAAATCTACCAAAGGGATTGTTGCTTGATCCTAATGGTGTGTGGACTTTGGTGTTTGATGGGAGATGTTCTTTACCTGGTTCTAGAGCTGGTGTAGTGCTCATTTCTCCTGAGGGTAAGGTTCATCCTTTCTACTTCAAATTTTAGTTTGAATATACCAACAATACTTCCGAGTATGATTCCCTTATTCTTGGGTTGAGCATGGTGAAGGATATGAGAGTGAATAACCTTCTTGCTTGTGGAGATGCCAAGCTAATTGTAAAACAAGTTAGAGACCTTTAGGTAAAGAGCAGAAGGTTGAAACAATATAGGAATCTAGTCTGGGATTCCATTGAATTCCTTGATGATTTTTCCATTGAAGTTGTTCCAAGGGAGAGGAACACTAGGGCTAGCTCTCTAGTTGTTTTTGGGTCCTTGTTGATTCCTCACCCTGATTTCCCTTAGGAGAAATTCACCATTGAAATGATCCATAGACCCAATGTGCCTAACAATGCAAATAATTGGAAATTTTTTAATGATGACCAACATTTGCTTTCTTTCTTAGAGCTCAGAGACAACTTTGATCAGCTGTACTTTGAAGGAAGTGATAATCTTCCTAGTGAGTGTGTGTCATCAAATTAAAAGGATGTCAAAGAAGAGATAGATCAAGATGAATGCATCAAACTGAAAGGAAACAAAAATCCTAAAGGGCTGGTGATTTTGGAGGATATTTTTGATAAAAATGATATATATATATATATATATATATATATATATATATATATATATGAATTCTAAAGTTTCCCAAGGATCTCGACAATATGATGAGATTGATAAAGTGAATATTGGGAGTCTTGATGATCCCAAAATGGTCAACATTGGAAAATGTTGCACTTACGAAGAGAAAAAGAAGGTGGTGAATATATTGAAGAGGTATGTTGATGTTCTGGCTTATTCTTATGATGATCTTAAGGCTTTTCAGCCTAAATAAATTTAACATTTCATTCCTCTTAAGCCTGGGATCAAACCCTTCAAATAGAAGCAAAGGCAATATAATCCAAAGATAGCTGATACAATTTTCCAAGAAATAAAAAATATTCTAAAGGCTAGGATCATCTTCCCCATCCACCATTCAATGTGGATTGCTAATATAGTGCATGTCAGGAAGAAGAATGGTGAGATTTGGATCTGTGTGGACTTCAAAAATTTAAATCAAGGTTCTTTGAAGGACAACTACCCTCTCCCAGTGATGGACCAAGTATTGCAAGTTTTCATAGGATCGGAGATGCTATCTATGTTAGATGGATTATAAGGGTACAATCAAGTAGAGATGAATACTGCAGATCACCATAAGACTGTCTTTACTACTCCTTGGGGCACCTTTGTATACAAGATAATTCCATTTGGTCTCATCAATGCTGGTGCTACTTTCCAGAGGGCCATGGACTTGGATTTTGACAGTTTGAAAGGGAAATGCATTGTTGTGTATTTGGATGACTTGGAAATGTTTTCTAAAGAAAGAAAAGATCACTTCCAACACCTTATAATAGTATTCTAGAAGTGTAGAGAGCATGAGATTTATTTAAACCCTAAGAAGTATATGTTTTGTGTCACAGAAGGAAAGATGTTGGGACACATTGTTTCAAAGGAAGGGATCAAGATTGAAATAGAGAGAATTTAGGCCATCCAAAAAATTCCTCTTCCATTAGGTAAGAAGGGTGTCCATTATTTCTTTGGTAAGATTAATTTCCTAAGGACATTCATCCCTGATTTTGCAGAACTTACTATGAGCATTGCTCACATGATGCAAGGGAAGAAAACTTTTGGTTAGTCCTCTAAAGGGAAGAAATAATTTAAGGACATTAAATAGGCTATTACAAAGACTCCAATATTGGCATGCCCTGACTTTAGCAAAGATTTCATTATCTATTGTTATGCCACTAAAAATACCCTAGCTGCTTTGTTAGCCTAGACGAATGTTGGAGATCACAAGCTCCCAATTGCATTCATGAGTTATGAATTGAAAAATCATGAGCTGAAGTACACCATGATGGAGAAGCATGCTTTTGTAGTTGTCAAAGATGTCAAGTAGTTTAGGTTTTACATCCTTAATTCTCATTTTGTGGTGCTGGTGCCTAATACAAAATCCAAATCCATTCTTAATCAGCAAGAATTTGGAACCAAGAGAGGTAATTGGGTATTAAAGGTGTAAGAGTATGATCTTGATATCAGGCCAAAAAATCTAGTTCGGGGTAAGGGCCTATGTGAACTCATTGTTGAGGGAGCTACCAAGGAGTTGTCCAAAGATGAAGTTGATGTCCCTGTTGTTTTTTTCCTCAGATCGACAAATGTATGGTATGCTAACATTGATCAATTTATGACCTATGGAGAGTGTCCATATCACTTGAGTGCCAAAGAGAAGAGAGCCATAAAATTGAGGTCTACACAATAAATGCTATGGGAAAATTATTTTTTCAATCCAGGCGTAGATGGAAGGTTTTTGAAGTGTGTAGAAAAGGAACAACAAAAGAAGTTGTTCTCTAATTTTCATGACTAGGCTTGTGGAGGTCATTTCTCCTCTACTGTAACAGATCATAAAATACTTCATGCTAGTTATTATTGGCCCAATCTATTTAGATATGCATAAAAATGGATTGGTAAATGTGAAGCATGCCAAACGTTTGTTGGAAGACCTAAGTTGGTTGTTTTTCGTCTCAAGCCTATAGTGATTGAAGATCCATTTCAATAATGGGGTTTAGACTTCATTGGAGCACTCAATTAATCTTCGAGTGCTGGAAATAATCATGTGTTAACTACCATATATCACTTCACCAAGTGGGTGGAAGCCATCCCAATCAAGAGCACTACTTCCGAGGTAGTTTGTAACTTCATTAAAGAGAACATATTGACCAGGTTTGGGATCCCAAAAAAAATTGTGACTGATAATGCTTCCAAATTTTCTTCTACTAAGATGATGTAATTTTACTATGGGTATGGGATAACCCTTTCTCATTATTTAGAATACTACCCTCAAGGGAATGGACAGGAAGAATCAAAAAACAAGAACTTGGTAAACATAGTTAGAAAACTTGTAAATGATTCTCAAAGGAATTGGCATAAGAAGCTATATGATGCACTTTGGGCTAATAGAAGTACACCCAAGAGAGCAATTGGAATGTCCCCTTTCTAAGTGGTGTATGGAGTAGAAGCTCAACTTCCAGTCATGGTAGAATTTCCAGCCTTGTATCTAATGAAAACCATTAAAGATTCAAGTTTCAGTAGCTCTTTGGATAAGAGAATTTTGTACCTTCAGAAGCTCGATGAAGACAGATTGCAAGTGGTGGATAGGATAATAGCTCATTAGTTGAAAGTGAAGGCTTTGTTTGAAAAGAAAACCAAATCTAGAGTTTTCCAAGTGGGAGACATTATGCTACTTTGGGACAAAAGACATGAGCCATGAGGAAGTCATGGTAAGTTTTATTCTCTTTGGCTTGATCATTTTAGAATCATACATTTTACTGGAGAGAACTCTTTTTATCTGGATTACATGGATGCTTCTCCTCTCCCATTTCCTTATAGTGGGTAGTTTCTGAAGTTGTTCAAGTCCTAGGTGATTAGGTGGTGCTTCTGTATATTATGTACAATGTTTTGGTTTTGGGTTGTTCCTTTATGTTTCATTTTTGTTCTTCCCTTTTGGTTTGTTTTGTTTCTTTTCCCATCTTATGTGTGTTGCATTGTATTGGTTTTTATTTCGACTACTTTTCCCAATGGATAAATAATTGGTCCTCTTTCCCCTAGAGTTATCTGTAGTTCTTGATCTTGCCTTGTGTCTTTGTTCCAAGCCAAGTTATCCCCAAAAAGAGCTAGCTGTTGTCGGCCCAAAAATTCCCCTCTTTTGAAGTTAAGTTTTTTTTTTTTGAGTCTATACCTTGGAGTATTGAATCGCATCGAGCTTGACATTGTTTTTTAGTTTTCCTATTCATGGATATAATTTGAAATTCAGGAGTATGGTGAAGTTTCTTTCCTTATTTTTATTTTCTTCCCGCAGTCAGGAATGATAGGCATATTTTCCTCATTAATGTTTTCCCCAGAGTCCACGGGTAATACATGAATATCTTTGATTTGTTGCGGTTTGTCCATATTTCAAGGTTCAATGGAAGCCTCCATGTGTCTAAACGACACAACTCTAGGGGCAGGGTCCAAGGGATGGTCCTCAAATAAGCGCAGGCTTTCCGCATGTCCCAGGTTCAAAATGAAGGTAAAACAAGCTCAAATCAGCTAAGTATGGAAGGTTCAGCGGATGATGACCACGTGCCTCATTGATGCAGCTTCAAGGGTCAAAGCCAAGGGCAATTCTCAAACTTTCGCACCAGTCCTCCACGTGTCCTAGGTTCCGAAAAGAGACAAGAGATCAATCGTTAAAATTGACTAAGTATGGGGCGGGTTGGCGGAAGTCTCCATGTGCCTTAACAACGCCATTTCGGAAGTGAAATCAAAGGGTCAATCTTCAAATGAGCGTCAGCTCACCACGTGGTGAAAGTCAATATGAGAGACAGAGTTGGCCATTGAAAAGTCTGAGACCAGCGGAAGGAAACACACGTCAGTTCAGCACAATTTTAAGAGAGCGTTTCCAAAACAAAAAATCAAATGAGCGCCAGCCCTCCACATGTCTAGGGGTCAACATAATTCAAATATGAAAATAGACCCAAATCGAGCTAAGTATAAAGGAACTGATGGAGCTCTCCACGCGTTAGCCTAACACAACTTCCAAGGTTAAAAGATTGCAAAAGGCGTCTCGCACGCCCGCTCCAATCAATTCCTTTCACATGGGTGGCCTAGATTTAAAGTTGTAGAAGTAAATTGAATGGCCCATGTTTTAATTGGAAAAATAATGAAATGGTCGTATATTTAAAAAAATTGGTTTTTCCACCATTAACGTTTTCTTTGCATTTTCAAGAATTCAAAAAGGGCGTGGATGATTGGAATAGGTTGTAATTGTTTCTTGCTTGCTCGAGGAAGTTATAACCGTCTCTTGCGAGCTATATCAGTGAGCTTTCAAATCCATTGTACAGGTTGGAATTTTGATTATTCTAAAACTATAATTTCGAATTAGGAAGAAATCAATTCAAAGGTTCTCCCCCTTTTCCTCTATTTTCTCTTTCCATCTTGGCTCTGACCTGTGAATCATTTAATCCTTGCGTGCTTAGAAACTTTGTGTTCTAGTTTGATACAATCTCAAGAACTTTGAGTCTGCGGATTTTGCCCATTATAACCGTGAATGATTCTATTCTATATCTCATTTGCTCAATACATATAAGGGTTTTCTCTGCCATCTCTTTTCTCTGAAAGTATTGTCATCATCTACCTCCCTCCTCTCTTCAAAGTCTTCTATCCTCATGTATTGATAACTATCCAGGCATAAAACACATTTCAAGATATCAGGAAACCACCATTGAATGAAAGATTATGTATTTGTACATAGGTTTTGCCCCTGCTTTCAATAAGGGAACCTATCCCATTAAAGAGGAGGGACTTGTTTGTCTCCTGAATGTGGTTTCATTCCAAGTACAAATTTAAAACCCAACATATCTAAAGTGAAAATATGTAAATAATCCCTCACAATTACCGGTGCACGGACTATCATGGTCAATCTTTTTATAATCTTATTCAGTTGTTTGGGAGTACCTGATAGACACATGTGATTGCAAATATATGCACGCCTTAGATTTTGGATGGAAAGAGGAAAGGAAAGATAAATTTGTAGACCCAAACACTCAACCATTATTTAGTACGTCACTCTTAGACACCTAGTTGAAAAGTGATTGGGATAAAAAACATGATGCTACATTGCTTCTTTGTGAGACTTTAAAAAGACATTTAATACGCTGCCAAGATAGGAAACTATGAACATAATGGAGGAACTAGGGGCCCTAGCACAGGTACAAGTTCTTAATAATTCACCATATTATATGAGCAAGGTAAGGGTTGAACTCAAAAACATAGGTGAAATTGTTGTTTAAGTGTTGATCATGAGTGGTATAGGCGTCAAACATGTTGCCCCCTTTTCCCCAACTTTATTTGTGGCTATACATTGACAACATAGAGGAGTGGATTAGGGAAAATAGAGGGAAAGGGGGTCAATATCTTGGCCAAATATATGGTGAAACTCCTAGCTGATATGTAGAATGACTTATGGCTTGCTGAAGTGGCAGAGACAAATCTAAGAGTTAAGAGATCACCTATCATTCTTTAGATGACTATTTTGCAAAGAAGTGGGGATGGTACCAAACCACAATCGATGATGTTTATCAATATGAAAAATGAAGAAGTAACATCTTGGATTTTGGACATTTTTCAAGAGAGTCTCTTGACAGTGGTGTTAGAATACAAATATCTTGGACCTCGCTATTTTCTAGCTAGGGATCCTCAGACAGGTTTGACATACTCGATTATGGAGGGGTGTCTTGGCCTCCTTTACTTCACATATATACTACAAAGTTTTTGTATATATTTTCTTTATTTTGTAATTACGAGATGCATGTGGGATTATTCATACTTATATTTGTAAAGGGATAATACCAAATCCCATTAAATTTGTACATATATAAATTTTCCAAATTACCAAATCTAAATGCCACACATACTACCTTAGAATCAAGACTACAACCTTCCTATGAAATCAGTTCTTGGAACCTGAAACAAGTACACTTCCACTTTTAGCAGGTGACCATCCTATGACTAGGCTTATATGGCTCTATTTAGCAAATACACATTTAGAAGCCACCTAAATGTAAGACCTGATAGGTGGCCTATGGCTGCAAGAGTGCAAAAAATGTGGGATCTTATCAAACTATAGAAAATGTGCCCCACATGGAGTGGGAAGTAGAACTTGGCAAATGGGATGAACATGACAAGGATATCAACCATAGATGTCATGGGATGCCAAATTTTATACAAAGAGCATAAAAATTATGTTAATGACACACAGAAGTCGAGAATGTGTGATATTGTTTGGCGGAAGAAACCAAGCTAGAGAAGCGTCAATTTCTAGGTGATGTAGAAAGTTTAACCCGATGTATGTTACATTGTAGCAAAAGACATATGATGAGGGGCTGAAATTAAATAGAGGGATATTTGTAAGATCATTCATTTCAATATTTTAATAGACTAGCTCCGCATATTTATTTGTGAGACCCAGAGAAGATAGGCCACAACCCCTATGGAACTCTGTGGGAAGAGAGGACTATGTGTATTTACTATGCGATTCAAGGGTAGACTAAAATAGAGGAATTTTTCACATTCCTTGGATGTCCAAGGTACACATACATGAGAGCCAAGTATGAAGAAATTTATAAGAGTAAATGGCTCCATGATATGAACTATTCAATAGAAAGCAAAATAAAAATTTGTGCAGAAATGTTATTTAAACTTTAGGTAAGTAGAGTGCATTCATTATAGGTCCCTATTAACCATTTAGTCATCGTCAAACATGAATTTAAAGTTTCATAGGTCTCAAGCCATTTCATTTCAAAGCTCTAACACTCTAAAAACTTTGGAGGCTATATAATCCAGAGATGTTAGTGAACTTACTCTCTAGCAGACCTCGAAGATAGGACGCCTTGGTACGGAGCGAAAGCAACTGGTGGAGCTTTTAAACCCCAACATGTGTGGGTTGATAAAAAAAAGGAGGAAAGCAAACCCCCATGTCAAAGTGTAGAGGTAGTGTTGGTATACTCCCATCATTATGATCCAGACACCTGAACCATTAAGGACAAGAATGGCTAAGAAGAAGTCTGCGTCCGCCTCCGCGTCTGCTTCCAAGCGAAATCTGCTTACTCAATGAAAATTCTGACCTCCGAATAATCTGACGCCAAGCCATTCAAGGTTCCTCTCCTGCTTCATTCTTTGCATGGTCTAAATTAGCTTATCTTAATTCATTAATGCCTGCAAATTTGGAACATGGTTAAAGCAAGGAAGAGATCGCGTTTCTGATATGAATGAATGCCAGTTTCTCAATTTAGTGAACTAACATGAAGGCTAGACAGATGCTGAGATCATCCTTCTGAGTCGGGTCATCCAGAAAATATTATTACCATGAAGAAAGTTTCATGGTTTAACCTGAAACCTTTGATGTGCTAATCATCATCGACGATCAAATAGATGAATGGTGGATATGTAACGCACGAAATTAGCGGATGTCCTACAATATGGTCATTACCATTTTCTCTAGGAACCAGTATCTAAGAATTATATCTGGGTGGCTTTGACGTCACTTGAAGAATATACACTCTTACTACGATTGATGTAACTCATCAGTGTTACGCGGGTCCCCTAGATTTTGGAGACGTCCCCAACGTTTAGGGACTCGGGGACATTGGAGGGGACACCCCCTAGGTGATTTTTAAGGAGATTCAACCAAAAATTTCTGATGTTTTTACTTTTAAAAGCATGTTATGTTTTACCATCAGAATCATTAGAATTATAATCTTGAAAGTACTTGAATAGAGTTGTAAATCCCTAAATGGCTTCATTGAATCAAGAGTTAAAATGCATTCAGTTTATTACAGTATTTAATCAGGCTTTCTCCTATGCCGTCCCCAAGTATTTGGGAATTTTTTTCCCATCCCAGCAAACCCTGCCCCCCCATCCCCATTGACTTAGGATAACTATGGTCAAGCTATATTGGCATGTTTCCCATATGGGGTCCCTGGCAACCGTCTCCTTGCAAACCTGGGTATTCAGAACTATTAACTTTCCCCATCTGGGTCGGAGTCAACGCTAGACAACTCACAGCTGTCTATCAAAGTACACAATCACAAAGGCCACATTCCTTCACCCCTCTAGCAGTTATCGGATTAAGTCAGGTCGAGGGACCCTAGAGGGTAGAATAAGATAGGGTCCCTTGACAATTGCACCCAACACGCACTTTCACCTCCCTAAGTCATATCATGTTCCAAAAAATCAATATTATTAGGTGAATTCACCATAGATGATCTTACACTCTAAGTTATGGGAACTCACATGAAGACTACCTACACACTTGAGTCGGTTTGAACATTCTTCTCAATCCACTCTGATGCACAGTTACACCTAGTCCTGAACTATGAGCATACAAATGATCGATGGAACATACTTTATTGTACTGGAACCCACAATATTACTGTAAAGACTCCAGCCCAATCACCTCTTCCATAGGTGACATGGTGATAAACCTCATGTCTCATGCCTCGAGACTATCTCCTTTTGAGCAAAATGAGGTTGTCATCAAAAGATCAAATTGCCTTTGCCTTCAGTATTGAAGTCAAGAATGCATTCATTACATCAAGAAACTGCTGATATCAAGGAGTCTAAATTGGCTCTAGAATACCGAGAACTCCATCTTTACAAGGTCATGGATAAGGATTCAGGATGCAGTTCAATCTAACTGCATTTGAAACCTGTAATGCACTGGCATTAGAAGATCCCTACTGCAGTGGCCCGTTACAATTGAAGTTTTTGAACAATGGTCCACAGTTACTATGGTATAAATGGAGCTTTTAGACAAGCTGATTGAACTCCACCTTCTTGTACCTCAAAAGACATCCAATCTTGGCACCTTTGATTGGCATCACTGGTCTCCTGACTGCATAATGATGTAGAATACAAACCCTGACCAAGAATCTTTTTGACATGAAGTCACTTGTTAGTTGTGAGCTCTGGTTCAATCCGGATGGGGGTGTTGGATTAGATGTCAAGAAATGATCACAAAGCGATTCCGAATGTAGATTTCAATAAGTGATGACACCTGATTGCTAGTGTGGCTAATGCAAGTGGTCAAGGGACCATGATAGAAGCCTTTCTCTCAGATCACATATGGTCTGGTGCATTCCTTCAGATGGCACCATCTCCTAACGAAACTAGTATGTGGAAGTTGCTCCACTATAGAAGTGGGTCAAAAGCTTTGGATGAATGACCCTGGATTGACTGCAAGATGAGAAAAATTTGCCTAGGCCCAACACCTCATGAGGGATATGCACATTTTGGGGTATCATAAACCATTCATGAAAACCACTTTCCTGATCTCATGAGGAATCATGAGTATAAGGAGTGTTTTAGCATCAGTTAGAGGACCATGTACGAACACTCACCTTGTGAAGCTGAACCAAAGCTTTCATTAGCCTTGCAAAGCCTCTTCATCTCTGGTCTAATGCAAAGCTCATTAGTATGCTTGTGAGGCTAGATTCCATTCAAGACTTGCGGAGCTCTGTAGTCATATAGGCATGAGCCAACAAAAAATGCTTATGAAGCAATTTTGTTGAGATTGTGAAAGTGTTGGTAGGCTTGCAAATCTTTTCTCAGTTTTACAGGTACATGTAGCGTCCAAAATGAATTGCCATAGGTTGCAAAATGATGAAGGGATTTGCGAAATTCAGACTTAAGTTTTACAGGATAGCATTAGAAATCCAGCGATGCTTTTTAATCAGATTTTCTTGGAAATTTGGTTGCGAGCATGATCACTCTCAGATGTTAAAGGTTGACAACTGCTGGTCTTGGCCATTCTCCATCTGCATCAAGTTCCTCACTATGAAATGGGCATAGAATCCTCATTAGATCCTTTGTTCTTCCATTGGTGCTGAATTATTCTTTAGCTGATTTGGACTTCTTCTCAGGACTCTTTCTTCCAAGATTTAGAATGGTGTCAACATCAGAATATAGAAGTTTGGAGTTCCCACCATCAATGAGAGTACCTTAGCAGAGGAATTATTGAATCCATTTTAGGAACATGTCAAAAAATAATTTGGGGACCCTTTTTATTTTAATGAGGACACACTAGATTTTGTTGTTGTGATAAGATCTATGATATCAAGCATTGTAAATATATATCATTCTTGGTTTGCTAAAAGAAAAAACATCAATTCCATCCCATATGCTTAGCTTGAGTCATTAATTTGTGTATGTATCCCTCGGGTTGAGAAAATTTCACATGCGACATCACAATATAGAAGAGATTTCAAAGGAGTGGAGAATTTTCCAGATGGCCTTGGAAAGGATGTATGAGACAATGAAGTATAATCAGAAATGGAAGCATCTTCATTGGACTAGTTATCTCTCCTCTTTTCTCTCTCTTCCCTCCCTCTTCCCCATCCTCCATGTTCTATTTCTTCATTGGGGTTGGAATTTTCATTTTGTATTATTAATTTGTGTCCTATTCATTTAAATATGACTATATTTAACATTGTAATAAGTCACCCTTAATTAATAAAAGGGGAGTTAATTCTATTCCTAGGAATACAAAGAGTAACATGTTGTAAAGGAAAAATGAAAAGTCATGTGGGGGGGAGGTGAAGATTCTTTCTAAAGTCTATAAATTGTAATGACTTACATATTCTTAAGGGTTGTAAATTTTGTGTGTTCAAGAGTAGATAACTACTTGTGATAAGAAAAAGAACAAAATATAACCACTTGATATTTTCCTCTATCCTCCTTCTCATATGTTCTTCCATTTCTCACATTATACAACTTTGTGATAATGTTTATAAAGAAGAAAGAAATTTCATGCTTTTCTTGATGAGGGAAAAAGTGAAACTTTGTGTTCATAATTCCATCTTGTCTTGGTGTTATGCGAAAGGTTGTTTTTCTTTCTAATCATGTGTGTTGATATGCTATTATTAATATTTGTAGGTATCTAAATTTTATACCTACAAAATTAATCCCCCTCTTGATTTTCCACTCTATTTCTCCACCTACCTAGAAAATTCCTCCCTTGCAAGAAATCGTAAGCATTTTTTATAGGTGTAGTGGAGTGTGCATATTAGATCAACAGCCTCTCGGACAACAATTTTTTTTATTTTTCTTCACACACAATAATAGATCTACCCCATTCAAGTAGAGGGACCTAGTCTTAGATCATTGGTTGAAATCCATCAATTTGTACCATCACTAAATTTTCTTGCCAATAGTATTTAGAACCCACCATGGGGTAGATTTAACACATCTACACCCAAAATATGAATCACAACAATTACAAAAAAAATCAAAATCCCAAAAAATAAAAAAAATGGAATTTGAAAATTCATTGAGCCTTATGTCTCACACTAATGGCTATTCCTAGTAACCCTCCAGTCTAGAGACTTGAAATGGTGTTCCATATCCAAGAACATATCATATCAACTTGAGGGAGTAAATTTAACATAACAAAGAACAATTTACACTATATTTCACAGCTACAAGATTTTTAGATTCAGAAGAACAACACGTAAAGGATTTGGAAAGAGTGAAATAATCCCAATTTCAACAAAGGAGAGATTAAGTCAATCCAAAGTCTACAAGTTGGTTGATCACCGATACACCAAGTCTGAAAGATAAAGAGGAAATCTTGACCCCATCTTTGAAGAACTCCAAAGGAAAAAATAATCATTCAGAGGCTCACGAAACTCTTTTCATCTTAGGAATCCTCTCATCGGTGGTCCAAGTGGTGTCAATACTTTGGACATAGAATTTCCAGAACTCAGAGAAGACTTTGAAGACTTCATGGAAGTAGAAGTAGAAACGAAAGAAAAAGTGAGAGAAAAACCAGAAGTAGAAGTAGAGGACAAAGTTGAAGATAAAGTAATAATGGGTGATGAAGATAGACCTCAACCAATTTTTCCATAGGGTAGAAACACGAGTCCACTCACCTTCCCTCATCCTATCCATGAACTACCATGAGGGTTGAGAAAAATATTTCCAAAATTTAAAGGAGATGGTTCATAACTCCTAAAATAATATGTGGTAGCATTCATCACCTCTTGTTGTGTATTAAGAGTGGAGCATGAAGACATGTCAATCAGGTTATTCATGGAATCTTTGTAAGATACAGAAGTAGAATGGTTCTACCTCTTACATGCTAGATCCATCACCTGTTGGGATAATATCAAAACTAGTTTCAAGGATGGATTCAAATACACCATAGACTGTCAGGACCTTTTAGTGAAATAAGTACAAATGAAAAATGAATCCAATGAGACTATGAGATACTTTATATCCTAATACAAGAGGTTGGTTAAGAGGATACCCCTCAAAGTTATACCCTCTAATGATAATGTCAAAATATTATTCATAAATTCCCAACTTATTGAGGTTGGATCAATTATTAGAAGGTCCCTACCTAGGACTCTAAAAGAAGCTCAATATTATGCCATTGATACAGAGGATTATATAATTCTATCTAGAAAGGTGAAGAATCTAAATGAAAAGTAAAAAACGTCAAGATTCTAGTTCCATCTCTATAGACCTCCCGATCCATAAATTGGTGAATGATGTAATTGCACTCAAGAATTGACTCGCATAAAGTACCTTGTGAAATGTTCCAAAGAAGGAAATTATCCCAAACAGGAAAAGGATTACTCCACCTCCCTCCAGAATTTCCCTCAAGGCACCACCAAATAATGCAGTCTATGATGAAAAAGAGGAAGAATAATAAGTGGAGAATCTAGAAGAAGAAAATGAAGATGGAAATGTTCTTGAAATCAAATAATTTGAAGATGATGCTCAAATTAGTTTCCTCAAGTATTCTTCATGAGATGATGATGGTGGTGGTGGTGGTGGTGGTGGTGATTATGATGATGATGATGATGATAATGAGATAAAAATCTTCTCGTGTGCCATATTTACTCAATCTCGGTCTTAAAAGGGATCTTCCTCCTTGGTGACTAGTGTAAAGAAGAAGAAAAAGGATGATCCTTAGGTGGTAGTCCCAAAAAATAAGATAATCAGCAGAGGATCCCTAATCTCACCATTAATAGAATTAGAAAAGGAGAAACAAGACCCAATAGCAAGATGTCATGATAAGTAAGTCCTTTGGTGTTTCTCCTAGCTCTAACTATGCCCCTAAGGTTAATATGTTTTCTAAATATAATCTTGTAAAATCACCTGATGCCTAATTAAAATCAGCCATTCCTCCCCAACCTACTACTCCATCCACTAAAAGTGCACAAGATTCCAAGGTAACACTTCCTCTATCTTTTAAAACTTCCACTATCCTAGGAACATCAAGTTCATACACCTCAGCTCCATTCAATATCATCGAACATGTGAATAAATCAAAATTTCAAACTTCCAAGTCTTATTTTTTGCAAACACGCCCGGATAACTTTGAAATGCTCCTCAGTTATATCAACGGTGGTAGCGTAAATCCCAACACTATAAATATAAATTCTAAAGGGTTACTTCCAATACCATCCATGCCTCCTACATAAAACATGTTTGTACTGAGCACATCTAAAACCAATAAGGTGGAACCCTTCAACCTATCCCTCTTGATCAAAGGACACCAATTGAATAATTTCATTATAGACTCAGAATCCTTAGATAATGTGATACCCATCAAATTTTATAATTCCCTAGGACTTACCTTGACATGATAAAATCAATCTTGTTACTCTATGAAATCTATAGAGGTTCCTATACGCACCCAAATTTTTACAATGCTACATTTTCCTAATAGGTAAAAAAACCAATGTTGATAAACTATACATTCCAATGATGTTCAAGTCCAAATCCTTGTTTGCAGCATGTTCTTGTAGTGTACCTTTCCTTTTCCTAGATTTTCCCTCTTACCTTAGTCATTTTGCATCTTTTCCTTACCTTTATGGCCTTTACTTACGAAACTACGTTGGCAATTATGCAACTACCCTGGAGGTTGTGTAACCTCTGGTCTTCCTTGAGATACAGTAACACAACCATCATGGCAGTTGCGTAACTGCCAATCTATGTAGACTGGTGGTTCTATGTGCATTTAATCGAGCCTTTTCTAGCGTGTTTTCAACACGTGTCACAATCTTCAAACTCATCTTTTGCGCACATTTTTTTGACCAAATTGGTTGTTCTTGAGCTTGTTAGATGCATATAAACTTCTCCTTTCCTACTTGCTATTATTATTAAGTTAAATTCCCCTTATTTGAGTGATGTGGAATTTCTTGGCTGTTAAGTGGGCTAGACCACTTCCCTACCATGTTTATATAAGAATCAATCTTCTTCTCAAAGATTTGTTTGGGGTCTTTTGTTTTGTAATTGAATCATTATATTTTTGTAATCCTACCAAGAAGAACACAAGTAAGCAAATATATATTTCCTTATTACTCTCTTTCCTGCATTACTACCATACTGCATGTAAACCAGATAGCTTCAATAATCTCTCCCATTCCTTCTACACATTTCTAACACAATTCCCTAGATACGTTTGAAAACCTACTGGAAAAGAAGCCAAGGGGACATAAAAAATCATTACCAGCATTGGATTTGTCTCTGCACAACATTTCTAGGTTGGAGATGTAATTAAATTGCTCGAGGTTTCTTTAGTTTATTTAGATAGATTGAAAACTATAATCTGTTAAATATATTCTTTTAGAAAGGTACAATTACATTAACATTTACAATATATTTCACTTGAAAATATTCCATTGAGGATTTCCTCTTAGCTTATCCCTATGGATTTTTTTTGGGAAGGATTCAGAGGCGGTTCTTACCACAATGAATTGTTAATTCTTCATAGTTTATTTACCTATAGGTTGTTATTTCTTCATTTAGAAAGCTTCTGTTTTACCAGGGAAGCTTCAAGGGAAGGATTTATTTTGATAATATTTTCCTTCTTCCTGTCATTTTGAGGTAGAGTTAGAAGAAGCAAAATCCACAATAAATTTTTTGGAGATAATTTTTTTTATTAGATTACTTAAATCCTCTACATGGAAATATCCACATCTAGTTATTTCACTATTTAGTTTAATCTGCATTAGAATAGAATCAATTTCATTTAATTAGAAGAAGTTGGTTTATCTGTGCATATTTCTTTTATTTTCTAGTAAACAATTTTTTTTTTAAAACATTAGATTAGATTATTTACCTATTTTATTTTTTTTATCCCCTTTTGTTAAAGTTATTGAAAAAACACAAAAAAGTAGATTATTATTTTTTTCGTAATTTTAAACAATTAAGATTTCATTTGTTAAATGAACTAATTGCACGAAGATTTAATTATATTCAAGGAGGGTAATCAAATTGATTTAATTTAAATATAATTGTTTTTGTCTGTTAATTTCGGAACATATAGTTAATTAGAAAGGAATTAACACAACTTTTTTACATATCCTTAGTTGGCTTAGATTTCCTAAAAATTGACCTTTCCCTCTTGCTGATTCTTTTTGTGTTTCTTTGTTTCTTTGTTTTAGTAGTTTGCACATCCACATGACCATCCAAGGCCCTATGAAATGTAAGTATTTAGTGTGTGACCCAAGGTTTCCACATCTAAACCTAGCTCCAAAGTTGACAAACATAGACTAGGGCCTTAGACATCTCATTTTTCAAACCACCCCATCTCTGCACATTATCATCTCACAATTGGCGGATTTGAACGTTAAAGCAGAAAATGCTTACGTGTTCGAGCACAATCATCTTGGTCAAGATTATATTCCACAATTCACTCATTTTCCCAACCCACATGTTTCCTCTCACACCTCCATGACCTTGTCTAGAGACTTCTACAAGGAAAATATAGGATAATTCCCACGCATCCCCCGGCCAGTTCAAAGGGTGTTTAGTGACACTGATATTGATAGAATCCTTCGTGTTTCCATTTGCCTCGACCATTCCATTTCTCCATCCTATAGAATACATTCGATTACCTTGATGACTTGTTAGCCATTTTCACCCATTTTCACATATTTCACCTATTCGCCCCAGTTATCCATTCCAGAGCCATCATCAATATCATATCGGTTGTCCTGGTATGACCTCAGGAGGTCGATTACATCCTAGAGTCATGTGTTGATTCTTAGATGTACAATTCCATTGGCAGGAAGAATCAAAGACACTCAAATGGCCCTGGAAGACTTTCCAAACAAGAATTTTTTTCACTATCTTTGTGGTAGATAACACAACATCTTTTGGTATGTTACTGAGAATGAGATTCTACAAAGACTTGGGCCACGAGATACAAATGGAATTGTCTTGTGTGACCATCCTAATGAAGAGTGAAATGAAGTAATTGTTTCCCATGTGGAAGATGAAATACACCGTCCAAAATTCTAAAGATCCAAAATATGACATCTTGTTTACATATAATGGACTAGGTATTTGAAAGAGAAAGGAATCTTCCCCTCCCCTTAAAATATAAAGAAGATCAAATATGGACCATGGAATTTTATGGAATTCATTCTAATATAGGATCAGGAGCTTTCATCGTCCTAAACTCTCCCTTGGGTGAATTCTCTACATTTTCCTACAAATTGCAATTTGAGAACACCAAAAATACTGCAAAGTATGAAGCCCTTCTCCTCATAATGGATGTTGTTGAATCCATGGGCATCAAGAAAATAAAATGCCTCGGTGATGATAAAGTAATTTTCAAATAGGTGAGAAAGCAACATCAGGTCAAGAACCTGAGTCTCAAGCACTACAGGAACCTATTTTAGGACTGCATCGAATATTTTGATGCTTTCTCTATTTAATTTTTTCCTTGGGATAAAAATTAAAAATATGACCCTCTTGTAGTATCAACTTCTTTGATGACTCCACACCCATCCTTCAATAAGGATAAAGTGACTGCTGAAATGGTGTTTAGACTAAGAATTTCAGATAATGCAAATCATTGGCAAGTATTCAACAAAAATAGTCAACTTCTCTCTTTCTTGGAGAAAAGAGACAACTTTAGTACTCTTTTCTATGAGGGAAGTGAGAATCCTAATCGGGAATCGATGGCAGAAGAAGACAAAGAGGGAATAGATTGAGTTGACTCGGAAGGTTTCATCAATTTGAAAGGAAATAAGATCCTAAAATTTCTCGTGTCTTTGGAGGATTTTTTTGAAAATCAGAACAGGTTTATCAAGGAGAGAGAAAAAGAATCGTCTTGATTTATTGCTGATTTTGAAAAATAAAATATTGGTACCATAGAGCAAACTAGGATGGTGAAAATTGGAAAAAAATTCTTACATGAATAAGATAGAATGTTCATCGCATTGTTGAGGAAGTATTCTGATGTTTTGGCATACTCTTATTATGAACTCAATTCTTTCCAATCCAAGAAGATGCATCATTCAATTCTACTAAAGTATGAAGTCAAGCCTTTTAGGAAAAATCCATGGTCGTAGAATCCAAAATTTTTGGATAACATCAAGGAGGAAGTCTTGAAAATGTTGAATGTTAGGATCATATTCCCTATCCACCACTCCACTTGGGTAACAAACATTGTTTTAGTGTAAAATAATAATGGGGAGATAAGGATTTTTTTAGACTTCCACAACTTGAATCATGCCTCTTTAAAGGATAACTATCCACTACCAATCATGGATCATATCCTACTGGTGGTCACAAGGTTATAAATTCTCTCATTTCTTGATGGTTTCTTTGGGTAAAACCAGATTGAGGTAGTAGAAGAAGAAATATCCAAAACAAATTTTACAATAGCTTGGGGTACTTTTTCATACAACATAATACATTATGGTCTAATCAATGTGGGAGAAACCTTCAAAAGAGTAATGGAACTAGCCTTCAAGGACCTCATGCACTACATATTCATTTATATGGATGACCTCATAGTATTCTCAAATAAGTGAGGAGATCACATAAAGCATCTTGCATAAGACCTCATCAGGTATCGACAACATGAAATATCTCTATATCCCATGAAATGCATCTTTGGTGTTACTGAAGGGAAACTCCTTGGACACATTTTGAACAAGGAGGGGGATAGAATTGATCTAAAAAGGATAAGATCAATTCAATAATTTTCCTTACCAACAAGTAAGAAGGCAACCTTATTCAGAAAATTCAACTTTCTCTAGTGCTTTGTTACAAATTTCTCTAAGTTGACTAAGCATATCATGACCATGATGAAACCCCAAGAAATATTCAAGTGGATTGATGAAGGAAAAATGGAATTTGAGGAAATCAAAATATCAATAGCCAAATCCCCTACTCTAGTGTGCCCTAATTTTTATAAAGACTTCATCTTGTGTTGATATGCTTCAGAGCACACACTTTCGGCCATTCTATTTCAAAATAACAAAGAAGACATCAAATCCCCCATTGCTTTCATGATATGTACACTAAAGAATCACAAGTTGAGATACAACTAACTAGAGAAGCATGCCCATTCTGTTGTCAAAGTGGTAAATAATTTTATATTTTACATTCTTAACTCCCACATTGTGGTGATGGTCCTAGGCTTTGTTATCAAGTCAACCCTTACCCAACATGATCTAGGAACCAAGAGGGGAAATGGGTGGCAAGAATTCAAGAGTATGACTTGGATAACATAACTTCAAATTTGGTCAAAGTAAATGGGTTGTGTCAAGTGATTGTAGAAGATGAAGCACTCTTGATATAAAATGATACAAAATAATTCTTGTGTTGTGAATGTATAAGTAAGGAATTTCCTCAAGTCCTTTTCGTAAATACAATAAGTGATTGGTATGATAGAATTGCCTATTTTTTAACTTGCGATGAGTTCCCTACTCACCTTGAATTCAAACAGAGAATAACCATCAGTATTAATTCAACCAAGTATGTCATGTGGAATCATGTGTTGTACAAGAGGGTACTTGACAAATACTTTGTAAAGTGCGCAAACAAAAAATAATAAGACCAATTTCTAAAATCATATCATGATCAGGCATGCAGTGGGAATTTTTCTATAGTGGTGATCACTCACAAAATTCTTCATGGTAGGTATTATTGGCCTACCTTATTTTCATATGCTCAAGAATGGGTTTCCAAATATAAAGCATGCCAACAATTTTTTGGGAGACCACAACTTGTTGCACTTCCTCTTCGGTCGGTGGTGATCAAAGAAACTTTTCAATAATGGGTCTTGGACTTCATTAGAGTTATAAATCCTCATACAAGTTCTGAACATACCCATGTACTCATAGAAAACAAATACTTCACAAAATGGGAAGAATAAATCCCAGATAAATAAGAAAATTCTAAAATAGTGTGTAATTTCATCAATGAGAACATTATTATTTGTTTTGGTATCCCCTCGAAGATTTTGGTTGATAATGCCACATAATTTTCCTTTAAAGAGTTGATTTTTTTGGCTATAGTTATAGAATCTCATTGTCTCATGCATCAGACTATTACCTATAAGAGAATGGTTAGGATGAGTCAAGAAACAAAAAAATTGTGACCATAGTCCATAAGTTGGTTGATAATAATAAAAGGAACTAGCACAATAATCTCTACAATGCACTTTGGGACTATAGGTTAACTCCTCAGAAAGTAATCGGTATGTCACCATTCCAATTACTCTATGGGATAAATGCAAAGATTCCAGTCACCATTGAGATGCGAACACTCCAAGTGCTTAATATAGTGGAAGATGGTCAGTAACGTGATTCCATTGATAAGATAATTTATTTCCTCAAAAATATCAAATAAGACATGACCAAGGTGGTGGATCATATAAAAGAACATAAACTAAAGGTGAAGAAGCTATTTGACAAGAAATCAAAAGTTAGGGATTTCAAAATTTGAGACCGTGTCTTGCTATGGGAAAAATGAAGAGAACTTAAAGGAAGCCATGGGAAGTTTTATTCCTTATGGCTCGGTCTATTCCATATTTGATAAATTTTTTGAGAGAATGCTTTCTCTCTATCGTATTTGGATGGTACACATTTGGAGTTACCCTATAATGATAAATACTTGAAATTATATAAGAATTGAAAGCAAGTTGTCCCCTGCATTGTACCATAGGTGATTTAGGTGTGTGTTTCCCTTCTCATCGTATGTGTTATTTCCCTTTTGTTTTTTGTTTTTCCCTTTTATCATGTGTGTGTGTGTGCTCCTTTCAGTCTATATGTTGCTTATAATGACTATGTAAATCCCAATAGATAAGGCACTAGTCTAAGTTGTAATATGAGATTTTGGATTTCATTCTCATCATCTCCTCACTTTATTTGATGTAGAATGAGTCCCCAAGTGAGAGTCAATTTTTTTCATGTGATTTTGTAAGGGAAAAATTAAACTTGAAAACATGAAAACATTACCCTAGTTTTGAATTTTTTTATTGTAATCCTTCTCAGGAACTCTCCTAAATCAGTTCATCCCCAACATCAAGACTATCCCCATCCATTTAGTGATCATGTTTGTGGTTATAACCTCTCCCATGTGTTGGAAATTTTAAAATATTTTCACAAGATTCTTTCAAGATAGTGTCTCTCAAAGTAGATATTTTAGTAAGCTTAGGAATGGCTATTTTAGCTTTTCTAAGGTGAGTGAACATTATTTAGAGAATATTTGAAGACCAAAATTCACCAGGGAGTGGTATTAATGATCTAAGAGCATTTTGTAAGATATTTAGGAAGATTTAGGAAATATTTGGAGGTTTAGGAGCAACTTCAACAAAACCAGGTTTCTGGGTGTGAAGGAGCTTGCACTGCAAGAAAGCACCTGATCTTCAGAAGATAATTCCAGGAGATATAGAATGATTTAGAGGTAAAAAAAGATATAAATGGAAATATGATTCAATTCCCTACATGGTGGCATTTTCATATTTTTCACAGGGCCCATGCATTTCTTTCTAGACCTCATTCTTGGAAAGCACAACTAGTGATCCCGGGAAATAATTCCATGTTCAGGGGGTTTTAGGAAGAATCATACCTTGAGACCCATCCCATTGTCTTTATAAGGCTCTTGGAAGTAAAAATCATATAAGGGTTCATCAAAAATGACTTTTGAGACCTCTGATAACTTCAGTACTTAGTCATTTTTCTAAGTGCCATGTGTTAACATGAGGCTAAGGTACACTTTTGTGTCCCTCTCATCCCTTTTCAAGTAAACAAAGGGGATAAAAAAATGTTCCCCTCCCCCTTTTGAGCTTCTGGACCCACCACATGACCTTGAAGCCTCTATAAGAACCTTTGCAAGTTTTCTATCCCCTGCCTCATGCGATGCATGCCCGTCACATGTCACCATGAGGATAAGATGTATTTTTATGTCCCTTTCATCTATTTTCCAAGGGGACAATGGGAAAAAAATTCACCCTCGCCCTTGCTCCCACATGGTTCCTCACATGACCTGAACTCAACCCTCGGGTGCCAAAAACATGCTACTCTCCCTCACCCTTCCACAAACATGTCTGTCACTTGTCATCATAGGGATAGGGTACATTTTTATGTCCCATTAGTCCCTTTTCTAAGGAGATTAGGGGAAAAACTATGCCCCCCATAAAGCACAAAAATGAGAAAGATGACATTTTTGAATATCTTCCTCCATTTGATCAAAATCCACCTAGAACTTTGTCAAAAAAATTCCAGAATTTTATCCTCCATTGTTCTTCCTTCAATCACCCCCCATTTTTTCACGATTTCATCAGAGAAATTTTTACAAAATATGCATTTTTTCAAAGGTCCATGTTCATATTATTTCCTAAGAGATCAATACCCAGGAAAGTTAAAATTTCATATCTCACAAACTGGTGCATGCACCAAGGTGGGGTATTCTGCAATCTTCTTGATTTTCAGGAACCTTTGAGACACATGTGATTACAAATACATGCATTCCCTGGAATTTTTTACAGTGGAAAAACCCATAATTCATGTCCTAGTTTCATTTTATTTATTTTCCACCATTACAGTGATCAGATTGAGATGAAATTTTTTACGTGAGATCCAAAGAAGAAACTTATCCCGATGAAGTTGGTTTCCTCGCAATCTAAGGTGTGGAAGGGCATTTTCCATAAAATTTAAGTCTCTATATGATCACTTACTATAAATATAAAACTCTCAAGAAGGGCATTTTTCCTCAAGGCAATGTTCTCAAGAAACAACCAAGGCAATGAATAAGGTGATTTGAAGTGAGGAAGGGAAAAAAGGGAAATTTTCTAAAAATAGTAATCCTTCATTCCAGGTGCAAAAGAGATACCTTCATCAAACGTGAAATTCAATTTCATGGGCCTCAAGCCTATTTTTGCTCTAGAATTTGAATACTCTGGTGTGGGTGACAACGATGTTACCCACATAGATCTAGAAGACCTCAAAGATAGGATGTTTGGTGGTCCAAGAGAATAGGTGGAGGATAAGGTATTCACAAGCAAGTTATACACAACAAGTGGCCATCCAATGTCTATTCAAAGTGTAGAGTTTGTGTTGGCTTGCTCCCATCATTATGAGATAGAAACCTGAACCATAAGAGTAGATAATAACTCAATCCTGGTAGTGATCGCTCCCAAGGAAATATCTCACTAAATATAAAATCTGACATGGAACAATATGGCCTTTATATCAAAGGATTTTTCAGTAGGTGAATGATCTAAAATATACTCTTATTTTCAGGTCCTCGTATTGGATTTTTGGTTGAAGCAAGGAAGAAATCCTTCCCGTATGCCAAATTCTCTCTCACGGAGTGAATCTCATGAAGGGTACTCACACGTGATCATCCTTATAATTCAGGTGATGGGATAAGAAACTACAAAATATTTTCATGATTGGATGGTATTTTGTATACTCACTATCATCGAGGATAAATAGAGAATTGATTGGGTAAAATTATCAATGACAACATGCATCAGTAGTTGCCCTAGGTACCAGCATCCAAGAAGTTTTTAATGAATTCATACTTGGTATATACTATTGTGATCTTGATGTCATTCAGAGGGTTGGAACTTGTCCAGAATATCTCCCAGAAGGCTATGAAATTTGAAAGGTACACACAACAGATATTTAAGGAGAAGAACCAACATTTCACAAGGGTTAGTGATGCATTCATGATGTTTCCCATCAAATCACTGGAAGGAAATCCTCACTCAAGGTTTTCACCGCAAGAGGATTCTTTGATCAAAAGGTACGTGTTTTACTTCATAAATTTTTACACTTTCTACTACATCTGAGTATCCAGTTTTGATCTTTCTCCACAAATTATACCACAATATTTTAGTGGTAGGAACATGTTGTCCGAGCTATGTAGGAACCTTTCCCATGTTCATGGTAAACTCAAGAACCAAAAGAGGAAGGACATCCATTCCCCCATATCCCCTCGGAATCTTATCTTACAAATTTTTTATTGATGTTGCACACCTAAAAGTTGCATTTTCCCCTCTAATTTTTTATTCATATACCTCAAGGGAATACTTTAATATCTGAAGTGATCCAAACACTTTTCACCTCCCTGATTCATATCATGTTCCATATATTAAAGACTATTGAGTGAATTACATATATGATTTCAAAGTCAGGGAATGATACCATATGAGGATGACCATCAAGAAAATGAAAAGATTCAATTTTTATTGGTATGAATAAAGAATCCAAGATGATGGCACAGATTCACATGATCTAGAATATCAAGCAGTAGAGGCCTCACCTCTTCCACAGGTGACATGGAGTGTTCACGAATAGGGAGAAATAAGTGAGTGGAATGAGGCTGTCATCAAAATATCAAAGGAATGGTTCAAAAATAAGGAGGATTCCTTCAGTGCATTAGGAAATTTCCCCACTCTTCAAAGCTGGGCATCCCATAACTCCTATTCAAATTTTATGGAGAAGACTTTAGGATCAGTTCACTCTGGAGAAAGTTCAAAGTACAAGGTAGTGGAATTAAAAGCCCCCTACTATAAAAAGTTGCATGAGAAGGTAAAAAAATAGATGATCCTATGGTAGAAATGGAGTTAGGGGAAAGTGATCTAGTCCACCTTCCATTCCATCAATAACCTCATATCCTCTCACCTTTCACTGCCACACTAGATCCTACTAAATGAGATGTACCTTATCACCCCAAGCAGGAAACAACAATAATGTCAGTTTCCCTTCCCAAGATGAATGAGATGTTTCCTTGTATGTAATAAATAATAAAAAAGGAGGCCTATACAATTTAATAGGTGACAATCCCTGATTAATCAACTCTATCCTCATTGGTCAAGGGAAGGAATAAAAAGTTTTCTTAAACACCTTCTCGCTTCTTCAGTGGTTCTTCAGATAACAAGTATGTAAAAGTAGTCAGGCCAAAAGTACTCAATCCCATTAAAGAAATTACCATGACAGACTACAAGATGAGCACCATTTCCATAGGCCCAACAACCCATGAGGGAGATGCACATTTTTTCTAGGAGTCTTCCACTCACCTTATCATGATAAATCATGAGTATAAGGAGAAATCAATCAGTTGGAGGACCATGTGCGAACACTCACCTCGTATGTGTAAAATTTCATAGACCCAAGTGCCTATTCATCTCTTCTAATTTAATAAGATACTCCCATCAGTAGCTTCAATCTAGATTCGATTCAAAACACACTGGGTTTTACCATGCAGGGATGAGCCCACAAAAAATGGGTGAAAAATATTGTGGAGAAAGGGAAAGTGTTTCCTCTAAAAATGATCTCATTGTATAGGTACATGTGAGTGACTATAACCAAATTTTGAATGAATAGGGATGAGATTGAGAAATAAAGAGAACATTGGGATCAGGTGTACCCATTGGCTATGGAAATGAGGAAATCTCATACTCAGGTGTTGGTAAATAGGAAGGTATCTGATTCTTTGTCTAAAATTTTTTCACAAGTATGGGTTGGGAATCTTGTCTCTCAGTATGAGATGTTGAATCGTGCTCTAGATGAGTTGGATCCGAATGAGGTGCATGCTTCTAATATACAGGATGATGTCAACATCAGAATACATAATCTTGGATTTCCCATCATCGATGAGAGTACCTCAGCAGAGGAATTGTTGAAACCGTTTGAGGAATATGTCAAGAAAGAAGTCGGGGACCCTTTTTCTTTCAATGATGACACACTAGATTATCTCATTAATACAAGAGCTATGATATCAAACACTGCAAAGAAACATCATTCTTGGTTTGCTAAAATCAAAAACATCAATTCCATCTTAGATGATTGGATTGAGTCCTTCAGTTGTATTTGTATACCTCAGGCCAAGAAAGTTGCACTTGCGGTAGCCTAGTATAGAAAATATTTTAAAAGAGTCGACATTTTTCAAGTTGGACTCAGTAAGGATGTATCAGACATCGAATCAGAATAAAAAAGGGCAACATCTTCATCAGACCAGTTATCTCTCCTCTTTTCTCTCTCATCCCTCCCCCTTCCCCCTCCTCCTTTATGTTCTATTTCTTCGATGGGGGTTGCACTTTTCATTTTGTCTTATTCGTTTAAATGTGACTATATTTGATATTGTAATAAGTTTCCCTTAATTAATAAAAGGGAACTTAATTTTATTCCTAGGAATACGAAGAGTCACATGTTGTAAAAGACAAATGAAAAGTCATATAGGGGTAGGTGAAGAGTCTTTCTAAATTCTATAAATTGCAATGACTTCCCCATTATTAAGGTTTTTCAAATTTTTGTGTTCAAGAGTAGATAACTACTTGTGATAAGAAAAAGAGATAGTTATTTTCCTCTATTCTACTTTGTATATGTTGTTCCATTCCTCTCATTGTATAATTTTTTGAGAATTTCAATAAATAAGAAAGTATTTTCATTCTTTTCTTGATGAGGGAATAAGTGAAACTTTGTGTTCATAATTCCATCTTGTCTTGGTGTTATTAACAAGGTTGTTTTTCTTTCTAATCATGTGTGTTAATGTGCTATGATTAATATTTGCACACATATGATTTTTCTACCTATAACCTTAATCCCCTTCCTAATTTACCACTCTTTTTCTCAACTTACCTAGAAAATTCCTCTATTGAAAGAAATTCCAAGCATTTTCCGCAGGTGCAGTGGAGTGTACCTGTTGGATCCTTGGCCTCTAGGCCAACAAAAAAAAATTTCCACACGCAATAATGGAGCTTCCCCATTCAAGTAGATGGGCCTAGTCCCAAAGAATTAGCAGCACTCCACTAATTTATCCCATCAATAAATTTTCTCGCCAACATAACCATTACAAAGGTGGTATAGTTAGAAAAAGGGAAATCATCTTTAGGCATATAATCAATTATGGGAACTATAGAGTTATCTATTTGATTCAATCTTATTATCTTGATGGATTTGATGTGTATTATATGAGAGGTCATGATGAGGGAAAACACACATATTAAGTGATGAAAATGACTATAATAGTAATTGATGCTTTGCAATTACCTAACGCAAAAAGTGTAGCTAAGTTTGAGGGTGACATAAATTTCAAGGATAAGGAAATAAGATTATGGGAAAAATTAATGGATAAAGCTTCAACACTTGTGTATCTAGCTTGCAAACTAAGTCTTTTATCATAAATCCTAAACATTCTAGATTTACAAGTGGTTTATGGATGCTAAAATGATAGTGTGGATAATGTGCTAGCATTTCTACATGATTTAGTACCAGATGTATCTTCACTTCCAAGCACACAATATAAATGTAATGCTTTAATTTCCAAGATATGATTAGGTTATTAACATATTTATGTATGTGTGAAGGGTTGCATGCTATTTTTCATATCCCTTGAAAAATATATCCAGCTTCCAATGTGTGCAGAAGCACAGTATAGAACAGGTTTAAAATAATATACTCTAAGAAAGGTTTTTCATCACTTTCCTCTTAAAAAAGGTTACTTTGAATGTATATATGTCTAGAAATTGTTGAATAAATGTAGTGGTATGCCTAAAATAAGAGACACGGTGGAAAATAATGTCATCTTATCGATTCCTAAATGTGGATGGAATTTGATAACAAATGGCCTAATTTTTCACAAGAACAATGCAATATAAGGATCCGGTTGGCTTTAGATTGTGTAAATCCATTTTCACATATGAGCACTATTTGGTCAACTTGGCTAGTATTTATGATAAATTACAATTTTCCTCCTTGGTTAGTAACAAAGCCATATTTTTTTATGCTTTCATTAATTAGACCAGGGAAGAAAAGTGTAACTTTAGATATAATAGATGTTTATTTGGAGCCATTATATGATGAGTTAAAATAATTTTGGGAAGGGTTTGATTAATTTCAATATTTAAGGGATAGTTCTTATTTGAGGTTAACATTAATGGAAGCATTAATTTTTCAAATACATGACCTTCCTACATATGGAACCTTATATGGGCTAACTATTCATGGCTACAATGGATGTCCTGCTTACATTATTAAGCCATTTATGTGACACTAAAGTGATTTGAATAAGTGAATTTATCATAGACATTGTGATTATCTTATAGTGCATCATCCATATTGTCAACAAAAATCACATTCTGATGGTAACAAAGAGTTTCAGAAATCCCCATCGACAATAACAAGTGAATACATTATTGAAAAGACTACAATAAGAAAGTAATTCATTGAAAGTTGTCATATTTGTGGTGGTAAATATATCTAGTAAATTATACATGTGTAAAATGATTGTGCATATTCTACAAGTTTCCATACTTTACATAATTTCCAATTAGAAACATTTTTTTATTCATGAATTATGAGAAAAATGTTGCTTGGGTTTTTTGGAAACTCTTTTTGAAGGGTATGATCCAATTTTAGTGTGACAAGACATGAAAAACTAAAGATCCATCAAAATCTTTGGGTTGAAATTTTTAATAATGGAAAGTTAAAAAATCCACATGCCCCTTATGTGTTGATAGAGAAACACTATCAACAATTCATAAGTTTGGTGTCTCAAACAAGGTTTCCCATTAGATATGCACGCAATTCATTGAGACATCAAGATGATATTAAATGTTTAAGAAGTTTTAAGACCCGTGACTATCATGTTTTGAGTGAGGATATTTTAGCTATTATAGTTATATCGAGTTTAGAAAAAGGTCCCAAAATAGCAATCATAAGGTTATACTTGTTATTAAAAAGTATGAGTTTACGTGTTTTAGATCCTTCAAATTTGTATTATTTGAGGAAAGAGGTTGTTGAATCCCTTTGTTTGTTGGAACGTGATTTTCCACCATTAATATTTAATATTTCTATGCATTTCATAATACATATAGAAAAGGAATTTGAGTATTTAGGGAAATTTATAATAAGAGGGATGTATCCTATTGAACAATACATGAAGGTTTTGAAAAAATATATTTGTAACAAGGAAAGACCTAAATTACATGTATCCTATTAAACAATACATGAAGGTTACATGTTTTAAGGATATATAATGTAAGAGGAATTTACCTTTTGCACAAAGTATATGAAGTAATTTAAAAATGTAATTTGATGTGTATGGGATGAAAATGAATAAGAAATAATTGTAGGTTAGTTTCTAGAAGCAAAAGTGACTTGTTTTGAGCTATCACATAAAAAATAAATGTGATACATTCTTATGTTATCCAAAGCACATATACAATGGAGAAGTGCTACATGTGAATCTATTCTCTATTAATGAATTTTTAGGATTTGATTTTTTAATTCAATTTTTTTCACTCTTTTATATTAAAATTTTGGCAATCTTGTAAAATTATTATGTTTGCAAGGAATATAGTTGACATATATAAATGGGAATGCCTCTTTCTTGAAAGGATAGAAAATATGTACTGGTTCAAGAATATTCATTTCCATCCTTTGATTAATGGATTATTGATGCAATGAATCAAGCATAAGAACATGGTTAAGATATACTTATGGGGGAATATGAGATTTCAAATCCTCCATCAATTATGGATTCCAAATTCAGTGGAATGTGTGCATATGGAAATCATTTTAGAGTGAAACACAAAGACCAAGGGAAGGTTATTTTTTATTGTGTTACGAGAGTTGAATTTAAACATGTTTCTCATAAGAAACTCTATGTTGGTATCATAAATGTGATCATTAAAATTTATTATGGGGAAAACATCCCTATATTATTAAAATGTAAATAAGTCACACCATCTATAATACACAATAATGAGCATGGATTTATACTTGTTAATACTCAATAGTTTTTTTTATAGATATATGAACCATATGTGTTCCCTTATGAATTAAAATAATAATTTTTATTGATGATGTCATAAATCATGGATTGTTTTATATCATTTAAACAGATTCATGATCAAAATGTAATTTAATGTGTTTCACTGGTTGGTTTGGTTTCTAGACCTTGTTGTCTTGGGGTTAAGCTTGTTTAACCCTTTTTAGTATTGTTCCTCTTTTTGTTTTTGTCTATGAGCTTTCACGATGTTATCTTTCATGTACTGGCCTTTGGGAGTCGATCCCTATTTTTACCCTATCTAATAAAAATGTAATTTGATGTATTTTGACATAATTTACAATGTACAATATGTTGATACCTTACAATAGACATTGGAAGTTGATGATGGTGAAGATGAGACTAGAGGATTTGAAGAAGTGTCTTCAAATCCTAATGGAGAGCTTAAAATTGATGTTAGGGATGGTAATAAAATAAATGGTGATGAGGATGACATTGAAATAGATGCATATATGAGTGATGAATATTTACATTCAAATGACATAGAATATGATGATGACCTTCCTCTCTAAATTGAGTTTTTCTGTTTACATTTTTAGCTCATCAGGTCATGAATTTTTGTGGTGAAATAAAAATCAATTATGTTCGTTTTGATGTTTCTTAGTTTCTCTTTTTGGTTCCATTACTATAATATTCATCTAGATTTTTTTAAAATTCATATCATGAATATTAGATCTTAATTCCTAAATATATCACAAAGATAAAACACCTAAATTATTTTTTACTCATTTATATTATCCTTGTTACATTCCATTGATATATCTTTGTTACTTTCTTCTTGCTCACCAATTTCAGAAAAATAACACATGAAATGAATGACTATGTTTCTAATTTTATGTTCATGTACAGTGTGTTGTTTGAATCAACAAGGGCTTGTAACGTAATTTTGATGATGCACAAGAATGGATAATTAATTAAGAGTGTCCACATAGTGAGAATGTGAAGAAAAATAATGAATATTTAATGTCACTTGGTATAACAATTAATAGCTCCAAATCATCAATGTATGTCTCCACTATTTGTATGTAATCTAAATTGCAAGAAAAAAATGTGTCTACAAAAAAGGGTAATAATAAAAAAGATCAAAGAAATTACATCTTCTCATAAAAACACGTACATTCAAAAGAAACAATTCAAGAATGGAATGCCACAAATGAACATGATCATTTAAATTTTGAACATGGAGCCCTTCTAAATCAAGTTATTGACACAAAACTTCTAAATCAAGTTGTTTACCTAAATTTGTGGTTATTATATGAACAATTAAAACAATTGTATGAAGGAGGGGTAAATAATCATAATGGTCTCATGAAACCTATTATGAATATAATCAAGTACCATCTCCACCTATAATATAAAAATAACTCATTTAAAATATATTCAAGTGTTAATCAGGTTCCTTCTATGAATTATTTATAGATGTTTGTAGCCACAACACCTAAAAATTTCAATGCACCTAAGTCAAATGAGATACATGCTCATAATTCAATATCAAGTCATGGTTTAGATATATATAAAAACACATAAATTATCAAGAGTTGTATAGGTCCTGATGCAGAGAAAAATTTTAAACAACCAACCAAAAAGTTAGATCAATTCTTGAAAACATCATTCAAAACCACACCATTTTTCACTTTTTCTCAATAAGCCAAAACTTGATTTTCATCACCATATGTTATACACAACTGGCTCAAATCTCTATAATGACTTAGAATAGTTTTAATTCACCTTACAACAATGTACAAATGTTTGAACAATTTTCAAATCTTCACTTTCATCTAAGCTCTCTCTAGACCTCACTTTTTCTACTAGCCCTCCAAAAATGCATTTATGAGAAAAAATACATAAAACTATGTTTCATGATTTACTGGTAAACTTTTATAGTACCCATTTATCCCATTAAAGAAAAAGTTTTACTAACCAATTCCACACCCAAACAAAGTTATTCTTCTCCTACCATTTTTGCCTAAGTCTCCCAATTAACCTTAGTTTCATGAAAACCACTGTGTCCATAAAAAACCACCAAATTTTATGCAAATGTGAAATATGTTTAAGATACCCATTATCCCATTTGTGCTTTGTGAAATATTTAAAGATCTAGCTCTCGTTCTATTATTACCAACTCTACTTTTCTCTTATTCTAGGTCTCTTTTTAGGGTTTAGTAGCTCCTTTAGGGTTTTAGTGGTTTCTATTGTTTTAAGTCTCCTAGAAACCTTTTTCCCATTGATTTTAACTTGTTAACATTCTTTTCAAGTATCATACACCCTTTCACCTCCTTCCCTACTATACTTCTTGTTTAGGTTTTGGCTAGTCTTGGTTTTTTCAACACCTTACAAACCTCAACTTTGTTTTTTCATTTCCCTATTGACTTTATTCAAGGTTAATTTTCACACTCTCCCTTAAAATTTCCCAAAACCTCTTTACAACTATTTCCACTCCCATGTGATTCACTCTACTTCTTCCTTTCAAGTCATTTCCAACAAATACCCACTTGCTTGCTCTAATTCCTCGTCTAAATGTAATAGTACAGTCCTACCCTCTTATGAATATATCTCTTAGTGGATTATTCTCACATCCCTTATGACCTTGATAATTCCATCAAACACTTGAAAACCTCCCTTCCAAGTCTCTTTCACTAATATGCTTGCTTATTCTTTTTAAGTTGTTCTCAAGAATTCCTTATCCACAAACCTAAACAATCCCCTTTTCTTTGTATAATTTATTATTTTATTACTTTGATATGTCCTTATAAAAACTTAGAACCTATTTAAGACTCAATAAATCCCATTGAATCACCCATTATTTTTCATGCTATGCATCTTTGACAACTAATTAACCTTGGAACTCATTGACATTATTTTACTAAAATTGTCTTGGTCTCATACACACACACTCGATGCATATATATTACATTATTCACCCCTCAAAATCTATCATTAGAAATTCACGCATTTCTAAAAAAACTTTCCTTAACTATTATGATCCCATAGATTCTATCAAATGTGTAATAAGTCTTCAACACAATTTTTTTCCCGTCTGAGTTCATTAAATTGTGCACAGTCAGGTTATTTTTCTGAGTTCTTCAACTTTTAACCTAAATCTTGGTCTACAAGGTCTTTAAATCTCATGCGGTTATAGGATACATCAAATTTTCCCCTTCCATTACATTTTCTTGTTCTTCGATAGTTCCTTTTAACATTTATATTAACTCACTCTTATCCTGAAATAGGGTATACCAAGAAACTATTTGTCTTGAGTTTTTACTTTAGTTTACTAAAATAAAAATCCTTCAATGCTTACCTTTTCCACCTAGAACCTTGATACTCTCCTCTAAACCTATAATCCTACAAAAATCATTCATGAATCAACTTATATGTTCTCTACACCCATTCTTTGAGAACTGTTCATTAACTTTCATTGTCATGACACTTACACATATTTACATGCAAGATTATGGTTCACAATATCAAAAACTTATCTTTCCTTGGCCTTAAATCACTAAGTTTAATAATTTTTAAATTATTTTCCTTCATTAAAATTTATCCAATTTATTCTTATTGTCCAAATTACTATCTTACCTTTTTCTTAAAGTTTCATAACCTACTCACAGGATTGTTCCTTCACACTATCATCTTTAAGACTCCTCCTTGATTGTATCCTCCTCATACACCTAAAACATTAGTCTCTCAATATTTATAAGGAGATTCATTCATTATATTCAAGAACAAGATTATTGTAAACCATGATACACATTTTGGTCTTAGTTAAAGAATATTTATTAGATCAAAAAAGAAAATATAGATCTTTTAGAGCCATAAGGGATCAAAACAAATAAATAAACCCTATTTTATCACCCTACACACTACTTATTGTCCTCTACCATTTAAATTCCTTCATACAAATTGTAATAATGTGGTAGTTAGGGTTCTAACTCATCAACCTCAACTATGGGTGATCTAAGCTAGGAAGGTTTATGCCTTAGTTAAGGTCATGTAGTCATGCCATTAGGTGGAGAGTTTTTCTTGTGATCCATTTACACCCTTGAATGACTTTATTGAAACTTTATCTTATAACCTAAAAACTAAAAAAATTGAAAATTCAAATTTGAGGTTTTGGAGGGAAACTTCTTATTACAAGAAAAATGATTCCAAATGGAATAATTACATAACTTAGACCTACAAATAGACCCTGGACACACCTAATTATCAAAATCACACCTAAGATATAGGTGGAATAAAATGTAATGCTCATGATGAAACCTATATCAACCATGTTAATGGTGAGAAATATAATTTTACATAAAAGATGGCATGGTAAGTATACTTGACTTAATCTTGTGTATATGAGTTTTTTTTCACTTATTATTTACTTAAAACATAATAATATTGCATTTTTGTACTAGTTTTTGAAAAAAAATCAACTTCTAGTGGGTGATAAAGTGGAAATGATAGATTTAATCACATCAAAATTTATAGGATATGGAAGGATAAATTCACTTGAGACATGTCATGGAGAGAGTATTAGTCCAAATGATGTCCATATTTGTGTACTCAAAGGGTTGATAGATGTTCCTCTTCCTTACGATTACAATCTAAACAATTACACCAATTTATCTAAAAAACAATGTTATTTTTTGAAATGGGTGATAGAGTTATTGTGCAAGTATTTTATAAAAGACTTCTAAAAAATAGCTCATGACATTGAGATGGGGACTGGAAAATTTATTTTAAATTCTTTGTGTGTAATAAAGTTAAAATGTTCTATTTCTTATAAAAACTTATTTGCATCTTGTGTTTTAGACAACTTTATAGTGGAAGAAATTTTGGACATATCTTAATTTATTTTTGATATTTTGCAAAGAATCTATGTCATGATTTTTATCATCAATGTTATGCATTCTCTTTGTATATGTGGATTTGATTGTACTAATTTATTTAATTGTTATACCTCTATGTTTTTTATTTTTTATAGGATTGTGAAAATTATGAGCTTGGTAAATGAAGTGATTTTGTATTCCCCTAAGTTACATTTTGAAACAATTCATCCAAATACAACATCAATAACTAAGGGAGTAATTTTACAGAAGTTACAAAGAAATTGAGAGTGGAAGGAGAAGACTTGGACAATAAACATTTTTTCATTCTACAAGTTTATTTTTATTTTGGTAAATTTACTATGACACAACCCAACAAAGCTAAGATTTAGACCTAAAACCATGCATACTATAGAAATTTTTATTGGATTTTGTTTCAGATCATTTTTATTTCTTACCAATTTATACATGAAATTACATTGATTAGTGTATTAATATTATGATTGATTAGTTATATTTATATTTGGATATTGTAGGATAGAGATGAAGGTAATGGAGAGGGAGGTGAAGATCTAAGTATATTTGGAAAAGATTTGAAAATTCTAATCCAGGTTATAAGGTGATAATGGGTATAGAGATGTATTGTTTTTCACTCTTCCTATAAGTCTTTTTAATCATTATTTCCAAGATTTAAGCCTTAACATCATGTATTTTACTATTTTATTTTGAATTTATCAAACATTGGTGATGTAAAGGTGTTTTGTCAAATGACAAAAGTTGGTTACAAATGCATAAACCTTAGTATTATTTTACTTTATCTCCAAAATAGGGTACCAAGTGTTTGAACCCTTCTTAGTGTTTCAAAAGAGTCGATATGGATTAGATAAAGTTTTAAAATATAATCATTCATATGAAAATAAGTATCTAAACCATACTCAATATAGTAAATCCTATTTTTTTCTATATTTTACCTCAGTGACAGTTTCAATGCAATATACATCAGCTACAATATAGATTATACAAGGTTTCAATATAATTTTGTAGACTACATGATACATCATACAATTTTGTAGGTGTGTAATCTTTAACGATTTTTAGTGAACTCTAGCACTTATCTGGTTGAATTTGGTGCTTATGTGATATATTTTGACACTACTTGAATGAATTATGGCACTAGATTGATATACTCTATTGTTGTTTAGATTCACTCTAAAAATGGGTTGATAGACTTTGGCACTCCTAATATGAACTCTAGCAGTTGGATTATATACCTCGATGCTCCTCAGATGAACTCCAAATCCTAGATGATACACTCTAGCACTCATATGAACTTTAGTGCTCAGTTAATAGACTCTAAATTGTGTTAACTCTCATCCTAGGTTGTTAGAACTTAAATTCAAGATTCAACTATTACTCATGCATGATTTAACCCTTTTAGACCTCATTTTATATATAAAACTTTTTGTTTGGCCCATTTATCAGGCCAAAATGTGTGAAAACAAAAGGTTAGCTTTGATGCCTCTAAGAAACCATTATATTACTTTATATTCCACTCTCAAGTTACTAAGAAGTAAAATGTCAACTTTTATACAAAATATTGGGAACATAATGTAGGTAAAAAGGAGTAAAAAATATGCCATTATGGGGACTCATCATCTCCCCCACACCCAAACTCTTACAAGCCACTTTAAAAGCTATTGTTGTTCCTTTTTTTCATCATAGAGATTCATCAAATCATACTTAGAAAGTTATATTGGCTAGAGAATATTTTTTTGAATTTCGTACCCATTATGTTTTCTAATTTTATGCTTCCATAGACTAAAGTCAGCTAAACCTTAGCATCCTCGTTGTTTCCAATCTAGTGCAAGATATAAGAGTAGGGAAGGCTTATACCTCATTCATATCCATTTTTTCCAAATTATCTCATGAATTTCATGATGGATCTTGATCTTTTAGATATCCATGTTAAAGCAGTAGGGGAAACATATTATCTTCTTATCTTGAATAACTTCATGCAATACCATCTCAGTACACAGTATGAGAATGTTGAAAGTTAGAAATTGCACCTTACATCTAAAGAAAATATTGCTCTCCTACACTTCTATTTTAGATTAACTGATGGAATGTTCTAATAAAATATTTGAGCTTAGGGTAATCAAACCTCATGAGTAAGTCGACATGTCTCTCTAAACTAGTAAAACATTCTTATTCCTTCCTCCATGGGATTTGGTTTTGACAAAGAGATATAAAAATAATTATTTGTACCTCTCCAACATGTAAATTTATCATAAAATCAATAATTTTCCACAAAAATTAACCATGCAAGAAGAACCCACATAATTGATTTTATTGCTCTACTACACTAGAAAAGTATGCTCTCAAGAATTGTACTTTAGTTTCCATCTCATGAGGTAATTTTGGGAAAATTCATAACATATTCCACCAGAAAAAATCATTCTTTTAGAAACAAATGATAGAGTCCATATATTTTTCTACATGTTGTCAATGCTTCTCCATACTAATAAACAAGAGACAATCCTTATCCTGATTATTGATATTCCCACTCAGCCTTTTTCAGTTCTCATCTTACACTTTTTTACCATGATTTAGTTTCTTCCCAAATATTCATAATTTTCTTAGGTTTCAAGATGTTTCTCTCATCTTTTTCTATTAGAATGACTAGATTAGGGATTTACACTTTAAAATATTCCATAGTCTGATTTAAATAATAAATTTGAGTGTCATTATTGATTGTTGAATTTTACTTCCTTAGGTTCTTTATGTAGATTGGAAATGTTGTCTTCATTTTCATTATGATTTTTATCTAATATTTGGAATTATTGAGCCAGTTCCAGAATATTGTGTATTTTTTTCACTAGTTTCTTACTTTGTAAGAGATCAATATGTTTTATACTTAATAACTTAGTACCCTTGTTCTGTAGATCATATTTTGACTCTTAAACTTCCTTCTGCAATTCAAGAATTTTCATTTGTTTCTCGTCTAGAGATTGTCTCAAAAAATGGATTTCTTCTTGTTGTTTCTTGATCATTAGATTTGTTCTTTACTGGGTTAAGTCTTGATGAAGCTATTGGTCCTCTGTTAGATCTTCTTGTAATTCAATCCCTTCTTCCATTATTATTGACTTTCCTTTTTCTACCTACATGGAAGAAGGTTGGACGGTAAATATTTATGTTTTCATCTCTCTATAAATTTGAATATTAATGGATTCTACTATATTTTAAACATGTGTAGTACCTACCATTTCTTATTTACTGGTGTGATCTACTCTTTCTTGTAGGTTTGCAGGCCTAGGTGATTCTTGGTTGATTAAATGAGGTTGGTTAAATGATTCTAATATTTGTGAAATATCCAATATTTGAGTTCTTATTCAAACTCATCTATAGGGAGAATTAGTTTTATAATATTTTCATCTTGTTTTTTAGGGGTAGGTTCTTATGGGGATTCCTCTCTACTGTCTCTTTTTTTCTTCCAAGTTTTTCTTGAGATGGGCTCTCATGTAAGAGGTTTTTTACTAAATCTCTTACCTTTAATTCTTGAATGATGAGTAGGTTCTTATGGGAAGGTTTCTCTGATATCCTTAGATTTTATTAGTGAGGGTTTCAAGATAGGTTCTTGGGTAAGAAACATTTTTCTACTTCTTCTCACTATGGAGGAATATGTGACAAGTATTTCCTACTCATATTCTGACAACATAATAAATTCACATTATTCCTTAGTTTCCTTTGTAATTGAAGGTGTTTTCACATTGGTTTTCTTATGAATCATATTTTTTCTTATAGGTTTTTAGGCTTCCCCACCATCTTCTTAGAGCTTTCTCCCTCATTAATGTTTGAAAGAAAGGTCTAAGGAGAAGTAATTGTTTGATCTGGATCCTTTTGTGAAATTTTTCTTTTACTTGTCTTTACTAGGGGGAAGGGATTGTTTCCCAGTATGTTTTACTTTCTTCTTCCCTATTTTCTTGTTTCAAGACTTCTTCCATAATTCTTACCTCTAGAATTATTTAAGAAAATGGTTTTGGAAAATAAGTTACATTAGGCCATTACTTTTTAATTGTCTAATTCCCTGAATAAACCTACTAGCCATTAATTGAACTGAGTCATATAAACACCTAGGTAGATTGATTTTCTACTCAAGTTTACTAGTTGAGTATTTCAAATGGTTTGCCATTATCATTATCCCCCTAGAATAAGAGTATTGTCCCCTCATAGTATATTATCTGGTAGGCTATATTATTCCATGGCTCAGGTAGGGTATTTCTAATCATGCTCTTGATTTCATTTTTAGTATTTATAAACAAAGAAGGAATTGTTTCACCCTATGCATGAAATATTTACAAAATATTTTTATAAGTAGGTTTATCTTGAATTATTATAAATGTATTTAAGATTCCAATCAATTCAGTGGTTATTTCAGGAGTCACAAAAATATTCACATTTTTCACTTCAGTGTGGAATTCTTCAATATTAAGCACATTTTTTCACAAAATCTCACCCAAATGGCTTCCCTAAATATGGCCAAAGCTTTTGCGCTCTTCAATAATTACTCAACTACTTCAGGTTCAGACTTACATTTTTATCACATTTCTTCTTTTGATTTCAACTCAATTTTCCTAATTTTGGCTTCAAAACCCTAGAGAAATGACAGCTTCCAGAGGGACTTGCAGAGATAAGGGTTCCCTGAAAGGAAATACAAGATGGCAATGGAGGAACTCAGGCACCAAGGTTTTGGTGAAATGATAGGAAAAAATGGGGGGATTTAATGGTTTATGCTAATTTTAGTGATGTGATCGGAATAATCGAGAAAAAAAATTCATCTCACATGGGTGAAAATCATGGTAATTATGACCCAATACACCATATTATCTAATCAAGTAAACATGACAAACAAATATGGAAACAGTTTTATACAACCTATCACCTTATAATTATTGGATAGAATTATAATGTCGATGATGTCTAAAGACTAATGGAATTAATATCTGATATTTGGTGATGATTGTATCTAGGAAGAGTGCATGCTTTCCATATGAAAATAAAAGGAAATATATATTCCTAAAAAAATAGTGAGTATAACATCAACAACCATTTGAGTGAAGAAGATGAATAAATGTGTCTAGAAATACATTTTCTATGGAAAGAAAATGATAACGTGGTCTTGTAAATAGAATTAGATCTTGTAGAGAACCATATAAATGTTGAAACATTAATTGGATCATGTGAGATCATTAACCGTAAAGACACAAAAAATGAACCATATAATGGGATGCTTGATTCAATAAAGGTTAATATTATTTATGCACCCTTTGTGTGCACCTCAGAATTGATTCCCAAAATTAGCTAAGTCCCTAACACTCTTGTGTAACCCCTTCCTTATTTCCACACATTACTTTTTTAAGATTATGCCTCTGCCATATGTTCCTACGGCAAGTATTCCTCTCACGTGCGCCACTTTTACGCACCCTTTTATTTTCTTCTGCACCTTCCTCTTCCACACGCATCTTCACACCTTCATTTGTTCCCTTGTGCCACATCATCAACTGTAAAAATTGAGTGTGATACACACAAACAATTAAAGAACTCTAATAGGGCACCCAATATGTATAATGAAATAGTTCATGAAACATGGAAGAAATGAAAAAACAAATGCATAATTGGTCTACTTTTCAATAAATTAGCGCACGCCACGTGTCATTACATGTTATAGTGACTTGTAGACTTTTGATGTCCATAAATTTTGGTGTAGGGATCTAACACACATGTGCCTAGTCTCATTTGAAATATTCTAACATGGCCTACACTCTAGATCATTCAAATTCAACTTTCAATAGGATTTGGTAGGTGAGGAACAGGGAAACATATTTTTGGCCATTAATGAACATATTTGATTGCTGGAACCACCCAAATTTAATCCAATTTTCCCTCCTTGATTCTTCTACATACCATACAAACATGGGGAAGCACATTTGACATACTTGTAGGAGAATTTGTAGGAATTCATTGTTTGTAATTGGTGGTTGAGTTTTCAAATAAGGTTTTCCCTCCTCCTCTTCTTCTCTCTTCGATTCATTTATAAATGTAAGAGAATGGATCATTGTAAGGGGTTGGAAATTTTATATCCTCTAGTTTTGTCTAAGGATTCTGTAACTTTGCATTTTGAATCGTAGACCTCTAGATCTAGTTCCTGCATGTGGATATCAGCCTCATACACCATTATAATATAATGTACATACTCAGAAGCAATAAAATCATTTTTTTGTGGTTATTCTCTCCTTAACATGTTATGTATTATTCTTTCTTTCCTTTTCTTTGTATTGTGTTCTTGTTGTGCTATTTTAAATCCCTTGTAACTCCATTTTGTTGTTATGTCTCATGTAATCGATCATGTGATTGCATTTTGGTCTGTGTTGTGCGTGCCTAGCCTCCCTTTATTCATTCTCCTTTGTTTTCTATAAAAAAATAGTGTTCATCCCACTTTTTCTTTTGTTATCACCTCCCTTAGTTTTAGTTTTACCTTTTTTACATCCTTATATCCCTGGTCCTTGACATGTTTAGTTTAGGACTTCCATTTTAGCATTAGGAGTATCAGTAGCGGTAGAAATAGGTAGAGGAACTGACATTATTTGGAGGATTTTGTCAAGCACGTAAGGTCCCACAACTTGGAAATAGTGCCATTGTTGGCTCAAGGACTTAGTTCTTTTAGATCTGAAACATTGGTGCAAGTTTGAACAACCAACAAAAGGCATTGTGACCAGGTTTGTTGTTCCTTCCACCATCATTTCCTATAATTCCTTAGCATTCCTTAGCACAAATATATTTGATTAGGATATCAAGAATGGTATCTACCTAATCACCTCCTCCAATTATTATCCCCAAGATAATGGTCGAGCTGAATCAACTAATTTTTTTTTTTAAGGATCATAAAGAGGACCTTGGATGAGAATTAGAGAACTTGGCATATGAATTTAAAATCTTCCTTTTGGGCTGATATAATCACTCTGAAAAGATCAAATGGTCACCCCCTTACAAATTGGTTTATATTAGGGAAGTAAGGTTTCCAACATATATTAAATTTATAACCTTACAGATCATCAAATAGCTGGAATTGTCTAAGTTTGAGGCCATGGAAGTCAAATATGCAGAGCTCATGGAGATAGAAGAGTTGAGAAATCAAGCAATGTAAACAATGGAAAAATATCAAACTCAGATTAAGAAGTATTTTTACAAGAAAGTAATCACCAGGAACTTCCAAGAAGGATATCTAGTCTTGAATTAAGATGTGAAATGAGCTAAACCAATTAGGAACTCAAATTTTTATACAATGTGGAGTGGCCTATATGTGATTTCCAACTACAAGTCAAATAATGTATTCCAATTGTCAAAATTAAATGGATAAGATATTCTGATCCCATTCAATGGGATATATCTCAAACATTTCTATTAAGGACTAGGCTCTACCTTGTGCATAGTAGTTTAGTTTTTTAATTCTTCCAAATACTTTCATCACATTGTCTTATTGGTAATATAGGTTTCCTTTCCCTTAGTTCTCTACACAATGTTTTTTTCTTTTGGATGACAAGGTTTTGTTACAAAATTTCAAGAAGGACTCCAAAGAAGATATGTTCCAAAGGGATGGAATTCAACATGATGAGTTATAAGTGGAGATATTGAGGTAGAATTTCAAATTCAAGACAGTTTTCCACTCTCATTAAAACTTAATTTAGAGTAATATTTATAATGAGAATGATCAATTCAAGCATGACAGATCAGCTCTAGGTCCAGGACGTACTTCAAGTAGATTCAAAGGGTTATAATATTGAGTTTTATATTAGTTTCATGTTTCCAAGATGACTCCATTCCCAATGGAAGATTCAATTCCACTAATTTCTTCATTTGACAGGTAGGTAGATTTACCTGTTGAGTCACTAAGTTTTTATCTAAAATACCCCCTTGATATTTTGATAACTTGTAATTCCATCTTGAACTTTGATAAGGAAAATTGATGAAAATTGGGTAAAACTAGTTGGGGAAACTATGTTTCTATCTTGTGCCCCCTTTATTTCCATGTTTATCTAATTTTTAAGTTTTGGGATCAATTTGAGAAAAATATACTCTCTGTCAGATAATCACATTTTGGGAACAAAGGTAACTATTGTTTTGTTCCCTATGTTTAGTGAAGTACCAATCCAGATGAATGGGTTAAGGGGGGGACTTCATTATAGAAAAGTAAGGTGAATCAGGCACTTTGGGAATGGATGGAATGTTCCCGTGTTCCAACAGTTTTCCGATCAGGGGACATAACTAAAGGGATAGAGGGGAGTGCGGAAAATCAGAAAAGTTAGGCCCCACGAGAACAAAGTGAATAGTTCCACCCTTCCTCTAGTTCTCTAACTAGCTGATTTATCGACCATTTGCACACAAACATTAAAGGGGTCTGTTATAGCCCACAATGAACTTTGTTATGTCCCTCCTGAGACCCTAAGCTTAATATGGTCATAACTTTCATCATGTAACTCCAAATTTCAAAAAATTAGACTTTTTAGAAAGGTATCATCATGTACTTCTCCATGAAAATAATAAATCCTAAATTTTGTGAGGTTAGGTAGGTGGAAAAGAGTAAAAACAGTCCCATAATTTAAGGAGTAGCTCCAAGTAGCTCAAATACTAGATTTGATGAGGTATAGTGCTCATTTCTTCTCTTACAAGCAAAGTATCATGGGGAAATGGTCTTGACAGGGTGTTCATGCCTATTTTTAGACATTCAATACAAGATATTGGTGGTTAAAGGAATAAATTCAAGTTTCCCTCTCTTCTTTCTCCTCTCTCTTTCTCTTTCTCACATCTTCTATAAATTGTAAAATGATGCTCATTTGTAAAGTTTGTACCCTCTTAGAATGTTGTTGTGTCATCCCACAAGTATAACATATTTATTTTTAGTTGCATGCCTTAGATCTAGACATTTTCATGGTGATATTTTCCTTCCTCCATTGTAATAGACCGTGCATCTTCTTGAAGTAATAAATTCTATTTTTTGTGGCTATTTGCTGCTCTATCCTGTGTTTATTGCATTATCTTTCCTCTCTATTGAATTTTTGGTGTGTTTTATGTTGGGATTGGGAAATTATGCTTAAGGATCAAAGGCATTGATTATAATGGGACGGGAGAAGGAGGCATGGAAGTAGGCATGGCAGGTTGACAGAATTATGCTCCGAGGTTTCACGCCCAGAGAGATAGAGTTTGAGACTTAGTCATTTTGCATGGCACGGGCTGAAAATAGGATGGATTGTTGAGCATGAAAGGATAGAAGCATGAAGACTTTGTGACTAAGGAAAATTTATTTTTAGGAGCAAGTGTAAGATCAAGATACATGTAGTGTTTAAGATAATAATATGATTAGATCATGGTTTATATGTAGAGATAATCTATTATTAGTGAATCTTGCATGATTCATAGTTATATTTGTATGCATACATGGCTAGTTTTAACATGCAAACTATTTTGAGAGTACATGGGTGGTGAAGGGAAATTTCCTTCCCCTATATGTATGTATGTATTTGTACTATTTAGGATCATTTTTTTGAGATGTAACAGACTTATGATATTGGTATTATTTTACGCACATCACTCTTATGATATTATTGCTATTGATTCAACTTCTAGTTTGTGATGACTTAATATAACAGATCAAGGTCTCTATTCATGGTACTTGTATGATAGATCTGATCTTAATTATTATCTTAACCTTTATACTTTCTTTATTATGTGTGTTTCCAAACTAAGCTCATGGATCAGATTGTTATAATGGAATACAAACTTTGATTATGGTTATTATGAACATGCATGCTAACACCTTGGAAAAATAGTAAGAAAGAGGGACCATGTAGCTTTTTGTGCTTCGGGTGAGCACTCAGATCTGTTTGAGTGATGTGCCAACATGTCTAGGATTTTGGGTATAAAAATAAAGACTAAATTTTAGTTCTATTTCTGGGACCTATTTTCAAACTGTTTTCCATGATGTTGCATGATGATAGCATATCGATTGACCCTTGCATTCATTGAAGATTGGGTGGTTGATAGATAAGAAAATTTTGCATGAAGATATGGTTCTAAACCTGATTTCAATGCACGTAAGTGGGTGGAAGATAATCTATATCATGAGCTCTATGAGATGTTCTTTTATTACTTCCCTATTGAATTATATGAGTGGTTGTGTACATATGCATCAAGGAAGAACTAGAGTTATAGAATAACGGTTTGGATACAGGAAGAGTATAAAGATTTGTTTAATGTAGATGAACCTTGGAAACATGTTGTAGATCATTAGTGGGATGGTTTTATGAACAATTATACTCTAGAATACATCATTTCTACATATTCTTTTATGGAAGTTTCTGAGTTTGAATTCTTGCATGAGCTCAAAGGATCTTACATCCACGCTATTCCTTTGGAAATTAATATCTTGATGGTGGTGTTGAGTTTAGAGCACCTCCCTATGGTTAGATAAACATACCACCATGTGTAGGTCCAAAAGTAGGCATGGTGATAGATGGTAAACCTTGAAAAAGAAATGGAAATATAATAAATGTGGCTTAAGTTTAATGAAGCACGAGAGAGGGAACTGGTGAAGAAGCACAATATGAAGGAGTCTATAGAGTTGTAGAGGATAATGCCTTGAGAAGGATTTAAAGCTCATGAGGAAGACATGGACCTGGAGCACTAGGATCTCCCCCACTTAGGAAAGTGTAGTAGAGAATCCCCCATGGCTTCTGATGAGAGCACTTCTGATGAGGAAATATTGAGGACTACGGGTGTGCATTCGATCCCACCTGGAAACCTATCCCTTGTGCTTGTTGTTTGAGTTCCAGAAGTAACTATTGATAAAAAAGAGAGTGTAAGAAATACATTAGCTTGAGGGAGATATCATTTTTGTTTAAATAAAAAAGTACATCAAAAAACACATACATCTATGGCATCATAGGTGACACCATCTTTATTGTTTGGGGGAGTGATAAGAGGATTATTTTTTGTTGTGTCATCTGAACAAAGTATATGTGCATAGAACCTTGGGAACATGTGTGGAAGTACCACAACTCCACAGACTATTGGATTTTAGTTTAGTACTATTGTTGGGATGTAAGGTAGTACATCCACTAGTCCATTTCCCACTACAAGAGGTGGATCAGAAGGATTGGGATTAAGTGGATCAATTTGTTCTGGTGGTGGAGGAAATACTAGTGGGGTTTTTAGTTCTAGATCTAGTGGACAAGGTCTACACCCTCATCATCCATAACAAGTGTTTTATGATATGTTTCTTTAATTTCTAGAATATAGGGGTATTGAAGATGTTGTAGAGCATATGCAAAAGTGCGAGTTACTATGACATGCCAAATCACTACTTTAGATAGAAAATAAAGTTAATTTTTTACTACTCTTCAAGGGCTCGCACATAGCTAGTACAGAAAGTACGACCCACACCAGATTGCGATGGATTATGATGCTTTACGATCTGCATTTTTATCTGAGTTCCATATCCATGAGTTTGAATAGAAAATTATCATTGTGCTTAAGGACATTAAGTAAGGATTATCTTAAAGAGTTCAGGAGTATGATACATATTTTAAGACTTTGTTATCAAAGTTGTCTTATAATATACATCCTATTCAACATGCATAGTGGTTCCTTGGGGTAATATTGACTCCATTCAGAAGGGTATTATCTCACAATACCTTTGTAGATCTATGGGATGCTTTAGAAGAAACTTTGTGCACTGAGGTGGTTGGGAGTGTGGACATTGGATTAATGATTTTTCTTGAAGCGCAGATTGTAGCAATGGAAAAACAAGTAGAGAAGCTCTCTACTAATTCAGCCCATGAGACACACAATGGAATATGGTGAACAAATTATGAGATTGAAGGAAACACTAAGGATAAATTCCCTTGTAATTCAGTGTACACCATGTTTCTAGACTGTGAGATTTGTCATTTGGATCATGATGTGAGTAGATGTCCCCTCTTACAATGTGTGATCCAGAAGAATGTCTCTATATATTATAAGATTTGTAAAACTCATACTCATGACACTGTTAATTGTAGAGTGATTGATCATATTCATGAGGCCATTGAGACTGGTGTGAGCTAGAATTGTGTCGCAAGTGGATCTAAGAAACATGGAGAACAACATAATCAAGGGCATAGTAATGGGGATAATAGAAATAGATGATTTCTTGGAGGATATAGAGGCCGAGGTCACAAAAGTGGAAGAGGAGAATTTCCCATAGGAATTTGTTTTACATGTGGATCTCCTTATCATTATCAGTGCAAGTTCCTTCAGAATGTGGTTTCTCCTAGTGTGGAAAAATACACAATTTTGAAGAGTTCCTTGACCTATATGAGCATATGAGCAAGAAGAAAAAGAAAGACAAGGACAATGGAATCATTAAGATTTAGAGCGCAGTTGGAGATCAATGGATGCCAAAGGTGGGGCTTAATTTTTAATTATAGCTTGTGTTAGTTAATACACGCACTAAGGCTACACTCATGCGTGAAGCTCTGAAGTACAAGCTGACTATAACAAAGAAAGAAGTGATTAATGCGAAGTACCCTAATGATGCCCATCAGAAAGAGGTATATCATGAAACAAAGGATGTTATCAAGGATCTGTAGGGATAAATTTAGATCTTGAAGGAGTAGGCACGTGTGATGGAATGAGTGAAGAATGTTGAAATTTCACATAATGATGTGGATGATTTGAAGGAAGTATGTTGAATGTTACATCAAAGGAACACCATATACTTGTTAGGAGATTGGTTAGTAGATAAAGTACCATGCACTGGTCTGGAGCATGAAAGGAAGATCCTTCGTACAAATATGTGATCTGTAAATCCTTCAACTTTGGAACTTCTACAAACCAAAATTTAAAATTGTTGTTCTACTTTCAAATAGAAAATGATAGATGAGCTAGTGATTGATTTACTTATGCTTTAGAACTAGAATTTTCATAGATAAATGAGTTGAAACACACACATGCCAAGGATTTTTATCCTAAAAACTCCCAGTGAGAATGAAAACAATTTGGGAAGGGAAACTGCTCTTTCTTCCATTTTTTTATTGGACAATTTAATATTTATAAAGATACAGATTTTACAATAAGTGAGAAAGGAAGTTGAAAATATCTCATAATTCCTCCTAACTAATTGATTGTTCTGTTATCAAGATTTTTCTTCTACAACTCAATTTCAGCACTAGAAAACTCTTACACTTACTCCCATTAAGTATTTTTCTTCCTATAATCCATTCCTTTTCTCCTTCTAGGTATTTATAGCCTCTCCCATGTCCTCCCATTCATTAGAGAATGGGAAACATCGTGGAAGGTAAGGGAAAAATTCGTACACTTGAAATCCACGTGCACTCATGCCTCCATTTTATTTTTTCCATCGAAAGTAATAGGACCACTACCCTGTGTAGATAGGTGATCACAAGACCACCACCATAGCTGGGTGGTAGTTATAAGACCGTCGCCCTAGTTGGGAAATGATTTTGTAATTGCCCCTTTGCACAGAGAGGCGGTTCTATTAAAATATAGACAGAACCTCCTTTTCTCCATTTTCTCCTTCTAGTGCTAGCTAATCTGATGAAGTAGAATGATTTTGGATCCCTATGGATCACACCTCCCCTACTTAGGAGGATTTTGGTCCCACAAAAGCTTAGTGGGGGAGTAGATGAGGAAAATATTCCCTCACTTGCTCCTTTGAGTACCACCAGGGACCTGCCTTAGTGTCTCCCCTTACATTCTAACATGCCAAGACTCATGTGGAGCTCTCCTTATCTCTTTGACCTTTTATTGTAGCACTACTATGTCCTCCTCCAATTTTCCTCCTGAGTCTAAGATGAAATTTTCTATGTAGGGTAGCAATTTTAATCCTTCATCTTCATCAATCATGGATGGATCATATAGGTGCAAATTATCATAATTCACTATTGAGTACGTCCACATAAATGGTTGAAAAATCAAGCCAAAAATCATTTTCTTCAACCTACTCCAATATGGTGAAGGGTTCCATATCGTAGATTGGTTTGAGCTTCCATGCCTGGCCATGTAGTCTCTCCTTGACTCAAGTAAATCAAAAAATATGTTCTCCAACATGAAGCTTATGCTCTCTCATGTGTTGGTCATGTCTAGCCTTTATACTTTGGATTAGGATTTATCTAACTATTCTTTGACTTTAAGATGGATTTGATCAGATCCTCTCAATGAATTTTTTTTACTCTAGTCACCTATGTGTCTCATGTCTCCTCCTCATCTTGTTTCCTAACTTCTATGTCCAGTGGATTTATAGGTAGATACCCCAAGCATGCTTCAAATGTTTACTTAATGGTGAGATGTGTGTGACTTCCCGGTAATAGGAATGTTGAATGTAGGCTAAGGACTCATCCCAAGTCCCTACATATTTGCTATTATATCCTCTGATCAACCACACCAAAGTTCTAGTTTACCACCTCTACTTGTCCATCATGTCTATGGATGGAAGGTTTTGTGCTCCTCTGTAACTTGGTATCCATCTTGTCCCACAACAGTAGTCTGAAAATTCCCCAAGGATTTTGGAATCCCTATCAGAAACAATAGATTTTGGCAAACCAAAATGTACCCATACATTAGTAAAGAAAATATCTATGTTGCCTCGTGTGTTTTTACTATCCTTTTACATGCCAGAAGAATACACATCTTATTGAATCTATCGAGAACAACATAGAGATATTCATGGCCATGTTTAAACATAGGTAATCCTCCTACAAAATCCATAAAAATGTCCTCCCACTGGACAAGTAGGGACTGGTAAAGGAATATACAAACCCTCCTTCCTAGTCTGAGGCTTACTAGTACAACAAATTTTACATCCACATATGAATTTTGATAGTTCTTCTTATATATTGGGCCATAATACATGTACCTTTGCAAGTAGAGCTAGGGTCTTTCTAATACTAAAATGTCTTGCTACTTTTGAGGTATGTGCTTCCCCTCATCAATAGAATCCTTTATCCTTTCCAGAACAAAAAGCTTTCTCCATTAGTAGAGCAGTTCTTTCCATGAGATAACAATCTTCACTCCCCTTCCTTTCAGCTCCTTGGTATTGTAATTGTTGAAATGCCACCTCAAACTCTCTGTCTTGGGCATATGCCTCTCCATAAGCTTACCTTCGTGAAGGGCTTGATCTAAGAGATAGTTTCCAAACAAGATATTTTATCCTATTTTGGTCGGCCTAGACAACATAACTACCACTAAATTTGTACTACCCTTATCTTGTATTTTATCACCAGATGGATACTGTTGAAGGAATCCCATCAATTTGTAGTACCTTGCCTACTATAATTTAGACTGTGCTTGTAAATACTGGAGAGGTTTGTGTTCATTTTGCACAATAGTTTCTTTACCCAACAAATAATTCTTCAATTTCTTAATTTCCTAAACTAGTCCATACATTTTACTTATCATATACTTGAATATCATTTAACTACTGAAGTAAAAAGTTTTAGAATGATAGACATATGGGTTTACCCCCCTGAAGCAACACTATGCCCATATCATAATAACTAGCATCCTGTCTTTACTTCAAAGGGATGTTGCAAGTTAGGAAGAGAAAGTACTAGAGCATGAACTAATCTTTTTTTTTAATAACTTAATTTTTTTATCTTGTTCCTTACCCTAGTCAAAACCCTTACTCTTTGTAGGCCACTATGTGTAGAGGTGTTGCAATTATAGAGAATCCCAGAATGAATTATCCACATGTACTGTACTGTTCCCACAAAAATCCTAGTCTCTATGGATTATTATGGTGTTAGCTAGTTAGTGATGGATTCCAACTTCTTTGGATTCACCCATAGCTCTCCTCCTCCAACCACGTTCTTAAGATAGACAAGTGACTATTTGGAAAGCTCACATTTCTTCATATTGCATAGCAGTTGTTTCTCCTTGAGAACTTGCAAGACTTATTGAAAATGTGTTAGATGTTCATCCTATGTGGAACTAAAAATCATAATATAATCCAAATAAAGAATGAAACATGAATCTATGAATTACTCACAATACATCATTCATTAATCTCATAAATGTATCAAGTGAATGTGACATAAATTGAATGGAATTACTTACCACTCATACAAACCCCTATTTTGTCTTAAAGGAAGTCTTCCATATATCATCCTCATTCATTCTGACTTGGTGATATCTTGACATGAGATCCAACTTTGTGAAGAATTGTGACATGTTGCGGCTGGTTCAAGAGGTCATTTATACGGGGGAAGTGGATACCTATTCTTAATGTTGATCTTATTCAAAGCACATGATAGTCGATGCACATTATCCAAGAACCATCCTTCTTCAGCACCATCACAATAGGTGAACTACATAAGGTGAGGTTCTCAAGACATATCACACCTTGGTCTAACATCTCTTGGAGTTGTTGCTTCACCTCAGTATGTCTCCAACAAATATTTCGTATACAACCTGATCTTTGATAGAGGGGACTCTGGTAACAGCTAAATCTCATGCTCTACCTCCTGTTTTGGTAGTTACCCATTGTGATCCTGAAAAACTTCTTGAAAATACTAAATAATACTATCCAAATCCTTCATTCCCTTGGTTATAAATATCTGAAACTTCTACCACATATTGTTTATCCTTTAGACAAAAGTAAACAAAATTAGATTATGATTTTCCTGAATAAGTCATTTTTATTGCTTGGTTACCACTATCCATAGTAACCCATGACTTACATTGGTTTTCCTGGATGTTGTAGTTGATCCCATCCTTGACCCACCTATATTAGTTATCCCTTATCATAAATATAGTATCCCTAATATACAATGTAAGGACTCCCAAAAACAACATCAAATGCATCAAGTGGAATCACATCACCTTCCAATACATCAATATATTGGGAATTTATCCCAAACTTGACCTTAAATTTTTTTTTTAGCTGAATTTCAACACCCTTCTTTACCCAACCCAAAGGATATGGGTGTGGATGCTCATAAGTCTCAAGACCAAGCTTCCTTTACAACTACTTCATAAATCAAGTCTAGAATAAGAATTGAGTATCAACCAACGCATTAACCTTAGTCCTCTTGATCTATATTTTGATCTAGAATAGTCTACTCATCTCCTCTTCTTGGTTGTCCATGTTGGTGGACGTGAATCCAATAATTTTTTCTACATTAGAGTCATCTTCAATTTCCACCTCCCCATCTGTCTTTACAGCTTTCATGGATTTCTTTGAGTCCTTGGTTTAGTTTCTTTAAATGTAACTCCGGATGTAACTTCCAACATGTAGAATCAATATTACCATTAATATCACAATTCTTGCAAATCAATTTAGGATATTTACATGTATTGAAAGTGGTGGTCAGTTTTTTTACCTTTCCCCTTCCATTTACCTTTGTTACTTGTTTTCTCATTTTCTTTATTCTATTGATTTTTCAATTACTTTGCCTTTGGCTCTACTTCTCCTTGTTTCTTTTCATCATCAATGTAGTATGATTGTACATAAGCTTTGATGAGATCCTTGGGCTTCGTGGAGATTACCTTCCTACGAATATGAGTGTGAAGTCCTCCTAAATACTTGGTCAGAATATCTTCATCCTCCAAGTCCATATTTAGCAACATGTCTTGTCTATGAAACTCCATAATATAATTTTGCACACTTTCATTACTGCCTTGTCTAAAATACTACCATTTAATTATTTAGTTAGTATTGTGGCCAAGAGGATAGAAGTAAGCTCTAAGTAATTCTTTAAATTCTTTCCAAGATTTCCATGGTGGGACGTTTCTTCTTTTCACAAGTGGCTAGATGGGTTTCCTACCAAACTAGAGTATGCCCCTCCATCTTGAGATATGTTCAAAGGTGATCCTCTATACTTCAGTGAAATTATGGATGCTAAAATAAACTTCCAATTGTTTTCAACCATTTATCAAGAAATTTTGCATCTACTTCTCCTTCAAAATTATTAATTTCAACTTTTGTCTTCAACTTTAATATGAAGCATGATCAGATTTTACCTTCTCTCTTGAAATTGAAGTCTCTTATTCACGCTCTTCCCCATATTTTTTATCATCATGGATTCTTCCCATGCCAAAACTTTTCAGCTAGGCCTCAAACCATTGATTCCATGGAATCTTGCTTACCAGAAGTCCGTATTCTGACAAATCTTCTAGTTCTTCTTATCTGATAAACATCCTATCCATCATTTTTTCTAGCATCTCAATCCTATGGACCAAGTTTTCTTCCTTCATTTTTCCTTGAATTATTTGTTTCCACTTCTTCATAGAAATGTCTGGATCACAAGGTAAACCCTCTTCGCCTTTGGACCTTATCACTATCATACAAATCACAGAAATGCATACCATAGTCCTAGATACTTGTTAGATCTGATACTAAAATGATTTGTAAAACCTTTAACTTTAGAGCTTTAGAAAACCATAATTTAAAACTTGTTATTCTACTTTCAAATAGAAAATGATAGATGAGCTATTGATTGATTTACTTATACTTTAGTACAAGAATTTGTGGAGAGAAATGAATTAAAACACACACATGCCTATGATTTTTATCTTGGAAATATGTATTTCATCCCTTTTGTTTTATTGTTCAATTCAATATTTATGAAGATACAAATTTTACATTAATTGAGAAAGGAAATTGACAATGTCTCACACTTCCACCCAACTACTTTATTATTTTATTCTCAAGCTCTTTCTTCTATAACTCAATTCTAGACTAGAAAACTCTTGCACTTACTCCCATGAAGTCTCTTACTTCTGATAATCCATTACTTTACTCATCCTAAGTATTTATAGCCTCTCCCATGTCCTCTCATGCACTGGATAATGGGAAAGGTCATGTAAGGGAAGGTACAAAGTCATATGCTTCAAATCTGCATTCATGCAAGCTTCCATTTTATTTTTTCTGTCAAAAGTGACAGGACTGCCACCATGCGTAGACCAGAAATCACAGGACTGCCACCCTAGTTGGGTGGTGGTTATAGGAAAATTTCCCTAGCTGGGTATTAGTTACAGGACTGCCACCCTGATTGGGTGGTGGTTCTACAATCATCGCTCTACACAGAGCAGTGGTTCTATTAAAATATAGATAGAGCCTCCTTTTCTCCATTTTCTCCTTTTAGTGCTAGCTGATCTGATGAAGTAGAGTGATTTTTGATCTCTATGGATCAATCTACCCCCACATAATCATAAATATTAAAAGGAAATTACTCTTAATGTAATTGTATATGGATGGATTATTATTATTATTATTATAGATACAAGTGTGGAGGTTAATGTACTTACCTTGGATGCATGGAACCAGATGGGAAGACCACCATTATAGCCCTTGTTGAATATTTTATAGATGGTAGATAAAAATAGGGTGATTCCTCTTGGAGTACTCAAGGATGTGAATTTTATAATTCAAGGAGGGGACTTTACAGTGTTAGAGCTAGATGAAGTAGATAGTTTCCCATAATTACTTGGGCGCCCCTAGTGTTATGAAAATATGTCATATTTACGTTTCAACAAGTGGTACATTAGCTTAGAGAACAAAGAATAGCGTGTTATTATACTTTTGATATATGTAAAGGCTTCCATGTATGTTGATCCATTGATTGAAGAAGACTTGCATAGGATAGATGCGCGAACAATCAGAGATCCTGATGTAATTAAGCCATCTAAGGAGTAATACAGTGGGATGATGCTCATTCAGTTAGTGATACCATAAGTATTGCTTGTGATAATTGGGCATATGGAACATATGAAGTAGTTGGATGAGAGATCAAGAATATTGTGACTCAAATGATTAGGTCGCACATGGTTAGACACTTGAGTCATAACTAGGTGCCTCGTTACACTGATGAGGGGAACCTTGATGTATTTTTGCATATAATGGAATCTCGGTGGAAGAATGAGGGCGATAGAATAAATATTCTAGTATATAATATGTGTGGTAAAGTAGCACATTGGTGGAATACACACAAAGATAACCTATTGAAATCATGAGAAAGTGAGAATCACCTTTTCTTCCTTGGTTTCTAAGGAGTAATGTACCTTCTCAAATATGTGAATTTCATGGGAAGTCCCCTGCCTCGCACCACGTTCAGAATTGTGAGAGACTTTAGATGGAGGGGCATGAGTCCTTTCCACCATCAATATGGGTACATAAGTTCTACACCAACATAAGTGTCTGCATGTGTGCATGGTATGTTCATGCAGAGTTAACAAGAGCGATAATTTATTTCTAGAAGATGACCTTAGGTATGATTCATACTTTTGATTACTTTGCTACTAAACCTCTTGTCAATAAAGCACTACATATTATGAAGCTCCCTAATTTGGGAGATAGCGTGAAAGATGAGGAAATCCTATTAGATATGTTTGGAGAGTTGGATTTAGAGATGTGTCTTGATTTTGAAAAGACTGAAGAAGAATAAATAGTCTGTACCAGGGAAGAAAAGGAAAAGGGTAAACTAGTATACATGATAGATGAGGATAACAACTTGGATGTTAACCACACATAAGTTACGTGCAAGGTGATGGACACGTTAGATGTAAAGGCACGTGTGTATCATGATCCTATGAAAAAAGTAAGGTTAACATTAGGACAGATGTAGAACCTAAGGGAGTGATTTTTAGTGGCTACTAGTGGGAGCAAGAAGTGGCTAAGATTATTGAATTACTACATGAATTTCAGGACTTGTTTCTGAGGAGATATCAAGAAATTAAAGGAATACACCCTTCTTTAGGTGAGATGAGAATCAAGCTTAAAGAATGTGTGTGCCCAATTAAGAAGAGGCCATATAGGATGCATCCTAATTTGCACGTTAAGGTAAAGGAAGAAATTGATAAAATGCTCAATTTTGGTATAATTGAGCCCATTGAGAAATTTGAATGGGTCAGTACCATGATCATCAACATTAAAAATTATGGGAGGATAAATATTTGTGTGGACTATAGGGTGTTAAATTCTTCATGTGTCATTGATCCTTTTCCCACCCCATTCACAGAGGAGATTCTTGAAGGAGTTGTTGGGTGTGAGATATACTCTTTTATGGATGGGTTTTCTAGATATCATCAAGTGCGCATAGACAAGGAAGATAAAGAAAAGAAAACATTCACCACTGAATGGGGAATTTTTCCATACAGTGTGATGCCCTTTGGACTGAATAATGTGCTAACATTGTTCTTGTGCATTGTTGTGCAGGCCTTTCAGGACTTCATTCATAAGTTTTTAGAGGTGTATCTGGATGATTGGACAATATATGGTTTGGTTAATGACCATTGTGAGAGTTTAAGACTTATGTTTGAGATTTGTATTCATTTTAGCATCTCTCTAAATATTAATAAGTGCAACATCACTCAGAAATATTTGAGTGCTCACCACTCAAACATATCTGAGAAACATCTTTTGTCACTTTACTGGGGTATATTATTTATAAGGAAGGATTGTTGGTGGACCTAATGAAGGTCATTGTGATTTAGGATTTAGAAGAACCTAAAAATTAGAGAAAATTCTGTGGATTTATAGAACATCCAGGGTATTACAAGAAAAGCATTAAAGGATATGCAAAGATTGTCGTGACCCTAGACGAATTATTGAAGGCTAAAGGAAAATTTTACTAGTGTGACACACAACAACAAGTGATTGAAACACTAAAGGAAAGGTTGACCAATGCACCTATTTTGTGATTTCCTTTATAGTACAAACCATTTCATGTCCATGTGGATGCTTCTGGGATGGTGATTGGTGTTGTATTAGCAAAATAAAAAAGAAGGAATTCTAGATAACCCTATTTATTTTGTAAGTAGGAATTTGACATCAGAAAAGAAAAATTATACAACTACTGAGCATGAGGCTTTGTCTATGATCTACGTGATGCAAAATTTTAGAAAATACTTATTAATGACACCATTTATCTTCTTCACAGATCAAATGGCACTTAAGTATTTGGTCAACAAGCTTGTTTTGCAAAGGCACATTTGCAGGTTGATAATATCATTTCAAGAGTTTTAGTTTACAGTGGTTGTCAAACAAGAAAAGAGTAACTTAGGGCCTGATCATTTGTCAAAAATTAATTCTAGTGAGGATGCATAAAGCATTGAGGACATAATGTCAAATTCATTATTGTTTAGATTAAACTACACACCAACAGAGTTGGAAGATATTATAGTTCTTTTACACACTAGATAGACACCTGAGGGAATGAAGACATTACAGAAGAAGTAACTTGCAATACATGTGGCACCTTACCAATTGATAGGTGAAGATTTGTACAAACTTAGACGTGATGAAGTGTTACATCGGTGTGCACTGAAACATAAGCACATGGAAATAATGGGAGAAGCTCATGGTGGAATTGTAGGAGTTCACTATGTAGGTGATTCCACCACGTGCAAGATTCTGATGTTTGGATTATGGTGGGAAACTTTTTATAAGGATGTCAAGGAGTATGTTAAGGATTGTGATCATTTTCAACATCTTAGGAAACTTGAAACTAGAGATGATATTCCTTTGAGGCCTATTACTAGTGATGAACCCTTTGATAAATGGGTGATTGAATTTGTAGGTCCTATTTCCCCACCCGTGTGTGGGAATGGTGAATACTACATTATAACTTGTACAAATTATCTGACACAGTGGGTAGAAGAAATAGCTACAAAGGATTACACAACATCTATATTAGTGATATGTTTATAGGAGAACATTATCAGCATGTATGGATGTCCATTGAATTTAACAAGTGATAAGGGTACTCATTTTTTGAATGATACCATCAGAATTATTTTGGATGAGTTTATGGTGGTGCACCACAAAACAACACTCTATCAACTACAGGGAAATGGTACTGTTAAATCTTTAAACAATATTTTGGGACACACATTGACAAAAATATGTGATGTTGTAAGGAGATACTAGGATGATAAGGTATTTGTTTTACTTTGGGTATACATGACTACTTACAAAAGACTGAATAAGGCCACACCTTTTCAATTGGTGTTTGGCATGGAAGTTGCGTTTCCTGTTGAATTTATGTTACCATCCTTACATATTGCATGTGTGGGTGGCCTAGATGATGAACAAGTTTTTTAAGAGTGCATAGATAAACTAATGTAGTTAGATGAGTGGTGTATTATTGCTCAGTGAATCCAGAAGATAGAAAAAGTGAGACAGAAGGCATGACATAATAGACATATTTAGAACAAGGCATTTGAAGTTGGAAAAATGGTTCTTCTATATGATTCAAATTTTTCATGCCACCTAGGGAAATTGAAAGTTCATTTGTTGGGATCATTTCTAGTAATGAAAATATTGGACTCAGACGTTGGATGGCACTTTATTTCCCAGTTACTTCAATGGGATTAGGCTGAATCCTACTATAAATAATTCTTCTTGGTATTTGTAATAAGGCAGTATTGCCACTTATATTATATTTCCCTTTAATTAATTTCCTTTAATGTGTTTCCTTTCATCACTACTATCCTTTGTCAATTTAGTTCAGTGTTTTATTGTAATAAGCGTGCTTGAGTGCCTGGATCTGATTACTATCCATTGGATTCATGTGTAGATCACTACGCATACTTTTAGTTATGGGTGGATTAGATACAAGTATTATATAGGTACATATATGGGTTGGAAGTTGAACCTCCTTTGAAATATTGGTGTGCATAAAATAAAGATATTATAGGTTCTCAGGTTGAAGGTATTTTAATAGGAATTTTTCTCAGATTGAAGACCTTCTGTAGATAAAACGACATGCAGTGTAACACAAAGTAGGTAAAAACATGGGAAAATACATAGGATGAGACGTAATGGATAAGTATGCATAGAAGTACATGAAAAGAGGTCTATGGCTTAGAATTAGTGGTGTGCTAGAAGGTTACGACTGGGGCATGGAGGACTTGGAAAATTTCCTTCAGAGAGAAGTATAACAAGAAGACAATACTTCACCTGATCATGGAAGAAGACAAATGAGAAGGAGGCGAACAAGTTAGATGTGGGTGTTGTACCTTCACAACTTGTGAGGTGGTCACCATGTGTAACACCCGTGAAGAAGGATGAAGAAGAGAAGAAAAGAAGGTGCAAGCATGTGCTTGTAAGGAATAGTTATGAGGAAGGATCATCAAAAGGTTCTGTACATCAGAATATTTCCACACTTATGCTTGAAGTTTGAGAATATGAGATCATCGGTGAGTAACCATAGTTTTATTTAAAATTCTCTAGTGTGAGTATACATGAGCATAAAGAAGAGAGCTACATTGGAGGGGATACTGAGAAGGAAGATAATGTTGAATAACCAACTAGTGGACTAGAGGGTGGAATTTGAGAGGAGAATAAAGAAGGCACCAAAAAATAGTGTGAGCATGCTAGTAAACACAAAGAAGAAGATATGGTGTCGAGACCATACCTTGGGTACATCAATGACCCAAAAAAGATCATATGTGTTAGGTTCCAAAGAACTCTTTCCTTGGAAAAACTATATGGATGGGAGATAATGGACCCTAAGGTGGATAACACATGCACAAGGAAACAAATATCGTGGAGTATGTTTTTTTATTATTGGTAAATAGTTTTAAAGGGACTATACCCTACTACAATAAGGGCTCAACAGCTTGATATAAAAATGAAGATTCAACAAAAAGGATCAAAATACAGATAGATCAGAATTTCCAAAAGTAACCAAGAGCTAGTTACAATAAGAAGCAAAAAAGGACAAAGACTGGAACAAAACCACAAAAAATCAGCAAAGCCACAACAAAAAGATCACAAAAGAACATCATTATCAACGAAACCCGTCAACCCAAGTGAGACTATTTATTGGAAGCTCTTTCAATTTTGGTCTGTATCATTTACAGTGAGGCAAACAATGCCAGTGTGGTTATGTGCATTGAGTCCGAAGCATCCAACTACGATATGGTCAAACTTCTCTCTTTCTCATTCCCCCAAATAGTTACAGGGATCCCACTTAGCATATCAATGCTCTGAACTTGTTGCTCAAGAAAGTAACTTATGGCTTTGAAGATAGCCATGTTGTGATCATGTCTATCTTTAGATCTCCCCAGTTTGGTGTCAAGTGAGTTCAACTTCTTATATATATATATATCTATAAACTGATCCTTATCGTTGTCATTCTCTTCATCAAATTTTATTTTCCCTCTCTTCTTTTCCATACTCAAAAGGTCCTTCTTCAGCTGCTTCATCTCCTTCTCAAGGGCTTCTAGTCTATGAGGCACTTGAAATTCCTCCTGATTTCGGGCCTTTTCAATACCAACATTGCTGATATGTAGCATGTTTTGGGCAACCATCATTGCTTTGGAGCTTCTGAGAATCTTGGAAGTTTTGGGGGTGCTTGTTTCCTTGAGGTTCTTGGTTTTGGACTTGAAAGGGGTGGAAATATTGGGATTGGGAGTAGAGGAGGTTATAGCCAGTGGATCACTAGGAACAATCGGGAAGCCAGGGAACTTGGCAACGCAAAAATTGTGCAACAGAAAGATAAGGCCCCGATGCAAAGGAATTGCATGGGCGTGCTTATGAAAATCTAGAACAAAACACTAAAGAGAATTGAGAAGGTAGTGCAGGAAGCAAACAGTGAGATTCCTTCTAAAATGTTTTTAAAAAATAAGGTGTTTAATAGGGACCGTTTTATATCACCCTTCCAAAGAAATATATCTGACCATGATGTTTGTCACATCATCAAACGACATGGGAATAGAACTTACCCTGATGCCCACCACAAAAAAATCCAGCTCCTCTCCCTCATTTGAGAATTTCTTAGCCTCTGTGACCTTGTCAATCCTCTTACTGAAAAATGGAAGCCCTCCAATTCCATGCCTATAGCCTCAACAATTAGCTCCTCATTAACAATAACCGGTGGCCACCATACTTGACCTTTCTATCCTTCCAATCCATAGCAAAGTGAACCAAAATGTTCAGGTCATGACCCTAAATACGTTCAATGAAATTAGAAATACCTCCCTTATGCAGGAGGTTCCATAGTACCTTGTTATTCTTCCAGGTTGGATCACAACTTGGCTCCAATTGACACAACGCCCCTCCCATTTTCTCCTTCTTCCTACAAATCCAGCAAATTTCCTATTCAAAACCCTTGTAAGAGTTTATTTCTTTCTTATGGATGTCCTATTGTTTGAAGTACCTCCCACCTATGTGATTATCAATAGCTTTAATGTGGCTATAATTGGGAGGATAATTCACACAAGTGTGATCTTTCATCTCCATTAAGGCCCGCTCCATGTCATAATTTAAATTACTCCACATGTGTAATCCCATGATTATCCACATTGATGCTAGTTTGAACCTCCTTAGGGATGTTATTAACATTATCCCAAATGATGAGATTAATATTAATGGCCACGTTGGCCAATGTGTCCGCAACCTTATTTCCCTCCCTATATGTATGTCTAATGATGATATTCCTAATATTTTGAAAAATAATTCTTTCTTCCATAATGAATTCCTTTATGGTCTAGCTAGGAGGAGAAGTAAGGTTTAAATTATTAATGATATTAAGAGAGTCCCCTTCCAAAATTAAGTTTTGGATATCATAACCTTTTGCAGTCCTTAGCCCCCAAAGAGCAGTGAGGGCCACATGAATAACATATCGTGGAGTATGTTGAATCATATGGATGAGACTAATTTATATTTTTGAGAGGATTCATGTGCCACACGAATAATGAAGAATACTCTATAATCTAAACATGTGATAATTAAACCCACAATGTTCTCTGTTGAGCAGGAAAATAATGCACTAACGAAGATAACTGCAGAGGTCACTTGTCAGAATGTTGACAAATAAGCTAGCATTAGGACATTACTGGAGGAAAAGAAGGATAAGGAGGAGGAATTTTAGTGCTTAACAGAGGAAAAAGAGAAAACAAAGGTGAAATTGGATGTTTTATTAGACATGGTAGAGGATATTGGAGAAGAAGTTTTCAGGTGTGGCCACAATATGAAGAATAGTTTTCTAGGGAATTTCTCTCTACATTTCACTACTTACGTACTTTAGTTCATTTTATATTAGATAAAAATACAGTGCATGTGTTGAGTGAGGAAGAACTAGTTGCAAATAAATAGAAGGATGTTGTAGAAGAGTTAGGAAGAGCCAGGAAATAGGTTACGCATTGGATATCAAAGCATGATGTCATACTTGAAACTTTGAAGGATAAATTAAAAATATAATATTTGGCGATGAACATGTGTAAGGACCTAGAGACAATAATAAATACAAGGAAGTTGATAGAAGAAAATGAGGTCCTTTTCACAAAAAGGAATGATACTCTGGGATGTGAGAAGAGGCTAAAGTTACTAGTAGAGAGGCGCGATGTGCTTAAGGTATCCCTGGATGCTCATGACAATAGAATGAAGGAGATAGGAAAGATAATAGCATGGCATATGGATGTAATGGATGACATGGTGTCAAGGGTGGAAAATGTAATAAGGGTGTTGAAGCACAAGGGAGAGGATATTACTATAGATGAAATAGATGTATTTCTTGGAAAAATCCTAGAAAAGGCGAAAAAGGGAATCAATGAGTGGAGTGAGTTGGAAGCTGAAATCAAAATTGAGTACCCTGAGCTCTTGTTTCCTAATGAACAATAAACATGGTGATTCTTTAAGTTATACAATTATTTTATTATTTAAGCCATGCTTCATTCTTTATTCTTTAGAGATATAATTTGGGGAACCCCATTACCAAGGGTGGAAATGATATTAGTGTGGGGTAATGTTGGGATTTTGAAATTATGCCTAAGGATCAAAGGTGTTGCTGATATTGGAGTGGGAGAAGGAAGTTCATAAGTAGGAATGAAAGATTGACAAAATTGTTCCTTGAGGTTTTGCACCCAGAGAGACAGAGTTTGAGACTTAGCCATTTTGTATGGAACGGGCTGAAAATAGGATGGAGTGTTGAGCACACAAGGATATAAGCATGAAGACTTCATAACTAAGGAAAATCTATTTTTAGGAGAAAGTGGAAGATCAAGAGATATGCAGAGTTTGAGCTAATAATAAGATTAGATCAGGGTTCATATGTAGAGATAATCTATTATTATCAAAGATTACATGCTTCGTAGTTATCTTTGTATGCACACATGGCTATTTTGAGCATGTGTACTATTTTTAGAGTGCATGAGAAGTGAAGGGAAAGTCCCCACCCCTATATATGTATTGATTTTTACTATTTAGGATCATGTTTTTTAGTTGTAACAGAGTTATGTTGTTGGTATGGTTTTACGTGCATGAATCTTATGACATTATTTCTATGGATTCAGCTTCTAGTTTGTGATGATTTAATATAATAGATCATTGTAGATGGATATTGATTGTTGAGGTCTCTATTCATGATACTTGTATGGTAGATCTAATCTTAATTTTTATTTGAACCTTTATGCTTTCTTTATTATGTGTGTTTCCAAATTGAGCTCATGGATTTGATTGTTATGATGGAATATGAACTTTGATTATGGTTATTATGAACATACATGATAACACCTTGGCAAGACAATAACAAAGAGGGACTTGGTAGCTTTTTTCTCTTCGAGTGAGCACTCAGATCTTTCTAAGTGATGTGTCAGTGCATCTAAGCTTTTGGGTATAAAAATAAAGACTATGTTATGCATGTTCATTCTTATTTTGCAGGGTTTATTTCTATTGTTCTCCATGAAAATGAGAGCTTGAATCTTGTTTTGGACTATGGTACTCATGTATTCTCTCTCTTCCTCCATTTTCCTCCCATTTTCACTCATCTGAGAGTGTCTTCTCCATCTTCTCCTTTCATACACCTCCCTCTTTCCCTAGTCCCTTGAATTTTTAGAATAAGATTAGATAATTGCATTTCCAGTAGTAGCATTAGCTTAAATATTATGAATAGTAAGAGGAATCAGTATTTTTTAGTGGTTTGTCTCAAGTAACAAGTCCCAAATGTTGAGATACAGTCCCATGTTACCCCAAAAACAATGATTTATCATTCATGACAAATCACAGGGTGTTGTTTTTCGGTGATAACAACTCATAGATATCTATCTCTATTTAAAGGATAAGGATGAGGAGGAGACCCTATCTACTATAGAGTATATCATATATGCCCCACCACACCCTAGAGATCTATCAATAAGAGAGGATTGAAAGGAGGGGGAGCATCAAAATATCTATATGGAAAAGTAAACGCAACTAATTATGCTCATAGGAAAGTTAGTGGAAAAATATAATGACAATGAGATTATAAATAATGTGAAGGAGGAGGTCATTTAAAACAAGAATTTGGTAAATATTATAGAGATCCATTTTAAGGAATACAACAAGATGTTGTAGAAATCCAAGACACAAACAAAGAATATCACATTTGAGCTATTGGATTAGAATACTCAGCTGCATAATATAATGGATGAGAATAAAATTTATATAGATGGAATCAACACAATGAAGGGGAAAATGTTGACTGGACCTAAGTTTAAATAAATGGATTAGGAATTTAATACATCCCTGCAATCTCAAGACAACACCAATTACAGACTCCAAGAGTGTGAGTGTAATACACCACACAATATATTTATTGGAGTTAAAGCATAGAGAATGTGGGATCTACTGGAAACCCTGCAGTGGAAATTTTAAAATGCCATCACTCTCTATGGAAAATTTATAGATAATGAAAAATAATATGCTTTTTATGAATTCATGCAAGCATTAACATAGATGAAACTATACTTTGGTAGAGTAAAAGATGAATTGGCATATTGGAACTCATACAAGGGTTGTCTGGAAACATTTCTCCCCATAGAAAAAATAATGAGGAATACCACACAGTATATCTTACCGCATATTCTCCTATATAGACTCAAAGTATCCCAAATTATTCCACTATCACCTTTCACTCTACATACTCAGTTATATTTATCTAAGTAACCCACATAGCATCCATAAAGAAATTTAACAACGTAATTTTATGGCAAGTAATATAATTTTTTTTAAAGGATAATTTTGATTGATGTCTATAAACATGCACACATAAATTAAAAAACCATAAGTGTGGTCTATAAGAGGGAGTTTCCACATATTGAAAACTTAAAAGGGCGGTTTGTTGGAAATTCTACTTAATTAAAAACCTAGAATGAAATTTAAGTATTGCGCAGAGGGTTAAAACTAGTAAACAACATCCTCTGTGTTGAATGTGAGAAAATTATCACACGATGTTGCATAATTAGAATTTGAAACAATTTGAAAAGAAAATCACAAACTTTCCAAACAATCAAAACCACTTTTATCTCAGGATGAGACAACTATTCATATTTGGGAAAGTATCAGAGTGTAAAAAGGATTATAAATCTAACATATATATAGTTTGTATGATTGTACAATCCCATTGTAATGTAGAATTTAGATAAGATAAATATTATAAGATATAGTTCTCTCTTGGGAAAATGTAGAATGTGAATAGCCCTTTTGTAGAAGAAAAAGAGAAAGGGACTCGTAACTCAATAATTTTCTCATAATGTATAAAGTATGTAAACACTACGTAAAAAAGGTTAATATTGGATCCTAATAGAATTTTATCTTGGTTCCTTATATTCTTAAGCATGTCTTAGTTTTTTTATCATGTAAAAGAGGGTTCACGGGAACCTATCCCGTACAGTAAGAATATCCTATATAGATAAGATATTCAATAACATTACAGTCAACAAAAATAATATTTCAATCAAAGCAGTACCACCATTGATATCCATTCAACTAACATAACTTAAGAAGATATAACTAACAACAAAAAATAACAAACTAAAAACCATCACTCATTCTTCTTCTCAAAGTTAGCCAACACATTGGTCCATTCCTTTGCCATGGACTCAATGTTTGTGCCCAAAATAGTCAAATATGACTCAGACAGTCCCCTCTTCCTCTTATTTGAGGTATCTTGGTTTTTACATTGTCTATAAGCATTCACTAGCTGCCCCATAATATGGAGGTGTTGTATCTTAGTCTTGAAATTCAAGATACTCCATTCAGTGAAGTGTTGAAACATGTCCTTTAACTATTCCACGTCACTATCCAATCCCTTGCATTTTTCTTTCAGAATCTCAATACTACCACCACTTAGAACTTGAGCCACTTATTCCACTTTCAACTTCATAGCATGTCAATCATTAAGGATAAATTGTATAGTAATTTTTGTGAGACGGGTATCACTCTTCACAATCTCAAGGTCTTCAAAATTTTTAGCCAAAGTATCTCCCTGCTCCACATCATCTTTTCCTTATACCTCAACTTGGGTTTTTTCTTGGGTGTTATCTTAGACTTATCTGCCCCTACTAACTATTTTCACCCTTCTCAGCCTTTTCCATAGTCAACTCCTTCACCTCTTTCTACTTGAGGTCTTGAAGACCCTGCACAACTTCAACCTCTTCAACATATTTCTCTTCCCATTTACTTGAAGAGGAGGGGTCACTTGATTCCTCATCCTCCTAATTGGTGTCATCATCAACATTGTAATCCTATAGGGATTTTGAAAACACAATCACCCCATTAACCTTTTTTTTATGTCCACAGAAGATATTTTCACAATTGCCATGATAAACCCTAGGTGTAACGGCACACTATTTTTTTCTTTTTTAAATTGATCAAGAGTTTCACAAAGAGAGCATAACATATAATTTGGGAAACTATAATGGTGCCCGTGCCTAAGAAAATTAAGCATAGGGAGATGGTATGTGAAGATGCACTTATGATGCCCTTTTAAAGTGATAAACTGGATTAAGTTGAGGGCCACCTCATTGAAAGGGATGGGAAGAGAGTTCTTTAAAAATCCTGTAAAATGACTGGTAATTTTTTCCTTAGCTCTGAAGAAGAGCTTCACCTCATTTCTATAATACTTCTTAGGCTTGTAGAATTCTCACCCTTCCTTTTGCATACCATTACATGTGCCACAATTTTGATAGATAGGTCAATATTCACTCCATGAAACACCACACTTCCCCCCATCCACTTCTTAACAGGATACCATGTAGACCCAAAATATTTTCTAAGTTGTACGTTGTGGCCTATGAAAACTCTTAGGAAATTAGTCAATCCCATTCTTTCAAACACCTCCATCACTTCAGGGTTGATACAAATGGTATCCCATGGCTCATTACATACCAGATCACCCCCCATTTTCCTTTTAATAGTCAAGATAACCCAAGAGATACCTCTCTTTTCTTGACTACATAGACATGGAGCTAAATAAATAACACCTCTATGTTGATTAGAATCAATTGGGATGACAATCAGATGGCATGAGTGAAGACCAATCTTCTCAATATTAAAATAAACCCTGCACATGTTACCAATAATCCCAAAAATCTTTCCCATACATGCATTATTATTCAAAGTTACCTTCCTAGTCTTGTCACAAATATCAAGTAATGATGTTTTTATCATCATGTTATTTTTCCAATTGGGTTCTCACTAAAGGGTCAATATCAGAAAAATTAGAAATCAATTTCATTCCATCACTTAAGACCCCTTTATTAGCAAAATAATCAGCTATACTATTAACATCATGATAAATATGTATGAAATTAATACCTTCAAATTTAGTTGTCATTTACATAATGCTACCAATAGAGCCCTGAATTGAGATAGAGGTAGTACCCTTATTTAAAATGTTATTTATAATATTAAGTGAGTCGTGTTCTACCTTTTACCTCTAAAATTTTCTTTGAACAACAATTGTGACTCCCCAAAAGGTAGTGACAACCTCAATTATGTTGTTAGATTGATTCCCCAAGCTACAATAATACCCAAGAATGAAATTACCATTATGATCTCTAAACCCCCCCCCCCCCACAACCAGATTTACTTGGATTTCCTTTTGATGCCCTGTCAAAGTTCAATTTGATCCGCTCCTTACTGGGTTTTTTCCACCCCTGCAATCTGGGATTCAGTTTAGGGGGCTCATTTTGGGCAATCATCATACCCCAATTTCTAGAAATTTTTCATTCTGCCTATAGGAATATCTTCTTATTGGTATGAATAATAGAAAATTTATTATTTATAAAATTACACCAATGAGCTACAATTCTCTTCTCCAATTCCTTCTTAATCTTAAAGATGCACCTATTCCTTTCCTTCCAAATTTCCCAAGAAAGGTGCATAAGGGTGAGAACCCATAAGTGATTCATTCCCTAAATTCTGAAAGGGAAGCACCACTGATTCCAAAGAATTTTTAAAGAGGAAGGAAAAATACAATTTATCTCAAATAGATTTAATAAAGTGTTTATGACCTTTTCAAGAAAAGAGCATTCAAGGAACACGTGGGTTGAGTTTTCAACTTCCTTTTCAAACAACACACACCTATTAACTATATGCAAGTTCCTTTCGTTAAGGTTGGCAACCATTATTATTTTTTGTGTAGTACCAACCACCAAAACATATTTAATTTTGGAATTACTTCCTTGATCAAACACTATCCCACTTTAAGCTTCCATATTTTATCTCATTTTCAGATTAAGTATTATAGGTACTCTTAACTGAAAAATTCCCATTTACCTCCTTTGACCAATATATGTTATCTGGTTCATTTTTCCTAGCAACTATTACCCCACATAGCTAATTGTTAAGAGAATCAATCTCGTTGTTGTTTAGGACCTCTAGTTGTATGTTTTTCCATAAGCTTTTAAGGGTCCTCCAAATTAAAATAATTGTCCACCTTAGCTCCATACTTTTCAGCAACAACCTTTTGGAGATTAGAAAAGGAGTCTTTGAGATGACAATCTCCTAACCATTTATCTTCCCATATTTTAACAATACACCCATTACTAATTTTTCATTTACATCCCTTTAAAACAATGTGCTTGGCCCAATTAATATATTTCTAGAAAGTAGATCCTTCAAAATTAGTTGTACCGAAGCACCAATCAACAACACTTAGGTTCTTCTAATATTTATTCCTGAAAAATTGAGGTCTATACATTATCTTCCTTGACAAGTCTCCATGACATTTTGGATAGGAGTGATTTATTAATATTTTCCCAGTCTATTATACCTAGACCCCCTACCTTCTTCAGTTTACATATATTTTCTAAAGATATGAGAAGTATTCTAGATTTGTCTTCTGACGCATTCCACAAGAACCTCTTTTAAATACTTTCCAACTTATTAGCAAATTCTCTAGGAATTATGTAAATAGACATAGTGTAAACAAGGATATTTTAAATAGAACATTTAAGGAGAGTGGCCTTACCAGCTTGAAAAAGTAGGGATCCCTTAAATCCATTAATTTTTTTGATAAATTTGTTAATTAGGAAGTTCTAATCTAATTTTTTGGGTCTTTCAGTCCCAATGAGCATCCCTAAGTACCTGGTAGGAAAGGTTTTTATATCACAACCCAAGATATGTGATATCTTCAAACATCTCTCCTCAGGGGTGTTCACAAAAAAACTGAAATTTTACTAAATTTTATGAGTTGATCAAAGAATTATTCATAATCTAACAACAGGGTTTTACATTCTCTTTCTTTTGGAACCGTAGCTTCTCCAACCAATATGGTGTCTTCCACAAAGTGTTGATGAACCACATTTTCACTGTTAACAGCAAGAGATATTCCTTTAATTCTTCCTTAAAAAATTTCCTGATTCAAAGCTCTACTCAGAGTTTCTTCCATTAAGATAAATAGAAAAGGAGATATGGGATCTCCTTATCGTAATCCTCCCATGCTATTAAAAAACCCCAAATGGAGTACCATTAACCAACATTGAGAATTTTGCAGTGGAGATGGAAGTTTAGATTATGCTCCTGAAGTCTTCACTAAAACCAAACCTCACCAAGACTTTGTGAAGAAAATTCCATGAAACATTGTCATAATATTTTTCCATATCAAGCTTTATCACCATAGTTTCTTTCTTATTATGCTTGACAGAATGCAATATCTCCTGGATTGTAACTATGATGTCCTGAATCTTCCTTCCCAACAAAAAACCCCCTTGCTGATAAGAGATAAGGGAGGGAAGGAGAAGTTGAATTCTTAAAGCTAGAATCTTAGAGCACATATTGTAGATACAGTTGCAGAGATTGATCTGAAGTTTTTAAAATCTACAACATTATGATTCTTGGTAATGAGAGATAAAAAGGTGTATTCATATCTTTCAGCATCTTCTTCTTTCTAAAGAATTCTTAGATGGATAGACATACATCATTCTTGACTATTTCTGAAAAAAATTAAAAGAAGAGGGTCAGGAATCCATTTGGGCTTGGGGCTTTAGTCGGACTCATAGTCTTCAACATGAATTCAATTTCCTCAATAGAAGGAACCTTAACAAGAATACTATTATCAATATTTGAAACAAGTTGTGGAATGCAATCCAAAAAAAGGGCTTCCTTAGAGCTGAAGATAGAAGTCTATTGTAGAAAGAGACCACAGCCTTTTGGATTTCACTATAATTTTTTAAGGTGGACCCTCCTTCCCCATCATGTCTTTGTTTTGATTCACTATTAAGTATTCATTTTGTTTTATCTATTCTCCCTTCCATTGTTTATTATTTATTTGAATTATGTCCTACATATAGCTAATGTGCAAGTGTGAGTTAAGGCCCAATAAGTTTAGTGCTCCCTATTTAATGAATTTACTATGAATTCATCTATACTACAACCTATTTCAATTCCTAATTTTGTGATCCAGGACCTCTTCTAACAATGATAATAAAATTAAGTGAATAAATAATATGATAAGAAAATGTGATAAATGATGGCAAAATAATAAAATCAATACAAATGATTTTTTATTATTTTTTTTATTTTTCCTTTGACACATATTTTGAATGTTGCAAAATAAATTAAAAATGTATAAAAAACAACAAAAATACCTTGCAAGTTAGTGAAAAGTAATTAGAAATGATGTAAAGTACAAAATAAAGTTATTGTATCAAATGTACCACTGTTATGATTAGAAAAGTCAACATAGAGTAGAAATCTCATAGCTAAATCAAACATATTAGATATAAAAATAATAATTAAAAAGAAAAAGTATTACCAGCATGAGAAAAATTACTACAATAAAAGTGGAAACACTACCTAAGTGAACAAAAGTGCTTAGCTTAAAAATGGAAGACAAAAAATGAAAATGTTGTAAATTTCGTAAGAAACATCATTACATTTGATAAAAACACAACGATGATATCACAAATGTAATCCTATAAAAAATAATTATTAGAATTTGAAATATCTCCACTGTGAAAAAAAGTGCTACTGTATAAACAAAAATGCTACAATAATAAACTAAAGCGCCAATCTTGTATAAATAATTTTCATAGTTTGAAATGTCACCACTATGAATAAATATGCTACTGTATAAATATAAATGTTAAGATGATAAATAGAAATGTAAAACATCCAAAAAAATATTTAATGAAAGTAGAAACTTTTTAAAATAAAGTAGAAGAAATACTAAGAAAACAAAAAAGCACTATAATGATAAATAGTAACACTAAAACTTGTAATCTAAACTGACAAAGAAGAAAGGTTCTAACAGTGAATAAAAGTGCTTTTGATAGGTATGAAAATGATGTTATACAGAGTGGATGTGTTGATCCACATAGAGGTGCATGATTCGAGAAAAATAATAAAAACCTATACGATTAGAAGCCAAGATGTAATTTTGAAAAATGGTACTTTTAAAACTGCAATAAGCACTCATCCATGCAAAAGCCTACAAAATATCAAGGAAAATGGATAAAATGCAAAAGGAATAAAGGAGTGTCCCATTGGGCATGCAAAATGTAGTTGTCGGCATTTTTTTGTTAATTCTCACATGAAAGTGAGTTAATTAGTAATATTATTGTACATGTAAAGAACATTGTAATAAGTTATTAGTAACAACTCATATTATTGTGTTGTAATAGTTAGTTAATAATTTATAATATGTGAGAGAGATTATTGGAAACGTTACTCTGTAGTTATAATGTAATGGATTGTTATATTATTATGAGTGGTTGAAAGTGGGAAGTGTTGACTCCTTTGTAGGAGAAAATTGCATTGATATGTAACTCTCTATATTGAATAATATAGAAGAAGTTTATTATCGAGATTTATTCCTTGTGTAATCATAATATTTTGTGTTTAGATGTTTGAAGCTCTACCAATTTTTTAATTTGGTATTAGATTATGATAGGTCTAGGATGACAGTCTTTTAAATAATTATTTCTATATTTATAAAAATTTACATTATGACTAGATTGGATTCTCCTCGAGTTATATAAGTATTCATGTTCAAATATATTTTCTATTATGTCAATGTTATTATATTATATCCACATGAGCATGTATGTGTTGGTTAAAGACCTAAACTTTTTGTATACCATGGAAATAACAAATAAAGAGGAAAAGTAAAAAAAATGAAAATTATAGGCACTGAGAGGGGGGCGAATCAGTGCATATTCAAATTTTTACAAACAACTCAATTTCCATATTCTTGTTATGATGAAACCACAAAATCACACACAATAAATAAACATGATAAATACATAGATACACATGGTTTAATGTGGGAAATCCTTAAAGAGAGAAAAACCCACTGAAACCAAAGAACTAGTTAGGATAAATTGTCCTATTAAAGTTACAATGATTTCACTATTGAGCATCAACTCAACATGGAGCTGCAACTCAAAAAGTTTAACTAAGAATCTACTTGATATTTAGAAAGATTATAATTGCATGGAAGCTTCAAATCCCAAGATTATTCAATCACCCACTAACCTTTTGTAAGCTTTAACTTACAAGCAAGCTTCAACTCCCTAATTTCTAAGCCACTACTTAATCGTCTGCAATTTTTTGATAAATTTGAATTGGTTGTCTCACAAGAAAAATTATGACCACTAGATTAGCTCATTATTCTTCTCTTTTCACCCTCCTCTATCTATTGAATGTACTCACCTCAAGGTTACCTCTTCAACATCAGATGTCCCTCTCAAAATTCAGCATTTTCAAGCTCACTAACTACTACAAAATTGTAGTTCTTCATGTATTAATTTATCCTCTAATTTTCACCACCTTACTACACATCTAATGGCATAAGAATCAACAACTTAAGCTCTAAACAAAATCATATTAAAAACACAAAATCAAACCTCTTCAAGGTCTCTTAAACTTCATCTTACCCCAAAGAACTCTTCAACTTCACTTGGAAATTCAAATTAGGAAGGGAAAGATGACCTCACTCAAATTTTTGTCCTCTTGTGATGATAACCTCTTATTTTGTGTCAGTTAGAAACCTATGACTTGCAAAAAATTCCAAGATTCTTAAAATTATTAAAAATAACTTTAAAATCCTCCTAAACTAGTTTCTCCATCTGACATAACTAGGATATTCCTCCTACAAACTGATCTGACATTTCATACTTATCTTTTGTAACTACTTGTCAAAGTTTTTTCTTCTTCCTTCCCAATGTACAAGATTTGTCTTCTAGCTCTCTTAAATTATTGGAAAAGTGTCCCAAACATGAAAATATGTTATAATATTCCTTAGTCACCCATAAAACCTCTTAACTCCTTTCTAACTCACCATTTATCCTTCAAGCTTCATAAGAGCTCCAAACACATTCATGGAGGACTAAAAAATTACAGTCAAAGGGATCCTCTTCCAATCAATGATGCATGAAATTTCAACCCACTTTAAAGCATGAAGATGATATACCATGATGTGTAGAAAACCTTCAGATGTAAAGGGAGGCCTCATCAGACTTAACCAAGCAAGAATATGCAACTCACAGACCTTAAAACTCAAAAAAAAGTCTTAACGCAATGAGGTTTATATCCATTCAACCACCAATTCATGGAGCCTACACTACCTTTCTGGAAACGTATTGATCTTTTTATTTTATAAATTTTACCAAAAATATTTAGTTCAAGAATTTCATCATGAATATACATGCTTTTCAAAGACATATCTGACTAGTTTCAAAACACTCAAAGACTATTTTTGATTTGTATGGCTTCAAACACTTCAATTACACTTTCATGCTTAAAAAAAACATGAAAAACTTACAGAAGGACTTGTAATTCCCTTTTAAACCTTCACTTGCAAGCATTGCATGGTAAAAATCACATTTCCTCTCAAGAACAGAGACTGGTTTTTGTATTCTTAGCCTTCTTAATGGTAGAAATGAAAATGTACTTGTATCTTCACACTTTTCCAAATGATAAATCTAGATAACTTCATGAAAATTAATAACACACCCCCAACATCCTTCACCAATAATTCAAGCATAGGTTCCTTTACAAATTTTATCTTTGCACTTAAAACTTCACAAAATGGTTGATTTCTTGTGGGGTCCACCATGAGTCATAAAATCAAACCACCATGAATGTTACCTTTGATGCATTATATACACCCTTAAATCAATTTCAAGGTAAAATAATTCCATTTGGAGGCATGAATAATCAATTTTATCCATACCAATTCAACTGGGTTTAAGGAAGGTTGAAGACATCTTCACAAAAATGGATAAAACTTTCTTATTTCTCATCCATTTGACCTCATACATTTTATAAAATTATTTTATCCCAATTCTCTTATGGTTTATCCAAATAAGGCTCAATAGTTTCACTTGAATGCTAAGAATTCGACGTACTATTTTAGCATACCTTATTTTACCTAGTTTTAGTAAAAATGTAATACTTTAACACACCTTCATGAATACCTCCACTATGATAAAAAAAAATCCACTTTTTCCTAATCCACTCTAAAAATTTCAATCCCATTTCATTTGGGCATGTTAAACCTAATTGTCTTGAAGGGAAGTCATACCAATGACCCTTAATATGTCTCTAGCTATTGAAATATGACTTGATAATTCATCTAAGGACTCTTGGAAATGCCCCTACACATTTCCAATGCTTCAATTATCCTGATATATATTAGTTTGTTTCATAACCTCATTTTAGGTGCTTGATTTAGGCCAATTTGGGATAGTTTCCACTGTAATTCACCACCTTTGAACTGTTCTTCATCATGTATCCCCTTTTAACATGTCTTATCATGTTTTTTGTACCTTTACCATTATTCATCAATTTCCTCAAACTTTCACTTCACCTTTCCAGGTCACTTTGCTAACTAGGCCTTGGGATTAGGCATTGTGAACAGAGCTAGTCTGAAAAATCAACTCATGTGCCTCTGAAACCATCCTTCTGACCATATTTCTACATCATATATATGTTATATTGTCTAAGGAATCATCCTGGTATGCTATAACATCATCACTTAGCCTTTGTTGGTCACTGGATCCTCGAACAGTCAGTACATACTCAGGTGTTATCAAACCTGTGAACTTGTTCTACCTTGTTTGAATCATTCCAACCTCCCTCTAGTTCTCTTGCATCATGGTTTATAATTAATATACATTTAACATTAATGAAAAATAAACATCCACATGCCAACAATATTCCCCTTTGTCACTGATGTCAAATCCTCATGATTCTTCTCCCCTTTTGCATTAATGACAAAGTACATGGTTTTATTTCATGGTCTTCTCCTGCATAATTTTTTTTGATATCCATATTGGTTGGAAACATTAACCAAATTCATAATTTTATCTCCTCCTCTTGTCTTTATCTTCCTTAGGCATGTATTTGTCCTTCTTCAAGCATTGAAATCACTATTTCCCCCTGATAAAATGCATTCATGGAACATACACATACCAATAACCTGATATTGAATGAAAAATAATCTCCTATTATAAACATGTGTCTATCTCAGCTCATAAGACTCGATTTTAGGCTCACTTATTCTATATGTTTCATGTAGGAAAGGTTTAGAATTGAGTTCCCTAAAGCAAATTTTTCAGTGCATTTTGGTCAAATCTTGTCATGTTCTAGATCATCATTTCCTACATAAGTCTTATCTTCCTTGATCTCCCTATATCTGTACCAAATATGCCTAATTCATCATACATAAGATATTTCACTTAACATGATCTCACGTCATGTATTTGGTTCAACAATTGTACCTTTGTCCTTACTGATTTCTTCAGTGATTATAGCCTTGTTTGTTTAGTTTAGTGATCTTCATAGTTTGACCATTTTATCCCCATATGAATACTCATTCTCACATTCATTTTTTTTCTTTCTAATCTTTCTAGATGCCATGAATCATCCTTCAATGTTGTTTTTTATTTTTCACATTGTCCTCATACCCATAGTGACTTTTGTCAGGCCTGTAGATGACTATTTTGAGGTTTTCAACTATCTTCACCATTATTTTAAATTGTACCTTATCTCATATTATCTTATCTTATTCAATATCTATGATGGAGATCCTATTAAATATTCATGTACTCAATTATCCCTTACCCTTAAACAAATCTAACACTTCTCCCAAAACACTTTAAAACAACTCTTTCCTCAAGTTAGAACTCACAAGATAGCTATTGAATTTTAACTCCTTGAAATCAAATAGCCTTGTATAACTATCTTAAATTCATTATAAAACATCATTCATAATGATAAATGATAATAATATGCTAAGGTCTCATTACCATTCTTGATCTTCCCTTCACTATATTTTGGGGAGTATGAATCTAGTGAGAAAGATGTAGATTTCTTCAAGAAAAACCTTGTAACTATGTCCTCTTACCATGCAGTATATTCTTCTTGAAGGTCATGTCCACATTCTTAATTCTTAATTCCAACCCAATATTCTTCTCAACCCTATTTTAGTCCCTAAATTACTTTAATATCTTCCACAACCTCTTTACCCTTATGACAAGAGACTCTAAAACATGTCCACTCTGAGATTTTCCCCATTGATTTTACCAAGCATTCACTCACTTCCTTAGAACCAAAATTAATTTATCTTCAACAACAATTTGATCAAAATCACTCAAAATTCTCATACCCACTTACGTATACTAAATTTTCCTTCCTAGTGCACAAGAATTTTTCTCTTTGGTCAATCTATGGATAGAACGATCTAGAAGGCCTCCTAGCTCATTGTCAACACTCTCAAACACCATTTTCCTTTTAGATGGTGTATACCAAATTTTGGTTTCTCATCCATAATTTAATTTCCTTTTCTACTTTAATCCTTCCTTGATTGATATAGGGCCTTTCTAGCCCTATCTAGGCAGTTTATCCCTTATAAATTTTATTTTACTCACTCATTCAATCAACTATTGACATTTTATAATAACCATTTAGGATTTCTCCCTATGCATAAGCTTTAATATTATCCTTCTTCACGAAATTCCTTCTAACTTCACTATTTCACACTTTCCCATTAGGTCTTTGTGGTTAGTACATGATTGATTCTATCTACTGTCATACACTGTGGTGATTTAAAGGTAGTTTAAGCTATGAAAAAACTGAAATCCTTTAAAAGAGGGTTCAAAGAATGTTTTTTTGAATTTACATTTCCCAAATCCAATGTTAATCCTTCTAAATACAAAACCCTTGTCAAACCCTAACTGGGTTTCCCTACAAACTTAGTAAGATCAAGATGACAATAAAATGCCCAAAAATTCATTTCAAAAGTTGAAATTCTTACTTGAGGACTATTTAGAGCTTCTCAACATGTTCATCTTATCAGTAAGGCTCAAATATTTTCATAAAGTGGTGGATTGATGTAACTTAAAATGGTTTAACCCTCAAAATAAGGGTTTAAAGATTCAACACAGTCTTCCGAATTAAGTAATGGACTACTTCCCTCCCTGAAGATCACTTTAAGGTCTATACTTTATAATCTTATAATTACAAGTTAAGAACTTTGAAACTCTTCTCAAATCCACTCTCAACCTATCTTTGTGAATTTCAACTATGCTCAAGTCACCAACTTTTATCAAAATAATAAGAAAATTCATCACAACCAACCACAAAAGAGTTTGAGTCAAGAATTAGGAACTTATCACACACTCAAATGTATTTTATTCTAATATTCAATGCTTTGATCATACTTGTATTCAGTTTCCTCAAGTTCTTTACATAGAATTGTAGGATTTTAACGAACTACTTCAGTAAATACCATCTATTAGTGAATGAACTCCTCCAGTAATGTTTGACATGTGAAATATCCTTATGCTGCTCTATAGAAGGAACATTATTTATTTGAATAGAATATATCTTGACTTCATAAGAGATTTAACTGTGTGAAATTCTCCTTCACATCATCTTCATAGGGTATCACTTGACTAAATTCATCTTATTTATGCAACTAGGGCTATAAATCCATGTCTACAATTTGAGGAACATCATTTGTGTTGTCACTTTTTAGAACCACGTAGAAACATTCCATTTAGACCCACCTTTGAAACACAATCCTTATGAGTGGTTACTAACATCAATATTCTACTTTAAAATTGAATTCAAGACTACATTATATGACATGAATCACTATAGGTTCCTCAGGTAGCCTTGACTTACTTCTTCCATTGTAGGATATTGAGTTCTACTTAATCATCCTAATATTTTATGATCATTCCTCATGGAACATTGTGATCAATATTTTATGAGTTGGTGCATCTGAATTTATCTACCATGGGGCTTGAACACACTCTCCAATTGAGCTCTGACTATGACAAGAATGGGATTTTGATCTTTTTTTCTAGGTTGTGTTGGATGAGACTATTTCAGTTTTAACTATGACTTTTTGTTGAATCATGGACTTTACATTTGACCAGTCTTCACTCAAGATAATTTGGCTTTTATTTCATAGAATTAAGGGGAATTAGAGCACATTATATTATTCCTTCAAACATTCAAAAATGACACTTGATTTAAGGTCCACTTCCCCTTAGATTTTACTACATCTTATGGACATTTACAAACCCGTAACAATACTTTACTCAAATCCAATTTTATAAGCTAATGGGATTCAACTTGTACATGGTCATTAGATTAGGACACTTTTCTCTTTTACACATTCTTTCACTCTCTTAAAACCTTTCTTATTTTTATATAGACTAGGACAATATTGGCCTTGTAACCTAATATGCATAATATCTTTACATGAATACTCAAGAAGGGTATTTACATACTTCAACATGTACTAGGACCTCAAAAGAAGACTCAATAGTTAATTCATGTACAACGTTTTTTGCAACTTGTTTAGAATTTTAATATTACTATATTATTTTATCACTCATTATCTTTTCTCATCCACTACTTCAAAAGGACATTTACTCAAGAAACAAACCTGTAGCAAAATCAACATGACACATTTTATGAACTTGTTAGAATCAATCTTGGACACAAACACAAGTTGAGCGCACTTGAAAAATTAACATGCTTGAAAAAATTTGCACAACCTTGCACATACTTGGATAAGATTAGAAGCATATTATACAATATTGAAAACTTTGTGATCTCATCATCATTCATGACATGAATATTATAAACATTATAGAGTAACTTTTTACTTTAAAGGCTTAGTGAGTATCATGGACTATTATCAAAAATTTATCCACACATTTGTACCTCAAGATGTCTTTGACACACTGCAATTTGACATACTTCAGGGGATTCGTGACCATTTAGATGACTCTAGGAAAATTTTGGACTTCATTGCTCCTATTTTTGTGAACTATGACACACTTGACAAACTTGACTCATTTGTTTAAGGCTAGATGACCTGAATGATAAAGGATTGAAAAATTTTATAGTGACATGAGATCAAAAATGTTTATCCACTCTTTTGAATACCAATCACACCTTTAATGCAGTTTCTTGAGATCTTTTATACAATCCATGATATATGAAGCCTTGACAATACATACCTAATGACAAGCAACATACTCTTTCCTTTGCTTGGTCAAATGGACATGACTTCTAAACCAACTATGAAAACCTTGATAAATTATACAATGGAGCATGGATAGTCACGACTTAAAGGAATATTAACACCTATCCACATGCATTTATAAAATAAACAAGATCTTGAACTAGCATACCTTATGATTGTTCATAAAATTTGTAACTTGGAGGATATTCTATAAACACCTACTGAAGATGGCTTTACCTCAAGTGCACACTAAAGCTTCTCACAAGTAGAATATGCATTCTAAAATCCTAGAGAATGAACTCTATGTCTCTTAGACCACCTCAAAATAATAGGAAGTCATGAAAGGTCCTTGATAACTTATTCTTTTATCTTTTTGTTCTTGAAACTTTCTCATTCTTCTTTAATGTCCCGTTATAAGTGCTAAATTTATCTTTTGGGTATTCATAAATTTCTTGAATGCATGTCAAACATGTATGATTGATTTAATACCCATATCTTCTTCTGACTATGAATGGATTTTCTTCATGATCAATACTAGGCTTGCTCTCAACTTTCTCAGTGGGCACACTACCTTCCAATGTGTTTCTTGATCTGGTCTCTCTCATGCCTTTCTCTGACTCACTCTTAGGATTTATTTTCACTTTGTATACCTTATTAATCTTCCCTTTCACTACTTGAGTTCTGATGTTATGCTTAGTGGGTTGATTTTGATAATAGTGCTTTGTAAAGTGTCCAAGTTTATGTAAATTGAAACACGCAACTTGATTCTTGCCTCTATACAGATATGAACTGAGATTCCAACCAAATCTAGCACTATCATAACAATTTCTAGTACCATGTCCAATCCTGTTATAATTATAGCAAACTATCTTATTCATATCTCTTGAGTCTTTTGTTCCCCAAGACTAATTGTCTGGTTCTTCAAGGCAATATTGAGCTATGTGACATTTCTCTTTACAATTGAAGAAAACTCTATTCTTAGTTCTATTATCTCTATTGTCCCTCCATGGATAGTCATGCATGTCATGCTTCATGTATTCCTTAGCTTTGTGTCCAAAATTGTTACAAGAAAAAAAATCTTTAAAGTTTATTTCATACCTAAAAGCATTTGGCTACCTAATTTATTTAGGCCTTCTTGAATTTTTCTTCTTGGTCATCCTAATATTTGTCTATCTGTTTGGACTAGATTTTTCATCTTCACACTTCTTCATAGGTTCTTATGTGAAGCCTAGTCTTTTCTTGTCACTTGATTCCTTTTTTCTATCTAGCATTCCATTCAAAGCTTCATATATCTTTTCCATCTTGTCATACATCTACAACCTTTCTTTTTCTTCTTCTATTTATTCTCTCATAGATATTAGTTCTTATTAATGTCTCATGCAAGTGTCTTTATTTTCATTAAGGGATTTTATCATTGTTTTAACTTGATATTTCTTCTCTATACTAAATTTGATATACTCTTTCTCTTTGTCTTTGAGAGATAATGATATCATCTCTAATTGTGTCTCAAGTTATTTGAATCCATCTTCATCTTTCTGCTTCTGCCTTTCCTCAAGAAGCTTGATTTTCTATTAATACCCTTTCATCATTATCTTCAATTTGTGGTTCTTTTCCTTTGGTGTTTCAATTCCTCCAAGGAACTTATCAATTCTTCTTTAATATTCAGTTTAACTTCCTCTTCATCTGACATTTCATCTTTACTGAGATATCTATCTCTTAAGCTACTCCCAGGGACTATATATATAACCATGCTTATGTTTCAGGAAGGACCTCCTCCAAAATTTTAGACCTGATTCAAGAGAACCATGTTATGATACCAATTGTTGTAAATTTTAGGGACTGGGAGGGGGTGAATCAATGCATATTCAAATTTTTACAGAAAACTCAATTTCCTTATTCTTGTTAAGATGAAACCACAAAATCACATAAAATAAATCAACAAGAGAACATACACAAGGACACATGATTTAATGTGGGAAACCCTTCAAGGGATTAAAACCCACTGAAACCAAAGAACTAGATTGGACGAATTTTCCTATTAAAGTTATAATGATTTCACTATTGAGCATCAACTTAACATGGATCTGAAACTCAAAAAATTTAAGCAAGCATATACTTGATCTTTAGCAAGATTCTAATTTCATGGAATCTTCAAATCCCAAATTCAGTCAAGCACCCACCGAATGTTTGTAAGCTTCAACTCCCTAATTACTAAGCCACTACTTAGTCTTCTGATAATTTTTTTATCACTATGAATTGGTTGTCTCACACAATAGATTGTCGCCACTAGATCAACTCATTCTTCTTCTCTTTTCATGCTCCTTTACTTTCTGCAAGAACTAACTTCAAGGATTCCTCTTCAACATCAGATTTCCCTCTCAAACTTCATCATTTTCAAGGTCACTAACTACTATAAAATTTTAGTTATCCATGCATTAAGTTATACTCTGATTTTCATCACCTTACTACACCTCCAATGGCATAATCATTGACAACCTTAGATCTACACACGATCAGATTTAAAACATCAAATTATACCTCTTCAAGGTCTCTTACACTTCATCTTAACTAAAATAACTCTTCAACTTCACTTGGAAATTTGAATTAAGAAGGGAAAGATGACCTCACACAAATTTTTATCCTCTTGTGATGATTACCTCCTATTTTTTGTCAACTACAAACCTATGACTTGTATAGACTGCCAAGATGCTTCACATTATTACAAATCACTTTAAAATCCTCCTAAACTCACCACTCCATCTGACATAAATTACATATTCATCCTGCAAACTGATCTCACATTTTTGACTTATATTTGAGATAGACTAATCAATGTGGGAAGTCTATATGGGAAGATTCAGTCTTCTCTTCCCTATTGGTTTTGTCTTTTTGAAACCTGATCGACTTGCGGGATAGACTACCAAGATGCTTCTCTTTTTGGTTTTTCAAATTTTTTTGAAAGATCCTCCTACACTCAGTTGTCCTTCAAGGGAGAAGTCTATTTATAACAACGGTTGTAGAGAGGAAGATGTCACATTTCTGGGGGAGTCATATTTTTATTAGACTGCTTGTGACTCAAGGATTTCTAGGTCTCTTATGCTGAGTGGAAAAGTGTTTGAAGTCATGGAAAATACCAAGGTGAATAATAGTATTATTTTTTATAAATCAGGGTGAAACGACTCATGGGATCTCCATCCTAAAGGTCACCATTTAGCCTTCAAGTATCCATGAGAATCATGCTTTGTGCATTCGTCGTGGACTAACACATTAAATTCACAGAGAAGATCTTCTAAGTGATGGGTATTCACATAATTCTAAATCCACTTTCAATCATTGGGGATGGTGTACCATGAAGTGGGGAGCACCTCAAGGGACTAGCAAATGGAAGGAGACAAAAAGTGATGTAGGACCAAGAAAGAACATGCAACTCGTGCAGAACGATCGAAGATGTAAGGCATTAAGGGGCTTCAGGTTACGAGGTTTACCATTGAGTGAACCACTAAATGATAAGCAGCCTGATCCATACAGTACTAGGGTCATGATGTATCTTGTCTAAGCTCAATTAGGAGCAAATTTCCAAAAAGCTTTACTTTTTTGTGCTTTGGTTACATGAATATGATATGTTCTTTCAGAGACAAAGGTCACCGACTTGGAAGGTTCATTCATGGACTATGTTTGTCATAGGCATGGTTTGATACACTTCATTTGGTAAACTTAAAGGTGGTAACTAGAGCATTAAGACGACATTACGTAACTAACCTATACTTCAAGTTGTGCAAAACCTGGTCACTTTGACGTAAAGTCATAGGCATCATCAAGCATTGTCATGGAGATAAATGCAGAGTGACCGGGAATCTGGAATTCGAGAGGTAGAACTTAGTCTTCTGTAACCATAGACCAGAGAAAATGGGCATAGTAGCAGTGGACATTTTTACAAAATAACTAGTGCAGTATGCCCACAAGGAAAAAGTAATGTGCATATGCACACTATCCTTCACCAAAAATTTGAGCATATCGTTAACCACTTTACATGAGAATTTTCTGTGACACTAGAGTCTTAAAAAAAGTGGATTTGGCTTGGCTGTTGGTCCACTATGGGTAATAAGGTAACGAGAAACTTAGCATGAATGCCGAAGGCGTATGCATGATTTATTTACACCCTAATGTTTTGTTTTTAAAGAAAAAAAATTCCAATATTTGGAGGCTATGTTACGAACACTCAAATCTCCATACCGAATTTGCAATTGGTCATTGCTGAAGGTCACATATTATCTTGGCTGACATGGATATGAATTTTGTTAGCCAACCGTCTATCCATTTTTGACCTTAGTAATTTTTGAAGCATAACAGATCCCACGATTATCTCATTGAGAAATATGTCCTCTTAAAATTTATCTGAAAACAAAAGGATCCAAAAGTGATTTTTTTGAGGAAATGTTAATAATTTCATGTTGTTGGGTGACCTTTAAGGCGTTCACCTAAATTAGACATGTTAGTGGTTAGTCAAAATGTTGTTGCATAATAATATTCCACAGTTATTAGTCGCTAACAATTCCCTATATTTCAAAGGTTGTCATTTCTATGTAATAGATTATATCCAAAGCCATACATTAGTGATAGCAAGTTCACTGAAAACATCCACATATGCCATTATATTTAATGTGTTATTTGAACTTGCAAAACTAGTTGATTTTCTAGATTTGGCATCATAGAGCAATACCATAATTTAATATGTGCTCTAACTATTGAATTCAAGACATGATGATGTCATATGATTAGACCTTCATTGGAAATGCATTGCTACACATTTTGAGATTCAATCTTGGTCTGATCGGCAGTAGAGAAATCACACTTGTCAATTGTTTATACCAAAGGTCACCTTAGGTGTTTGATTTAGCAGTTCTGATGGCTAGTGTACACATGTCGCAACATACCAATAATAGAAGGTATTATTCCAATATCATGTTGATATCGTTGACACATGTATTTTCCACCATGCGGCCTTTATATACCCTGATCTTCCATAAGTTATAGCAGATTATTTGAGAGGCCAGTAAAAAAGACCATGGTACTCATGCCAAAATTAGTATTAGGTACCATGAACTGGGGGATGGTCTGAAAACGTCATAATGTGCCCCTCCAAAATTGGTCTAACCAAGTTCGTCTACATGGTGTTTATACATTTTAGTAATACCATTAGGAATCATTGGTATCCTACACATAAGGAAACTTGGTCCTTGTTGGTCAATTGTCTCACATTCAAGATGTCAATGATTGTTCTCAGACCTCTATGTGCACGTTGTAGCTTGCTTTGCCTAATCACCAGTGCTACTCTCTAGTTATCCAATCCTTATTTTGCTCATTCAATATCACCTTTGACACTCAGATCCAAAGGCAACTGACATTCACATGTCAACACGGAATGAGGCTAACACCATGTGATGTAATATCCCAACACACCTCGTACTTAGACATGACTGAAGATAGCAAGCGTTCATTTGATGTGGTTGATTGATCCATTTCTGTAAGGCTTGTGAAACTGGTTGGACTTTTTGTACTAGCATCTAAAATTCCTCATGAAATAGCGAGCTCAAGTTATCCCCAGATTCATAGTTGTCATGCCTATTTCTTGATGATAAAATTTTGGTCTAGATCGAATGTCATATTGTAAGTCTTGATGGTTACTTTGATTCACTGAATTGATTGTGAAGGTCGATTTCAGCATAACAGCTGTCAAGCCAATCGTTGGCTGCATGATTTTGATAAGGATGGCATACATGATAGTCTAAGGGAAAGTGAATCGTCACAACTATGTTATTCTAGACCAAGATCCATGGTGATTTGTGAGATAACTAAACTCGAGGCCAAGTGTGCCTTGGGATGGGTGTACTTTCTAGTTTCATAGTCCACTTTGAGTATGAGCTGCATAACCTGGATAGATAGCTTGTTGTCTAAAAATTTGATATCATGATGGTCTAAGCATGGCTCCCAAGGTAAATGATCGGTACTCCTGATCAACTGTATAGGTAAAATCCATATGATCGTATTTTAGGTTCATCCAAAATACAGGATTTGAATGAGATAGTTATAATTTGTTCTTAAGGTGTAAAATCTTTGTAGCATCCGTCATCCTATCCCATTTAAAGGAGACATAGCTTCTTGAGTAGATGATGAAATGGTTGATCTAAGCCAACAGAATATTTGATTCTCTTGAATTGAAATCATGAATTTTAGATTGCAAGACAATAATTCATCAGCTCGAGTTGGATATGTAGATCATGATTTTAAGGCCGATCTATTCATGATTCAGTTGCATCAAGGTCCCCCAAGTCTTCATGTTGAACAATGTTATTTATGACTTGATCATAAATGACATAAGAAATGATACAATCTGGTTGTGTTGGTCAGGAAAATCTGTCGCTTGGGCAGATCTATGGATAAACGAGCCAACAGTGTGCAGGGCATAGCCCCTCTTTGAGTCAGCAAAGCGAAACTGGTTTATTGCTATTCTACCAGCAGGAATCTATGTAAGTCTCACAGATTCTGCCTTCGGGGGGTTTGGGATCTCATCCCAGTAGGGGTTATTTCTGACTGTGAAAAGAAAGGAATGAAAGAGAGGATGAAGAAAGAGCAGGTCCGAAGGGAGAAAAGAAATGAATTCCAAAGCAGAAAGGTCAGAAGATTTATGTTTTGGGGTTGGTAGTAAACAGAGCCAAACCTACTTGCATAAACAAAACAAAGCAATACTGATGATGAATAAATGACAATAAAAGTAGATATGAATCTAACAGAATAAACACACTATAGATCTAACATAAGAAAGATCTGATGCATAACACAGGTATTCAGCACAAAGTCTCAATATTTGTATTACTGTTTTCTTCTGTTACAAGAAAGCTCAAAGTCTTTTCTCCTCACTTCTATTTTTCATCTGAAAGATATCACTCATCCATCTCACAATACAACAAGTATTGGGGTATTTATAGAAGAAGAAGAGAAAAAGAAGGCAAAAAGGAGCCAACAACTATTTACAAAGATATTTACAAAATATCTAAAAGTCATGTTGACTTTTTACAACTTGATGGATGACATCATCCCATGATGCAACATGGATGATGTCATCATTTGTGTCAACATACTCTAGATATTTCCAAAAAGAAAGTTGAGAGAAGAGAGAGGAGAAGAAGAAGAAGAAGAAGCAGAGTAGAAGCTACTCGTCATCATCATCTTGCGGCCGAAAGGGGGTGGACTGCTTTTGTTGCTGCTCAGGTGACGAGATATGGAACTGAGAGCGGTATTCCATAAACTTGTTGATTATTGGCCCTAGTTGATCCTGAGAAGGATCCTTGTGCCTATCACTTATCGCCTCACAAGTCTCCTGCTCATCTATGAGCTTCTCTGGGAGTTTGGAATAGTCCTTTTCTGCCTCAATGAGGAACCCAATGAAGTCCCTACAGGCCAGCAGGTTGTTGATAGATTCTGTGTCAAATGTGACCTCTGGCCCCGTTCCTTGAGAAGCGATCTCCTTGAAGATCTGGATGGTTTCATCAGCTTTCCTTAAAGTGAAGGAAGGAGTAAGCAACCTTGGCGACATGTTAAGAACAATTCGTTCCATTTGGTGCATTGCATCCAGGGCTTCTTCCTTCACTTTGTCAATCTTTTCTAGAATAAATTATAGCTGATCCACCCGGTAGTCCAGAGTGGACATGATTTTGTTGAGGGCCCTTGGATGGCCGAAGACGCCGAACTTGACCAGATCTTCGACTGAACAGTCGAACATTTGTTGGAAGGTCTCGTGTTGCAGTCTAGCATGTTCCAACTCTTCTGATATGGGCCCTGCTAATGCTTGGAGCTCTTTATTCACCTTACTGATGTTCAGGTACAAGTCAGAGAACTCGGCGATCACTTTTTCACTGTCTTTGAGGATTTGGCTCCTCCAAGCAGAAACGGCCATACCCTTCTCACCGATCTTTGCATACTCATTAATTTTCTCCTGGCTGAGAAGCTCAGAAGTCTCGGCGGCAGTTGTGGGAGGCGCACTACCCATTTTTTGTAAGGCTTGGAGTAGATATTTATTTTGCTCTTTTAGTTGCCTTTTCTCTTCCTTTGTTTCTTGAAGCTTTTTGCAGAGGGCGTCAACTGCAGAAAGAGCCTCCCCCTGAAGACTTTCAGAAGACGTCCCCATTGTGACTTGGGTCACAGTAAAATCTGTCGGAGACAAATCCTTTTTCTCTTTGAGGGGATTGGGGTATGCGATTTCCATTATTCTCTCTCCCTGCAGCACTTTGAGAGAAGCGCGTGACAGGCTTCTGCTTCTTCACCCCCTTAGATGGGATCACTGGAAAAGTCCATCGGAGCGATGGGAACTTTCCTCTTTTGCTGACTTAGCTGCTAAGAGATCCAGAGCTGGACCTATGGGAGAAGGACCAGAAACAGAGAAGGGGGTAGCTGCAGTAGAAGAAGGGAAAAACGTGGAGACACGTGGCGGCGGCATTGAGAGAATAGCCGAAGAAGTGCCCACGGGAGGAAGGGAAACTGCAGCTGCGGAAGACATAGGAAGGGAAGGGAGCTCAGAGATGAGGGAAGAAATGGAGGAGGACAGATCAGCGAGGGAAGAGAAGATAGACGAAGAAGCGGGGGGAAGCGTAGAAGAAGGGACAGAGGACACGACCAAAGGGATGGTCGCTTGAGTCACTCGAGGAGGGGAAGGAAGAGAAGAAGAAGGGACAGAAGGGACCTTTGTTGTTGGTAGCCGAAATGACCGACAATCCTGAGTGGATGGGCCTATTGGAACATCCTCTCTGCTTCTTTCTCTAGAGAAATCCAGAGTTATGACCTGTTCTGGTGCTGTGGAAGGAGGACTCTCAGGGGCTTCTTCTTGAGTGGTGCTGGATTCACCCTCTACGCCTTTGCCTTTACCTTTAGGCTGCTTGTTTGGATCGTGGAGGTGCGTTGCCCAATGGGGATGTTGTGAAATCAACCCCGAGGTAGATTAGGCCATTCATCCGGCACCAATGTTCTGTCCTCACGCAAAGTCTCCTTGACCCTCTCCTCAATTGTCTGAGGAGCCTTAGTTCTATCAATGGCCGGAAAGGGCCAATCGTCCCCATCTGTGTTAGTATATACCTTGTCTACTTCATCTTCTGTAGTTTGGAAGCCTTTGGGGAAAATGGCTACCCCATATTGGATGATTTCTGCCAAGGCTAGGCGAGAATGATCCTTCCTTCTGAGCTCCACCTCATGGATGACGTCAATGTAAATGTCCTTGATCTGAGGGACGTGAATTGGATCAAGCTTTCTCCCTTGGCAGATAACTCCTTGGGTCGAAGGTAGGCCTGGCTGGGAAGTCATGTTTCAAATTGAGTAACTCCAGCTCTGCGAACCTTTCCTTCACCTTATGGTGGGTAAAGCATGTATATCGGCCTACTATGAGGGGGAAAGGAGTTCCACCCTTCTTTCTTTTAAGGCATTTCTCGTGATATGTGATTAGCTGCCTTGAAAGTTCCAACAGAATCAGCTTAGGTCCAACATACCTCGGTAGCCTGGTTGGCTCTCCCAAAAAGTTGGCAGCCCTTAGATAGGTGAATGTAGGAAATTGGGTGAACAGGGCCCCCCATTTCTCGGTGGCTGTTACTATGCTTTTGGTCGTACGACCATAAGTCATATTCGGCCTTAACAGGCAGATGATGTGGTAGAAAAACACATCGTTGATTTTGGTGAATTGGGAGATGCTATTCTCCAGCCTCAATTCTAGATAATACTCATATATTTTGACCTGAGGCCAAACTCCACTCCACGTCAGGCCTGGATAGTCCCTCTCTGATGCTGCAGCGTAGACCACGTAGGAGTTCATACGAAATGTCCCCGTTGTGATGAATTGTTGTAGCTGTTCGGAGATTGTGCTGCTTATAATTTCTCCCCAGCAAAAGCGCTGATCAGGCATATTCTTGTTCATGGTCTCTAAGTACCGCAACATCCATTTATGGAAATAATGGGTGTCGGAAAGCCCGAAGACCCTGCTCAGGAAAGTAATGGTGTTGCTGAGCTCTTCTGAAAAGTCACTGCGGTGGATGATTTGGGGCCACCGGGTTACTACCTTCTTGTTCTTCAGATAGACTTCGTTCATTAGTTGCATGCATTGATCTTCATTGTCATCCCAGGCCTTAATGCACTCCGCTTGGCTGACGGCCACAAAGTTCCGGTGGTGAGGGATGCCGAGTATTATCTCAAAGTGATGGGTTGTGAGGTTGATGACTACCTCGCCCTTGCTGTTTTCGACACATCTTGTGTCTTTGTTATAACACTGGGTAATCACAATCAAGAATTCACTATTGACGGTGCTGACTGGGATTCCTCTGGCGAAGTGCAGGGCACTGCCTATTAGTTTGTCCATCCATGGACTCCTTGTGACTTTCTGAGTCCTAGCCCAAAATTCCTCCATATCAATATGTCCCAATTCTGAATCTCTGACGTCCATGCTGCACTCGGCCTGAGACTCGGGCATTCTGACCCTCTGATACTTATACTTCATCTCTTCTTCTGTAAGCTTGGCCTTTCCTTTGGATTTGGTAGGTCTCTTGCTGTATGTTGACATATGTTCTTCCAAATTTATTTGTTGATCTGCATGAAGAAGAAGCGAGACCCATCGCAGAAAGGTTGTATCAGTCATTTGATTTTCCATTGAAGTGTTAACAGAAGAAAGAGTTAGTTATTTTGAGGCTCAGGGCACAGGGCGCATGAAAACTACAGCCTACAGGGCTAAATAGGTAAGGCGCACGGGGAAAGTGTGTTGCAAGGGTTAAACTGGCACCAAAGGCGCATGGCGCATAGGGACTGCAGGATGCATTTTGCAAAAGGGCGCATAAAAACATCATGTTGCATAGAGACAGGATGCGCTAAAGGCGCATGGATTTTTCATGTTACATGGGGATTTGGTGCGCCCTTTGGCGCATGTATTTTTTGTGTTACATAAACTTCTCGTGCGCCAAAGCTAACTTGGCGTAGCGCATGGAGGGTTTACACGACATAACGCTTTTGCAATGAAGAATGTGCCTGCGCTTTGAAAGTCTTGCACTTGGCGCAGATTGAGCCGATGTTGCGCGGATGCAGGGTGCGCCAAGGGGGCGCATAGATATGTGATGCAACAAGGAAGGTTGATGCGCCAAAGAGGGCGCAAGGCTAGTGTTTACAGCATATGGAGGAGGCGCGCCTTGAGGGCACAGAAGTTTATGATGCAACAAGCGTGATGGGTGTGCCATTGACCCGGGTTTTATTCATGTTGCAGGGGTGATAGACGCCAAAGGGGCGCAACTATTTTTGATGTTGCAAGATGTGCCGGTGCGCCATAGGGAAAAATAGTCCTTTTCTCCATTTCTCTCTTCTTTTGTTTAGTAGGGTATTTGGGCAGTGAAACGGCTCAATGATGAGGAAAATAAAACTATGTTTTTAGACAAGTTCCCCTATAGCACTTCTGGACAGAGGGGGAGGGATATGGGAAGATAGCAGAAGGACTGGGTAGATCGACATTTTGATATCCCCAAACACAAACTAAAACTAGACCACCAAGCACAAAGAACCAAAACGCGAAATGCATGGAAGAGACAAGAACACTTACCCGGATAAATAGTGAGAACTTGCAACGAGTCCACAATGCACTGAAAATGACAGGGCAGGGGCTGACAAGCCAGAGAAAAGAAATCACGTGCTCTGTCTGGTGAAAATGACATTTTGGGCGCGCAAAAATATATATATAGGTGAACTTAGTCATAAATGCGCCACCCACTTTGGAAAGGGCGCACCAAAGTTACTGTCGACATGGGAAGGCATGCGCCCTTTGGTGCATGAAAGCATCCGCCAGCATGAAACTAAGCGCGCCTTTGGCGCACCAAAATTTATGTTGACATGAGATTATGTGTGCCCTTTGGCGCACCGAAAAGGGGCACAACAAAAGTTGTGCTAACACGAAGGTGCATGCGCCTTGGCGCACGCAGAGAAGACTCAACATACAAGGCGCACCGAAAAGTGTGTTGACACAGGAAAATATGCGCCAAAGGCTTTAAAGGGGGCACACCAAAAGTTGGTGTTACATAGTAATTCCATGCGCCTAGCCAAAAAAGACCAAAAAGACTAAGTTCGGAAACCAGATTTTCCTGGAAAGGGATTTTGCAATGATCCAAACGCAAGGGATCCCTAGCGAGGGATCAAAACAAAATTTTCGGTATGGTTATCGATAAAATTGCCCTTGTCAATTTTACGGGATAACAGGGTGATAAGATGAAAATTGAATTAATTAAATTAATTTTATGTAGGAAAAATGGGTATAATGATAGTTTGAACATTTATGATGCATAGTGGTAATTTGGGGGTGTCTAAATTTACCTCTCTTTAAATTTTTATTACGGGGTAATAGAACTTTAAAGATAGTTGACATTTATAGATCATTGAACAAGTGATCAAGAAGTATGATGGACTGCCTAATTTACCCAAATGAAGCATTTGGATGCCCCAATGAGTATGTAATATTGCCCCCTCAAGTGGATGGGTAATGTGGGAAAGTGGTGGACAACCGCTTGATGGGGAGAATAAGAATAATTTTTTTCAAGAGGGATTAGAAAGGATATTTTGTTGAGTGAATGATAATGTTAGGAAAATGATGAGAATTATGATATGATTTTTTTCATGTTTGAAATGAGATGCATAAATGAATATAATGGTAAGATGAAAAATCATTTCTCATAGCTTGGCTTCCATTCAAATATGTAATTTAAAGCAACCTATTTTATTATTGTAGGTGTAGAGTTAGCACCATGATTATTGAAAAACCATGATGAACAACCCATATGCACATAGAAAACACAAACACAAAGAAAAATACAAAACAATACCAATATACATAGTAAATTGAATGCACTAAGGTTATATAGGAACTAGGATGTAAACAACATACTTGAAATTGGATAAAAATCAAAGATCAAAAGAAGCATAAAACAACCCCACTATACACACTAAGATGATTACAAACCACGGTGATGAATAAACCAAGATGGTAACATAATATGTTTAATTGGTCCAAAAAAATGAAACAAACATGCAAAACAAATCCAATTAACATAGTAATTTATTACACCAAAGTTATAGATGAGCTAAGACACTAATAATTTACCGAAAATTGGTCAAAAATGAAGAGAAACAAAGCAAACTAAACCCTATATACATAGTAATTGATAGACACCTTGAAAATAATTCAATATGCTTACAAAATACTTGTAATAGGTCCCCAAACGAAGGCAAAATTTGAAAACAAGAACAAAATACTCAGCAAAATGAGCTAAGGTGACAACAGAAGACTAACAACTGATCAAGAACAAAAACAAGGAATGAGACACAAACCCAATATATAAGGAAAAATGATGACACCATAACTAATAATGAGCCAATATGGTAATAAGATACACACAATTTTTCCAAAATAATAACAAAATTGAAAAACAAGCCCAATATATAGGGAAAATTGAGTACACCAAGGCTAACGATGAGCCAAGATGATAGTAAGATTCCCATAATTGGTCAAAAAAATGACAATATTCCAAAACAAAACCTACACACACATTAATATAGAAATGAAAAGGCTATATACAAATAATTTTTTTAACAAGATTACTTACACTAGGTCAACAAACAGTAACAATACAACACAACTTACAATAACGACACCTAACTATGCCCCTATTGTGTTCCATAGTAAAGAATAAGCATATGTGATTACCCCAAGTAAGGATACATGCAAGGGGATTGGATTGGACCAAAGAGAGTAGTTAAGAAACCATCATAATACTCTTATTGGATCTTGTTCAAGTTTTATCTAATATTGATTGTGTCATCTTTACAAACAAGGATACATGTGAGGCACAACAAGAGATCCGAGATGCCCCAAACAAGGATACACACAAGGTTTTGATTGATTATATTTCCCCCAAGCAAGGATACATGTAAGGGGTAATAAAATTGATAATTGTATGATAATATAAAAAGATCACTATGATTATAGTCAAGAGTGTGGTGTTGTGTAACTGTGTTGATAGTTGCTGAGAATTGTTTCAAACATTTTTGAATATTTTTTCTTTTTTTATCATTTTAATTTTTGTTTGATTTTGATTGTTTTGTTTTTTTGGAATAAAATATTTTGGCATATTTTGAATATTTTTTATTTTTTTTGGAGGGTTTACTCAGAAAAGGGTTCATTGTTTGAACCTATGTTCGAGTAATTGTAAAAATTTCATTCCATTGGCAGAATCTTGATATAGTGATTAGGATGTCTTACTCCACCCTTGACTCCATGTAACTAGTAATATGTGAGGTATTTCCACCAAAATCCAAGAAGGACATAAGAAAAATGAGATAATTATGTGCAAATGAAGATGATAGATACAAAGACACGAGGTTAATAATGGTCCATTTGAGAAAATGTGACTCGTCTCTGATTAAGGTTATCTTACCAATTCCAAGATGACTTCACTGTATAGGTCTTATCTAAAATTAAATCCATTTAATTCATATTGATTGGAAATGTGATTCCTATTAAAACAACCCACTTGAGACCCAAGAAACAACCTAGGATTAGTTAGAAAATTATGGAATAATTTTTAAATTTTTTTTTTAGAAGTGTCCACAACCAAGTTGCAAGACAATAGCTGACACTATCAGGTTCTAGAACAAATATAAAATACTAGAACATTCTTTTCGTTTATAAAAATTATCAGACTCACAAGGTCCTAAACTTAGGGTTAGAAGTTCCAGTTAGGTTCAAGGAGTAATTTACCCCATACCCACTCTCTAATAGGATCATAATTTCAACTTGATTTTTCTCACACTTAAATCTTCCAAAATTTCCCTAAATCATTCCCATTTGATATAAAATTTTCTCACATTTCCGGTGATATAAATAATTCCTCCTAACTCCTGTAGAAACTCAAGATATGGGCAAGCAAACTTTAGGGGTCAAAGTTTCCCCTAAGGGGACACGTGTCAAGTGGGGGCAAAAAGTAAATTTTGGGTTGGCAGGTCATGGGGTGGCATTTAGAAATTTCCTTAAGTGGGGAAAAGTCAAAATTGCTTTCATTCCTCTGTGGGTCCTCCAGGGACACGTGGCAGCCTCTGAGTCATCGCTGGGAAAAAATGGAAGGGCGGGATGACGGGAGTCTTATGGAAAATTCACCAAAGGGGGAGGAAAATCCAATAAAGTGCCCACACACCCGTAGGTCCATTAGGGGCAAATGGTACCCAAAAAAACAAGATGGGGAAGAAAGAGAGGGAAAGGCTCGACAGCTGGAGTAATTGGGAAAATTTGCAAAAGGGGAGGGTGAAAGGGGTAAAACCGCGTGCAGGTCTCTGCGTCTGCGAAGGAGATTTTCCCAAGGTAGGGTGGGAGTGCGAGGCCGTGGGGATTTTTATAAAAAAATTCCAAAGACAATTTTTAAAAAGTGATGAATTTCTACCTCCTCCGCTGTCACCCAAAAGTGCCATGTGGCACCCCCAGGTTGGCTATGGGCCAAAGGGGTAAAAGTCATAAATTTTCCCCAAAATTTTTTAAAAGGCCCAAGGGCATAAATGATGGCGCACCTCTGTCGTTGCCCCATGAGGACATGTGGCAGCTTGTGATAGGCCATGGACCGGCAGAGGAAAATTCAAAATTTTTCCCAAGAAATTTTTTTTTAAAAAAAATTCTAAGAATTTTTGACAGGAAATTTTCGGGCCGCGGACCTGCCAAGGAAAATTTCAAAGTGCCATAACTATTTCTAGAAAGATCATTTTTGGGAAAACAAGGACTTTATGGAAATCTCTCAATGCCCTCTTTGTACAGGAATCATCAATTTTACATTTTGACAAGTTTTAAAGGTTCAATTTTATAAAAATGATCTGCAGAATTTTAAATAGCAAATTGGTAATTTCCAACTTATAGATTTGATTCAATTTGATCTCCTTCTTCACTCAACATTCCAAAAAGACATGGAGGATTACTTTAGGAAGGATTTAAAGTGTTTTAGGAAGGTAGATTTTCTTGTTTGATTTTCAATTCACATTTTTCTGACAATTGACAGAAAACGACTATGAAAGGAATTGAGTTTGTTTTTGTAATGGTTAAATTGTTTTCTTAAGTTTTCTTTGTCCATTTGAGTTCATTGATGATACAACATACTAAAATTTTAACATTTCCAAGTTGATTATTGTGTACAGGTCCAAACTGAACATTTTAATTAAATTCATTTTCCAGTTTTAAGTTTATAACTGAAATTCCATTTCTAGAAATTTGTTTACCAAATTCATCATTCAAGTGTGGCATTGCATTTCTAATCTAATCTAATACATTTACAGGACTTAAATCAAACTATTCTAAACCCAAAATGTAACTCTAATTTCAATTTCATATATTTCCTAAGAGGCAATTTACTATATTTTATTCACATATGTTTCTTTCTTTCAATCAAAGATTTAATTAACTCTTTTTCCATACAATGAAACATTGAATTCAATCCAAAAATGCATATGAGAAAATATCCTTCAACTCTTTATTAACTTCAATTATAAAACATTACATCTTTCCATGTTAAATGCAATGACAAAATTCTATTTATTTCTTTCTAATAACAGAACAAAATATAACCACCCTTCACAATTTGAATATATATATACTTCCATAATCAATTACAACATCTTTTCTTCACAAGAATACATTACAATTTTCATCCACATCATAGTGGGAAAGGATTACAAATAAATTTGTTTCACAAGGGGCTGGTAAAACTACATTTTCCTTTGCTCCAGAATAGTAACATGCAAGCTTCCACTTTCTTCCAATTTAATCGCAAAAAAAGAGGGGGAAAGGCAACACTCTCCACCCAACCAAGACATCCAATAAAAGGAGAATCCTTCCTTCATCATTGGCCCCCGAGCCCCAACAAAAAATACACTAAGAGGCATGATTCAACCCATGGCAACAATTGGCTTCCACAACACACAAATTTCTTTCAACCTACATAAATTCATAAAAATACAATCCAAATAAACACAACAGTTTACAACTGCAATTGAAAACAATCAAAACAAAACTCAAGCTTGATCATGCAATCCAAAGGAGAAAGGTCTATGGGGGAAGCTTCTTATGCCTCCCAAATTGGAATATGGCATCCACCAGAGCAAAGCACCAAGATAATTCATCACACACACATCCTTATGTGCCCCACAAGTCCCTCCTTATGCCCCCCACATATTTCCTTATGCCCCCAACAAAGTAAGAAATGCAAGCTATTTCTTTTACATGGTGGATCCCAAACACACAATCCCTCCACAAAATTCTGATGCCAATGGCATTTCCTTATACCCCCCACATGGATTACCCATTTCCTTCTCCTACATCATCCATCTGGAAGTCTACCCATAGAGCCAAACAAAACATAACAACATTCACCATTCACACAACACAACAAGAAACTAATAGCATGAAAAAAAAAATTCCTACCTCTCCATAGTAAATTATTTTTCCAATAGCAAGCTTTCAAATACAAAAAACATAGTCCTAAATAGTAATCTCCAAGCATGCAAAGTTTCTCCAAACTCCTTCCAAAAGCAAGAGATCCCACACAAGAAAAATACACCCGCAAAAAACTTGTAAAATGATTCAACAACCCAAAACAAGGCAAGAGTTTGAATTATATAGAAGATGGAGAAGAGAGGATGATGTGGATCCATAGAGGATGCCACATCACACATCCTCAAATTCAAACACAAAATAAAAAATTCCATTCTCCCAAGCACAATAAAGAGGTGGGTGAAAATATGACAAGTTACTTGCACACTCCTAAAGCCCACACCCCAAAGGACTACAAAATAAATAAAATGTAAGAGAGTGCAATAAAACATGCAAACATGATTAATAAGATGCATTATAAAAGGATAAAATCACTTCTCCAACCATAAGTATGGTTGGTAAATTAAATTGAGAGGTATGGGACAAGTTTTACTTGTCCCACAAGCCTCCAAAAATATCCCCCAAGGACAAATTCGAATTTCCAAGGAGGTGGAGTGTTTCTTACTCCAAAATCTAACTTACACAACTCTTACACAAACTTACACATCCCTTACATATTTAATACAAGGAACCAACAACTTCCATTATTACTTTCCCATATCCCAATTTGATTTATTTAAATTTTAACCATATGATTTCTCACATTAATCTACCACAATTTAATTAAATAAAAGAAGGAACACATCACTAATAAAATACACAATACCCATGGTCACATATAAAGGTAATCCCCCCATGGGAATCCCTAACAAAACAACACACAACACAATAAAACAAGTTGTCATGGTGACCTTGTTGAATTCACCTAAAATTACATTGTGGTTAGTCTCCAATCCCCAGATGTTTGTTGTGATATTTAACCTACAAAACACAAATACCTCACTCAACCTCGTGGCCATATCAGAACATCCAATATGATATAAATAAAATCACAAAATCATCTAAGTATGTGAATCACAACAACATCAAATCAATTTAACAAAATCACTTATACTTTATATCAGCAACATCAAAGTAATAACTATATCATTTACAATTTAATCAAGAACTATATCATCATCATATAATGTCCATTTTCTAGGTCTACCCACAATATCCAAAATCACATGTCTGAACAACTTTCAAGCTATATCCATGTCAAATATTATATGATCATCCACATATGGAGTGTCTCTAATAATCATCATGCATCATAACCAAATCAAGATCAATAATACTCCATGATCAAATGTCTAACATCATACTAAATCAAAGCATAATAATATCCATAATGTAATCAAAATATCAAAATAGGTATCAAAAGGTGTCAAAGGGAAGTGGGCAGTACATCCCCCTCCCCTAAGACTCGAATTCCTCCTAGAAGTGACTGGAACAAATGTGGAAACTGAATTCGTAATGAAGTATCATCCTCCCATGTAGTTGTAGTCTCATCATATCTGTCTCACTGCACCTGAACCTGATCAACCTCTCTTCCTCGACTGCCCAGGGTCCTACAATATAGGATGCAAATGGGCTCCACCATCACCTGCCCCTGATCCTGCACCTGTAATGATGTCCAATCTAACACATGAGAAGGATCTGCAATATATCTCCTAAGAACTGAAACATGAAAAAAATCGTGTATGTGAGACAAGCTGGGTGGGAATGCGAGATGGTAGGCCAAAGGGCTGATACACTCCAAGATCTCAAAAGGACCAATGAATCTAGGAGCTAACTTAGAACCTTTTCCATAACAGATAGGGATCTTGTTGGCCTAACATGAAGGGACACCTTCATGCCCACATCAAAACTACGGCCGATCCTATGCTAATCCACATACTTCTTCTACTTGTCATGAGCCTCCTGCAATATTTTTCTGATCAACACCACCTGCTGATCCATGTCCTATAGAAGATCTGGTCCAAGAGATACTTTATCCTCTATCCTATCCTAGCTAAGAGGTGTCCTGCACTCTCTACCATACAATGCCTGGAAAGGAGCCATGCCTATGGAACTCTAAAAACTATTATTTTAAGCAAACTCCACTAATTACAGGTACTCCTCCCATTTAGACTGGTGATCCATCACATACATCTTGAGCATTTCCTCTAAAATCTAATTCACCCACTCAGTCTATCCATCTGTCTCAGGGTGATATGTTGTGCTGAAGTTGATTCTCATCCCGAGGACATACTGTATGGTAGCTAGAAATGTGAAGTGTACAAAGGGCTGCGGTCACAAATGATCTTGCTTGGAATCCCGTGCAACCTAACAATCTCATCTAAGTATACTCGTGCCACTACTCTAGCTATATAAGTGGTCTTTACTGGAGAAAAGTGAGCCACTTTTGTCAATTTATCAACCGTGACCATAATGGCATCCTGGTAATATCTCGACATCAGTATCCCAACAATGAAATCCATGGAAATGGTGTTCCACTTCCATTCCAGTATAGAATGAGGATATAAAAGGCCTGTTGGATGCTAATGCTAGGCCTTAAATCTCTGGCACTCTAAACATCGTGACACAAACTGGGCCATGTCTTGATGAAGTCCTCTCCAATGATACAAATGTCGTAAGGTGGCGTGCATCTTCTTCACCCCCGGATGGGCTGAATAGGGTACATGATGTGCCTCTACCAAGATGACCTGTCTCAAGCCTCCATCTCTGGGAACATATATCCAGCCTCTATGCCTAAGAAGGCCATCTGCCTCTAAGGAAAAACCATCAAAATTCCCCTCAAGGGGTATCTGTGACTTGATCTCTACTCAAACTGTAATTTAGAAGCTATCAAGAGGAAGCTGCTAAATAATCCTTCTCTATAAATCTATGCTCAATGAGGTGGCCATAACCACATGTCTCTATCTACTAAGAGCATCTGCTACCACATTCTCCTTCCCCTTCACATGCTTGATCTCCTTATCATACTCACAAAGCAACTCCATCCAATGTCACTGACGAGTGTTGAGATTGGGTTGCATGAACAAGTGGCGAAGACTCAAATGATTTGTCTTGAGTGTGAATTTCCTGCCAAGAAGAAAGTGCCTCCATCTAACCAAAGTATGCACAACTACCGTAATCTCAAGATCATGGGTCAGATAATTAAGCTCATGATATTTGAGTTTGTGAGACTCAAAAGCCACTACTATGCCCTCCTACATCAACACACCTCTAAGCCCAACTAAAGAAACATTTTTGCAAATAAAGAACTCACCCTATGGATCCGGCACTGCAAGAATAAGTACTGTACTGAGGAATTCCTTTAGTGTCTTGAAGGCCTGATTGCATCTGTCTGACTAAACAAACTTCTTCCCTTTCATTTGAAGGGAAGTGATAGGGTGTGAAATCCAAGAGAAGTTCTGAATGAATCTTTGGTAGTAACCTACTAATCCCATGAAGTTGTGCACCTTGGTCACTGTAGTGGGTGATGGGCAACCCATAATGGCTCTAATCTTGGAAGGATCGATTGTGATACCTTCCCTAGAAATAATATGACCCAAATATTACACCTCTGTCTGAAAGAATGCACACTTCTCCAAGTTCATGTAAAGCTGATGCTCCTAAAAACACTGAAGAACCTGGCGAAGGTGCCCCTCGTGCTCCTCATGCATACATGAGTATATCAAAATTTCATCTAGGAAGATGAGCATGAAGCGATCTAATAAGGTCCTGAATACCCCATTCATCAAACTCATGAACACTACAAGGTCATTAGTCAAACCAAAAGGCACCACTGTGGACTCATAGTGCCCATATCTCATGTGGAAGGAGGTCTTATGAATGTCCACCTCTAAAATCCTCAGCTGATAGTAACCTGACTTGAGTTCAATCTTAGAGAAAACTGGGGCTCCCTTCATCTGATCAAATAAGTCATTAATACGAGGAAGAGGATAACGGTTCTTGATCATTACCTTGTTTAGCTGGCGGTAATCAATACACAACCGCAAGGATCCATTCTTCTTCTTCACAAAGATCACTAGTGCACCCAAAGGGGATACACTAAGATGGATAAGGCCCTTCTTCAAAAGGCCCGCAAGCTGTAACTTGAGCTCACAGAGCTCTAGGGTGGTCATCAGATAATGTTCTCGTGAGATAGGCTCTACTCCAGGAACTAGATCTATATGAAAATCAATCTCACATGGGAGTGGTAACCCCGATATCTCCCCTAGAAAGGCATCTGCAAACTCTCTCAAAATGGGATGATCATCTAGCGATGGTCCACTAGACCCATCCTCTGATCTATCACTAACTGTAACAACATACATCTGACAACCCCATCACACACACCCCTTAACCTACATATCGGATATGGTGTGAATAGAAATGGGTCTCTTGACCCCTAAAATCACCAACTCAACCCCCAAATCATCTGCACAAGATATATTCTTGTGATAAAAATCCATCCTAGCCCTATGTGTAGATAACCAATCCATACCTAAAATGACTCCATACAAACCCAAAGGAAGGATACAGAGATCTGAGGTAGTCGTGAAAGGTCCCAAATCCACTACACACTCCTTGATTAAGGATTTTACAGAGATCTTAGCTTCAAAAGCCATCTCAACATCCCAACTATGACCTTACCTAACTGCTACCAGCCTGCATTGCTCTATTAAAGATGGCACAATGAAAGAATCAGAAGAACTAGAATCAAACAATAAAGAGGAAGGGATACCACCAATGCTACATGTGGTCTCAATGACTATGCTTTGATGCTCTGCCTGGTGGTTCTCAACCACTACATAAATCATGTGGCTACGTCTCATGTCACCAACAGTCAACTTGGAGATTTGTGCCTTACCCTTTTTGTTAGGGTTCTTTGGGCAATATTTCCAAAAGTGTCCTATAACTCCACATCCAAAACATCCTCTTGATCCTCCCCAATGAGTAACACCTCCAGTAGGTGCCCTGGAAGTCTTTGGCATGGACCCTGATGATACATATGTGGTCTACTGAGGTCTCTACTGGTGAGCTCCCACCGATTGGGTTCTAGGTTCATCCTGTGTCCTGATGGGACCCCTAGGAGGAGGCCCCATACTCCGACCTCTCTGTGCATCATCTCTCTGTGGAGGTCTATGACATGGGAGAGACTTCTACTGCTGCTCTGGCCTAAAGGATGACTATTTTTTACCCTAGCCACCATGAGGATGGGGTACTGACCCCCTCGATCTACTATCCTACATCTGTTGTATGCGGCTCCGGACTCAGTCTCTAGCCTTCTGGGTCTTTCCCAAAGTCTCCTCTGCAATATAGGCCTTCTCGATGACCTCAGCTAATGTCTATGGGCAGTGGATCAACACTACACCTCCAATATCTAAATTCAGGCCCTGGATGAACCTATGAATCCACACCTACTCATCCTGCATATACTCTACATACTAGAGTAGATCCAGAAATCTACTCTCATACTCTGCTACTGAAAGAGATGCGTTCCACAAGTCATGGAAATCATTAATCTACTGTTGTATGAACCTTTGGGACAAATACCTGCTCCTGAATCTCTCCTCAAATAACTCCCAGGTCATTGTCTCTGAATCTACATGGAGCTTTTTCTCCTCTGTCCTCCACCATACTCCTGCTCCATTCTTTAGTAGATGGACCGCAACACAAGATTTCATGTTGCTAGAACAAGGACAAAGCTGGAAGCAACTGCTCAAGCTCACTAGCCAGGCCTCTTCTTGAAATCCTCCCATGTCACCTAAGTAATGTGAGGGCCAAAGCTTCAGGATCTCCCGAATGTGATCTGCAGCTGTGGTATGACGACCTCTAGGTCTCTCTACACATTCATCCTTGAGCTTAGGGCTTTGAGACCTCTCTCTATGCTCTAGAACTTTTTCACTCTGTCCCCTAGGTGGTAACTCTACTCTGGCTGACTCCACATGGGATTTCTCTCCTCTATACTCCTCACTAGGTCGAGGAGATACCTGACCCTTAATGGAAGGGGCTCTGTGATGACTATCTGCATGTCCTCCTCCTAATCCTCCACATAAAAAGGCATTGACATCCTAAACGGTCTGCAATATATGGGGTAGGGTAGTTGTTACACCCTGATCTAGTGGTGGTGATGGTGATGGTGAGTCCGAGTCTCTGTGAATGTTTCTCTCACTCCATCTACACCTCCCGCATAGACCAAAGTGATAGTTAGTTCATTTTCTAAGTTTTATTCAATTTACATGTTTACTACAATATACAATTTCTAAACTAATTTGTTTTCTAGGTTAAAAGTGAGCTAGGTTTAAGTTTCATGTCCCAAGTTTTCTAGTGTGCCCGATGGTCCAAGATTTTAAACCATTACTCTAATACCAAGTGTGATGCCCGTTAAAACAACCCACTTGAGACCCAAGAAATAACCTAGGATTAATTAGAAAATTATGGAATAATTTTTTTAAAAATTTTTTTTTAGAAGTGTCCACAACCAAGTTGTAAGACAACAATTTACACTATCAGGTTCTAGAAAAAATCTAAAATAATAGAACATTATTTTCATTTATAACAATTATTAGACTCACAAGGTCCTAAACTTAGGGCTAGAAGTTCCTGTTGTTACAAATCAGCAGCACCCCTGGATGCAAGTCAAGGTTCTAAATGATGTTTAGAGCATCCAGTGTGATTGCACAACATGGAAACCTCTCTCCAAGTGTGGGAATTGTGAAAATGAGAGAGGAATCTCTAGAATAGAGGTTGGTTCCTCAAACTCCTCTTATTTAGATCTTTATTTTGCACAACTACAGAGGTTCTAATCCTAATTCTACCCTAGATTGCAAGGAGACAGGGATAAAAATACAAAAATGAAACTAAACTAAAAATGGTGATGCACCAAAAGGAGTGGTGAAACATTTTTTGCCATGTAAATAGACACAAATTCATGAAATGCAACAAGGGAAAACATACACAAGCTGATAGATGTAATTAGAGGTCTTAAAATGAAGTAAAACAATACAAACAGAGGACTGAAAGCATTCACAGAGTTTGCACTATCAATTCCATGTAAAAATCTCTTGCATTCCACCATCAAAGAGGTATAAACCTGTTACAAAATGTGAAAAAGGTCTGATTCTTACAACTATCACTTGCTGGAGGTGAAAGAAGAAGTTTGCAATGCCAAAAAGTGTTCAACTTTGAAAAATGAGCCAAATCTAGCTTTTTACAGTGCATGGGTCGAACCCAGGAGAGAGAAAACATGAAAAAACGTGGGAGCCATTCCTCATTGACCAAAATGCATTAAAAATAGCATGGGTGACCTGACAGACCCATCCCCCAACATTTTTGACCATATTGGAGAAGAATGCAACCCATTCTGTATTAAATTTGGTTGTTGAAATGTCATTTCTGGCCATGGGCACATACCAGAAGTATTTTTTGATTTTATCCCTCCAAAATGAACCAAAATTCAAAATTGACCATGGAATATTGTAGAGAATTTTACTAGCTTTCCATTGATATAAAGAACACAAAAATCCGTTTTAGGGAAAAAACAGGCCAAAATCGGATCGGCGGGCAAAAAGTTTGAATTTTTACCCGTTTGGTATTTGGAACATTTTTCAAATTTTCCCTGCGCTTCGCCACTCCAGGTGCCACATGGCATGTTCTGATTGGGTGCGGGCCCTTCCTGACCATTTTTTCCTTCGGGTCGCTTGGTGTTTTTTCGCCCTTGGACACGTGACAGCTCTTGATTGGCTGCGGGCCTTCTAGGGGAAAATTTCCCACCAAAACTCCGCTGAGCCATAACTTGAAAAATACGTGGAGTTAGGAGGAAAAATTTACCTTTCTAGAAATCTGAGAAATATCTCTATCCAATGGTGCCATTTCTAGAAGGTTTTGAGTGCTTGGAAAACAAAATATTCTGACTGAGGCACAAGAGAAGGAAATATGTAAAGAAGTTAGCCACAAAATGAGCAGGGGGCACATTTGGGATAACAATTTTGGCGACTCAGAGGGGTCATCTACCTACTAGATGAAAATACCAGTTTCCTGAAGCAGTCCATTGGGCATGGAATCATCAAATTTTCTGTTGGAACCCCAACTGACTTAGAATGTTGTAAGGAGGAAGATGGAATATCACCTGATGGAAGCAAGGACTACAAAACATCTCCAGGGACAGCAAGCTGTGCCAAAGCACTTAGGGAAAGAAAAACTAACCTACAACAAAACAATGTGCACAAGCACTTGAAGGAATGGAAACCTAAGCTAATATTTACAAGGCAGAGAATTTCCCTTTAGAAGCAATGCTTTAGATAGATTCCATTGACTGGAATCTGCAGTTCTTCACCATCCAATGAAGCCAATTGGAAGGCATTGTTGTTCTTGCACTTCGTGACCATATATGGGCCACTCCAAATGGCATCAAATTTTGAATGCCTTCTTGGTTTTTCTCTATCTGCATCCCATTTTAACACTAGATCTCCAACTTGGAAAGATCTACTCTTGGCCTTCCTATCAAAGGTCTTCTTGATCAAAGCTTGATCCTTTTCCATTGCTTGGGATGCTTGATCTCTGATCTCTTGGAGCTCCATCAACTCTGCATATCTCACCTCCATGGGCCTAAAATCTAGCAACTCTAACCGCTTCATGAGTTCCAATGTTGGTAGCTCAAGTGACATGGGCAAGATTGCCTCTCTTCCATAAACAATCCTGAATGGAGAGTTACCTGTGGATCTCTTGGGAGTTATCCTATCAGCCCATAAGGCTGATTTCAGTTTGGTATGCCAAGACCTCTGATTCTCATCAAGAGTCCTCCTAATGATCCTCAACAAGTTCTTGTTTGTAGACTCGGCCTGGCCATTACCTTGAGGGTAATAGTTTGATGAAGTGCTTAGGTAGATCCCATTCTTGACAGCCCACTCAGTCACCTTGGATCCAATGAATGCCAATGCATTATCTAAGATTATTGTAGCAGGTATACCAAATCTGGTTGTTATCCCTTCATAAAAGTCTAAGATGTTGGACTCATTTGCCTCTTTGAGTGCTACTGCTTCAGTCCACTTGGTGAAGTAGTTCGTGACTATCAAAATCCATTTGTGCCCTTGACTTGAATTGGGATTAATGACTCCAATGAAGTCCAAACCCCATTGCATGAATGGCTGGTCAACTGATATTGGATGCAATGGAAGGGTAGCAAGTCTCTCTTTTCCTGTGAAGAATGCACAATTCTTACACCTCTTAATCCATGCATAGTAATCACTGAAAATTTTAGGCCAATAATAACCAGCCTTCATGATTTTTAGAGCTGTCACTCTTGGTGCAAAATGACCACCAGCTGGTCCACCATGGAACTCTTCCAATACCCTCTGAATCTAATTTGTGCTAATGCATCTCAGTAGCACTCCATTCACATCTTTCTTGAATAAAACTCCATGAACAATGGCATATGGGACAGCCTGCAATCTGAAGTGTCTTATTTGGGTCTTGTTCATCTCCGAAGGGCATAGTCTTGTGCTTAGGAAGTGCATTATACCTTGGGTCCAACAAGGAGTGGGGGCAGCATTGTTTTCTTCTTGAGTGCCACATGGCTCATGGCTGTCTTGAACTATCAAAATAGCCTCTCCTTCATTGCATGCTTCTTTTTACTTCCCCAAAACCAGCTGCTCACACAATCCTTTTCCTCTTACCAGCTTGGTGATTTTGATCTCAATGTCATACTCCATGACACGGGTAATCCAACCTGCCCTTTTCTCGTTCAAATCTTTGTTGAGGAGGAAGTCCTTAACCCCAGCATGTGAGACCAGCAACTGGACCTTGTTGTTTGAGACTAAATGCTTGAATTTCTTCAAGCTTCTGATTACTACCAGCACATGCTTCTCAATAAAAGAGTACTTCACCTCATAGTCATCTAGGCTCTGGCTGAAGAAAGCAATTAGCTACTCATCGTTGTCCTTGTTCTGCTGTACCAAAATGGTAGAAATAGTATCACTACCTCCAAATGCATAGAGGATGAAATCCTTGGAGAAATTTGGATTGATGAGAGTTGGTGCTTGAGAGATAGGTTCTTTGATTGCTTCAAAACTCTCCTTTCCTTCTGCTGTCCACTTGAAATCCATGCTCTTCTTTAAAATTTTGGTGATGGGCTTGACAAGGGCTGCAAAATCTAGGACAAACCTCTGAACAAAGTTTATCCTCCCCAAGAAACTCTGAAGGGATTTCTTGTGGCTTGGCAATGGTAGTGCTCTTATGGCTTCGACTGTCTCTGGATCAATTGCTAATCCTTATTTGGAGACAATAGGGCCAAGGAGCTTTCCTTCATGTGCAAGAAAGATACACTTCTTAGGATTCAAAGACACTCCAAATTTCCTACACCTCGTGAAAAATTGTCTCAAATGAGAGAGGTGGTCTGCTGCATTTTTGGAAAAAACAGTGATATCGTCAAGGTAAATTAGCACCACGTTGTTAATCAAACCTTTGAATGCCATGTCCATTGCTCTTTGGAAGGTAGCACCAGCGTTGGACAGCCCAAATGGCATCTTCCTGTATGCAAAAGTCTCCCATTTGGTTGTGAAGGCTGTCTTGAACTGGTCTTCTTCCTTCACCATAATCTAATTGTAGCCGGAGTAGCCATCAAGTAGTGAAAACCTCTCAGAGCCAGCCACAACTTGCAAGATTTGCTCCATGGAAGGGAGTGGGTAATGGTCCTTGAGAGATGCTCTATTTAAGTCTCTGAAATCAACACACAATCTGATCTCTCCACTCTTCTTTCTGACTGGAACCAAGTTGGCAACCCAACTAGAATGCTTGATTGGGAATATGATTCTTGACTCAATCAGCTTGTCCAATTCTTTCCTCATGAGAGGCTCCATGTGTGGATTGACTGGTCTTTGTTTCTGCCTGACAGGCTTAATATTTGGATCCAATTCAATGGTATGCTGAGCTAAGTTGGGATTGAAACCTTTCAAACATTCATAGCTCCAAGCAAACACATCAGGGAACTCTTGACACAGCTGTATGAACTCATACCTTTCTTGTTTAGTTGTCATCTTTCCAATTTGCAATGGTTTGTTCTCTTCCACCAAGATGGATACTGAATCTTCTCTCCTGACCTGAATGTTTGCTTTCTCTTTCCTAAACTGATCATTGGGATTGAAAATGGACTCCAAAGTGATAAGTCCCTTGGGCAGCTTGTTTGTTCTCAGCTGTACCACTTGGTCACCATACTGTTGTTCTAATTTTTCTTAATTTTTAGCTGAGAACTCAGCTTCTTCTTGCAAGAAATGGATGATTTGCTGGTCATTCTCAAACACTTGCCAACTGACATTGTTATCTGGCACTGAAGGCCTCACAATCACGTGGATGTTTGGTTGTACCTTGTCTTTTTGAATGCTTTCCACAATGTCAAAGGCTGCCCCTACTGCTGCAAGCCTGTCAGCAGCTTGATTCTCTTTCCTAGGAATGGATTTGATGCCAAAACCCTCAAAATGTTCAATGAGGTCCCACACCCTGTTCTTGTAGCACTTAAGTAGATCATTCTTGGAAGCATAATGTCCCTTGACCTGATTTACAATCAATTCACTGTCACCAAATACTTGCAAGTTCTTTATTCCTCTCTTTATTTCCCAATGCATCCCTTGCACCAAGGCTTCATATTCAGCAGTGTTATTGGAGCATGCAAACTAAAATCTAAAAGCTGAATAGTACTTTACTCCTTGAGGTGAAACAAGCATGGCTCCACCTCCTGCACCTTGTCTACTCCTTGATCCATCAAAAAACAGCTGCCATACCTCATTGTCATCCTTGTGGTTTGGCTTGGTGATGCTAGGAATGGGTTGATATTCTTGATGTATGCAATAGACCCCTAGCTCAGATTCTTCTACTTCTTGATAAGGATCAAAAGCATGCACCTTGTTTGCCCATTCATCAAGAGTTAGATCCGGGATGCTTCCAACCTTGGTGTCAGCTTCATCAGTGCTTGGGTGATTTTCTTGATCAAATGCCAAACAGTTGGCATTGATCTGACTTGGAGTTTAGGGCTCAATGTAGAAGTTTGCAATAGGTTCAGACCTGATTGTAGCTTTGGTTCCATACCTCGTTCTGAACAGCATGTGTGACCAATCAGCAGACAAATATACTCCAATCTTGGCTGTGAAGTCCCTTGACAAGCATAGGGAAAAGAGTGGTGGAAGGTCTATAACTGATACATCTTATAAAACAACAACATTTAGACATGCATGCAAGGTAAGACTCAAGTTTCTAATCACTCCAACTATTGTTATTGTTATCCCATCCAGCTGCACTACCCCTTTGGATATGGTTTCATACTGGAGCCCTAGCTGATGAGATATTTGTTTAGGCATCACTGAGCTACTTGCCCCAGAATCTATCATGCAATTGTGCACTAACTGATTTCTAATGATTAATGAAACATAGAAAGCAGGGGGCTTCAACATTTTACCTTGATGTCCTCCATGATTCCCATTAGGATAGGCAGCATTTGTGAGCACTTTCTCTTACATCTGAACTTGCTGATTCAAAGTTGGCCAGTCCTTCATGGCAGCTTGTAGCAAATCTCTTTGGCCTGGGATAGATAGGGATTCCCACATTAATATATTTACATTTGTCTTCTTCATCTGATCAATGATACTGAATGGTGATGGAGGATCTCTTTGTTGTCCCTTGGTTGGGCACATTCACTCCTTGCATGTGGGTAGCAACAACTGGTATTTGAGTTGGTCTGGGAGCTGTTCTTGGCTGCCCTTGTGCATTTGAAATTGGATTTTGCTTGCCAACCATTTTTGGAGCCATAGAAGGTTGGAGATTGGTTGGAGCTAATGGCTGCTCTTCACCCAAATTCCTTATTTTTGACCTTGTGTTGGCTGCAACACCTTGAGAAACTGCTTGATTTATGCCACAGAAATCTTCTTCTTGCCAGTTTACCAATGTGGTGTCATTTGGGGCTGATTGTTGTTGGAATGTTTCTTGTTGTTGGTTGTTTCCTTGATTGCCTTCACCCTTCACACCAGTAGTTGTCACCATTAATGCTTGATTCAAAGCACCATTCAAGCACATAGATTGGTTATGAGGTTCATTGCATGGAAAACACCAATCATACTCTTGAGCAACATTGTTGTGTGTTGGCATCAATGCCTTAGAGGCAGATATGGCATTAGGATTATAGGGCTGAAATGGTCTATTGGCAGGAGGCCTTGTTTGATTTACATTTGCAACTAGATTAGGAGGTCTTTGTGGTTGGTATGGCTACCTGTTAGGCTGAGCTTGGGGCTGGTAAGAAGGTATAAAACCTTGGGCTTGTTGCCTTTTGAGAGTAACCAGCTCATTTCCTAGGTTTTACAATTGCTTCATGACTTCTTGAAGCTCATTTGGGGCACTTGGAGATGAAGTAGAAGCTTCATTTGAACTCTGATTTCTAGGAGTGGGGAGAAGGAGCCAAATTAGGTGCTTGATTGGTATTTGGACTCTCTAAACTTGGAAACAATGGCATGGGAGGTCTGGGGGCTAGTTTGCCAGCTTGGATCAAACAATTTTCAGCCCTAATGGCAATGCTATAAGCCATAGGGATAGTTATGCCTCCCATGGACTGAATCAACATAGAAATATCAGAATTTAGAGCTTTGAGATAATAGAGAAAAGCACTTTCTGCTATTGGCCTAACTGCCACTGGAATTCTCTCCCAAGTCTTTTGAAATATGAAGTTGAAATTGGTCAGCTGTTCATTGGGAGCTCTCTTGATGGTTGTCATCTGCTCCAAAAGAGACAAGTTGTCTCCCTTCTCTCCAAATTGCTCATGAAGTGCTATACACAGCTGATTCCAATTTGTGATAGAACCAGTCCCCCCTAAGGCTTCTAAACCATTACAATGCTTTCCCCTTGAATGAAGATGCCAGCAACTTGACAGCCACTTGCATCTCATTGATTTCATGAATTACACAAAGGTTAGCAATATCCTTAACATGATCACCTGGAGTAGTCTGATTTTCTCCAGTGAAGTATGGAATATTCTTTAAGGATGCAATAGGAATTGGATGTTGTGCATTGAGGGCAAGTGGGTTGTTTCCTGTGAAGTTGACATAGGGGTTGTTTTGTGCCATTCTAATTAGTCTTAAAACCCTTTTTGACTGAATGAAAGGCCTACTAGGTGGAGGAGTTGAGAGAGTTCTATTTGGTGGAGATGGAGACCTTTGAATCCTTCTTCCACTTTTCCTTACTCTTGGAGATAACTGTAGATATTCAAATAGCACCTCTTCTTCTCCAGCTCTTGACCTTGTAGTGATTCTTCTCATGAGTTTTTCAGGCCTGCATTGCTAAAACCAGTTGATTCTTCTCCTTGGAGTCGCCAGATGTGTAATTTATAGCTCTTTTGAAGCAAGAAAATTGTAGTAGATGCACATCAACTTTGCTGCAATAAAAATGAGACCTCTAAGGTCCCACCGGGCGTGCCAAAACTGTTGTTACATATCAGCAGCACCCCTAGATGTAAGTCAAGGTTCTAAATGATGTTTAGAGCATCCAGTGTGATTGCACAACATGGAAACCTCTCTCCAAGTGTGGGACTTGTGAAAATGAGAGAGGAATCTCCAGAATAGAGGCTGGTTCCTCAAACTCCTCTGATTTAGATCTTTATTTTGCACAACTACAAAGGTTATAATCCTAATTCTACCCTAGATTGCAAGGAGACAGGGATAAAAATACAAAAATGAAACTAAACTAAAGATGGTGATGCACCAAAAGGAGTGGTGAAACATTTTTTGCCATGTAAATAGACACAAAATTCATGAAATGCAACAAGGGAAAACATACACAAGCTGATAGATGTAATTAGAGGTCTTAAAATGAAGTAAAACAATACAAACAGAGGACTGAAAGCATTCACATAGTTTTGCACTGTCAATTCCATGTAAAAAATCTCTTGCATTCCACCATCAAAGAGGTATAAACCTGTTACAAACTATGAAAAAGGTCTGATTCTTACAACTATCACTTGCTGGAGGTGAAAGAAGAAGTTTGCAATGCCAAAAAGTGTTCAACTTTGAATAATGAGCCAAATCTGGCCTTTTACAGTGCATGGGTCGAACCCAGGAGAGAGAAAATGTGAAAAAACATGGGAGCCATTCCTCATTGACCAAAATGCATTAAAAATAGCATGGGTGACCTGACAGATCCATCCCCCGACATTTTTGACCATATTGGAGAAGAATGAGACCCATTCTGTATTAAATTTGGTTGTTGAAATGTCATTTCTGGCCATGGGCACGTACCAGAAGTATTTTTTGATTTTCTCCCTCCAAACTGAACCAAAATTCAAAATTTACCATGGAATCTTATAGAGAATTTCACCAGCTTTCCATTGATATAAAGAACACAAAAATCCAAGCTTTGGATTGAAAGTTATGGTGATTTGAAGTTTTAGGGCAAAAACAGGCCAAAATTGGATCGGCGGGCAAAAAGTTTGAATTTTTACCCATTTGGTCTTTAGAACATTTTTCAAATTTTCCCCATGCTCCACCACTCCAGGTGCCACATGGCACGTTCTGATTGGGTGCGGGCCCTTCCTGACCATTTTTTCCTTCGGGTCGCTTGGTGTTTATTTTCGCCCTTGGACACGTGACAGCTCTTGATTGGCTGCGGGCCTTCTAGGGGAAAATTTCCCACCAAAACTCCGCTAAGCCATAACTTGAAAAATACGTGGAGTTAGGAGGAAAAATTTACCTTTCTGGAAAGATGAGAAAGAGATCTATCCAATGGTACCATTTCCAGAAGGTTTTGAGTGCCTGGAAAAGAAAATATTCTGACTAAGGCACAAGAGAAGGAAAGATGTAAAGGAGTTAGCCACAAAATGAGCAGGGGGCACATTTGGGATAACAGTTCCAGTTAGGTTTAGGGAGTAATTTACCTCCATACCCACTCTCTAATAGGCTCAAAGTTTCAACTTGATTTTTCTCACAATTAAAACTTCTAAAATTTCCCTAAATCATTCCAATTGGATAGGAAATTTTCTCACCTTTCTGGTGATATAAATAAGTCCTCCTAACTCCTTCAGAAACTTAAGATATGGGCAGGTGGACTTTAGGGGTCAAATTTTCCCCTAAGAGGACACGTGTCAAGCGGGGGCGAAAAGTAAATTTTGGGATGGTATGTCGTGGGGTAGCATTTAGAATTTTCCTTACATGGGGAAAAGTCAAAATTGCTTCTGTGCTTCCGCGGGTCCTCCAGGGACACGTGGCAGCCTCTGAGTCATCGCCAGGAAAAAAGGGAAGGGCAGGGCGGCAGGAGTCTTGTGGTAAATTTGCCAAAGGGGGAGGAAAATCCAATAAAGTTCCCACATGCCCGCAGGTCATTCAGGGACACGTGGTGCCCAACCAAACAATGCGGGGAAGAAGGAGAGGGAAAGGCACGGTGGTGGGAGCAATTAAGAAAATTTTCCAAAGGGGAGGGTGAAAGGGGTAAAAGCGCGTGTGGGTCCGCACGTCCGGGGAGGAGATTTTCCCAAGGTAGGGTGGGAGTGCAGGGCCACGTGGATTTTTATAAACAATTTCCAAAGAATTTTTTTTAAAAAGCGATGAAGTTCTCCCTCCTCCACTGTCACCCCAAGATGCCACGTGGCACCCTCAGGTTGGCTGCGGGTTGGCGGAGGTAACAGTCAAAATTTTTCCCCAAAAAAATTTAAAAGGCCCTAGGGCATAAATGATGTCACACCTCCATCATTTCCCAGTGAGGACACGTGACATCTTGTGATAGGCCATGGACCGGTAGAGGAAAATTCAAAAAATTTCCCAAGCAAAATTTTTTTTAAAAAAATTCTAAGGATTTTTTATGGGAAATTTTTGGGTCACAGGCCCGCTAGGGAAAATTTTCCCAAATTTTCCTACCAAAGTAGGAAATTTTCAAAGTGCCATAAATTTTTCTAGAAAGCTCATTTTTGGGAAAACGAGGACTTTATGGAAAGCTCTCGATGCCCTCTTTGCACAGGAATCATCAATTTTACATTTTGATAAGATTTAAAGGGTCAATTTTACAAAAACGATCTGCAGGCCTTTAAATAGTAAACTGGTAATTTCCAACTTATAGATTTGATTCAATTTGATCTCCTTCTTCACTCAACATTCCAAACATACATGGAGGATTACTTTAGGAAGGATTTAAAGTTTTTTAGGAAGGTATATTTTCTTGTTTGTTTTTCAATTCACGTTTTTCTGACAATTGACAGAAAACGATTGTGAAAGGAATTGAGTTCGATTTTGCAATGGTTAAATTGTTTTCTTAATTTTTATTTGTCCATTTGAGTTCATTGATGATACAACATACTAATATTTTGACAAAATGTAGTTGATTATTGTGTGCAGGTCCAAACTGTGCATTTTAACTAAATTCATTTGCCAATTTTAAGTTTATAACTGAAATTCCATTTCTAGAAATTTGTTTACCAAATTCATCATTCAAGTGTGGCATTGCATTTCTAATCTAATCTAATACATTTACAGGACTTAAATCAAACTATTCTAAACCCAAAATGCAACTCTGATTTCAATTTCATATATTTCCAAAGAGGCAATTTACTGTATTTTCCTCACATACATTTATTTCTTTCAATAAGAGATTTAATTAACTCTTTTGCCATACAATGAAACATTGAATTCAATCCTAGGATTCATATGAGAAAATATCCTTCAACTCTTTATTGAATTCAATTATAAAACTTTACATCTTTCCATGTTAAATGCAATGATAGAATTCTATTTATTTCTTTCCAATAATAGAATAGAATATAACCACCCATCACAATTCGAATATATATATACTTCCATAATCAATTACAACATATTTTCTTCACAAGAATACATTACAATTTTCATCCACATCATAGTGGGAAAGGATTACAAATAAATTTGTTTCACAAGGGGCTGGCAAAACTGCATTTTCCTTTGCTCCAAAATAGTAACATGCAAGCTTCCACTTTCTTCCAATTTGATCGAAACAAAAGAGGGGGAAAGGCAACTCTCTCCACCCAACCAAGACATCCAATAAAAGGAGAATCCTTCCTTCATCATTAGCCCTTGAGCCCCAACCAAAAATACAATAAGAGGTGTGATTCAACCCATGGAAATAACTGGATTCCACAACACACATCATTCTTTCAACATGCATAAATTCATAAAAATACAGTCCAAACAAACACAGTAGTTTACAACTGCAATTGAAAATAATCAAAACAAAACTTAGGCTTGATCATGCAAGCCAAAGGAGAAAGGTCTATGGGGGAAGCTGCTTATGCCTCCCAAATGGTAATTGGGCATCCACAAGAGTAAACCACTAAGATAATTCATCACACACACATCTTTATGCCCCCCACAAATCCCTCCTTATGCCCCGCAAAAACTTCCTTATACCCCCAACAAAGTAAGAAATGCAAGATATTTCTTTTCCATGGTGGATCTCAAACCCAAACTCCCTCCACAAAATTCTGATGCCAATGGAATTTGCTTATGCCCCCCACATGGATTCCCCATATCCTTCTCCTACACCATCCCTATGGCATTCTACCCATACAACCAAACAAAGCATAACAACATTCACCATTTACACAACACAACAAGAAACTAACAACATGAAAAAAAAAGTTAAATTCCTACCTCTAAATAATAACTTTTGTTTCCAACAGCAAGCTTTTAAATGCCAAAAAACACAGTCCTAAATAGAAATCTCCAAGCATGCAAATTTTTTCCAAACTCCTTCCAAAAGAAAGATCTCCCACACAAGAAAAATGTACCCCCAAAGAAGTTGCAAAATGATTCAACAACCCAAAACAAGGCAAGAGTTTGAATTATATAGAAGAGGGAAGAAGAGAGAATGATGCGGATCCATGTAGGATGCCACATCACACATCCTCAAATTCAAACACAAAATAAAAAATTCCATTCTCCCAAGCACAATAAAGAGGTGGGTGAAAATATGACAAGTTACTTGCACACTCTAAAAGCCCACACCCCAAAGGACTGCAAAATAAATAAAATGTAAGAGAGTGCAATAAAACATGCAAACATGATTAATAAGATGCATTATAAAAGTCTAAAATCACTTCTCCAACCATAAGTATGGTTGGTAAATTAAATTGAGAGGTATGGGACAAGTTTTACTTGTCCCGCAATCCTCCAAAAATAGCCCCCAAGGACAAATTCGAATTTCCAAGGAGGTGGAGTGTTTCTTACTCCAAAATCTGACTTACACAACTCTTACACAAACTTACACATCCCTGACATATTTAATACAAGAAACCAACAACTTCCATTATTACTTTCCCATATCCCAATTTGATTTATTTAAATTTTAACCATATGATTTCTCACATTAATCTACCACAATTTAATTAAATAAAAGAAGGAACACATAACTAATAAAATACACAATACCCATGGTCACATATAAAGGTAATGCCCCCATGGTATCTTACTTGGAAAGACGGTTTCCAATTCAATGGTGTGGTTCAAAATATTTTCAACATATAGGTGATTTAATGTGTCCTAATTGATCTTGAGGACATTTTGAAGTTTATATGTCCCCCAAACCTCCTTAAACCATTATTGGATGGTATATCATCCCAACATATTTCTGATGATAACAAGAATGTTAAAAATGGAGCTCGTATGCAAATTTTACTGCTAGTCAAAGGTTGGTCAACAGGTTGACAAAGCTGGTAAAAATGGTCAAACTAGAAAATTAATGATCTTATAACCTCAAAAAATCAATTGTATTACATAGAACTTGTCACAAGATTTCAGACACATTTTTAATGGACCAAATCTGAGTCCGCATGTGAAAGATATGGTTAGTCAAAGTTCGGGTCAAACTTGTAGGAAAAAGTGACGTGACAAAAGATGAACCAATCATATGCTAACATGTGGCACTAATCCATTTAAGCACGTGGACCAATTCTCCCTTGAAACTTGGCAAGCTGGTTTTGTGGTGGCATGGTTTAAAATACAAAATAAAAAAGGTGGATATTATACGTGGGATTCACCATTAAAAAAAAAACCTTAAAAAGGTTTATTATATCTATCTTAAATTTAAAAAACCTACTGTATTTAGCCTCAACCAACTATATGTGTCCCATATGGGCGGACATAGCTTCCATTAACCAATTAATCACTCCAACTTGGGAGTTTCTATCAATAAAATTAGATATTTAGTCATTATATAAATGTCATGTAATTTTATTTAAAATACCTCACCCACCTTCCACGTCAAAAGTGGGATAAAAGGATTGAATTTACTATGGATGGTGCATATGATGATTCTAAGGGATTAAAAATCTAACCACCTCACAAAAGGATAGTTGGCCTCAAAAATCCTCCAACCATTGTGAAGTGGTATAAAAGGAGGTAATTTGTATTTAAACAAGCTTTTTTCAAGTTTGTGAATAGTGCATAACAGGCAGTTTTAAGATATCCTTATTTTGAGGCACTTAAAGGTCGAACCATATTTTGGTGTAAACTAGAGATTTGTGTGAAATTTCAAGGTGGTATGAGATTTTTTTCTAATTTGGAGTTCTTAAACCAATTTTGGGAATTTTTTTGTTCAACTTTTATAAAAATTTAGATTAACTTGCATACACCATTAACATTCAAATATTTATTAATGTGATCTTAAAAATATGTAACAACCATCCATAAGAGAAAAAACATGAAATGGTACACAATAACACAAGATATAATTGAGAAACCCTCAAGGGGAAGAAAACCCACTAAAATTTTGTTTATATTACACAAAGCAAAGATATTTGATAAAGCACCAACTTCAAGGAGCACTAACTCTACAAAGAGCACCAACCCATAATTTAGTTAAGAACCAACTCCACAAGGAGGATACAAACCCTTAATATGATTAAGCACCAACTCAAAAATTGTTAGATGAATATCTCTAAAGTATTATTCCTTCCACAACTAATGGAGATCACTAATTTGCCTCACACACCTTCAAACCCTCTTTCTTCTAACTCACTCTATCTTAATCTTTCATCAAATGATTTGGACTAAAACCCTTGAATAAATTCTCTTCAACCTTATTCAAGATTTAATGCACTCTTTCATATCTTATTTGATGCCTTTGACACACTTTCAATCTCTCACATAGCTCACATTTTTCCCTCCTTCACAACTAGTTCAAAAATTAACCAAAACATGCACTGTATATGCATCTCAACTCAAAAACATAACATAGTTTGGTCCTAACCAGAGATATAGATAATACAAACTTAAAAACATAACATCACACTCAAATAAATTTATAAAATGGGCCCATGTAGTTCAGACATGCACAAAGCCAACAGACAAGCCCAAATAGGCTCAAAACCCCATCACCAAGAACATCAAAGAGCTCAAAATTCATCACCATGATTATTAAAGCATCCAAATTCCTCACACATTTCAAAAATACCATAACATCATAATCAATTCTCACACCATACTTTTCACCAATAATTTTCTTCATACGACTACCAAGTAGGACCATTTCTTACTTAAAACGGGTGCTTCCAAGAAGTAGTCTTCACCAATAATTCTCAAGATCACCCAAGAACACCTCAAATATTCCATGTATCCAATAATTTTAAATACACTAACATTTATATAATTTACATGCTTGATATAACTCATGAAACATCCAACAATGCAAATGACACCTGCTTTTTTCTTCAACAAACTGAACTACCCAGAAATAATTTTTGGAAACTAAAATTGTTTACACCCTTGTTGTCACTTTCAAGACCTATATATCCCTTATATATGAACATAATTAATCCCTCTTCACTCTCTAATTGATATAAAGCATCATATAATCCAAAGTATGGGTCTTCTACATCCATATTCTAGCTAAAGCAGTCATGTCCTGAACCAGTCAAACTAGGTCAACTTGTGACTTCAACCATGGGAGCTTAGTACACTTTCATATATTCATAAAAACATGAAAAATGTCACATTGGATGTTTAAAACACCTCCAATTCCATTATACTCATTCATCATGATCACAATTTCTCAAGAATTTCCATTTACCAACACTACTAAATTGCCATTGTAGAACCAAAAATCAGTCTTCAAAGATAGGGCTAAGTTTTCCCTCTAAGAATTCAACCACAACCTAAATATATCATGAAAATATATTAAAACTCCCAATATTTCATAAATGGTGATTTAGTCAATACCTTTAATGAACAAATTTTCCACAAATTAAAAATATTCATAAATAATGCTTTTTGAGTGGGGTCCACATACTACCATAGGCTTTATCATACCTTTCTGGAAATATGGAGGAGACCTTTAAAACTTTTGATCATGACATTTTCAATACCTATCCATTATGTTCCCATACCAATAATATTTCTCCTACTGCTCTCAAGCTATGGTTTCAAATCCATAAAAATTTGCTTGCCTTCTTAACGACTGTTCATAAATTTTTGGGCCTCGTTTAACCTCATTCAAACTATCATATATTCTTAACTACTTGAATTAAAATCCTTGAAAGTATCATCTTCCCACAAAAACTTTACATGTGACAACCATGATTATTTCTCTCACTTCGAGGTGGAAATTGTACTCTTAAGAACCCTATTTTATTCTAATTATCATAACTTGCAAAATTGTCATCATGGCAACCTAAAATTTTTCCCACAGCATCATAACAAATGCCTATAAAATCTCCAATTCTCACCAAGTCATAAATATATATTCATCTTCATTTCCATTTTATCTATTTTTTCCCACTTATGCAAAAATGGAAAATGGGGGTACACCATACCCTAGGAATGGAAAATTCCTTCATGAAGCATTCTGGGGTCTACAGGAAAAATTTTGTGTTTAGGGATCATTTTCAATGTTCCAAGATGATGTTAAATAATTAGGAGAAAATTTTCATCTTCTGTGTATCGAGGAGATAATTTTCTACCTAAGGAGTGTACATGAGGCTTTAGTGGGCCATCATTTATCTAACACAAGAAAAAATGGTCAAAGTTGGTGTATAAAATTTTTAGGCATCCTACTACTCCTCTGTGATGCCTTGGAACTGGAAAAATCCCAAAAATTAAAGGGGTGGTGAAATTTTATTCAAATGGCACTGAAAGGGGATATGAGTTGAAAATAGCTCATCGAGCCACCTTGCAGACTAGGTGAGATAATTTTTTAATAGGGTTTTGGTCCACATTACAAAGGGATAGCTTGATTACAATCAATCTCGAGTCTTAACATGATAATCTCATCGATCAAGCTCTATAGACTAGGGTGTATCGAGTGATTTGGGATAAACATTACAAGGTCAAGTCATCAAAACTATTAGTGAGATTGAAGAAGAAGAGGTGGCCGATCAATTTCCTGACTCATGGATGGATAACTCAGTAATAGGGGAATGCATTTGGTATTAGAATGTAGCACATGGAGAGGTAATCTTTATGATGAGTGGTTTGGTGTGTGTTAGCAAGCCCAAGGTAGAGTGGAGCTCGGGTCAAGGGGTGAGTAACACACTAGACAGATGGATAGTGGCTCAGTTGTTTGTAAGTCCCAAGTGCTTAGATCATTAAAATTCAAATGAGAATGTTGATTATGTGATTCAATTCAATCAATGAGTGCCCCAAGTGTGCAGTTGAGCTAAGAAGGGTGTAAACCAGTCACTTGCCATAGTGGCAGATTAATTAAATCATGCATGGGCTTGAGTGAGTTACAGAAGAACTTGGGTGAGTTCACAAGGGTATCCATGCATCTCTGAGTCAACTAGACGTGAAGGTGAGCTTGGAATGATGTCGAGTTGTGATGAAATAAGGGTTGTGAATATTTGAATAATAAGCTCGTGAGAACAAGCTGTGTACAGATTTCGCATGGTATGGGCATTAGAGAAATGGAAGTCAGTAATGTTAATGCATTCGATCAAATTTAGGAAAATGGTGGTTTCTGATTTCAAGATCTAAGATCATTAGATTTCAAATAATTTGGGTGGAAATTCCATGAAATGTGATCTCGGACTTCAAAACTCTAAATTCTAAATTTTGGACTTTGGGTTTCAAAGTCATCTTGGTTTCAGGGTTTGAGATGATGGCATTTCAGAGGTTGGGCACGTGATGGGTTTCTAAGGTCACCAAGTTGCATTGGATCCCAAAATCTGATAAGGACCCGGTCAACATGGGGTAGTGTTGAGGTGACTCCTAATATGGTTGGTTAGTGGTTACATCATGTTGAGCACCTTATCATCAAATGCCAAATCTGCATTGAGCTCACAGGCACATTGATGGAGTTAGGGGTGAGTTGTCCTCGTGTCATTGGGAGAGTCAAAGTATCAAGTGGTGGGGCACATCAACTCCGAGATGGTAAGAATAAATGTGGAGATGAAATGTTGGGGTCTCCTTCTAATGCAAGTTTGACACAAGGTTCTCGATGCAAACATAGGTGTCATTTAATGAAAAACATGGCAGCATAAACAATGACTTGGTGGGGTTTCTAAAACAAGGATCCCACCAAATTAAACTCGAGATCTAATTAATGATACAGAGAATGTTGGGTAATAAGTAAAGATCTTTATCGTGGAGAGTACAAGGAACTTGCCAGCCATCTCAGCGAGCTGGCTAGTGAGCCATTTACCAAAACACCCTCCAATGTAAAAAATTAAAAGTGTAAGGTCCCACCATGGACTAAGGTAACCTCCATAATTTATTAAAATATTATTTTTGAATTAAATGGAGGAAAATTTGAATCAATGAAGCATGGTGGGGTAGATAATTTTTGGGTACAAATAGTGATGCAAGAAATCATGGAGTGCTCCAAGTTAAGCACGGGTAGTTACAAGGATACCATACTCGTTACTATTACACCTAGATTTTAGGATTTCTTCCTGCTTTCTCTCACCAGCTCAGCAATGCTATAAATGTACAAGGGGTGCATTATTCAAAAATGTGAGACAATTTTTCCATGCCTTCCCCTCTTCTTCTCAAGGATAGATGTTGTGAATTTAGAGGCTTTCAATCCTTCATTCCAAAGATTGTAATGGAAAATTCTACCTATTCCTGTTGTAATGATGCACTGTGCATGTGCTTGGAGTAATAAAATGGTGTTTTGTGATCAATTATCTATCTTTGCATCATTTTTTTCTACTTCCTTTTTCCTATCTCATGTTTGCATGTATACTATGTAACCCCATGCTTCTATTGCATGGTTTGGAAGATTTTGTACTTAATGGGAATGAAGTATTGTATGTAATTAGGTCTTTGACACATGTCCATCCTTCCCATGTTCATCCTTATTCATTTGCAGTCTAATAATTTGTCTAGCAAACTCTTTTTCTTGGTGTATCACCACTTCTAGTGTAGGTTTTATTTCATGCATTCTCTCTCCCTGTCCCCTTAGAAATGTTAGAATAGGTCTAGTTAGCTGTTTTCCTTGCATTAGGAGTAGTGTAGTGTTAGGATTAGGAAGAGGAATCCAACCTTCTCTGGAGGTCCATCTCAAACCCAAAAGTCCCATAGCTTGAGAGATGGTACCCATGTTACCCAATCACATTGAATGTCTCATTCACATGCTGGTAATTTGGGGGGTGTTTTGATTTGGTGATAACAGTCCCATCTCATTTTTATAACTAGGCCTTAGGGTTTTGTATGTTTTAGGCCATTAAAACCTAAATGAACACTAAAAACAAACACAAAACCTCTAAAAATTTTCTCTACATGATGGAAAAAAACATAAAATACCTCCATGAATGTCCTCAATAGTTCACACATGCTTGCAAGTGACTATCATGCCTTATTAGGCTTCCAAACACTAGGATTAGGCCTAGATGAACACCTACAATTGGTTTTTCAACCTATACCTACATATTGAATCTCATGAGAGTGTCTCAACACTCTCTTATAATTATCTCCATGCCTCTACCATGCTCCTTAAATCACCATGCAACTATGTTCTTCATGCTCTATTATCTAGGCTAGCTAGGTCACTTGGTTAGGCTTGGTAGACCAAGCCAATCTCACTTATTCCACTCATGTCATCATGAATAAACCTGAATGTCCATGTTAACACCACACTGAGCATCCTATATCACTTTTACAACATCCTCTTTGTCATTAATGGAAATTTTACGTCAATGACAACTCAATAATATCACTCATGCCAACAAAGTTTGTAAGGGGTTACACATGTTTTTGATTTTAAATTCCATGTCTGTTATTTTATTCACCCAAAAATTGTTGTGGATAGTTTTCTTATGTAAGAAGGTGGATTAATTTTTAATTTCCATGACTTGGAAGATAGCTTCCGTTAACTCAAATGTTGATTTGAGTCAATTTAAACACATCCTCTTGATTAAAATAATGACTTTTAGTTCTAGTTGGGACATGAGTCAACTTCAGTTACAAAGGTGGATAGGATTTGAAGATTATTTAATTTATTCAAATTTAGAAGTAGACATTTGGATTTATTTATTTAATTTGATATTAAATTAGCTGATAAAATTAGCTAAAGGGGGTGATAAGATGGAAATAGAATTAATTAAATTAATTCTATGTAGGAATAATGGGTATAATGATAATTTGAATCTTTACTATGCATAGTTGTAATGTGGGGTTCCATTGACACCACCATAGACTGCATAGATCACCAAATCAATTTGAATCCACTTTTACCCATTTATTTATCACCAACGATGTTACAACTTTAAAATTAATCTCTTTGGTTATTAATTGGTGTTCAACGGAGTTGTGTATGCATCAATGTGAATGATTAGGTGTTTTTTAGGCTTGTACACATTCCTAAAAGAATTCTACACTCTTGGCATATAAAGCACATGTGTCCACTATATTTATTTGATTCTCATTCGACAACACTTTAAGTGATAAAACTAATAGCATAAATTCAAGTATTTGCATGCATGCTTTGGTAAATTCATGTTTCATAGTCCTTTGTTGTCTCCTATTAGATTTTATGTGACATGATACACAATTTGTTTATAGCATTTTTTGGCATTCGATTTATTATATAGTGTTCAATATTCAACCCCAAATCATGACATAGCCCACCCCTTCAATGAAGTGAATTCATTCACATACCCACTCGCATTACTTCAAAAACATGTGGATAACTAAGAAGATATCAAAATTCATCCATGTATTCTCCTTAAAGTTTAATAACAATATTTACTTTTGGTCTAGTAGTGTGTGCTTCAAATTAAATCCTTGGTAATATAATGTCTAAGTCTTAGACATTACAACATAAGGAGTCTCAATGAAATATTTGTAAAAAAATTATTTGTCCTATTTAAATGTGGTATATTTAAGTTTATTTATAGTTTGTTGTCTTAAATTATTTCAAGTTTTTATCAATAAATTTTTATTTTTAATTGCACATTGATTTTTCAATAATCAAAACATTAATTTTTTGTAAAGGTTTTTTACGTTCATTGTTAAAGTTCAATAGTCTAATATAAAATAGTGTCATGATTATCAAAATATTTATTTATTATTTTGTTCCAAAAAATAATTAAAAATTAAATTATCTATAATCTAGTAAGATTTTTACAGTTGTCATTAGTATTTGTTATTATTCGTCACTGGTGTCATTATAGTCAAAACAAGGTTCATATGGTCAATCCATGAAATATAATTTTGCGTTGTTTCATAAAACTCAAAATTCATAATCATCTTTAAAAATGTGTCAACATAATCAAATAATTTTTCATCGCAGAGGCATTTTCAGTGGAATCCAAAATTCTTTGAATATGTTAGTCTTGTGGGGGGGGTTAATATCTTCTAGAAACAACTTGCAAATTAGCCTCATAATCACATTAAACTGGATAAGAATCATAAGTAGAAATATGCCAGAGGAAGGATGTCAAAAAAGGATCTCTCGTTAGTCACTAGTGATGAGGCCACACAATGCATTGGTGATAACCAGTTGTGTCAAATCAAAAGCTAAGATTGGTAACCAATTGCATTAAATACTAGTTGTGTCATTTGAGATCAAAGTGACATTGTTCTAGAATAGTGGCTACATATGAAGATAATGAGGATTAAGACCTTGTCAATTCCCTTTCTACATTTTCATTTTTTGCAGTGTGTAAAATAAAACTTATAATATGAGTATGGAGGTTCTATAGTTCCCCAAATGCAAAAATAACGGAGACTCTTATTAAATTATTGTAGCATCATGTTACGTGTATGTGTAGGTGTTGGTTATATTATAGAATCATATGTATGTGGAGGTTTATGATTATCATGTAAAACCATTTAGATGTTTAGGTTGTTGGTTTTCATGTAAAACCATATATATGTACAATATGAACATTTGAATTCATGCCTGGGTAGTTGAGATCAGAGGTTGATGCTCCCTACATATAAAGATAATGAAGAAAAATTCCTTACCATTTCTCTTGTTGTATTTTCATTTTTTGAGGTTAATGGTGGCTACATATGAATGTAATGAGGACTAATTCCTCATCGTATCTCATTCAGAATTTTTATTTTTTCAGTTTGTAAAATAAAACTTGTAATGTGAGTATGGAGTTTCTATATTTTACCCAAATGTAAAAATAATGGATACTCTTATCAAATTATTGTAGCTTTAATGCATACGCAGTATCATTTTATCTGTTAGACCACTTGTATGAGTAGGTTATTAGTTGTCCCATAGAATAATTTGTATGTTTAGGGTGTTATTTATCCTATAAAACCATATAGATGTTTAGGTTATTGGTTGTCCTATAAAACCATGTATATGTATATTATGAACATATGATTCCATACATTTATTGTTGAGATGAGAGCTTGATGTTCCCTAAATTAATTAATTTAGTTCCCTATTCATGGTTAATTTATGTTCCCATAGATTAGTCAATAATTTTCCTTGTTTGTATATTAATTAGTTCCTTATCTTATTTTTGTAAGCATGATACTGCATGTATGTTTGTTGAGTAGGCATGCATGTCTAGTGTTTCATGTTTAGATGTGCAAGACCAATGTGTTACATGTAGATGATTTAAATATTTATTATATGAATGAGATCAAATGAATATAAAAATAACAAACACGATCTATCATGTAAATTACAAGTATGAAAGATAGGAGATGTGAGTGACTTAGCATGTATCAAGAGATCTGGGTTGATTCTAGGATGAAAGATAATTAGAATATGTTGGATCTGGACTATGTGATCTCTGTCTGGAAAAATGAGACCTGAGATTTATTTAAACAAGAATACCCATAATAGGACAATGCCACCCTAGGTGTTAGTACCTGATCTAGGAATTAGTGTCTCTGCAACAACTATGCTTCTGATCTTTTTTAGGTTCTAAAATTATCTTCTTCCTTTCGTTGTTTTTCATATCCACTTTGTTATAGGGTTCTTGTATCTCACATGTATCTTCAAAATAAAAATCTATCTACCTATATAAATCTCAAAAAAACATTAGATGAAATAAATAATACATATGTTTGATATGTACTAACCTTGGCGGTCACCCCAATGTGATTTTCACCAAGCATTGCACTACATTTTAGACTATATATAGTTTGTGTGTGTGTGATTGGTATTGTGTCCCTTGAAACTAGGTTTCCCTTGCTTCGGTCACACCAAGATAATAGGATACAACTAGTTTTTCACCAAGATGAATATGTGAGATGGAATTCATAAATGTACCTTCCTATATAGTGAATATTGTAGCCCAAATGTAGTATTTGAATGTTGTTTTTTACCCAAGTAGTATATCATAAATATTAGTCCTAAATTTCCCGCCCCTTAATAATGGTAAGTCATGTATATATATGATTCCCTTGTTTAATTTTTTTCATTAATAGTTGATAAAATGACCCAAAGTGATAAAAGAGACTCTATAAAATAGACCAAATGATATGGTAATTCAAAATCATGAAAATTAGGGAAAGGGACAAAAGTTCCTAAAGTGGACAATAGGGCCTAAGGTACTGTATGAATAAAAATCACCATGCGACCTTTAGTCACACTCAACCTCCCAATGTCATGTTGGGAATGTCAATGTAGAATGAGTGGATGGATATGGGTAGAGAAATATAGTGATTATGTGATATGTGGATGAAAATATGTGGAAATGAGATGATCAAACTATCAAGGAAAAACAATGTCCTTGATGCGCAATATCAGGATTTACTCATCAAGGGGAAGAAAGGCCCTTCTAACTTAAATGTGTCTAATTGATGGGTTAAAAATAATAGCCACACGAAGACTCCAATCAATGTCGATATCCACGGAAATCCTGTGTAATGGTTATGGGATATGTGGAAAACCAATGTGCTCCTTGTAAATATTAACCTGGGTAAAAATGTTTAGAATGTTTTTTTCTACCAAAGAGGTTTTTCTAGGAGAGATATGACACCAAGAAGCTTATAGAACAAACTATAGGAAAAGACACCTATGCTGAAAGAAAACTACAAGTAGAAATAAGTATGTAGGCCTTGGTAGGATTAGTGTCAAAATTTTGTCTTATCTTGTTGAACTGGTGAAATGATTAGAAATGTTGATGATAATATTGTGGATACTTGTAGAAGTGTGATTGAATGTTTTGCCAATATTTTCATAACATTTTGAAAGTTTCTTGAAATATAAATTCCTTGATTAGAAATTTACAAAGTTGTCTAGCAGATGAAATGCAATGCGTATGCAATAGTGTACATGTGGAAATATAGATGGATCATGTGTAGCAACATTTCAAGTGAAGGGAATTGAAGGACTCATAAAATTCTTCACCCTCTACTGTACACAGGTAATATGCCCCATTCTTTTATTCCTCTATGAATCAATATGGACCCAACCACTTAGGCCTAAATTTCCTTTCTTCACCATTTTTCTTGTCTATCCAATTGTCAAATCTCAATACCAGATCTCCAATGAATGTATTGCATTCATATACCTTCTTATTGTACTACCAACACATCTTATCAGTGTAAGCTCTATGGTGCACCTCATCTCTAAGATGAGCTTCAACGAGAGTTTCTAGCTCAACAAGTTGTGCTTCACGATATCTTTGTTCTCCTAAGATTCCTTGTCATGATATCTAGAGACTAGGTATCTCAACTGTTGGGGTGTGGAACCTATTTTTAGTATTCTGGAATCAACATTGAAGTGTTTAAGTTCAAACAGTTAAGTTTGGAGACTTCAGGAGCATTATGTAGTTGTATGTTTTTTTTCCTGTTGTGATGTTGTTAATTGCGACATTTTTTTCCAGCCATGGCAAGCTGAAAGATTACGACTTTAAAACTTCTTGGGTTGGCTTTAAAACTTCCTAGAAGGACTATAATATTATAAATAGAGCTATTAGGGGTATCCTAATGTATCAAATTCAGATTAATATTGGGTATCTTGAGTGATCAAGAGGTGATAAAGAATGATCAAGGTTGAGCAATTGGGTGTCAATTATGTCTTAGATGTGGTTTAACATCTTTGGGAATACTATTGTGAGTTCATAACTAAGAGAAGACTGTGAGAGTTATTTTACTCTTTTTGATAGTAAAATCTGATCAAGTTCTTGGTGGACATAGCCCACATTGGGTAAAACACGTTAAATATTGTCTTGTCTTCTTTTGTACATTCTTTATATGTGTTGTTATATTTCTGCAAGTTCATTTATGTAAAATATTTTCATACTTCTATGATTTGAGGAATTTTTTCTACATATTTGTTCCCTAATTCCTAACAACTTGTATCAGAAATTTTGTGGTTTTTTTGCTGAAGTGGTGAATCAAAAGGAAATTTTAGCTTGAGTGAGAGATATGGAAGATGGGGGAAGAATGAGGGTTGAGAATTTCAATGGGCATAACTTTGTTTTGTGGAAGATTAAAATGGAGGATTACTTATATCAGAAGGACTCCATATTCCTTTAGCTAGAAAAGTAAAGAAACCTACAGCCATATCGAATGAGGATTTGGAGTTTTTGAATAGAAAGGTGCTCAGGGTAATTTGGTTATGTCTTGCATCTTTGGTTGCTTTCAACATATCGCGAGAGAAGATCACACAAGGTCTCATGAATGCGTTGGGGAAGTTATATGAAAAACCATTTTTCTCTAATAAAATAATTTTGATAAAAAAGTTATTTAATATGAAGATGTCTAAGAAAGGTTCTATTTCTAATAATTTGAATGAATTTAATATGGTTGTGAGTATGTTAAACTCAGTGAAAAATTACTTTGATGTTGAGGTTAGGGATTTTTTGATTGTTTGCTCCTTGTCAGATAGTAGGGACAACTTGGTTATGGTTGTAAGTAATTCAGTCCCTAATAATTCAAAGTTGAATTTTGAAGATGTGATAGGCGTGATCTTAAGTGAGGAAATGTGAAGGAAGGGCAATGGGGATTCTTCTACTTCTAGAAGCACTTTGACAATGGAGAGAAAAGGAAGATAAAAGAACATAAGGAAAGGTATCCGTGGGAAGTCAAATGATCGTGGAAGTTAAAATTCCAAGAGAAAGTTGGAATGTTGGCACTATGGGAAGGTTGGTCATGCCAAGAAATATTTTTGGGCTCCTCGAGATAATTAGAACAAGGAGGAAACTAAGGAGGCAAATTTGGTAGTAGGTGATGTTTGTCAGGATGTCTTAATTCTTTCTTTAGATAATATTGTTGAGTCTTGGGTGTTACATTTAGGGTATTCTTTCCATGCCATCCCACATAGACATTACTTTACTAATTTTTTTCAAGGTGATTTTGGACATGTATATCCACGCAGCATAGTAGGGAAAGGTTGTTTTCGGGTGAAAGTGTAGAATGGGAACACAAGGCTACTTAAGGATGTTAGGCATGTGCCTAAGTTGAGGAAAAACTTGATATCGATGTGTCAGCTGGGTAATGATGGTTGTACAATCAGTTTTGCAGTGGATTATTTTAAGGTTACCAAGGGAGCTCTTGTGGTTACAAGAGGTAAGAAAACTTATAATTTGTATTTAACCAGTGGTGTTGATTATTGTAATTTAGTTGTTGCATATGGAGATACAAATTTTTGGCACCAGAGACTCGGTCATATGAGTCAAAAGAGAATACAAATTTTAAAGGAAAGGTTTCCTATATTAAAGGAGTTAGATTTGGAATTTTGTAAGGACCATGTTTATGGAAAATAGAATCGAGTGAGATTCCTCAAGGTTATACCTACCAAGAAGGAGGGTAAGTTGGAGTTGGTGCATACAGATGTATGGGGGCTAGCTAAGGAAAAATTTATTGGTGGTTTATGTTATTATGTCACTTTCATTGATGATGTAACTTGATATTTTTGGGTATATTTCATTAGAAATAAATATGATGTGTTTGAAACTTTCAAAAGATTGAAAGCCTTGGTTGAGAATGAAACAGGTCTCAAGATAAAATTTCTCAGGTTGGATAATGAAGGGGAGTATTGCAGTAATAAATTTCTTGATTACTATTCAGTAAATGGGATTTGTAGGAAAAGGATGGTTCCAAAGACTCCATGGGAAAATGGAGTCTCAAAGAGAATGAACAGGACAATCATGGAGTATGTTAGGTGCATTAGGTTACATGTGGGGCTGCCACTCATGTTTTAGGCAAAATCGGTAAGAAAAGTTGTTTATCTGATTAACAAAGGACCATCTATGTCCTTGGATGAAGGTATACCTATGGAGGCTTTGTCTAGTAAGAAAATTTATTTCTCACTTCTTAGAGTATTTTGATGTGAGGTATTTGTTCACATTGATAAAGATAATAGGACCAAGTTAGAGGCTAATTCTAAGAAATGGACCTTTGTTGGATATGGTGAGGATGACTTTGGTTTCTATGTTTGGATTCGTAAGGATAAGAAAATATTTTGGTCTAGAGATATTGTCTTTAATGAAAAAGTCATGTATAAAGATTAGTTGCAGGAACAAAAAGAGGAATTAAAGAAATAATACACATTGTTAGAGGACATTGTGGATGACAAGGTGTCCAAGGGGCTGGTTTAGGTGCAACATGTTCTGACACATCCAATTCAAGAACCTACTTATTATGAACCCCAAACTCCTGAGGTGAGAAGTTCTTCTAGGGTAAGAAGGGAACCTGAACATTTTACTTCATCTTTGAATTACTTATTTATCACTGAGAGTGGAGAGCCAGAGTGATTTGATCAATTAGTATAGGTAGATTCCAGGAAGAAGTGGGAGCAGGTCATGGATGAAGAGCATAGATCTCTTATGGAGAACAGGACTTGGGATCTGGTGGAGCTACCCAAGGGTAAGAGAGCATTGCAAAACAAGTGGGTGTAAAAAATTAAACAGGAAGATGGAGGAAAGAAAAGGTACAAGGCTCAATTGGTGGTCAAGGGATTGGCACAAAATAAAAGTATAGACTTTGATGAAATTTTTTCTCATGTTGTTAAAATTACCTCTATTGGGATTATTCTTTGTTTAGTAATAGTGGAAGACTTGCACTTAAAGAAGTTGGATGTGAAGACTACATTCCTTCATTATGATTTGGAGGAGGAATCATATATAAAGTAGCCACATGGTTATGAGGTCAAAGGGAAGGAGAGGTTAGTGTGTGAATTGAATAAGAGCTTGTATGGCATGAAACAAGCTCCACATAAGTGGTACAATAAGTTTGATAGTTTTATGCAGGACCAGGGTTACTCCAGGTGTCACTCAGACCATTGCGTGTACATTAAGAAGTTTCTTGATGGTATTTATATAATTTTTTTCCTGTATGTGGATGATATGCTTGTTATACGGAAGAACATATAGGAAATAAAGGTACTCAAGAAGCAGCTAGGTGACTCCTTTGTTATGAAGGATTTTGGGGCAAAAAATAAAATATATGGTATGAGAATAACTCAGAAGAGGAAGGAGATGAAGCTGGTATTATCTCAAGAAGAGTAAATAAATAAGGTCTTAAAGAGGTTTAGTATGCAGGATGCTAAACCGATTGGTACTCCTTTCGCAGGTCACTTTGAATTATTAAAGGAGCAAAGTCCAAAAACTAGGGAGGATAGAATCCAGATGTCTAGGGTGCCATACTCATCTGTGGTTGGCAGCTTGATGTATGCTATAGTATGCACTAGACTTGATATTGCCTATACAGTGTGTTGGGCCCTAGAATATAGGCTAAATTCAAGAAGGCGCATGGGCACACATAACCTATATGAAGAAAGGAACGTGGGTTGAAGGCACATAGGGAAGGGTTCTATTAAGGGTTTAGTAGAACACACTATGTGTGCATAAGACAAGATGGTTCTGGGACTTAGCCATATTTGGAGTTCTAGACAACACACGAGGAAATCTTGACCTGTCTAGTATGTAGAGTGGATAAGGTGCCATCCTAGCAGCTATAGGATATAGAATGGAATATTCCATGCATGCGATGGAAGTTTCTAGAAGAAAAACATTACACATAGTGGAGAGCTCGGATCAAAGGAGACATGATCCATTGGAGGACCACTTAGACACTTGGCAACCAACCTGTTACTTCAGAAGGGATGGTGGTGAAGGTAGAAAAGCTATATATAAAGATGCTCAGGTAAAAGAATTCATGAAGGGATACTAGAGAAGAGATGCAGAGAGAGTAAGCACTGGAAGAGAGGTAAAAATCTATAGAAATACTATGGAGGATTCTATGGGTTGGGATTAGAGAAAATATAGGAGTGATGGCATACTTAGAGGGATGGGTTTGTACTTTCCTTGGACATATTGTAGTTTTTGATGTATGACCTTCTTCTGCATTGTTATACAGGTCTATTATGACCTCAATGAATGTAATGTGGTTACTAGACTCATTAATATGAATATAAAGTTTTTTCCTGAATCATATTTGCATTCATGAGCATAATCCTAGTGCATTTCCTTTGTGTATGAATCAAGTCTATATGTTGTTTGTTATTTCTCTTTTATGGATGTAATGAGATGATAACTCATCCTAGGTTCTAGAATAATGATGCATGGTTCTTTTTCATTCTTTTACACTTAAGTTTCTGTCAAGGATGGGTTTGTACTTTCCTTAGACATATTGTAGTTTTTGATGTATGACCTTGCTCTGCATTGTTATACGGGTCTATTATGACCTCAATGAATGTAATGTGGTTATTGGAATCATCAATATGAATATAAGGTTTTAAACTAAATCATATTAATGTTCATGAGCATAATCCTAGTGCATTTCCTTTGTGTATGAATCAATTCTATATGTTGTTTGTTATTTCTCTTTTATGGATGCAATGAGATGATAACTCATCCTAAGTTCTAGAATAATGATGCATGGTTCTTTATCATTCTTTTACACTTAATTTTCTATCATAGATGATGTATTCTCACAAGACTGACATAAAGGAAGGCCTTAACACCCTTGCATGCCTCAGGTGAGCTCCCACCGCCCACTGGGTGATAGTTTGATGCGCATGGGATTAGACTATCATTCTAAGGGTATAAAAATGACTACATAGTGGTTCTATTGTTGGGACCTATTTTTGAAGTTATTGTGAGAAATGGAATATATCTTAGTCCCTGTGATGCATGATGATAGAACATTTGACCTTGGAAAGTGTTGAAGCATGGTTCAAGAGCATGAATGACAAATTTTCTCAAAGATTCAGCATTAGACCTGATTTTGATGCACGTAGATGGGTAGAAGATAACCTGTATCATGAGTTGTATGAGACATTCTTCTATTGTTTTACAATAGAACTATATGAATGGCTTTCAACATATTCATCTAGATCAAGCTAGTATTATAGATCATGTGTATGGACCCAAGATGATTATCAGAGGCTACAGGATGTGGATATGACTTAGACGCATGTTGTTGATCACTGGTGGAAAGGAATGTTGACCATTTATACTCTAAAATATTCCATTTATATGTGTTCTTGCCCAAAAAATTTTGGGTTTGAGTTTCTGAAGGATCCCAGAAGATCATTTTTGTGTGTTATTCCTTTGGCTATGAATATCTTGATCATTACCTTAAGTTTAGATGCATTTACCATGGCCAGATAAGCTTCTCTGAATGTTTCTAGATGAAGCTAAGGTAGAGGAAGATGGTAGGCATTGCAGATGAAAAGGAAAGGGAGGAGAGATGACTCAAGTATAGAAAATCTTATGAAAGAGAGATGACTAGATAATGCGACGTTGTAGGTGTGATGAATCTATGGAGGTAGAAGTTGAGGGAAGGAATTGAGGTTCACGCAAAGGATGTACAACCTGAGTAGTATGTGTTACCTCATCTTAGCAAGCGCGGAAGAGAAGCCCCTTCAAATTATGATGAGATTTCATTTTATGGAGAAAGGAGATTCGATGGCGCACATCTGAACCCACCTAGCAACAACCCCTGGTGCTTGATTTTCTAAATCAAGCGAGAAGTATTTTTAACCCATTTGGCATTGGTGGGAGTAACCGATTTGCACCCAAGAGATATAATTTCTCATTTGGAACATCCATGGCTACACAAACCATTTTGATATTTTGAGGAATTTTTGGACAAGGTACAAATATGTAAGGATTGGGTATTGCATCTGAGAGTGGCACAGGACACACAACTGGAAGTGGGACAATATCATATACCATTGGCACGTAATTCAATGCATGACCAATTCAGGCCATTTGTCAGTTACAGGAGGTGGATCTGGTTATACAGGAGCTGGAGGACTTAGTTAACCTAGTAGATCTGGATGATTTGGTGGGTCAGGAAGAATGAAACCTTGTAGAGGAGGAAACACCAGAGGTAACCAAGGATTTGGATTAGGAAGACAAGGGCCTCAGCCACCTCCACAAGTATTTTTTGATATGTCATTGCACTTATCAGACTACAAGGGTATTGAAGATGCTACAAAGCATGTGCACAAGTGTGAATTACTATGGCGCGAGAAATGGATCACTACCCCATAGCAGAAGGTAAGTCAATTTATAATGGCATTGCAAGGGCACATGCATAGATGGTATCAGAAATATGAACCTCATCAAACAGTGGTAGACTATATTGAATTAAAGAACGCCTTCTTAACAGAGTTCCATATCCCAGAATTTGAATAGAAGAGCATCAATGCTCTGAAGGAGATCCAACAAGGAATGGTAGAGAATGTGTGGGAGTACGATGCGCATTTCAAAACTCTCTTGTAGAAAGTATCCTATGATATCCACCCTTATCAACATGCTCAATGGTTTGTTAGAGGATTGATAACACCATTTAGAAGGGCACTGTCACACAAAGATTTCACAAACATGTGTGAGGCCTTGTAAGATGCCTTAAGTGCTAAGGCTGTTGGGAGTGTTGATATTGGTGTTAGTCCCTTTGTAGAGGCTTAAATTTCTACAATGGACAAGTAGTTGGAGAAGTTTTCTGTAGACTCGGCGCATGAGGTTTGTAGTGGGATTTTATGTATAGACTGTGAAGTGGAAGGGCATGTAAAGGATAGTTTCCCTCAGAATTCACTACATGTTATGGCGGTAGACTGTGAAATTTTCCATGGGGATCATGATGTAAGTAGGTTCCATCTACTATAGTTTGTAATCGGTAAGAATGTTTCTTTCTATTGTAATATATATACCTCTATGACCCATGATACTAAGGATTACAGACTGATTCATCAGATTCATGATGTTATTGATCTTAGTGTGCACCAGACTAGTCTTGAAAGAAGTTCCAAGAATGATTATCATTTCTATGAAAGGCATGCAAATGGAAGAGTGCGTGTAAGAGGTTTTTGTGGAGGATTTCATAGTCACAGTAACTGCGGTGGAGGACAAAGTGACTTCCCATGAGGAACCTATTATAACTATGGATCTACAAAGCATTACAAGCACAAGTGTCTTGATCTGTTATAATGCTCATGGTGTAGGAAGAAACATAGGTACAAATAGTGTCTAGAGATTTATGAGCATATGAACAGCATCATCGAAAGGAAAAAGGCATTGGGATGGTGAGCATCAAGAAGGATAATTCATAGTATATGCCAAGAGTGGCACGTGAGTCAATACTAGAACTTGTACTAGTGATGATGTAAGCAGAGGCCACGTACACCAAGGATATGCCAAGATAAAGGACATTGGTTTCAAGAGAGTAAGTGGTACATGGGAAGTATCTAGATCCTACTCATCAGAAGGAGGTGTATTAAGAGACTATGGATGTGATTCGGAGTTTACAAGGGGAGATCCAATGTCTAAAGGATCAGTCAAAATATTTGGAGCAAAGGAAGAATGTCGAGGCTCTAAAAGAGGACCTGGATGAGGTCAAGGAAGTATGTAGGATGCTAAGGTAAGAGAATAGTATTCCCTTACTAGAAGAATGGTTGAGGGAGAAGGTACCATGTGCTGGAGCAGAGCATGAAAGGTAGGTTTTGCATGAAAACCTTCCTCCTCACAACCTTGACTAAGATAAGGAAATTATATTAAATGCAGTTATTGATGGATGGCTTCTGATTAATAGCCTCATCAACATGAGAGTGGAGGTCAATGTTATTACCTTGGATGTCTAGCATAAAATAGGAAGACCCACACTACAACCATCTTCAAATGTGTTGTATATGGAAAACAAGACAAAGGTAATGCCCATTGGATTCTTTAAGGATGTGGTTATCACTATTCAAGGGGCTAAGTTCATTGGGGACTTTGAAGTCTTGGTGCTCACTGAGGAGAATAATTTCCCAACATTACTTGGGCACCCTTGGTGTTATAAGAACAATTCCAACCTATAGTTTAACAAGGGGTATATAAGCTTTGAGAACAAGGAAGAAATGGTGATTATCCCTTTAACAGATGGAAAATCAACACCCTATACTGAGCCCTTAGGGGAGGAATTCCTCAACATAATCTAAGTGCGCTCCATCAAAGATCCTGAGATAATTCATCTCGCAGAGGGATTCATCCAATTCAAAGATGCTCAGTCCTTGAGTGATACCACTAGCATGGAATGTGACAATTAGGTGTATGGGACTTATGATTTGATTGGGTGATTGTTGAGAGGATTTGTAACAAGGGTAACAAAGGCACACTTAGTCAAGTGCTTAGGAGGAAATAAGTTTCCAATTTACTCTAGAGGAGCATACCCTGAAATTTTCTTGCGAGAAATGGAGGATCGGTGGAAAAATGAGGACAAGAGAAGGGGAATGCTCAGTTATAACCTGCTTGGAACTGTAGTGCATTGGTGGGATACACATTGGGAGAGCCTCCTAGAATAACATGAGGTAAGAGTCACAATTTCTATAAGGTTCTCCAAGAGCAACACGCCCACTATCATACAAGACTACCGTGGTAAAGAGACCACCTCATTTCATGTCCAAGTGTGTGAGAAGGCCTAGATGGGAAGCGCAGAAGCTTTACCACCTTTTTTGTGGGTACATAAGTTTTATTCCACCTTATAAGGCTATGTGTGCACATGGTATATCCATTTGGAGATGCATTGTCAAATAGGTAATTGGCAGGAGTTGGCGGCTGATCTCATTCAAGCTTTCAAGTATAGGAGTACCAAGTCATCAGTGGATAACGTGTTGCAAGTAATCAAGAACCTTATAATGGGAGATAGAGCTATAGTAGAAGATAGGCTAGTGGAATTATTACATGATCCTTATTTGGAAAAGTGCCTCAATGAAGAAGAATCATAGTAAGTACATCTTGAGCGTGCGTGTATGGAAAAGGAAAAAAGAAAAATGGTCTATGTAGTAGACAGTGAAGAGATAAAAAGTTTGGATGCCAACCATTCTGAAGGTACGTACAAAGTCATAGATAGCACTGATGAGAAAGTACGTGCCTACCATGAGATCTTGAAAATAAACAAGGTTAATATTAGGACAGAAACAGAACCTAAGGAAGCTATCATTGGGGACTATTGGTCGGAAATAGAGGTTTCAAAGGTCATTGATCTATTGCGTGAGTTCCAAGATTTTTTCCCTTGTGGTTACCATGAACTCAAAGGAATCCACCATTCCTTGGGGGAGATGAAGATCAAGTTGAAGGAAGGTGTGTGCCCAATTCAGAAGAGGCCTTATCAGATGAATCTAGATTTGTGCATATGAGTCAATGAAGAAATAGAAAATATGATAACATATGGTATCATTAAGGTAGTGGAAGAATCAGAATGGATAAGCCCAATGGTCATCAGTATCAAAAAGGATGGGAGGATAAGGATTTGTGTGGACCACAGGGTCCTGAATGTAGTATGTGTCATCGATCCTTTTCTGACCCCCTTTCGTGAAGAAACTTTGTAAGGAGTAGCTGGGTGCGAGATCTAATCTTTCACGGATGGGTTCTTAGAGTATCATGAAGTCAAGATTGCAAAGGAAGACCAGATAAAGACAACTTTCACCACTGAATGGGGAATTTTTTCCTACATGGTTATGACTTTTGGATTGAAGAATGTGCCTGTTGTGTTCTCACGCATTGTGGTACAAGCATTTCAGGACTTCATCCATAAATTTCTTCAAATGTACCTGGATGACTAGACTATGTATGGATTAGTAAAAGACCATTGTGACAATTTGAGGTTGATGTTTGAGAGATGTCGGTAATTATGGATATCCCTCAACATTAAAAAATGTGTCTTTATTACTCAATTTGGGACCCTATTAGGACATATTATATGTAAAGAAGGCTTATAAGTGGATCCCGCCAAATTTGTAGTTATTGTGGGATTAAGGGAGCCTACTAGTCAAAGGCAGTGCACGGATTCCTTGGGCATATAGGGTACTACATGAAATTCATCAAATGGTATGCCAAGATCACCGCGCCCTTGGAGGAATCGGTAAAACACAAGAGTTCCTTTCATTAGGGAGAGGTGCAACGGAGGGTATTTTACACTTTAAAGGATACGCTTGTCACATCACCTATACTACATTTTCCTTCTTAGGATAAGTCTTTCCATGTACATGTTGATGCCTTAGGGACAACTACGGGAGTATTACTAGCACAACCTAGTGAGGGAATTGTTGATCATCCCTTGTGTTTTGCCAGTAGAAAGTTGACACTAGCAGAGAAAAATTACACAATTACTGAGCGTGAGGCACTGTCAATGATCTACGCACTGCATAATTTTAGGTAGTACTTATTGGAACACCTTTTATATTCTACATGAACAACATGGCATTGAAGTTCTAGGAGAACATGGTCATTTTGCAAGGGTGCATATGTCGTTGGGTCCTATTATTTCAAGATTTTGAGCTCATAATGGTTATAAAACTAGGGAGGAGAAATTTATTACCTGACCACTTATCAAGGATTAACTCAAGGGAGGACGCATAAAGAATTGAGGATATCATGTCGGATGCATAACTGTTTAGGTTACGACATGTGCCCTTAGACTTAGAAGATATTACAGTGTTCTTGATAATAAGTGTGGAATTGAAATGGATGATGCCTTTGGAGAGGAAGTAGTTAGCAATACGTGTCGCACCCTACATGTTGATTTGTGGAGACCTATATAAGTTAGGTCATGATGAGGTTCTACGTTGATGTGTATTAGAACATGAGCACGTGGTAATTATGGAGGAAGTGCATGGTGGGATTACAGGAAACTATGCAGGAAATGCTTCTGTGCAGAATATTCTACTTGTATGGTTTTGGTGGGAAACCATCTATAAGGATTGTATTGATTTTTTCAAACCTATGACCATTGCCAGCACCTTCAGCAAACTTGATAAGAGGGATGAAATTACCTTACGACCAATAACCAGTGCTAAACCATTTGAAAAATGGGAAATTGATTTTGTAGGGCCAATTTTTCTAGTTGCACAAAGGACTAGTTCATGATATATCATTACTTTCACTGATTACTTGACATGATGGGCAGAGGCAGCACCTATAAAGGATTGCACTACAGCGATAACTACTATATTTTTATGGGAGAACATAATCAAAATGTATGGTTGTCCTTTAAGCTTAATAAGTGATAAAGGTACATAGTTCCTCAATGAAATGGTTAGGATTATATTATCATAATTTATGGTGGCCCATCACAAGACTACCCCTATCATCCACAGGAGAATGGAATTGCTGAGGCATTTAACAAAATACTAAGTCACGTGTTGACTAATATCACTGACGTTGGAAGATAAGATTGGGATGAAAAAGTATCATCCGTTTTATGGGCATACAGGACAACCTACAAGAAGTTGATCAAGGCCACACCATTTCAATTGGTGTTTGGCGTGGATGTTATTTTTCCAATTGAATTCATGTTACCATCATTGCGTATAGTTCACGTAAGAGGGTTGGGTGATGAACAACTACTGGAAGAGAGGATTGATAAGTTGATAAAGTTAGACAAAAGACGATAACTTGCTAGATGGAGTCAGAAGAAAGAGAAAGCAAGATAAAAGGCATGGCATGATTGTCATATCAAGAACAAGCAGTTTGAGGTTGGGCAGATGGTGTTGTTGTATGATTCCAAGTATCTACCCCATCCTGGGAAATTGAAATTTCATTAGTTGGGACCCTACATCATCTTGAACATTCTTGATTCAGGCGCTTGCCAACTACAAGCGCTAGATGGGACTGGATTACCAGGTCATTTCAATGGGAGTAGGATGAAGCCCTACTATAAATAGGTCTTCTTGGTATTTTTAAATAAGGAAGTATTTCTATTTATCTTAGAATTTCCCTTTATTGCTTTGTATTTTCTTGTGTTTCCCTTTCTCTTTGCTTGTTTCTTTCTTTTTTTTCATTTTGTGCCTTGTGCATCGGTAACCACATTATTTTTTCTAAGGTTTTTTATGTGCAGAGGACCACGAATCTATTTTAGTTTAGGGTGGAGTAATGCAAATCAAGAATAGGCCAACAATACAAGTTGAGTGCCCTAATAGAAAGCAGTGTGCAAGATTGAGAAAGCACATGGGGAAACAGTGGATAATGAATTATGGTGTCAAGAAGGTTGTAACAAAGACCACATACAAAGAATGAAGAGTGCAAGAACAACATGAGGTAGGTGAGGGAAAAAATTAGGTAAAGGACATAAGAAGTTCCTTCGGCGTTGTAGATGCATGCATAAGAGTCTTCAGTTAGATTGGATTTTTGCATGCCAGAAGGTTGTAGAAGGTTTTTCACGTAGGATTGGGTGCGTGGGTAAGGGTGCTTAAAGTCAACCTAGTGGAAAAATTTGCATTTAATGTTAAAATATGTTGATATGTGGTATAACATTTATTGCTGGAGGAAAGCAAAAACTATAAATATAAGGTTGTGTAAGTCATTATTTTACCTTGTCATTATGAAGTTGAAGTGCTCTTGTGAACTAGGGTATCCAGAGAGATTTGTGTGAAGGAAGAAGAATCCTAGAAATGTAAGTGTGTCACTAGAGTGGATTAGAAAACCAAGAGGAAGGTGTACATAGGTGTGAGAAAAGTTAGTTTGTAGTGCATTGTCTTGTGCAAGGTTTTCCTAGTTAGGGTTTGGTAGCTAGGAAACGGAAATAGAAGGATTTCTTCCAAGAGTTGGGTTTCGGGATTAAGTAGAGTAGTAGAGCATAGCAAGGAGTCTTATATTTTAAACCAATAGAAAGAATGGCACAAAATAAGGTGATCATTTCACCAAAGAAATAAAAGGGAAAGTTCAAAGGAAAACAAATTGCTACCTTCATGAGCTCCAATGAGGAATGTTATGCAGAAATGCAGTACCTAGATGAAGTGTTGCTGGGAAATGAGTGAGTGTCTTACTTGAGATAGATGGTTGTGAGTTACCATCACATGAGCACTAAAGAGAAATAAATGGCACTAGAGTTGGTTCATCAAACCAACAAAAGGACACCAGATGGAATGCAAATTTACAATGACGAGGTGAAAGTAAAGTTTGAAAAGGAAAGGCTATTATAATTATATGAGTTTCCTTACTTTGGCAAGACTGAGTTCCTTTATCAATAATTGATGTCGCACATGCATGAAGACCATTTCTACTTTGTAGGCCAAAAAATTCACATAACACCATAGTTGATATATAATTTCACTGGCCTAAATTGTGAAGGGGAATCCATAGATGATGATTTGAGTGGCAAGGAGGCTATCAAGGAGATAGTAGCAACTTACGACTACAAAAAGAGTTCGTGGTACTTTGACATCACATAAATTCCAAACCCTATTATGAGGATGGCCATGTACTTGGTCACCAATATTAATGATTAAGAAAGATGTATGCAAGTGAACAAGGCATGGTTTAATGTATGCTGTAAAATATAAGAAGGGAGCATCTATAACTTGTCTGCCTTTATTGCGGATGAAATCATAAACAGCATGCAGGAAGGCAAGAATTATTTTTGAGGACAGAGAACAAGTGTAGTTTGGGGTGATGTTGGGCCCCAGAATATTGGATAAGTATAAGAAGGCGTGTGGGCGTGCGGAACCTATATCAAGAAGGGTGAGTGGGTTGAAGGCATGCAAGGAAGGGTTCTAGCAAGGTTTAGCAGAACACGTGGTGCACGCATAAGACAAGATGGTGCCAGGACTTAGCCATATCCAGAGTTATAGATAGCACATGAGGAAAGTGTGACCTGTCTACCATACAGAGTGGATAAGGTGCCATCCTGACAGCTATAGGATCAAGAATGGAATATTCCATGCATGCGATGGAAGGTTCCAGAAGAACATCATTTCACAGAGTGGAGATCTTGAATCAAATGAGGAATGCTCCATTAGAGGACCACTTAGAAACTTGGAAACTAATCTATTACTTATAAGGCATGACAGTGAAGGAAAAAAAGCTATATATAGACGTGTGCAGGTAAAAGAAGGCATAAGGGTATACTAGAGAAGAGATGTAGAGAGAGTAAGTGCTAGAAAAGAGGAAAAACTCTACAGAAATACTATGGAGGATTCTATGGGTTGGGTTTAGATAAAATATAGGAGTGATGGCATATTTAGAGGGATGGGTCTGTACTTATCCCTGTAATTTTAAGGACATAGTGCAGTTTTTGATGCATGACCTTGCTCTGTATTGTTATACAGGGTTGTTATGACCTCAATGAATGTAATGTGTTTACTGGACTCATCAACATGAATATAAGGTTTTTTCCTAAAGCATATTTGTGTTCATGAGCATAATCCTAGTGCATTTCCTTTATGTATGAATCAAGTTTATATGTTTTTTGTTATTTCTCTTTTGTGTGTGTAATGAGATGATAATTCATCCTAAGTTCTAAAAGAATAATGCATGGTTATTTTTCATTCTTTTACACTTAAGTGTCTATCATAGATGATCTATTATCATAAGAATCACATAAAGGAGGGTCTCAGTGCCCACACGTGCCTCAGGTGAGCACATAATGCCTGTTGGGTGATAGGTCGATGCGCATGGGATTAGACTATTTATCTAAGGGTATAAAATGACTACACAGTGGGAAAAATGAGTAGGTTTATGAGTGATCTAGGTAGAGAGCACTAACAATCAGTAAAGTGGATCCTTTGGTATTTGAGAGGGACCATGGGAGAAACATTGTGTTTCAGTGGATCGAACACTACATTGCATGGCTATGTATATTTTTTACATGGTAGGATATTTAAAAAGTAGGAGGATCACAATAGGTTATGTATTTACGGTTGGTGATACAACGGTGAGTTGGGTTTCATGGTTACAAAATTTTGTGGATTTTTCAACCACATAGGTTGAGTATGTTTCTACCACATAAGCAAGAAAGGAGATTATTTGGCTACAACAGTTTCTTGATGAGTTGGGGCATAAGCAGGAAGTTGGGAGACTACACAAATAGTTAGAATGTTATTCATTTAATGAAGAAATCCACTTTCCACTCTAGGACAAAGCACATTCAGCTGAGATATCATTTCATAAGGGAAGCTTCAGAAGAAGATAAGTTAAAGCTGGAAAATATTCATACCAGTTGGAATCATATGGATATGATGACCAAGGTAGTCACAAAGGAGGATTTGAATTTGTGTTCGATTTTAATTGGTCTTCATGGATGATAATGAAGGGTTGAGAACTTTTCTCAGTTGAAACAGTCTCCAAGTGGGAGATTGTTGGGGTATGGAGCCTATTTTTGGTCTTCTGGAATCAACATTGAAGTGTTGGAGTTTGAACATTTAATTTTGGAGACTTTAGAATCATTATACAGTCGTCTTTTATTTTGTGTGTTGTGACGTTGTTGTTAAGTTGTTAACTGTGACAGTTTTTTCCAACCATGGGAAGTTTAAATATTATGACTTTCAAACTTCTTGGGTCGGCTTTAGAACTTCCTAAAAGGACTATAATCTTATAAATAGAGGTGTTAGGGGTGTCCAAATGTATCAAATCAAGAGTAATATTGAGTATCTTTAGATATCAATAGGTGATCAAGAGTGATCAAGATTGAACAATTGGGTGTTAATTGTGTCTTAGATGTGGTTTAACATCTTTGGGAATTCTATTGTGAGTTCATAACTAAGAGAAGACTGTAAGAGTTGTTTTACTCTTGTTGATAATAAAATTTGAGCAAGTTATTCGTGGACATATCCCACATTAGTTGAACCATTTTAAATCTTGTCTTGTCTTCTTCTGTGCATTATTTATGTATGTTGTTATATTTCTGAAAGTTCATTTATGCTAAATAATTTCCTACTACTGTGATTTGAGGAATTATTTCTGCATATTTATTCCCTAATTCCTAACATCAACTTCAAGTAGTAAAACCACTTCCAAACCGAATACTATGGAATATGGGGGTTCCCCTTTCGACATTCTTACTAACATTCTATAGGCCCACAATGCTGAAAATAGATTTAAATGTCAATCACGCTTGTTCTCCTTAATAGTTTTCAGTAGAATGGAATTTAACATCTTATTGGTTAACTTAGCTTGTCCATTAGCCTGAGGGTAATATAAAGAGGTTGTGTGGTGATCTATCTTGAATTTTTTACATAACTCATGTGCCTCTTCATTTCTAAACGACGTGCTATTATCAAAGATAATGACCTGTGGTACCCCATACCTAAAGATCATTTGGTTCAAGATGAACTTTGTAATTATAGACCTTAGAACGGTGGTAAGAGGAATTGCCTCAACCCACTTTGTGAAATATTATATCGCCGTAATTATAAAATTGTGGCCATTTGTTGATGAGGGAGATAATTTCCCTATCATATCTAAGCCCCACATGGAAAAGGGCCATGGTGTTGGAATTTTTTACAAATCTTGAGTAGGTATATGAATCTCATGAGAAAATTCCTGACACTTGTGGTAGTTGTGTACATACTCTACTGCATCATGTTATATGGTGGGCCAAAAATATCCCATCCAATGTATCTTTCTAGCAATTGCATTTCCTCCAAAAACTCCATTTTAGGCTCCATAGAGGATCTTTTCAGACTCTTCCTCATTAACACACCTTAGCAACATTTCGTCAAAAGCTCTGCGATAGAGAAATTTTTCTATAATTACACACTTGTGACTATGATGCATAGCCATTTTATCTATTTTTAAGTTTCTCCCTCATTGTATGTGTGGTCCATAGTAAAATTGAAAAAATCTAAATACCACAGACACACAATAATAGGAGATCTTATTTCTGTGTAGTATTACACTTGTTGGGGAAACTTAGGTTTGCTAACTCCCCACCATCCAATGATTTTTCTTCCAACAAATTGGAAATGATTTGCCCCTTGATGAACTTTTGGTTCATATAGGTTAACTTGAATTCTCCCATTAAGTTTATGAAGCATTCAACTTTCTTGGACAAAGAACCCTCTGTTAGGAATTTCCAAGGTAATTTGTTTTAACAATAACTCACATTTCTTGGTTAAGCATGTAATGTCTAAATTTTTTTATTGTAAATACTATTGCACTGAATTCCTTTCCGTCATGCGTATAACGCATCTCATACTCTAGCAATGTATGACTGAAGAAGTAAATTGTACATTCACACCTATCATTATCTTGTTATGTTAATATGCAGGCTAAAGAGACGTCCATTTCTCGAGAATATAAAATGAGGGGGTGATCTGATTTGGGAGGTATGAGCATCGGAGGCGATAGAAGGAATCATTTGACTGATTCAAATGCCTCATGACACTCATCCGTCTAGATGTTGCAGCAATCCTTCTTTAAAAAATTATTTATCAAATGAATAGCAAAGATTAAATCAGGTATAAACCAAAATATTGCACCAAGATTTCTGAGAAAGGACCTAATGCCTGACTCATCTGATGGTGGGGTCATTTCTAGAACTTAATGTATTTTTTCCAGATCTACATCAATCCCTCGTGAAGAGATGATGTAACCCAAAAAATTCCCTCCCATCACTCAAAATATGCACTTTTCTAGATTTAGTGTGACACCATATTGAATGAGACGATAGAGGAAGATGTGAAGCACCTCAGGGTGATCGCAATGCTTTTTGGCCTTAGCCAAAAGTTTTTCAACATACAACTCCACAATCTTGTGAATAAGATCATGGAATATATAGGTCATTGCTTGTTGATAGGTAGCACCAGCATTCTTAAGACCAAATAGTATGACCTCGTAGTAGTAAGTATCCCAAGGAGTAGTGAAGGTGGTCTTTATTTGATCCTCCTTAAAGATCCTAATCTGATTATATCCTGAGAAACCATCCATGAGTAACAACATCTCATATCTAGTTATTGCATCCATGATGACATCGATGGAAGGTAACGAGAAATCATCCTTGGGACACACTTTGTTTATGTCTCAAAAATCAATGCATATTCGAATCTTCCCATTTTTTTAGAATGGGGACTATGTTTGATACCCACATTAAATAATTTATAGGTTTGATGAAACCCACCTAAATGAGTTTTACAACCTCTTCTTTGACCATCAGAGCTACTTTTGGCTTCGTATTTATCAAATTTTATTTGATGGGCTTGGCATCAAGTTTGGTTACGATATTGTGGAATGCGACATGGGGAGTGATTCCCGTCATCTATTTATAACTGAAACTGAAGGATTTTGGATGTTCCTTGAGAACCTATGTATGAACTTCTAATTCTTCCATATTTAAATAAGAACCAAGTTTAAATATCTTAGGGTCTTCCTCCATCCTGATATTTATATCAATGGTTCCATTGATTAAAGAGACATTTCCTTCTTCAAATTTGGGTGGGGCTAGAGGTATCTCTAGTTCTCCTTCCTCCTCTACTTCATAGATCTCAAGGCATTCTGATTAGGAAGGACCCATCCCATGATCTCCAAAATAAGAGGAAGAGTGAGGTATGAGAGTGAAACCTCTCTTATGATACACGGGATTAAGATCAGTGTGCATGTTAAGGTAACCTAGTATAACTTTATCATTTTCTGTGCAATCTAAGGTGGAAGGATCGTTCTCAGTCTCAGTGTACAATAAAATTTGATTGGTAGGCACTTTTCAAACTAGGGGTTTGGATCGTATTGAAACAATGAATTCAGAATCTTCCAAATCCCCACTTGGACAAAAGTGAGAAGTGGAAGTAGCCATAGAATCACCTAAAAGGTTTTGTTTGCATGGGAGAGGCTCAATGGATATGAAATCAAAACCTTTTCTTAGGTTAAGTACGAAAATATTATAGAGATGTAGGTGCTCCACTCTAGTCTACTAAACTTATAGAACTTGGTTAGTGACTAGTTGGGAATCACCCAAAACTCTAATGTTGCAAACACCTATTTTATTGGCTACAATGAGACCAATAAGAAGGGCCTCGTACTTGCCACCATTTTTCATGCATTCAAAATTGAGCTTAAAGGAAAAAGGCATAGCCTTCCCTTCCAGGGAAGTGAGGACCACACCTGCCCCAGTACCAAAATGAAACTTTGCTCCATCATAGTTGAGCATCCAATAGTTACTAGGATAATTTCTAGTACCTTCTTCCTCCACTTTCGATACCTCAACCATGAACATTTCTTCGACCGTAAGAAATTCAAGTCTTAGAGCATGTCCTTTTCCCAAGGAGTCAAAAGGAAGGAGAATAGGTAAATCATTCTCAAATAACTCAACAATATTAGCCATGGTTTTCATTGATAGTGTCTCAATAACAGTAGTTTCATATTTAGTCACGAAAACCCCCTTAATTAAAATGGTGTTTTCTAGTTCCTTAGTGAAGACCAACTTAGACTATGGCATAGTATACTAAGGTTTTTTCACTTGATTGGTGGGGAGTTAAAACTCGGTATGGACCCTAGAATTATTCTTTAAGTTGGCTAGGTGAATATCAAAAGGTTTGGGTCACCCTGAGTGATAAAGACCTTTCTCAAATGTAGGAATCTGACTTCCTAGAATAGTGTGGAAGGTATTTCCTTCATCCAATGGATCCAAGGTTGGCCAAGAATCATATCATAGTTTGTTTCCCTATCTATAATATAAAACTCAGTTAGAACTGTCTTAGTAGGCCCAATAGTAACCGGAAGTACTATAGTCCCAATGGATGTTTCTTTGAGATTGTTGTAGCCTCTCAACATATTTCTAGTTGAGGAATAGTTAGTTTCCCCATAGCCTAACTTTTGGAGGAATGAAAAGGGGACAATATTAATATCTACTCCATCATCAATCATTGCATGATTAACGTAATTATTATAGATTCATACCTATAAATAAAATTTTGGGTCACCTCTACATGTTAGCTCAGTATTGGTAGGAATCTTACTGATGTCAAAGAAAAATTCAACATCTTTTTCAGGATTCCAGGAGGATAGATGCCAAATTCTATGTGGTTGAATTTTTCCTCTGGTGAAGGGGTAACATTAATAAAGTGACCAAGACCCAATGCTTCTAACAAAGAAACTTGATGATTGAGATATTTCTTCAACAAATCCAAGAAGGAGATGTGAGAAAAGTTCTTGGTTAAATCCGTGATTAGATCATATGCCCCTACCATCCTTGGAATTATTGGAGTGTCATTCAACATAAATGGGTAGATGGGAATAGGATGTGTTGAATAATCATGAGTTCTTATAGCTGTGTTAATTTGAGGTTTAGTTTCTAGCTTAATTAGGCCCACAATTTTAGTTTTTTGTCGACTGTCTAATGGAGGTGCTACCAGTGAGTTTAAAGAAGTGGAAGCTTCGTGGTCATTTTTTCCCACTGGGTTACCCTTGTTTGTATGATGGGGGTTTAATTTCCCATTATTAGGATACGTAGAATGAGGATTGCTAAAAATCCTAAGAGGGATGTTTTAGGGGGCAACTAGGCCCATGTTAGCATTTTGTGTTGTACCATAGGATTTACCAAAAAACATCTCGATTAAGAGTTGCCTTTGGTCCTCTAGTAGGTGTTCTATGAACTTGTTATAGTCACAGAAATTTATGGCATCATGCTCTCAAACCTATGGAATCCACAATAAAGGTTAGGATCATATTCCAGAGCTCTTTGATTTGTTTTGTTTACGGTCTAAAGTTCCAGTTGTTATTTAACTATTGGTTATTGAAGTTAAATTTTGGAGGCCTTTACCTTGGTTTTGATATTGATTTTGATACCCATTTGGGTGTTGATTAGGTTCTTACACCTAAGATTGTTATAGAGGTGGAGAACAATTAAAATCCATTATGTTTATTGAAGGAGTGAAGTTGTTACTCCTTTGGTTATTTCCATTTCGCATTGTTATTGACATTATTTGTGCTTGAAGTGTTAACAACATTTGACTTTTTGGCTTGATCTATAACCGTCATCCATGTTTTAACACCATGGCTCTTATTGAGGACCTTAGGTCCTTTTTTATTGTTGGAATTTTTGGGGTAATTCAAATTACCCTGGAAGGGAGTGATCAATCTCACATTTGAAATGTGGGTCTTTCAACCACTATCTATTACTGCTTGATCTATGCAGAGAGCACCCTCTAGTACCTCCTCGTAGCTCCTAAGGGGGGAATTTTGGACTTCTTCCTTTGTTTCTTGGTTAATGGAATGTAGGAATAGATCTCAAAGCTTTGTCTAATCCATATTGGGAGCACTTTCCTAAGAGTAGAGGACCTTTCAACCTCATTGAATGAAGTGGTTAGTATATTTGTTGAGTTATTGATTTATGTGGAGGAATTCCCTTATTCTCATTCTTAGCAACTTGTTCATGTAAAATTCCTTAATGAACTTGGATACAAGTCACTTAAAGGAGTGTATTAAGGCTTCAGGTATCTTGTAATACCAATCAAGAATGATTCCTTCTTCATTCATAGGGAAGATTTTTGCTACAACCACATCCCATGGGAGCATCTCTCAAATGGAAGTTACATACGCTTTGATATGCACATTTGGATCTCCATCCCCTTGAAAATTTGGTAATTCCATAAGTGGTCATTAAAGCGTAATACTTCATATAGTAAATTCCAAGGGATCCTTAATATATTCAACATACATGCCCAATGGTTAGGACTCTACTATTGATGACCCTTGATGGGGAGGTGGAGTAGGCATAGGAGGTTATTATGGTACAACGTAAACATTTGTAGAGGCATAAGTGATCCCCTGTGAATGAGCATATGAACCAGGAAAAGAATACATATCCCCTTGTAGAGATTTGTAATACATGTGTACATATGAGGGAACATTAATTTGTTACAAAGTGGGAGGAAAAAAAACTAGGGAATGTCATATTTCCAATTAGGACTGCATTCAAGAATGTACTTTTGATTGGTGCCTGTTGTGGGTATATGTACAAGGTGTGAGGAGGCATACCTAAAGTTCTCGATCTAACGAGAATATCTCATGGGCTTGGAATGCCCATGTAAACTAGAGGAGGTGATGGCAAAGAAGGAAAATAACCTGGATTTTGGGTATTTTAAGGGATTTTTCCTTTCCCAACAAAATTTGAAGTATGAGACAACTAGAAAAGTTCCAACTCCCTAACCTTGTCTACCAACATAGAAATTACATCACCTAAAGGTGGTGTTGTATTTTATCTGGGTGCATTTTGTACCTTGTTGGGAGGAAGAGGTACATGATGTCTAGCTATAAATTACTTGTTTAGGCCATATGTTTTTTGTTGGGGGAGGGGTAGAGTATTGTTTTTAGACATCAACATACCCTTGCATCCTTTCCAAGGACTAGTCCATGGAATTAAAACATTCTTGGATTTGGGTGAAACACGTTATGATTTAATCATGAGAAGAGAGGTAGGAAGTGAAGGGATCATAATACATGTTGATCTGACGTATGGACAAGACCCATGTACTGAAAACTTGTTCTCCATTGAATATCATATTGTTTGAATTGGAGAATTCAGGTTGACCAATTTCCTTGATCCTAACATACAATCCATTTTTGGCACCTTGAGGAAGAGGAGTGTATGGTTCAGGTAGATTGTAAGAATAATCGTCATCCCACCCTGACAATAAGGATGACTGTGGTATGCTGATTTGGTGATAATAAGCCTCTAGACCAAGAATGGTCATGTCATAATCATGTCCCAACATATTTTAAGGAAATATAAATACCCGTAGAATAATGGGAGAAGGATAATATGGATGAAAGAAATGGAAATAAAAAGATATTAGCTCTTCACATCGGGTTCACCAATTTGTATGAATTAAAATCAGCATGTGACCTTCACTTGTAGTTAACCTCCCAAGTTCATGCCGGGACAACCAATGTAGAATGATTGGATGGCTATGGGTAACGAAATTTAAAAAATATGTGATATGTGGAAGAAAATATGTGGAAATGGGATGATCAAGATATCAAGGAAAAATAATGTCCTCAACGAGCAATATCATGATTTGTTTGTCAATGGAAAGAAAGGACCTTTTAACCTGAATGGATCTAATGGATGGGTAAAAAAGAATAGCCACACGAAGACTCCAATAAATTTCAAGCTCCACGGAAATCCTGTATAATGGTTGTGGGATACATGGAAAAACAACAAGTGCCTCGTAAATATTTCTAGAAAAGGTCATGGAATAAGCGAGAGAAACGCGGTTCTACTATATATGTGGGATGTTAGCTATTTCAGTATAGAATGTGAGGGATCAATGAGGTTATTTGTTTAGAATTTTCAGTTGTCTAATGATATCTGGTGGAAGTGGGGATGTTCTAAAGACTAGTGTATGTAGTCTGGTGTCTGATTCTAATTAGTTTTCGGGCCCATTTGGTTAGGGGACCGTTGGATCATAACCGTAAAATATCTATATTCATGGTCCTTGTATGGTCATATGTGATTGATCTAGACTCTATTGTCGGGGGAAGTCTAATATTCATAAGCCTTGTCGACCTCGATGTTTAAAATTTTGAGTTATCTAATGCAATCAGAGTACCGTGATGGTGTTTTGAGGACAAGCATACGAATTCTAGTATCTATCTCTGTGAGAATTTCAGGCTCGATTGGTTGGGGGACCTGTGGATCACTACCATATGTTTGTTCTTGCTATGGTCTAGGAATAGCCATGTATGCATTTAGTCTATTGAAATAAATAACAAGCTAATATGAGTAAATAAAAGCTACACTATGTTCTTTGTATTTTTGATATAAGATAAATAAAGCAATACAAAGAAATTAATCTAATTAAAAAAAAATTATTTTCTGGAATAACAGTGCGTACAAAAGAAATGAAGAAATAAATTGCTTCTAATCCTAGTTAAAAAATCATATACAAATAAATAGCCAGATGTAGCTATTTATCTATGCAACAGTATACTAAATCTATTCTAATATAAATGAAACTTTTTCTAATTAATAATTTTGGATTAAATCCTGAAACACACCTCAGAGTCACGAGAAGAATTAGAAGCTTCTCAAAATATTTTCTTCCCCTGAAACTTCCCCAGTGGAATTTAAGAGGGATTTAACAAAGACAAATTTGAATCAAATTTTGAATTCTTAAAACTATTTAAAAGCTTCTTCCAGAATCACTTCCCTTGCGAATCTAAAGAGATAGGAAAGGGAGCTATCTATTCTAAGAAAAAATTACAGAAGAAACTGATCTAACTATTTGCAACAAATAAAATGTTTTCTTCTACTCTATTTGATAAGTGTGCATACGCTTAGAAATAAATGAATAAACTCAATAACAACCCTAAACTTGGAATTACATTGCAGAGGAAATGCCAGTTGTGGTATCACTTTGTCCCCTCAATTTTCTTTACCAATATTTTGTGTCCACTTGAGTCCAGGGAACTGGGAATGCAGAGGAAGCAACAAGAAGAAAGTGTTAGAGAAATGACATCTTGATGGCAATTTGGTTATAATGCAGGCAGAAGAAAGACAACGCAAGAGAAAGGAGCTTGGTTGTGCAATTCCTAGCAAGATTGTGGCATCTCAACTAAGCAAGATACACAAATAATCTCCAACCATTTTCTTTAGAAGAAGTGATGATTTTATAGAAGTTTGGCCGGGCAATGCTCTAGCACACTTGGCAGCCATGGGGTGCAAAATCACAACATGAAGGGGTAGTTAAACACTCAATCAACATTTAGAAGTGGAAGAGGATGTGAACATTAATCAATCAGGAAACAAATCAACTAAATTGACTCACAAACATGCGCTAAAAGTGAACTGGATTGAATTAACACGTGTCTAATTCATGCCTAAGAAGTCTCAACCAATTCACATGAAACCACCGCTATGTGCAAAGTGGCAGTTACACAACTGTCACCTAGGTAGGGAAGCAATTTTTTAACTAAAGGCCAAAACCTAAGGAAAACAATGCAGAAAGCTACAGAAAAGTAGGAAATGGATAAGTAAGGTAAACTAGGCTACAAATATGTACTGCAAAGAGCTAAAGGGGATCGAACACTTTTAGAAAATACATGAATCATCATTGGGGGTTTTGAACCATTTCTAACAATCTAGCACATGAAAATTTGGGTGGGTACAGGTACTCATGTCCCTAATGAGTGGTAGTTTCTGAGATGCTCGAAATATGTAATAATCAATACAAAGTTAGGTCACATATCATTTAGTATCCAAAAGTAAAGTGGTCATTCCAGAAAATCAAATAACAAGAGTGTGGGAAAGATAAAAATCAATGAAAGAGTAAACTAAGTTTTGTTAATGTCTAGTCTTCTTGCTTATGAATCATGTATAAATTGAAATACTTAGAGGCATGATGTATGTAGAAAGTTTGTGATTGTATTACTATATTTACCCCCACTTTATGTTAGTGAATTAATATTCAGTAGCATAAAGTAGATAAGAAGATCATACCTTATGGAGAGATGAAGAGAGTTGTAACCAATAGTGTGTCGAAAGAGGGTTGTATTTGATATTGTGCCGAATGTAGATAGTAGAATGTGGATCGTGGAATCTAGAGAAGGATACGGATCCTAGGGGTGACCTTTTCATGTGAAGTGGAAGTGATATTATATTTTTCAAAGCATCATTTTGCTTGATATTATTCCTTGTTCCATTATGTGTGCTTCCCTTTTTGTTAGAGTAAGATTGGACCTACAAAATAAAATAAGTGTAGTCAATGCTCATGATAAATGAAACTAAACTTTAACTTTGTACATGTAAAAATAGAAATGTATAATGAAAAACAAGTTAATAAATGGTATAGTACGCCTATGTGCCATGAGAGAAGAGATATAATTTTTCAGGTATGTTTCTTTCCTTAGATATGGTTGGAATAATACTAAGTATTTGGGCATCCTATTTCCAAACTTCATATTTTAGTTTCCTACCAGTAAACATAAGATTTAAGCATCCAATCTCTAAACTTCAGATTTTGGCATCCTGCCACTAAAGAAAGAGTATTGTGAGAGCAATCAACATTTCTCTCCAACCCTCAATGATTCTTCATGGATAATTTCCACTACATATGGTCACAAACTCAATAGAAAATGGTCATTGATCCATATGAAATAATTATTTTTATTGCGTGAAGTGTGTAACATCCCATTGATAGTAACTTGTAACCAGGTTTGTGTTGTTGGAAGTTAAAAAAAATTATGAATGAGAACCTTATCATTTTTAATTTAATTATTTCTGCACCATAGCAAGAGTAGCCAAGTAGGACACTAACGCTCATTGGTCCTGTTTGTGTTGGGAACTTTTGTCCTTGACTAAGTTTAGGCCAATTCTGATTCACAACATGTTTCTTATCTTCTATGTACCTTGATTTTTTTGTGTATCATTTGTATTTTGTCTTTAAACTATTGAGAGGGTGAAATAATCATCTGATTATTTCCCCCACTCATTTGGCGTGTAAGAGATGGAAAAAGAAAAATTTGGCCTAAAAAATGAAAGCTAAAACTAATTTGCACTTATAAAATGGAAATCTTGAAAAGGTAATGGGGAATACTCATGGTAGCAACCATGGAATATGAAAACAATGGTAAAAGGCTTGCCAAAATTATTAGTGAGAAATAAGTATACATGGTGTAATAGAAATAAGTCACAACATGCAGTAACATTACAAAAGACAGAGTGAGTAGTTGGTTGAATACATGGGAAACCACTTATGATGTCACAAGAAAATTGAATCCTTCAAGGTAATACAAGAAAACAAGAAATTAACATAGTGAATATCACTTAAACAATGACAATCAAGACATAAGAAAGGAAGAAAAGATATAAGTAAATCAGAGAACCATGATCATAAGTAGGTCTAGGATTAAAATGCTACACATGAAGCACCCGTTAGAATGTTGGAAAAATTAATAGTATGCAACAATTTATACAACTAAAAATAGGAATTAAATTAGTATAATTTGCAATGAATTGACCTGAATATAGAATAATAGGAAAGATATATGCCCCCAGTAGACTCGATGGAACTAGTATGGTATAGTGCCAAACATCATACATCATGTAGAAACATGTAAGTGATCGACATTCACCACAAAAATAACCATGTGAACATGCATGTGTGTATAAAAAAATTGATGAAGCATACTATGAACCCAAGTAATATGATAAGTAGTGTGCAATATAGAATAGAATGAGCAAGTAAGGATACATCCAATCAATATCTAAGCTAGTAATTTTTACTATTTAGAGATATGTGAATATGACATAGAACAACTATGAGAGGGGAGAAATGTTGTACCCCAGTGTATGTGTTCAAAGTGAGGTCCATGTAATTAAATGTGCCCTCAAAAGTCATGTTTGAACCTAGCACAAGAGTGCTTCATCGGGTGGTGAGGGGGTATACTATGCTCCCAAATGTTTATACCATGGTGATCTAAGTGATGTCATTGAAGGAATCATCTAATTAAAAAACATAGCCAATGGGATTTGGATTAGAGGTGATGAGCCTTAACAATTCTCATTCTAAACCCCATTTTGTATCATCGTTTTGTATTAAACTAATATTATCATTATTGTGAATGATACTCTTGTATACTTATAGAGAAATTTTTGTGCATAAATCTTATTCATTTTCATATTTCATATGTTTCTTTAGATGGGTTAATATAAATTTATTTTTGTTCTAACAAGTGTGAGTGAAAGATATTTTATAAGCCTAACGTAGGACTCATAAAAGCTTAGTGTATGACTCACATAAATCTTAGCGGATGACTCACATAAAACCCAACACAGGACTCACAATGTAGCGCAAGACTCATAATGAAGTGCATGACTAACATTATGGAATGCAAAACTCACACAGTGCAATAAGGAACTTATCCAGTCAGCACATGAGTTGCGTAATTCAAGGAGCGCTTAATCAGCACATGACTTGCACAACTAGTGAAACTCCTAATTAGCATCATTTTATTCAAAAACTTGAATTATGTGGATGGAAATTGTCTTTTCAACATATATATTAAACAAGAGTAAACTGAAAGCCACTACTATGCAAAGAACTCAAGTACTTGAGTTGTTTTAACTCCAGTTACCTCCAAAGTATCAATTGGCATTATTAATAAGGACTCTAATCACATTTAAAAGGATAAATATAATCAATAAGCTATTTTTAATTGTTAATTTGACGTTGTGACTCCTAGTTACATTGTTGTTCTCATACATATTTGTTATTTAACTATTTAGATAACTATTGCATTATTGTTATAATAACAAGTCATCTTGAAGAGGGAATTTATCTCACATGTTATAACTGGTGTATGCATTAGGATTAGAAAAACTATCATTCTTGGAAGGAAAGTATTATATTAAACTATTGATCAATAAAGAAAATGATTATGAGTTCAATTTTGTTTTTGTAATTTAAATGTTTCCACCTGATCAAAGGGAAGGAGAAAGGTCCACTCCTCCCCAATGTGAGGGTAAGTATTAGATGTTTGTTTAATTTTTTTTATTACTTAGTAGTTCATTACTTTCAAGTCTTACAGCATTTCCAACATTTAATATTTTTATTTTGTTTCAATATGCTTTAATTATTTTAATTCATAGATTTAGGAGTCTCTGTTTTATTTCATCAATATTTTCTCAGATAGAACAAGTCCTTAGGATTAGTAGTTGGTTAAAAAATTTAATTAATTTAGATACATGTTTATTACAATGTCAACCATGCTTTGTTGCAAACATCCTTGGTCACTTCCTTGGTATTGAGAATTATTGAATGATTAAAGTATGAGTATCAACGACACTCATCACTTTTTGACACAATTTTCAAGGATTTATAAAGGTGTTATCAAAGATCAAGTTACTCACTTTTTTTCTTTCTGATAACTTGAAAATTTTCCATTTAGAATTTCCTTTTCCATATAGAATTTCCTTTTCCATACTCTTTCTTTTGAATATAAAAATTAGTGTAGTGACAACAAGTCCCTTTTCTATCATTTTGGAGTATGTGGAACATGATAATCAATTAATTACTTATAGTTGGGAAATTGTTATTAAAAAAAATAGTATTTTATGTTTAGACCTAGAGATCATATAGGTAGGTTTGTAAGAGTAAACTTAAATAACCCCCCTCAAAATATACCCATGGAACAACTCGATCAACAAGGAAGGATGGTGGATGGAGTCGAAAATCCTAATCAATAAAGTAATAGTAATCCACCAATGGGAATGACATTCACTTATCCCATATAATTGGATCCAAATGACCAAGCACCTATGAAGAATAGATCCATCTCAATTTTACCAAATTTCACAGGACTAATCTCAAAAGTTCCTGGTCAAATTTTGTTTGAATTCAAAGTGTTATGTCAAACCTATAATTATACCTCTGAGACACAAAAGTTGAATTTGTTTCCTTCAACCTTAAAAGATACAACCATGATATGGTTCATGGGCCTTTTATGTCATTAAAGTAGCACACCGGGATTATGCATTACAAATCCCTAATTTTTACTAACATGGGATTGTCTCCAAGTTATGGGACTTGCTGCTTGAGACAGACTTATGGATAAGGCTACCTTCCTCTACCTAATCTAATGCTAAAACTACCCCTAAGAAAGTAAATGTAACTATCTAATCCTAAACTAACCATTTCAAGGGACCAAGGAGAGAGATATAAGGTTAGAAAGATGCATGGAAGGTAAATCCTAAGATAACATGTGGTGATATCACCAAAAAAGGGTGAAGATTATCTAGTGAAGGGATTGGAGAAGGAAATCGAGAAGGGAGAGGCCAAACATAAGTGAAAAAACCCAAAGATTCATTCACATTCTTTTCTCCATAAAACACAACAAAATAAGATTGTAAAGGATAAATACATACACAACATAATTCTTGGAGTAAAAGATAGGCAAGGTTACAGATAAAAACAAGCTAGGATAGACAAATGTGTCACAAAACTAGCTTTATTGCAATAGGAATATACACAGTCAATTATAATTATAAAGGAAGGAATAAGAACACATTTCCAAGCCAAAAATGAAGGTTTGAAAGCTCACAACTATTTAGAAACCATTTTTACATAGTTCCTTTGTAGATTTGGAGCATCCTGCTTTCAATAATAAAAATATTTTACAATATATAGCTCTGAGAGAAAGAGAAGAAGAGAGAGAAGAGGGAAAAGAGAGGGGCACGACTTTTGAACTTTCAACCACCAACATTCCTATTCCTATGTTGAATTTACGTGTAAAGCACATGGGAACCCTGCAAGGCCATTACTATGTCTATTTTTTCCCACATAAGGAAATGAAGCTATGCTTCATCAATTCTAGAGGTTGAGCTATCTAATTTGATCATTTGTGTGCCCCGGATTTCTTTTGTTTCCCTTTAAATCTGTGTTTACCATTTTGACCCACTAAACACCACTGAAATCATATTTTTATGATTCCAAGTTGAAGGGCTCAAGGATATCTTTCCAAGAATATATTTTTTTCTAATTTGGAGATCTGAGTCGAAAGTTATGGTTATTTGAATATTTTTGTGTTGAGAAACATAAGAACTTGACATGTGGCATCCTCTTATTAACTTAGGGATTTTCCTCTGCCAACGTGTGCACTGCTTCACCTTTTTCCATGTGTCATTATTTCATTTTCTGAAATATCAGATCTTTTCTTCCTTTTCTTTATTTTACTTCCTTCTTTATGCTTTGTCCTTTTTGAGTGGGTCTTCCTTCTTAAAAAATGGGATTATAAGACAATGTCATGTTTCTTCATAGTATCATACTATCCTTTTCTCTTTTCTACTCATTTAGAAATGTTAACCAATAGACTATTGTCACATGTCTTTGTAATTCACCTTCTGACTAGTCCCTAACTAAGCACTGCAAAGTGTAATCCAATGAGAAGGCTCCACGCACCTCATAGTGTCATTCCTTTTGATAGCTCTCTCTGACTACTATGAAGCATGACTAATGAGGAAGCCCCACGTATGGAACATGTTTTACTTCCATTTGTTATGCCTTTACATCAAAACTTCTTACTTGGGTGGACTTAAACTATTGTCTCTATAGAATGCTTCCATGTATCCTCTTATTGACCTTTCTCACTTTGTCTTCACTTTGGATCCAAAATACTCTCAACCTTAGTTGATTCCTTGAGCTTGAGGTCTGCGAACCCAAATGGATTTTAGGAGAGCCAGAATCCCTCCATGTAGTTAGCTATCTAATGCTTGACATTGAATTTGACAACCAAATGAACGTCATTCATCTGTTTGAAGTGGCCCTTCAATGAATTTGCTAATTCTTCCGCATATGTTTGAAATCCAACAACTGGTGATTGTTGAAGGGATAATTTGACTTTAAACGTATCATGCCTCTTAAAATGGATAAGTCTTTTTTTAAGCTTGTTAGATCTGAAATAACTTGAGGGGGTAATTTTGGATAATATGGCCTAACCCCCAAATCTATCCATACATGGGAAGAGATGGAAACAATTTTTTTGGACAAGTACCAATATTATTGTAGGTTTATGGACTGTAGGGAAGAAATTTTCAAGATACAATAGAAGGAGGATGAGAGTGTAGAAGACTATTTAGATCGATTCATTTTCCTTCTCATGATGTGTGGTACCAGTCTTGACATTACACTTTTGAAAACAATATTTCTTAAAGGATTGGAAGAAAAAACTTAGGAAGCTTTCAATTTAATGGTAAAAGGAGACATGAACAAGTTAGAATTTGCATACATCATTGATCTCTATATAAATTATTCCCAAACTCACCCAAATCTTCACAAACATAAATGAAATATTGTCAATAGAAATATGTATAAACTAAGAAAATAAATTGAAGAGTTAATAATGGATCGCTTAGTTCATATTAACACATTGGTGGATATCGAAAAAGCTAAGAACACAAATTCATTGTTCATATATTGTCCAAGATTCAAGGATAAGTATGGGATTAAGAATTTTCAGTTAGATAAAACAAATATTTGCCTTGTTTGTGATTTGAAACATGCAACTAACCAATGTGGATTGTTACCCTTATTTAAAATTCATTTAAAACTCCCTTAAGTCCAGAGGCTAAAAAAGGTGTTTCAAATGTTTATAGTGACAATATGGGAGATTTTACTGACTTTATTAGTGATTGTAATATGGTTGATATTGGTTTGAGAGATGGGAAATTTACTTGGTCAAACAAGCAGGTGGGGGAAGATCTTATTCAAATTAAGTTGGATATGTTTCTAATAATTCTTCTTGGTTTTTGGTGTTATGTGGGTTTTTAACTGTTTTTCCCAGAATTAGGTCAAACCATAGTCCTATTTGTCTTCAAACTGATAACAACTTTTATTTCAAAGGAATACCTTTCATATTTTTACAATGTGGTTATTACACCCTTTTATTAAGGAGGAGATTAAATCTTATTGGAAAATTAATGTTAAAGGTAATGTTATGTTCAAATTGTTGTCCAAATTGAAGAACGTCAAAGCTAGAATGAAAATTTGGAATAAGGAAACCTTTGGTAACATTTTTTCCCAAAAATAATAAATTTCTAAGGACTTAAAAAGGTTAGAGGAGGTGATGGAAAGTAGGGGTTTGGATCATGACTTGGGAATAAGGAGAAATTGCTTTTGGTTGAATAACATAACTTAGAAGCAAAAGAGGAAGCATATTGGAAACAAAATTCAAGAGTTAATTGGTTAAAGGAGGGGAGTAGGAATACTAAATTATTTCACTTGACAACTTCTATGTATAAACATGGTAACTCTATCTTAGAAATTTAGGATAGAAATGGGGTGAAATTGAAAAAATAGTTTGAGATTTCTGAAGAATTTATAAGTTTTTCTCTGATTTTTTTGCTACTGGAAGAGAGCCAAATTTAGTGAAGGAGAGAAACATAGATGATTTTTTCAAGCATGTTATTTCTCATCAAGAGAATGTTTAGTTGGTTAAAATTTCTTCTCCTCAAGAGATAAAATTTGTTGTTTTTGATTTGGAAGGAGAAAAATCTCCAAGGCTAGATGGTTTTCCTACTTTGTTTTTTCAAGAATTTTGGGACGTTGTTCATGAGGATGTTGAGGAATTTTTCCAATATTTTTTTATGAATGGGAATTTGTTGAAAGATATAAATAGTACTTTTATCTCTTGTTCCTAAGATTCATGGGGCTCGTAAAGTTGTTGACTACACACCCATAAGTCTATGTAACACTATTCTATAAAAGTATTACAAAGATAATCTCTTTCAGGATTAAAGATCTTTTGGAAGTTTTTCCATCTCCAAATCAGGGTGATTTTGTGGAAGGTAGATAGATTCTTGATAGTTTCAATACTATTCATGAAACTATGTATTCGGTGGATGTCTCTAAATGAGAGGGTATTCTGTTAAAAATTGATATGAATAAGGCATATGATAGGGTGTCATGGAGATTACTGAGAATAATTTTGGAAAGGTTGGGATTTAATTTTCATTTTATAGATCTCATAATGGAATGCATTTCAACTCTAAAATACTCTATCCTTATTATTGAAAAATATGAAGGTTATTTTTCTTTTGGGAGGGCTTTGAGACAAGGGGACACTTTGTCCCATTTTCTGTATATTATTGTTATGGAAACCTTAAGTATACTTTGTGTTGATCGAAGGAAAAGGAGGCTTCTTGATGGTATAATTATTTCAAATCGTCTGGATCCTATTACGCTTCAACAGTTTGTGGATGATACATTTTTATTGGGTAAGGCTACTGTTTCAGAAGCTATGACTTTCAAGGATATTCTTCAACATTTTGAAGAAGTCACAAGTCAAATTGTTAATTTTAGGAAAATATCTATTTTTTTAATGTTGATGAATAAATTCATAATAGAATTGTTTTTGTTTTGGAGTGTCCTATCATTTATTTTCTTTGTTCTTATTTGGGTATGCCCGTCTTTAAGGGGAGAATGGTCCTGGATAATTGGAACACTCTTGTTAGTAGATTTCAAAGAAAGATAGCTACTTGGAAAGGGACTCTACTTTCATATGATATAAAACTACAATTACTCCAAAGTTCCTTACAGAGTCTTCTGGTGTACCTCATGTAAATATTTAATATGCCTACAAAAATTAGAAATGTAATTGCTCAGATTCAGCATAGGTTTCTTTGGTAGAGAACTGAAACTAAGGAAAGGATTCCTCTTTTGGCCTGGGATAGGTTCACTCTTCCAAAGAGTGTGGGTGGTTTGGGTTTGAAGGATGTAAAAATTATGAATCTAGCTTTAATGGATAAATTTGGATGGAGGCTTATGCGGGATGATGGTTTATGGACTAAGACTTTAAAGGCTAAATATATGTTCCATGAGTAGGTTTCCTTTATTTCAAATGATATCCTCCCAGAAGGTTCATGCTTTTGGAATGGTTTGGGTAAATTTAGGAGTTTACTAATGAGAGGATGCAAATGGGAGATATAATATGGTAACTAGATTAATTTCTAGCATGAGTGGTGGCTCTCTGGTGAACCTCTTATGAACCAAGATCAATGGATACATTTATCTAATCACTTCATTTCTACTATGGAAACCCTTATAAAATATTATTGGGTTAAAATTAAGTGGCCTTGTTCTTGGAGACCTATTCAATGGGAGGGAGAAGATGTGGGTATAAAGGAGGAAATTCAAATTTTCAATATTAATCTAAGTGGTGTGCATATTCCCTAAATTCCTAAGTAGGATGCTCTTATTTTGGTAGGGACTAAGGATGGTGAGTACTCTGTTAGGACTAGCTATGTTGTTGCTCACAATGTCCCTCCTCTAAACCTTTACTAGAATTATCTCTAGGATAAAACTCTTATTCCAAAGGTGAATTTATTCTTGTGGCATGTTATTTAAAATAAATTTCTTACTGTTGATAACTTACATGGTAAAGGGATGATGATACCAAATAGGTGTATTCTATGTAAAGCTGACGGTGAAACTATTCAACATCTTTTTCTCCAATGTCCTTACTCTCAAAAATTTATTTTCAATTTTTTGAGATTATTTAAAATCTCTTGGGTCTTACCAGAGTATTTTGCTGACTGGTATGAATAATGGACTAGCCCTTTTTTTTATTTGTGTTTGTCAAAAGCTTAGAAGCTTGTGTTTCCTCATTTCAATGGGGAATATGGTTAGAAAGGAATAATAGGATTTTTCAAGAAAAACAAAAAAAGATCTATTAGAATGGGGAATGTAATTGTTGATGCTTTGATCAATAATCTTTCTATTATTATATTAAAATAACAAATAAGTATCCCTCATTATGAAATTGAAATCATTCATGATTTTCTAATTTGTAAGGATACTGTTGATCTGCATTTCTAGCTTCCTATCCAGATGAGTGCATGAGTAACCAAGAAACACTAACCAACATCGAGTATATAAGGGATTAGTACCTTGGAGATGATGACAAATGATATGGGCACAAATAAGATAGATGTATGATATAAATAAGCTAGATCTGCAAAACTGAAACAAATTAAATTAGATCACAATATGCAAGGGTTTCCCAGACAGTGTTGGTTCCAAGAGTATTTTAACTCCCTTGGAGGATGTCAACCCCCATGTCAAACAAGATAATAAAAAATTATAACTAGTGTAATGGAATATAACATGAAAAAGTAACTAAAATAACAAGGGAGCTTAGCTTGTGCTCTATTATGGAGATGAACCAGGAATCAAGATGGAAAGATAATGAACCATGGAAAAGGTTTCTTCCTTAAACTAGAAGAAATTAATTAAGCTCTTTCATCTCTTCTCTAGGCCTCGGTATCTCCAGGTATTTGGTCCTTTTTTTGAAATATGGGAAAAAAAACCCATATTTATAGCTTAAATGTGAGGTTAGATCTGGGGTTAACAGGTAACCGGGGTTGAGTAAAGTAACATGAGTTAGGAATATGATGTGATCACATGGGGACCATGGCTTGAATTATTATATGGAGTGGGGAGCATGATTAACATGGTGGGTAAGATAAAATGTTCCATTTTTAAAAAAAAGTGTCAAATGGGTGTATTAATAACCATGGATTAAATAATTTGTGATAGATGGGGATGATATCAAAATTTTGAATTATCAAATGGGTCTACATGGGGCCCATTTGATAATTAATCAAATAATATGAGTAAATAGATAGGATTTCATTTAATTTTATAAAAAGATAAGCGAGGATGAAAATTGGATGAATGTGAGATGACGGAGGGGTGCTATACCAAAAATAGGTGTCTACATTTTCCCCATTTTGTTGAGTGGTTTGCGATAGTAAACCATAAGACGAAAAAAAGGGTTAGATGAAAGATGTGTCTCAGGATGGATGAAGACGTGACCAAAGGCACAATGCCTCAGGAAAAAAAGGATCACAATAAATTAAAAAGGTATGGTGGTGACTCCAATATCACATCGGTAGAGGATAATTGCGGTCTCAACGGAGATAGACGACAAAATTCTATAGACCAGTGAGTGGGTGAATACCACTGCAGTATGGATGTAAACCAAGATGACCAATGGGTTATAGGAAAACATCAAAATATGTGCAACTAAATGTAAAAGATGTGTGTAATCCTTTATTTGTGAGGAATCATGTGAAAAATAATACATCCACAAAAAGGAAGAAGATGAAGATAAAGATGCCCCAGCACAGGGCACGAGAAGGATAAGAATTGAGTTATATGCATTGACTAGTACAAGGATGAAAATGTGCCCCAACATAAGACATAGATAGAATAATCATAAATGTGAACAAGATGAGCAGATAGGATAGAAAGGTGAGATAAAATTCCCTAAAAGGGTAATAAATATGATGGAAATCATCTTTTATATGAAATATGGTATAAGTGTTAGAAAATTAGAAGGTGAAGAAGACAAAGAAGTCTTGTTTCTTCGATAAATATGATAGAGATACTTTTGTGACAAAACAAAAGTAGAGCAAATATTCATGGAAGAGAACACGATTAGATAGGTGATGGCCGTTATGATATCTTCCAAGAAAAAAATGTAAAAAGAAGATGGGAAGAGATTCTTAGAAATGGATATGACGGTGTCCCTGTAAGAGGATTAACAAAGATAAAAGATGTTACAGGGTTCTTAAAAAGAGAAGAGGTCAATGTTGTAAAGAGAAGAACAAGAGCGATAATGAAAGGGATAGATGGTGATATATAAATGGAGAAACATTGGCATTGATCGTGAATGCCAAATGTGAGAGATGTTGAGAAAGAGAAAAGGTAATAGATAGGAGGATTGGTTGATTATGAGAAGAGCAAAAAATATTGAATATGAAGGTGACAGGGGTATGGAATAGAGGGACGAAGACGGAGGAGGAGAAAAGAAGGAATAAAATGGGAGGAAGAAGATAACCAAGAAGGATTATAAAGAAAGGGGGAAATGAAGAAGGAAAAATAAAGAAAAGACAAGAAAATAATAGATCAGAGGATGAAATTATGAAAAAGAGAGAGTTATTCAAGAAGAAAGTTGTGATGAAGGATGAAGAAAAGGAAAATAGAGAGGTAATAGAAAATGAAAGATATGATAGAGCAAAGAAAATTGAGGGAAACAGAACATAGTAAGGAAATCCAACGTAAAGAATATGGAACTGACCACATGTAAATGCATGTGGATGATGATATGATAAAGGAAATGGGATAACGCTGAAGAGTTAGGTTTTCTACAGGGAAGTAAGGAGGAAGTGTGAGGTAAAATGGGGAGAAGGACGATGTAGAGGAAGTGAGATAAGATGAAGATCATAAAGGAGGAGAAGAAAACAAAGAAAATTATACAGAAGGAGGGGAACCAAGAATGAAGATATTTGGTAAAGAGTGAGAAACACAAGGAATGTAAAGGGAAAATTGAGGGAAGGAATGGCATCGATTGGAAAAGAAACAAAGATGCATGAGAAGAGGATATGCTGATGATGAGAAAATAGAGAGAAGGTGTATGATGAATACAATAAAGAAATTGGCAAGGAAGAATGGAAGATAGAGAGGTGGCGAGGAAAAAGAAAGGAAGGGATAGGAAAGGCAATGCAAGTGAATGGATGTTAGGAGAAATCCACAAATAATGATCAGTAAGAAAAGATGGGACAAAATATGAGACAAGGCAGAAAGTAAACGAAGAATGGGAGGGGGAACGCTAATGAAGGGACGTTAGGAGAAGTCCTCTGATAAAGATTAGAGGACATAGAGGAAGGAATGAAGATAGAATTGAGGAGGTCAAAGAAAAGGATTCAAGCTGTGCAGAATAGGGATGAGTGATTTTTAGGAGAACTCCACCAATAATTCTAGCATGCGAATGGAAGATGACGAAAGAATTGGAAGATAAATGACAATGATGGGTAAACATGGGAGTAGATATGTGGGAGAAATCTAGAAAATGGAGTGGAAAGAGTAAAGAAAGGAGGGATAACGATGTGTAGGAAAATGAAAATGAGGAGAGGATGCATTGGATGAGAATGAATGAGAGATAAATGAAGAAACAAGACACGAAATGAATGGAGAAGCAATGGTTAAGTAATATTACCCAGCGGCAGATGATGGAGATGAAAAAGGGGCCAGTAGGAAGTGGTATTTGTGAGAATGAACGAGGAGGTGAGAGGATGTGATGATGAGGAATGCTAATAAAACGTAGATGGAGAGAATGTGGGGTAGTGGGGGAGTGCAGGATGAAAAATCGTGCTCAAGAGGGACTCTTAAGTAAGATCGCCATGCTGTAGGAGGATTTAAGTAAGATCATCAAACCGGCAGTGACGATATGGAAAGAGAAAGACAACATTGTATTAGATGCATGTGTGGAAGGGTTGGATGGAATGAATAAGTATGATGAGAGGTGGAAGACAGAAGATAAGGAAGATATGATGGGAGATGGAAGGATCAGATGGCCAACCATTCCTAAGTGAAAATCTTAAGTAAGATTTCCCTGTGACGGAGATGTTTAAGTAGGATCACCAAACTAAAGAAGAATAATAATGATGAAAAGATTGAGCAGTGTATACCAAAATGGAATAAGAGATGAAAGGAGGTGATATTAAAGTGATAACAAGGAAATAGAGGAGTGTGACATGAGTGGATGGAGGAACATATGTAATTTAGATGGAGAGTGTAAGGGAAATCCTTAATGGGGATTCCCATGTGGTGGGAGTGATGATGAAAGAGTGTTAAGCGAAAAAGGAGGAGCGGAAATACGTTTTTGGTGGTGATTGCCGTTTGTTGAAAGAGGAAATGGGAGAAGCTTCTACAACGGGAGGATCCAAGGAAGAAGATATACCTTAACTAAGATTTTTTGGTTGTATAGATGATTAAGTAATATTGTTAAACTGAAAACAAAAGAGTAAAAGAGAAACCCAATAGAAAATACAAGTAAGATATCTGGCGTCGTGCAAGGGGATAGAAAGGTGAGAAGGATGATGTGGAGACAAATGGTGATGAGTGGAAATGGAGGGCGAGGAGCAATGGATCAAAGATGTTATTAAACATATTGAGAGATAAGGAGTTATAGGATAACAAACTTCCTTGCAAAGGATCCTCAAGTAGGATTCACAAACTACAACGATGATCAAGTAGAATTTGCAAACCAAAAAGTGTATTTGAAAAAGCATCCATGGAGATGATGGATAGATATAAATTTCATAGTGTGAAATTTGATGTGATTTTAATAAAAGATGATCTAGATGAGATGAACAGAACATAGTTATAGCAAGGGTGTACAAGGAAACTATGTTTCAAACTGGATTGGAGATAAACAAGAAAGGGTTACCACTCAAGGCATTGCACTTATTGTAGACAGTAGGTGTTAATACATAACTAATGATAGTTAGTTATACCAAAATATCATGAGGGAAATATGGATGAAATATGATCGTAATCCTAATATTGACATGACAAAGGGATTGAAGATGTGACTTGTATGTGGGAAAGAGGGATCTCCAAAGGTGGTGTTCCTTAATTTTATTGCCCCAGCTATGGGAAAGGGAAAGAACAATAGTAGAAAGCTTTCTGAAAATGTTGATAAAGGAAGGCTGATCAATGTGGAAAACCTTCTAGATGCCATAATAACAGAGTAGCCACCCTTCGAGGGTATGGTCTACTTTATACATAATATAGATGACAAGAATAATATGATAGCCGTCCTTCAAACGATCGGTCTATTTCTTTTGATTTTTCTTGGATTTTGATTTGTATACTATTTTTCTTTTGTATTTTTACATGAATAGCTTTCCTTCGAGGGATCAGTCTATTTTTGATAACTTTAATTTTGCCTTTTACATACATGAATGTTAGTTTTACATGGGGGAGAGCTGGGAATAGCTAAGTAAACAACTTAAGAGGGGATAGGGAATGTACAAGAGACACCCTGGACCCTTTGTATGGTTGCAATAATAGAATGAGAAGATAATGGATATAATGGTTACAGGGATCACATCAAAGAAGTGAAGGTGAACAACATAATTCAAATCATTACAATGAACAAATGGAAGGGGCTAAAGTATGGCATAACAATCTAAGGATGTAACTAAGTGCTCATTGGTAGATATGCTAATAGTAGACTAGTCACAAGTGCAATGCATTAAGAGGTTCCATATCTGGTTTACCACCACGAGAGGGAAGACAGTGAAGCTACAATAAGATGAGATGATATCCAAGTAGGAAGACACAAAACTATGTCCTAAAGGAAATGAACATATGACCACAATGGTGGACTTAGATGAAATAAACAGATGTCCCTAAAAGAGGCATAAAATATAACCACAATCATGGCCTGGAGGGCTTGATGAAATAGATGGTGCCCCAAAAGAGACACAAATATAGCCACAATGGTGGACTTTGAAATAGATGGTGGTCTAGAAGAGACACAAATACGGCCACAATGGTGGACTTTGAGAAAATGGTCCCTTAATGTAAGAACAAAGATGGCCTCAAAGGAGGACTTAGAATGAGATGAGGATTTGGGCAGAAATAGTTTAGATTGGATGAATATGAATAAGGTAGACAAGACAATGTCAAAGAGCGAAGTCCCCTAGTAACAAGGGATTTGTACGGATGATGTGTTCAAGGGTGAGGGAAGGTTGTTCCCCCAATAAGTTAAATGTGAAAGAGGTAAAGGATGTTGAAAGATCTTATATGAGATTTTTTTATATTTGGATGGGATAAATGATCGGAGACTACAAATGTGCTTAGTAAGATAAGCGACATTGATGAACAATGAAGGGAATTCCTTAGGAGGAATGACATGGGCTGGAGTGGATATTAAGGGATGATGTGGATGGAGGGATCATGGGAGATCCAAAAGATGAGATATGGATTGGATTCAAGGTAGTTGGAGAAGGAAATTTCCCCTGAATGAGGAAATCATCTTTCTCAATAAGGTTATGGATGATTGACCAAAAGGTCTTACAATGTTCGATGTCATGGCCTGGGGTATGATGAAAGGCACAACTACAATTAGGATTGAACCATGATTGGTTTGGGACCATAGGGATTGAAGGCTTTAATAGGAGGAATTTTAATGGTAGATGTTTGAGTTAAATGTCAAAAAATATTTGCGTATAACCTCATTGAAGTGTTATGGGGAAGGTAACTCTTATGGGTTTTGATAGGATGTCTCAGCTTGGTGTTAGGAGAAAACATGGATGTAGATTGGATGTGTGAATTTTGTGTTTTGGAGCACAAGTCAAATTTGGTTGAAGGATGGTATTGTTTGGATGTGGATTGATTATTGCAAGATGTCATAGATGGAAAAAATGACCCTGACATGGATGTTGTGGCATTGGATTGTTGAGAAGAGGGAAAACTTGAATGTTTCTGTGGATGCATAGGGGACTATCACAGATGTTTTCCCCAAGCCTTAGACTTCAACTGAGAAAGATTTACCTCTAGCAGGGATGATTATAATTTCAACCAGAGGATCTGATAGCAGGTGGTGTGGTTATTAATGGAGAAACTATCCTAAAACAAGATGAAGATGTTAATGAAGAGATAGTGTTTGTATGATGCGATTAATGATATCTATGTGAGATGTGAATTGTTTCGATTCGGGCATGCAAAGAGATGATTTTGTAGAGGGAGAAGGTAAAGCATATTTATTTGATTTAGGTGGATGTGATGGTTCAGTAGATGATCCAAAGGGTATCTTTGATAGAGTTACAGATTGAGAGGATTGGGTTGGTGTCATAGAAGGATTACGTAAAGAGTATTAGGATATACTGGGTGATGTAGCCACGGGAAATATTGTCAAGGTAGAGATTGGTGGACTTGTGGACATGATAGGTATAGGGGTCATTGGCATAGATAAATATGTAAGCACTTTTGGAATATTTGGAGATGTGAGTGATGTGATAACTGATGGAGTAGACCTTATTAGTAAGGGTAATGCAGCAAATGTCAGGTTCATTTTTAGATGTAGAAGTAGAAGGGACTGGTTGTTTCATAAATGTTTCGAGGGGTAAGAATGATATGTTAGCTAAAGGGATTGATGTTGAAGATGGGGTTACAAGGGTGCATGTTGTAGAACTGAGTTTAGTTGGGATGGTTGTGAGTAATGTAGGTGTAGTAACAAGTGTATTTGAGGCAGATGTGGGTGAAGAAATAGATGGGAGAAATGTAGGGATATGTGTGGATATGAGTGGGGCCAAAATAAGTGCTAAGGATGAATCTAATGTGGTAGATTGGAGTGTATTTGAAGCGGAAAAAATGGATGATATAGCTGAATTTGATGTAGACGTGATAAGGACAAGAGAAGATGTAGGTCCAACACAAGTAGTAAAAGTTGATGTAGATGTGACAGGTTCTGATTAAGGAGTGGGAATAATTTCCACTGTGGGAACATGTAGAGTTGGTGATAAGATGGGATCTTGATTGACAGTGTCAACCATACAAGCGTTTGATAGTTGAGATGTAAAGGGGGGTGACGTGATTTGTTGGTGGTTGATTAGTTTGTGTAGTGGAGGTATCAATTTGGATATCCCCTTGATTTACAAGTTGTTGGAAATGATCTTTGAAGGAATGATATCTCTCAATGTCATGACCTTTGACTCGATGATATTTACGAAAGTGGGTCTCATGATACCAAATAGGCTTGGCTTGCGAGTTGTCCACAGGTTGTATGAGAGGAAGTTGGATGGATTTTATGCTCATCAACTTATCAAATATATAACTGTATGATTCTCCTAAAGGAGTTTAGTTGTTTGTTGATTGAGGAGATCATTTTTGAGACCATGTGCTTAGTGTAGATAGTGATGAGGGTTTAATGACCATAGTGTTTTCTGTAGCCTTGAACTTTTCATTATGTGTGAATGGTTTAGTGGATTCAATTTTTGATTTAGTTGAACTTAATTTAAGATGACCCTACTCAATGGCACAGGTTTTGAGCTTGTGAGCCATTGTGAAAGCTTCATCAAAGGTTTGGAATGATTGGATCTACAAAGTGGATGATATATGTTTCACACATGAATGCGAGAATAAGTCAATGAGTTCAGTTTGAGGGATAGTGAAGGATAGTTGGTTTATAACATCATGTCATCGTGTGACGAAGTCGGAGATCGGCTTGTTTTCATAATTTCGACTAGTATATAAATCAGAGATAGTGGTTTTTTGTGTGATATTGATATAAAAGTGTTCTAAGAATAATTGTTCAAGTTGAGTGAAAGAGAATAAAGAATTTCGTGGGATACTGTTTTAACAATCCAATGCGAGACCAGATAAATACATGGGGAAAGTGTGAAGAAGTAGATCATCATCATGCACAATAAGACAACATGTGTGTTTAAATGTGAGGAGATGTTGTTGGGGATTTTCTTTATTGTTGAACTTATTAAATGTAGGAATTTTACAATAAGGGGGATAGGGTTTGATTTGAACCGATGGATGAATCGGTTCATTACATATTTGTTCATAGGATAAGGTGTTTTTGGGTGCTATGGTAAGGGTTTCTAAACTATCCAACTGATTCATTAAGGCATGAATTGAATCATTTGAGGTGTTGTAAGGTTGAGATTGGATTGGCTGTGTGGTTTGAAAAGTAGTTTGATAAGGCAAATGATGTGTTTGTGGGTGTGTGGGTGTTTGGTGAAGCATCTGATAAGGTGGTTGATAAGTTTGTGGATAGGATGTTTGCGGAATGGTTTGATAAGACATTTGATTAATTTGTGGATATGTAGGTGTTTGGGTAGCTACTTGGCAAAGACTAACATGTGTCATAGGCTAGGATTGTTGCATAGGCTAGTGTTGAGCAATAGGGGCATGACGATGAGTAGGGATATGTGTGTTAAGATTTGGAGATGGCTGGGCACGCCTATTAATGGAATTATCAAAATGGGATGTGAGTGGAATGCGATCCACCAATTTTAGATATTGGGAGGATTGAGAGATTATAGGATATTTCTGGAGTAAGAAGTCATATATGGGGTTAGGAGGAGATTTGAGTGTATCTAGAGGAGCAGAAGATGGTGGTGTGCAATTGATTTAGGAAGACTGGCTTGACGAGAGATATGAGGGTTGGTGTCAAGGTGGGGAGAATTTTGTATGACATGGCTCTTATGAGGTGAGACCATGGAGACTGGATATTGAGTGACTGAAAGCATTGTTTTGAGTTTAGAATCTTGTCGGCTGAGATCATCACAAGGAGTAAGATCATTGGATAGAGTAGATTGTTGTTTTTTCTTGATTTGAGAGAGAGCAAAAATAGGTGTGAAATAGAGAAACATTTGTTTATGTATGTTGTTGACAAACAAATCAAGTAGAATATTTTTTAACATCATGATAAATTTAGAGGATGTGAACAGAAAAGAAACATAAGTAATGAAGGTGCCTAAAGGAGTCTAAAGTTGGTTTCGGGTAGTTATGGATTGGGAGATGTCTGAGATGGTTTCCTATTGGGTGTTTAAGTCCCTGCCAGTTAACCAGGTGAGAGGAATGTTTTGATGTGTTAATTATGTTTGTGCAGTCTCAGGTAGTGTGTGATAAGTGAAATGCAGAGAGTTAAATTCTTTACTTAGGCTATGTAAGTAAGAAGGATGTAGAAAATAAAGGTTCCTTTTAATCCAAAATGAAATATGACATTTGATGTGGACAATAACTTAGAGAAGGGAAAATTCAATGTAGAAAAGAGAAGATAGAGAAAAATGAGGAATACCTGGAGAATCGATTATCAGTGTTATTTGATTACACATGTTTAGAGGTATTAATCATGGACCTAGAAAATCTAGTGACCTTAAAAGTGCATCATTCAAGACTAGAAAGGGGGATATTGATAGTGTTTTTTTCTGTTTATTTGATCGCATGTAATTATGGCATGCTTGGAGGCGATTGTCATTGGTCAAGAACACCCGAGTAACCTAAAATGGCACTGTCTATGTTTGCAGATAAGGTCAGTAAAATTATATTGTGTGGTTTGTTTAATTTAAACATTGGTCTTTGACAACGTAATGTTCTTGTCGTGAGGTTATAGACATTATCCTACAAGAAGATAATAAATGCTATTAGTTAAGGTAGTTAAAAAAATGACTTTATAAATTTTACAAATGGTGTCATCATAAATACATAAAAATAAAACAATTAATTAATTAACAAATTTGTAGTTTAATGTTCCTATTTCATTCGAGTAAATAAGTGATGAAAATTAAACGATAGACTATAAAATAATATAAAGGAAGCAATTAAATCGAAAAGATAAATTAGATTAATGAAATAATAGCTTATATAAAAGCTAAACTAATGAAGTGATATGACTTATAAAAATTCAACTAATAAAATGATACGACTATAAAAGCCCAACTAATAAAATGTCATGACTAATAAAATCCCAACTAATAAAATGACATGACTAATATTTAGCTTCAAGTGGAATAAAATGACATGACTATAAAAGCCCAACTAATAAAATGATAGATTCGTCATGTCCAACCTAAAGGTTGAGTGACTATTAAAATTAGTGGGTCATGCCACACATGGACACAACTTTTTACATGTGTGATGACATAAAGTGAATCACATGAAAAAGAGAACTAAACGGGACATATACAATTAACTATGGTGTTGACATTCCATGGATGTGGATTACATTTCAATACTGAATGGCATTTTTTTATTTATAATTTCTTTCATAAATTTTTTTCTAATTTTTTTTATTATAACTTAATTTAATGTTATTTCATAATGTTTTTAACTAACGTTTTAATTATTATTATTTGCCTTATAATGAAGGTTAACTTTTTTATATAAAATAATATAAATGAGATTGTATATTAACGATCATCCAAAGAAAACCCATGACAATAGCATAAGCCAAATAGATGAAATGAGCTACAATAATTAATCAATATTAATCCTGATATAAATACTTTTATTCCTCCAAATACTAATATTTTACTGACAATTAATTGTGATATGTTACAATATTTAATGAAAAACCAAGTTTGAAAACAAACATCAAGTCATAAGGTTGATTTCCGGATTCATTTCCCATGTGGGTAAACAGAAAATAAAGAGCACGTACCTCCTAGTGATTTCAATGAGTGACCGTACTAAACTAAAAACAACAAATACTAAGATATTGCAAGCAAGCAAGTTAGAACAGATGAGTAAAATAACAAACAAAACGACCAGATCTAGGATCTGGTCCCACCGGGCGTGCCAAATGGTGATCTACATTTCCAGCTTCCTATCCAAATGAGTGCACAAGTAACCAAGAAACACTAAACAATGTTGATTATACAAGGGCTTAGTACCTTGGAGATGATGATGGATAATACGGGCACAAATAAGATAGATGCATGATATAAAGAAGCTAGATCTACAAAATTGAAACAGATTAGATTAGATCACAATATGCGGGGGTTTCTTAGACAATGCCGGTTCCAAGAGGATTTTAACTCCCTTGGAGGATGTCAACCCCCGTGTCAGACAAGATAATAACAGATCATGAACAGTAGTAATGGAATATAAAATGAAAAAGTAACTAAAATAACGAGGGAACTTAGCTTGTGCTCTGTTATGGAGATGAGCCAGGCATCAAGATGGAAAGATAATGAACCATGGAAAAGGTTTCTTCCTTAGACTGGCCAAACTTAATTAAGCTCTTTCTTCTCTTCTCTAGGCCTAGCTATCTCCAGATCTTTGGTCCTTTTTTAAAAAATATGGGAAAAAACCCATATTTATAGCTTAGATGTGAGGTTAGATCTAGGGTTAATAGGTAACCGGGGTTGAGTAAAGTAACTTGAGTTAGGAATATGATGTGATCACGTGGGGACCATGGCTTAAATTATTACATGGAGTGGGGAGCATGATTGACATGGTGGGTGAGATAAAAGGTTCCATTTTTTAAAAAAAGTGTCGGATGGGTGTATTAATACCCATGGATTGAATAATTTGTGAAGGATGGGGATAATATCAAAAATTTGAATTATCAAATGGGTCTACATGGGGCCCATTTGACAATCAATCAAATAATGTGAGTAAATAGATAGGATTTCATTTAATATTAGAAAAAGAGAAGCGAGGATGGAAATTGGATGAATGTGAAATGACGGAGGGGTGCTATACCAAAAATAGGTGTCTATAGATACTAAGAAATTTTTTTTGTGGAATAAGAACATTAGGGAGAATGTGAAGTGGGAAAATCCTAAGGTTGGATAGATGAAACTTAATTTTGATGGTGTTGCAAAGAGTAGTTCGGGTTTATCTGGTGTGGGTAGTATTATTATGAATGATTTTGGGTCTTTATTTCTTGCCTATTCCATGCCTATTGGTAATAAAACCAATAATTATGTTGAATCCTATGTGGTGTTAAATGGTATAAAGTGGGATAATCATCACAAAATTAGGAAACTTATGTGGAAGAGGATTCTTTGTACATTATAAATACTATGAAAGGAAAATCAAATCATCAAAATAATATTAATTAAATTATGGATGAATGGTTTTATCATTTAATTTTGATGAGGTTTGAATTGAGCATGTGTATCGCCAAGCTAATGTTTGTGCACGATGCACATTCGCACCTAATTGTAATCAACGGGCACATCATAACTATAAAGTGGTCAAGATTCAGGGGGTGACTTACCTAATTGTTTTAGGGTGGTTGTGTTTCCTTTCTTATGGCATCGTTGAATTGGATATTTCTAAAGTGTGTTATTTGGATACGAGGTACTAACTTACTGTGCATTTCTGATAACATGAGGCCTCAAATCTCCTTTTATTATTCTAATTTGGATTTTTGTGGCAGCATTTTCTTTTTATTTTGTTGCAAATATAAAAGGTGGTTGTCTATCATGGGTGATAACAGAGCTAGTCTTGATTCATGTTCTTGTTGGAGTATGTGGAACACGGTAATCAACTAAGCACTTATAGTTGGGAAATTTGTCATTAAGTGAGGGAATTACCCATTTTATGTTCAAATACTCTAGAGATTCAAGATGTAGAATTTGTCAAAGGAGTTCACACAGGTTTGGAATAAGGGGTTCCTCAAAATGTTTGGGGTGATCTTTATGGTGACGGACCACTTGATTCAACAAGGTCACTTGTACGGATTGTGATGGTTGGAAGGTTCCTAATAGGGAAAGACAATAGGTAATCCACCATTGGGAAGGACATTCACTTATCCCATATGGAATTTGATCCCAGTGACCAAGGGCTATCTGGAAGATGATATATCCCACAGTTAATTTTACCAACTGTGGCAGGGGATTGAGGCTTGTTTTTTCATCCTGAAATCATATTACTCTTGTTTGAAATTACAAGAATGATCCATACCACAACCTATGATGTATACCTCAAACCATTTTAGAAAAAGAAAAAATATGAGCATTCCTTTCTACTTGCTCAATTTTATTTAAGGGTTTGTAAATGATTTCAAGGTGGAGAAAATGGAGGTCCTACATCAGGGACTCTAATCCATTTTATGTGGGAAGAGATGGAAACATCTAATTTTTGGAACTAGAGGTACCAAGATTATTAGGCAGGGTTAGAGACCATATGCAAGAACATTTATCTTTAGCTGATAGGCATAATCAGAAGGAGGATGAGAGGAGAAAGCTAAGAGGGAACTAGATGCCGTACCGACTCTTCAATTTCTGGTGGGTAAAAATTTGGATGCAAGTACTTCAAAGGGTGTGATTAAGGTAAATCCTCTGTTAAATGTTTTGGCTAACAAAATTGAAGCTCTTGAGGATGTGGTTAATCAAGTGCTTTCAATTTAATGGGAAAATGATCATAGGGGAAACACAACATTGAGTTTACATAGCATCATTGATCTCTGTAGTAAATTAGGGTTCCTAAACTCGCTATAGGAGATGGTTCTTACAAAAATAAAGGAAAAATAGGTTAATGGAGACATATAGTAAATCTAAGAGATGAAGATGTCTACTCAAATAGCCAGGAGGAGAATGTTGGGCTGAGTTTACAGACTCGGGTTAAAAGAGCTTGGGGGCTCTCTCGTAAATTTTATGTTGACTAGTGTTTCAGGGATTCTTGTTTCCTGCCATGTTTTTTGGTTAGGTTTTTAGGCTTTTTCTATTTTGTTTTTTTGTTTTGTGTTTCACTTAGGTTGAGTCAAGTCCTTTTTTACTAGAGGGATTTTTGGGATGCTTTTTTATATATCTTTTTATTGGATATGTGATTTCAATCTAATATCTCTATGTATATGGTCCTTGGAGCCTTTCCAAACTTTATCTATTAAAATAATTCATTTAAAACATAATACACAAAATGATCTTGAGGTTAACTATGTAGCTCAGAAGCAAGGAGGAAATTTTACTTCAAATCAAAATCAACATTATTCCCAAAAAACACAATGGTTTACAAATCAATGGAACACACCAAGGTCATATTCTCAACCTTGGACTCAACAATTTCCAAAATAATGGGGTCCTCAGTGGAATGCACAACCAACATATTATCAACAACCATGCACTCCAAACTCAAACATCTCACCATCATTCCAATAATTCAACCCACAATTTCATCAATAATGGAATCCGTCTCAAGGATTTGGTCAACATTTTTATAACCCAAGAAGACCTCAAGGACAAAAACAAGTTTTTTTTAACTAGACCTACAACTACTATTCTCGTTGAAAAACCTACCCAAATTAAAATCCTAACTCAAATTTTGGCTAGCCTAAATAATGTAGGCAAGGAAACCCATCATATAGTGTTGAAGTTGACAAAATACCCACAGTCTCCATGGATTATAGAAACATATTGTTAGAATCATGGAAGATTGCTTCAAAATCGTCATCCCTAATCATAGAGGAAGTCCCTGAAGACAAAGAAGAACTAGAGGAGACATGACCCAAACTTACTTTTGAAAAGACTTCTGAACCACTCTAAAAAGGTCCATTCCCATCTATACCATTTTAATAAGGACAATACAAACCAGGTTGAACTTGAGTCATATTTCATCCAAGGATTAAAAATTAAGCATTAGAATCCCTCTTTTGCAAGCTCTTAGATATATCTTAGAGCTAAAAAAAACTACCAAGGAACTCTGTGTCAAAACTCTAGGGAGGAAGAAAAAAAATCCAAAAATAATACACGTCGATGGAAAACTAGCTAGTATATTAAAAGGAAATATGACTTCTCCCAAATATGGTGATCCTTGAAGTCCATTAGTCATAGTTTGTATTGGGAATGTTGAGATTTCAAATGTGTTGATTGACTAGGTGCTGCAATAAATGTAATGACTACTGATACTTTCTACATGTTATCCCTTCTTAATCTACAATAAACTCCAGTAGTCTTACAAATGGCTGACTAATCTATTGCTAACCCTAAGGGAGTCATAGAGGAGGTAACCATTACAATTTAATCATGGAATAATCCAATATACTTTATGGTTATTAAAATGAAGAACAAGAAAATTGGATATCCCTTAATCCTAAGATTCCCATGGTTATCCACTACTACAACACACATTGACTATAGGACATGATTCAAAGAAACTATCTCTACACCCAACAGTAAAAAATAATTCCACTTTATGCAAATAATGGTCGATTAGTGACTCAGAGGAGGAAAAGGATGTTGTTTTCTCACTAGTTGTGGTAATAATACAATAACACTCAAAATAGATCTAGGATTGGTATTCTTCTTGAATTTATTCATAAATATTGGAGACAAAGGAAGACATATTATATGAAAACATGAAACCAATAATTTTCCCTTTCACAAGGAACATAGATCCGACTAAGTGTATTTTCCATAACATCTCTAAAATCCACAGAATGTTACCTCATTAATGTCTCTTGAACTCATTACTGAGAGAGTATCCAGTAGTAAATTCTCTCCACTTAGATATAAAATAGCTACCTATTTTTCTAGGAAAAACATTGGAAATTAATAGTTGGCTAACTAATCAAGAGGAGAATACCATGTTTAATATTTTATGCTCTCATCCTCAATCCTTTTCTTGGGAAAATAGTGATATGAAGGATATTCATCCTAAAATTTACACACATAAAATCTATAAAACTAATTCTAGACCAAGTAGGTATCCCCACAAGAGGATAAACCCTACCTTGAGAGACATTGTAAAGACTGAAATTGAGAAAATACTCTAGGTAGGATTTATCTATCTAATCACAAATAGTCAGTTGGTATCCCCATTGGTCATAGTGCCCAATAAAATGGAAAATGGAGGGTTTTTGTGGACTACAAGGAATTGAAAAAGTCTATTCATAGAGACTATTTACTATTCATTAACCAAGTTTTGGATAACCTATCTCAGAATAGATATTTCTCAAATTCTCATTTCTTGATGACTTTAATAGATATAAAAAAATCATAGTAGCATAAGAAGACCAAGATAAAAACACACTCACTTTCCCATGGGTGATGTTTTCTTATAAAGTTTTAGCTTTTGATCTATGTAATACTCCTGCCACTTTTCATATAATCGTGCTAGTAATTTTTGTTGATCTTACTCATGATTCCTTGGAAATTTATATGGATGACTTCACAGTCTATGGAACTACATCCCATAAGGAAATAAATAATTTGGATAAATTCCTATCTAGATGTGAGAAACATAAATTATCTCTCAACCATGAGAAATGTATTTCTATGATAGAGCAAGAGATACTTTTAGGACACCATGTTTCTAGAGGGAATCAAAGTAGATATGGATAAACTAAAGATCATTTTATAACTCCCATCACTCAAGAATCACACTGAGGAAATAAGTTTCTTAGGACATATAGACTATTATAGGATATTTATCTCTTATTTTGTAAAATAGTATCTCCATTTTTTTCCCTTCTAAATATTCAAAATTCTAGTGGACAAAGGCATGTCAAAAATATTTTTACATTATAAAGGACAAGCTAACTAATACTCCAGTCTTTAGAGGTCTAAATTGGAAGCTACCTTTTCATATTCAAACCGATGTTTCTAGTGAGGTAGTAGGGGATGTATTGGTACAACAAGAAGAGGGAGAGGAAATGCATGAAATCTATTACATTAGTGAAAATATCTCCCCATCTGAAATAAACTATGCTACCATAGAAAAATAATTTCTTGCAGTTGTTTATACAATCAACAAATTTTCCCATTACATCATAGGGTATGAAGTAAGCATTCATACATATCATTCTTCCATTATATATTTAATGAATAAACCCTTGGTTCATGGAATAATTGTTATATGGATATTATTTCTACATGAATTCAATATTAAGATTGTTGATAAACTTGGTAACATAAATGTGGTAGCTGTTGTTTTTTTAAGATTAACAGTTTTAGGTACAAATGAACAAGTGAATGATGATTTCCCAAATGAGAATTTATTTTTTCTTTCCACCAGATCTATTTGGTTTTCTAATATGGATAATTACTTGTCTACATGGAAGTTTCCATATTTTCTCACACCTAAAAAAATAAAACATGTAATTAAAGAAAGTGTGATGTATAAGTGGTTTGATGAAAGGATTTTTAAGTGTGGACCTGAGTATGTATTACATAGGTGTTTAGCTAAATATCAAATATTTGATATAATCATATCATGTCATGATGAACCATCAAGAGGGAATTATTTAGTCAAAATAATGATTCATAAAGTTCTAGGGGTTAGATATTATTGGCTTTCAATGCATAATGATGTCAAGAAATATAAGTGGCAGTGTGATAAGTGCCAATGTATGAGAAAGCCAAAACTGACAATGGAGATGCCTCTTTAACCTCAAATATTTCTAGAACCATTTGAGAAGTGGGGATTGTAATTAATAGGACCAATTGAACCACCTTCTCAAGGAAAGGAGTATATCTTGGTATGTAAATATTATGTGACAAAATGGGCTGAGGTAAAATCTCTCCAATGTGCTAGAGATGAAAAGGTAGTAGATTTCTTATATGAACATATTTTTAAGAGATTTGGAGCACCAAGGTCAATTGTTTTAGATCAAGGAACTCAATTCACTTCAAATGTGACCAGTTATTTTATATAAATATATCATCTAAGGCATAAAATTTCATCCCCATATCACCCCCAGTCCAATGGTCAAGTTCAAGTTACCAATAGAGAACTAGAAAACATCTTGACCAAAATAGTAGATGTTTCAAGGAAGAATTGAGTGCATAAATTACCTAAAGCATTTTTGGAAAATAATAAAAATTGGAAATCAACCAAAGTATTTACTCCATATGAGTTGTTATATGGGAAAAATCATATCTTTCCCATAGAGTATGAGATTCATACTTTGAGGACAACTCTTGAAATAGGAATTGAATTGTCTAAGGCATAGAATTTAGAATTATCTATTTTAATGAATCAGATGAGATGAAATTAGAAGCATTACATCAAACTAAGGTAATATAACATCATTAAAGGAATTTGTGGCATGACTGACATATCAAACATAGAAAATTTCAAAAAGGATAATGGGATCTACTTTTGACTTAAAATAAAAAGACAGTAAGGGAAAGTTACAAACAAGATGGATGGTTCCATATCAAATTGAGGAAATCTACAATAATGGTACTATGGAGCTTGTCCCAATTGATGGTGAAATAGGAGCGATGATTTTTAATGGTCATAGGCTACGTTTATACCAAAAACCAACATCCAAAGAAGAATTCAAGAGTAAGTTACAAGCCAATTCAGCTCCAAGTTGATAGGATGAGGTCTTCGTGTCTAAGTTAATTCAAATTTAAATTGATCATTAATAAAAATGAATAAATAGGGGATGGTTGAAAACAAGAAATGGTGGCCATATTCTTATGAAGGAATGGTTGAAAATAGAAATGGAGGTCATTCCTTCCAAAAAAAATGAAGAAAATAATTGTTAGAAACAAAATAAAGGTGGCTGAAAAATAGAAATGGTGTTCACCTCATAATCATGCCATGAAGAATTGTACCAGAACAACAAGTAGAAAATATAATGTTGATGGAATGTGATACATGTGATAAGTGATAAGTTATGTGCCATCACCTATTTTCAAGTGTTAAAGGTTTAATTATGATTATGTTAATTGTTAATATTTTTCAAATTGATTCCATTAATGGAACACTCATTGACTGCAGGACAAGAGATATGACAACTATTAATCGACATGATTGAAAGAAACTATCTCTATACCAAACTGTAAAACCTTTTGCCATTTTATGAAAATAATGGTGGATTGGTGAGTCAAAGGAGTCAAAGTATGTCATTTTCTCAGTACCTTTGGTAATAATACAATAACACTCAGACTAGAACTAGGATTTGGGTTCTTCTGAACTTAATTCATAAGCATTAGAGGTAAAGGAAGACATATTGGATTAAAACGTGAAACCAATAATTTTCCCTTTCATAAGGAACATAGATTTGATTGAGTGTATTTTCCATAACATCTATAAATTCCATAGATTGTTGCCTCATAAATTACCCCTATATTCATTACCGAGAGAGTATCCATTGTTAAATTCTCTCCACCTAGATACAAAACAGTTACCTATTTTTCTAGGAAAAACATTGGCAATTAATATTTGTCTAACTAATCAAGAGGAGAATACCATGTTTAATATTTTATGCCCTCATCCGCAAGAATTTTCTTGGGAATACAGTGATATGAAGGTTATTCATCCTAACATTTACGCACATCACATCTATACAACTAATTCCAGACCAGTTATGTAGCTCTAGAGGAGGATAAACCTTGCTTTGAGATACATTGTAAAGACTTAAATTGAGAAAATACTCCAAATATGATTTATCTATCTAGAATCTCAGATAGTCATTGGGTATCCCAATTGGTCATCATGTGCAATAAAAATAGAAATTTAAGGTTTTTTGTGGACTACAAGGAATTGAACAAGGTGACTCATAGAGACTATATACCCTTCATAAACCAAGTTTCGGATAACCTATCTGGGAAGAGGTATTTCTCATTTTCTGATGGATTTAGTGGATACAACCAAATCATGGTAGCACCAGAATACCAAGATAAGACAAAATTCACTTTTTTTTGGGGGGGGGACATTTTCTTATACAGTTTTGGCTTTTGGCCTATGTAATGCTCCTACCACTTTTTAGAGAGTCGTGCTAGTGATTATTGTTGATTTTACTCATGACTATGTGGAAATTTATATGGATAACTTAATAGTATATGGAACTACATTCCAAGAGGTAATATATAATTTGGATAAAGTCCACTCTAGATGTGAGAAACATCAACTATCTCTCAACCATGAGAAATGTCTTTTTTATGATGGAGCAAGGGATAGTTTTAGGACACCATGTTTCACCCGAAGGAATAAAAGTAGATCCAAATAAAGTCAAGATCATTGTACAAATCCCATTACCCAAGAATCAGATTAAGGTAAGAAGTTTCTTAGGACATGCAGGATATTATAGGAGATTTATCTCTTATTTTAGTAAAATAGTCTCTCCATTGTTTTCCCTTCTAACTAAGGATTCTAAATTCTAGTGGACAGAGGTTTTTCAAAAATATTTTGAAATTTTGTGAAGGACATGCTAACTAATACTCTAGTATTGAGAGGTCTAAATTATAATATACCTTTTCATATTTAAAATGATGTTTCCAATGAGGTAGTAGGGGATGTATTGGGACAACAAAAAGAAGGAGAGGAAATGCATACAATCTATTAAATTATTAAAAATATCTCCCTCACTGAAAAAAACTATACTACCACTAAAAAAATAATTTCTTACAATCATTTATACAATCAACAAATTTCACCATTACATCACAGGGTATGAAGTAAGCATTCATAAAGAACATTCTACCATTATATATTTAATGAATAAAACCTTGGTTCATCGAATAATTATTATATGTATATTATTATTAAAAGAATTCAATATTAATATTGTTGATAAACCTAGTAATGTAAATGTGGTAGCTGATTTTATTTCAATATTAACAGTCTTAGGTACATATGAACAAGTAAATGATGATTTCCCAGATGAACATTTATTTTTGGTTTCCACCATCTCTCCTTGGTTTTATAAAATGGCTAATTACTTGGCTACATGGAATTTTCCATATTTTCTCACACCTAGAAAAATAAAATAGTTAATTAATCAAAGTGTATGTATAAGTGGTTTGATTGAATGTTTTTCAAGTGTGGAGCTGACTATGTATTACACAGGTGTGTAGCTAAAGATGAAATATTTGATATACTAATAGCATGCCATGATGAACCATCAAGAGGGAATTATTTATTCAAAATAATGATTCATAAAGTTATAGGGGTTAGATACTATTGGCCTTGAATACACAATGATGTCAAGAAATATAAGTGGCAGTGTGATAAGTGCCAACATATGGGAAATCCAATACTAATAATGGATATGCCTATTTAACCTCAGATAGTTCTAGAACTATTTGAGAAGTGGGGATTATACTTCATAGGAACAATTGACCCACCTTCTCAAGGAAATGATTATATCTTGGTATGCAAAGATTATGTGACAAAATGGGTTGAGGTAAAAGCTCTCCAATGTGCTAGAGATGAAAAGGTAGTAGATTTCTTATATGAATATATTTTTAAGTGATTTAGAGAACCATGATCAATTGTTTAAGATCAAGGACCTCAATTCTTTTCAAATGTGATCAGCTATTTTGTAGAAACATATTAGCTGAGGCATAAGAATTCATCCCCATATCACCCCCAATCTAATGGTCAAGTTTAAGTTACCAATAGAGAACTAGAAAACATCTTAACCAAGATAGTATATGTTTAAAGGAAGAATTGGGTTTAGAAATTACCTAAAGTAGTTTGGGCTTACAATAGAACTTGGAAATCAACCACATGATTTACTCCATATGAGTTGGTATATGGGAAAAATCATATCTTTCCCATAGAGTATGAGATTCGGACATTGAGGAAACTTGTTGAAATAAGAATATTGTCTAAGGCACATAAGTCGACAATTACCTATTCGAATGAATTGGATGAGATGACATTAGAATCATTATATCAAACTGAGGTAATCCAACATCATTAAAGGAAGTTGTGGCATGACCGACATATCAAACATAGAAAGTTTCAAAAAGGAGAATGGACTCTACTTTTTGACTCAAAATACAAATATTTTAAGGGAAAGTTATAAACAAGATGGATGGGTCCATATAAAATTGAGGAATTATACAATAACAATACTTTGTAGCTTGTCCCAATTGATGGTGAAAGAATATTGATGCTTTTTTATCGTCATATACTATGTTTATACCAGAAACCAGCATCCAAATAAGAATTCAAGAGCATGTTATAAGATAATTGAACTCTGAGTTACTTGGATGAGGTCTCCTTGTCCAAGTTAATTCAAAGTGAAATTGATCATTAATAAAAGTTAATAAATAGGGGATGGTTAAAAATCAGAAATAGTGGCCATATTCCAATGAAGGAATGGTTGAAAACTAGAAATGGTGGTCATTCCTTCCAAAAAAGAAAAGAAGAAAAAAATGTTAGAAATTAAACAAAGGTGGCTTAAAACCATAAAAGGCAGTCACCTTGTAATCATTGTATGAATAATTGTACCAGAACAACAAGTATAAAATATAATGTTGATGGAATGTGATACATGTGATAAGTGACAAGGTATGTGCCAACACTTATTTTTAAGTATTAAAGATTTAATTATGATGATGTTAATTGTTAGTCTTTTTCAAAGTGATGATTACCCACTTTTCATGACCTCTCACACACTTCCCACTAATTACTCACATTTTCCCCATTACTTCTCCATTTCCTTTATCACTCCATCAAGTTTGTTACCCCTAACTAATTCACTTCACCTACAATTTTATCCTTTACAAAACCACAAATCTCTATGTCTTCATCATTGTCATTCATATGCCCTTATCATTTTCATTCATGCACCTTCAGTGTTCCCATTATTTTTCCATTTTCAATTCCATTTCTACACCAAAATGGGTATCAGGCTCCACTATGAACCAACAAGATTTGTTTAATTATTAATTGACTCCAAGTCCGTGGCTATCTTCAAAAAGGCGGGATGGTTGGATTTTATCATTATTTATGAGGAATTCAAACCAAAGATGATAGAGGATTTCTCCACTAACCTCATTGAAGAGTATTTGAGAGTTAAAGTTATAAATATTCTCTTCAATTCTTCCATTATTAGTGAATTTTTTGGTATTTCACAAATAAGAAAAATGGTAGATTCTAGAACTTCTTATTTTGAAATAATTAAGAGATTTTCCATGGAAAGAAAGGGGAAATTAGAACTATTTTTTTATAACAATGGAAAGGCAAAAGGCATTCAGTGAGAAATTTTTCCTAAGCCATGGGTTATTATTACAAAGTGGGTTATTAGGTATTTTATCTGTGAAGGCTAGTATGAGATTATCCTTGGCCCTGTTCTAATAATTATCATCCTATTACATCATGGAGATGCCAAGGAGAAGAAAAAAATCAACTTACCCTAATTCTTGTATGAATTTATTTCTTCCTCCTCTAAAATATTTCTTTGAGGCTCTGCATATTTGAAATTTCAAGGTTTAATCCACCTTATTTGCAAACACCATTTCATAAAGAAACGTAATGGGCAAAAAAATGGCTTGATTTCTAAAATAAATATTCCCTGGAACCTAAATTGCAACCAAATGCAAAACCCCAGGAATAGAGACCTTGATTGAAGAAATGCCAAAGAAGAAACATAAGTCCTCCCATTCAACCCAATCTATAGTTGAACATCAAGTTAAGGATGTCCCCTCATAAGAATACCAAGAGATCACATTCAAAATTAGCGATTTGAACTAAACATCCCAAGATTATCCATCTACCTATTCATCGTATCCAAATCATGTTTCATAGGAGGAGGATACGAGAACCATGTCCATTACTAAGTACCCCCTATTAGTTGATAAAGGAAAAAGGCATATAATTAAAGATGATCCTATCTCACCCATTGATGAAGAAAATATTACCCCTCATGTTTTAGCAATTTCTAGAGTAGAATATGAAATACAGTGAACTAGAGAGATGTTAAAAAGTATACAACTTTTCCTTCAAGGGAATAATGAATGTATCTCCCAATTAAAAATAAAGAAAGATCAAATGAGTCATCAACTCCAATAGAGAGTGGAAGATAAATATAATATAATTCAACAGCTTCAAGAGTCATTGGAGGGAAAAGATTAGAAAATTCAATAAGTACAACACACAAATGATAATGTGGCTACTAAAATTTGAAAAGGAGAAAACAGAGCCCATAACCACCGTATACCAAATGGACCAAACAAATTATGTATTTCCTCCAATTACTATATTAAAATGAATGTTCAAGTGTTAGCAACATTGTTATGAGCTGAGGAAAGTGGTAAATGAAAATAAAGTATTCAAGGAAGAAAAGAAGGTCATCCAAGACAATATGGCAGTGTTCTGCCATTTATATGATAAATCCCTTGCTTGCATACCACCTTTAAATTTTTATGCCTTATTTTTGATAGAAAAAATTACAAATGGAAATTGTTTATGGTTCGCTCCACTAAATCTTTATAGTTTTAATGAGATAGGAAATTTATGGCCACATATTCAGTATCATATACAGTTAAGAAGAATATACTACATGAATTCTATGTTAACAAATTTGTATTATCAGAGGAGGTAGAGATCACAATTAACTTGTCTATAGGGGAGGTATAAATAAGGTTATTCATCTCTACAGTAAGACACCAAAAAATCTGAAGGGATTAAAGAGGATATTACAAAAGGGAAGAAACCAATACATAACTCCTAATGAGGCATGATATTCCACCTCCTGAGAGGTTCTTATGAAAATATCTAGCCCAGATTTATTGTCTTCAACTGGTGGATAGATATAAATAGATCATCTCCACATGTGTATCATATTTCAGAGCCTATTCACTACTAAATTTCAATATGGAATTCTTTGTTTTCCAAAAGAGATATGAATTACTCTTAGAAATATACAAAAAGAAAGATTTTATGTCTCCAACTAACCTTTGGTGAACAATGAGAAGAGACAAAGAGATATGCATAATCATGTTGGAAATGTAAGATAATTGGGTAGGTATCAATTCACACAACCATTGATACTAACACCATTTTCAGGATGGAATGATAATCAATATCAACTGGTTGAGTTATACTAAATGGAGAGACACAATGATTAAATTTGTGGATTCAAAAATCTCAAAGAAGACGCGTGGCTTAATTTTACTAATGAATATAATTGAACAAGGATTTTGGAATCCTTAAACGGTAATGGTTGATCTATAATAGGAGTACCTACTAATTCCTAAATCTGGGGGAGTGATGAGCCTTGAAAATTCTCGTTCTAAACCCTCTTTTGGTATCATCATTTTTGTATAAACTAATATTAGCATTACTGTGAATAATACTCTTGGATACTTAAAGAGAAGTTTTTGTGAATAAATATTTATCATTTTCATCTTTCATAAGCTTCTTTGGATGGGTTGATATCAATTCATTTTCACACTAAGTGTGAATGAAAGACCTTTTATAATCCTAGCATAGGACACACATAAATCTTAGAATGAGACTCACATAAATCTTAGTGAAAGAATCACATAAATCCAAGTACATGACTCACAATGTAGCACATGAATCACAATGAAGTGCAATATTTGCATTATGGAACACATCACTCACATGGCAATAAGAAACTTATCTAGTCAACATATGAGTTGTATAATTCAAGGAGCACCTAATTGGTATCAACATCCAGTCAACATGTTACTTGCACAATTATTGGAACTCCTAACTAGCATCAGTTGAGTTGGAAACTCAGATTATGTGGATGGTAATTGACTTTGCAAATAAACAAATTGAACAAGATTAAACTAGCATCCACTACTATGTAAATAACTCAAGTACTTGAGTTGTTTCAAATACAGTTACCTCAAAAGTATCAGCTGGCATTGTTAATAAGTAATCCACTTACATTTGAAAGGATAAATCTGGTCAGTAAGCTACATGAAATTTTTACTTTGACCTTATGACTCAAGGTTACGTTGTTGTTCTCATAAAAATATGTTAGTTAATTGTTTAGATAAATTTTACATTATTGTTAAAATAACAAGTCCTCTTGAAGAGGAAATTGACCTCACCTGTTATAATAGGCATATGTATTAGGACTAGAAACAATGTTATCATTCTTGAGAAGAAAAGTATTGTAATCAAACTATTACCAATCAATAAAAGGGCATGATTCTGAGTTCAATTTTGCTTGTGTAATTTAAACGTTGTCCAGCTAGATTAGAGGGAAGGAGCAAGGGCCACTCCTCCCCAATGTTAAGGGAATTATTAGATGTTTGTTTAATTTTATGATTACTTAGTGGTTGATTACTTTTAGGTGTTATAGTATTTCCAACATTTAAGAGTTTTGTTTTGTTTTAGTATGCTTTAATCCTTTTAATTCATAGATTTAAGAGACTATATTTTGTTTCATTAAGATTTTCTCAGATAGAACAAGTCCTTAGGATCAGTAGTTGGTTAAAAAAAATTAATTAATTTAGATACATGCCTAATACAATTTCAACCATGCTTTGTTACAAACAACCTCGTATATTTCCCCAGTATTGATAATTATTGAATGATTAAAGTATGGGTATCAATGAGGCTCGTCAAGAGGCATGGTATACAAGGATTTTTGGCCTATTTTTGAATAAAATCATGAGGTGTAAGTCATACATGCCCATGAAATATTCTTCATCAGTAAAGGGTATATAATGGTTTTTATGTGTATTCCATCATGATAGGTCAGGAGTGTAATCAAGTATTGAATCATTATGAATAGTGATGGTTTTGGAGGCCAAATGATAAGTTAGAATAGTATTATGAGTATCAATAGTACCACTAATGTAGTCTAACCAAGATTTCCCAAGTTTAAGTTGAAAAGGTCAGGCATCAATTATAACCCAAACATGTATACAGAAGACCATAGTACTATACGATGCTAGGAGAAAGATATATCCTTGATATTCAATATATGATGTGAGAAAAAGTATGATATTTGTAGGTGTGAGGTCCAAATGGGTTATAGCCTCATAGGTACATATGGTTTTACAGAAATTAAGATCATAAGGTACATGTTTCCAAAACTCCTGATTAATATATAATGTGCAAGTAAATCTATCAATCTCAACATGGCAGTATTGTTTAGGATTTTCTAGGGGTGTGGTGATAAATGTGGAGGGTGTAAGGGAAGAAATGGCAGGAGATATGAGATCACTATTGTGATTCTAAATAGAGGAAGTGATGGGAAGTTGTGATATTTGGAATCATCAATCTCAACATGGCAGTATTGTTTAGGATTTTCTAGGGGTGTGGTGATAAATGTGGAGGGTGTAAGGGAAGAAATGGCAGGAGATATGAGATCACTATTATGATTCTAAATAGAGGAAGCGATGGGAAGTGGTGATATAGGATTGGAATTTTTGGGATCCCCAATATCATATGTATCAATAATATATGAAGGGATTATTTAAGCAGGGGGAATAACCATAGAGGTGGTAGAGTACATGTGATAATATTTGAATGGTTCAAGATTAGTAGTAACAGTTTTCTAATAGCCATCAAAGATAAAATTGACACAATGATGCACTCTAGAAGGGATATCTCACATATCATGGATCTAAATTCTATTGAGGTGAATATTAAATTATAATGGGGCATCTATGACATGAAAAAAATTAAGGAGCTAAGGGGTCCCACTTGCAATTCCAATTTGATAATGTTGACACATACATGGGTGGTGGGTTCATATCCATAGACAACAATGGTATACTTCTCAATTTCACTATAAGGAATATTGATTTTTGTTAGGAGGGATAGAGGAAAAATATTCAATTTATAACTATTATCGATGAGAAAAATCTTAATTTGGAAACCCTGAATACAAGCCATGATAAGGAGAGGAGGAAAATTGGTGAATGACTCAGGTGAAATATCCTCATCAGTAAATAAAATATAATTTCTAATGTTCTTGAAATATTCCATCAGATTGGAAAAGGCAATATGAGGATCTTTACTTTGTATTTTAATAGCTCGTTAAGGAAGTTTTGAGATTCCGGTGACAAGTAGGGGCCTTATGCAAAAGATAAAATAGAGATACTTTAGTTGGGGTATTATTTAAATGCTTAATGATTTCAAACTCTTTATATGTAATAGCAAGTTGAGGATGTGATGCATTGAGAGGAGGAGGAAGAGTAGTAGGAAGTTAAAAAGGTTACTTGGTTTGGTGAATAGTGATGACATTGACACTGGGGTTTGCAAAGGTAGTTTTGAAGTGAGGTGGATGTTGAGAAATGATAGGGATATACTCATCTTAGATGGTCTCTTGGGAATAAACACGAGTAGGGAGAAAAGAGGAAGAAGTAACCATATCTTGAGAATATGATGGTGAAGGAAAATAGATTTGGGGCATGTTCACGATATGGGTTCACCAAATGATTTAAATAAATTTATATACTTGTCAAAGGAATGAGATCAAAAGAATATAGTAATAACAAATAATATCTAGCATGTGAAGTACAAGTAATTATGCAAGATAGGAGATGAGAGTTATTTAGCTTGTATCAGGAGATGTGTGTTGATTTTGGGCTGAAATATGATTGGAACATGTTGTATCTAGATTGTGCGAGATCTGTCTAGAAAAATGATACATGAGACTTCTTCAAACAGGAGCTCCCACAATAGGATAGGAACATCTCGGGTACTATTGTATGATCTAGGTGCTAGTGTCCCTGTAGTAACTCTACTTTTGGTCTTTTCAAGGTTTGAACTTAGCTTCTTCCTTTAAATTTTTTCAAATCCACTTTTTCATGGGGTTTCTTTATCCCACTTGTACCTACAAAAAAATTCTAGATACAAGCACAAATGTCAAGAAAACATTAGATGAAATAAAAAATTCATATTTTTGAGTCATAATGATCTTGACTGTCACCCCAATGTGATTGTCACCGAGCATTGCACTACATTTTAGACTCTATGTAGTTCTTATTTCTGTGTGATTCAAATCATGTCTCTTAAAGCTAGGTTTCCCTTATGTCAATTACACCAAGATAACGGGCTACAAATACTTTTCCCATAAGATTAATCTTTGATATGCAATTCATAAATCTCCTTTCCTATGTAGTGAATGATGCATCCCAAATGCAATCTTTCAATGTTGTTTTTTTCCCAAGTAGTAAATAGTAAGTATTAGCCCCAGATGTTCATCCCCCCTTAATAACGGTATGTCATGTATATATATATGATTCCCTTGTTTTAATTTTTTAATTAACTAATGAAAATTCGACCAAAAGTGATAAAAGATACTCTAGAAAAGAGACTAAATGATATTGGAATTAAAAATCAAGAATTGGAGGGAAAGGGAGAAAATTACACAAAGGGGATAGTAATTCCCAGGGCATTCCTATACCTAATATGTTGTAGTGTCTGAGATGCTCAAAATATGTAATGGTCAATATTTATTTGGATCACATGTCCTTTAGTATCCAAAAGTAAAGTGGTCATTCCATAAAAGAAAATAAAAAAAGTGTGGGAAAGATCAAAGAAATGAAACAAGGAAATTTTTGGCAATATATTTGAAAAGAAAAAGGATCTTAAACAACAGTTGGAGGATCTTGAGAAAAGAGTATTTGCTAAAGGTATGGATTCTAATGATTACCACATTGAAAATATTTTTCTCTATGATTTCCATAATATATGTAATAGAGAAGAATATTTTTGGAAACAAAAATCCCATGCTCTTTGGCTAAAAGAAGGTGATAGAAACACTAAATTTTTTCACATGACCACCATAAAACATAAGGCATGCAATAGGAATTTTGAGGTCTCCATTGGGAATGGAATGGTGACTAAAGATCAAAATGATATCAAGGAGGAAGCACTAAGATACTATAATAATCTTCTCACTGAGTATAGTCCTTATAATGAAGAAGCAGCCTCCTATTTATTAGAAGCCATCCTAGAAGATCTCATTCCTAATGAGAGGTTTAAATAACTCACTTAAAAAATCACTATTTAATAGTTAAAAGGAGCAATTTTTACTTTAGAGAGTGACAAGGCCCTTGGTCTTCATGGATTTTCAGCAAATTTCTTTCAGAAATTTTGGGATATTAGTTTTGAAGATATCCTCAAAGTGGTAAATGAGTCTTACAGAACTAGATATCTACTCAAATATCTTAATAACACTCACATAGTACTACTCCTTAAAAATATTGATGCTAAATATTTTAAGGACTTCTGGCCCATCAATTTGGTAAATGTCATTTATAGAATTTTCACTAATATTATTGCCACCAGAATTCAACATATTATTTCTATCTTGATCTCAAAATAGTAGAGTGGTTTCATTAAAGGGAGGATAATTCAAGATGGTGTTATCATGGTACATGAAACAATTCACTCCATGGATAAAAGTAAGAAAGTTGGAATGACCATAAAGCTAGATATGAATGAGGCTTTTGATAGAGTCTCTTGGAAATTTTTGGACAAGGTTCTAATGAAGTTTGGATTTCATAATAAATTTAGAAAAATTATTCAAGCTTGTATTTCTACATCCATATTTTATGTTGTAGTTAATGGATTTCTAGTGGGTTTCTTTTCTAGCAGTAGGGGCATTAGATAAGGGGATCATATATCTCCTTTCATTTTTATTTTAATGGCTGATAGTCTTAGTAGATCTATCACTAGGGTTGTTAATGTAGATTTTCTCAAAGGTTTGAGGCCCCCTTCTTCCAATCAGACAACTTCTCATCAGCAATTTTCTGATGGCACCATATTACTACTAATGGTCTTTATCCTAAAGGAAAAAACTATTAAAACTATTCTCAAGTTTTATGAAGTAGCTTCTGGATAGAAAATTAACTTTGATAAGAGATCTGTATACTTTTTAATACTCCATTTGAAAGTAAAAAGATAATTTCTCTTATATTGGGATGAAAAATTAATTCTTTACCCACTACTTAACTTGGGCTCCTTATTGGTACCAATAAAGTATCTATGGATGTATGGAATGCTTTACAGTACATATTTCACAGGAAGCTTGGTGGGTGGAAAGGTGCATCGCTCTCTAATGCAGGTAAATGTTTGCTTATTAAAAGCACTCTACAAAACCTTCCCATTTATATCATGTCTATGTTCATCATACCTTCAGTAGTAGTGGATAGTATTGAAGAAATTCAAAAGCACTTTCTTTGGCATAGTACTGAGGAGAGGTTTACATATCATCTTGTTGTTTGGGAACAAGTTTTCATGCCTAATAGGCTTGGTGAACTTGGTATTAAAAACATAAGACAAATGAACACATCCCTGATTGTTAAAATGGGCTGGAAGTTAATAAAGGAGGAAAAACCTTGGATTGAGCTCATAAGAACCAAGTACTTGGCACAAAATCATGTCTACACTTTCCTTTTTGAAGAGAATATCCCTATTGGTTCAGTATTTTGGAATAATTTCTTGAAAATAAGGAATAATCTCACAAAGGGATGCAAATGGAAGATGGGAAATGGTAATGATGTTCAGTTCTAGACTAAAAATTGGTCCAATTTTGATTTAGGTGATAACTTTGGTGCTAACAAGGATGTTCTTATTGAAAATTATGGGAGTAAGGTGAAGGATTACATAGATATGGAGAATGGTAAGAAGGTTTGGAAGTAACTTCATCTCGACATTTTTGATATGGAACTAATGCTCTCCTCTCTTCAAGATCAGATTTCTCACATTCCACTAAGTCAGATTGAATCTAAGGATGAGCTTATCTGGACTAGCTCTTTTGATGGTGAATACAGTGTCAAATTTGGTTACAACATGTTCTTTGCTGATATGTAATGTGACTTCAACTAGAACAAAATTTGGATGACAGATACAACCCCCAAGATTAATCATTTCCTTTGGCTTGCCCTTAAAGGAAAGATTATAACTAATGATAATCTTATTAGAAGAGGGTTCATTATGCCAAATATGTGTTGTCTTTGCGAGAGGGAGGCTGAAGATGTGAAGCATTTATTGTTGCATTGTGAGTATACTACTAAATTATGGGGCTTAATATTTTCCCGATTTGATATGTGTGGTACCCCCATATAGATATTACATGGTTATAAGACTATGGAAGCTAGTATTTCCACACACCATCTAGAGAATATGGAAAAATAGAAATGGTTTCATCTTCAAAGATAGTATAAATTACTGCAAAAAGTTTCTCAAGGATATTACTATCGCTATCAAAGAAAATATTGAGAAATTCAAACCCCAAAAAAATATAAATTATCCAAAGGAGGTGGAAGTTATACTATCAACTTGGAGTATAGATATTAGATATATTCAAATAAAGGATAATACTAGCATGGGCATGTCTCTAGATCATTGGATACCACCCCCCAATATTTGGTTAAAGGTCAATGTTGATGGAGCTTCGAAGGGAAACCCAGGAGATTCTTGGGGAGGAGGAATAATTAGGGATCACAAAGGTTGTATAGTTAGTGCTTATGTTGGAAACATGGGACATAAAACCAATCATTATGTTAAATCTTTAGCAACATTATGGGGAATAATGTTAGTTAAGGAATGCAACATTTCCAACATCATCATATAATAAGACTCCATGAATATCATTAATCATTTGAATAAGATGAACCCGCCTAACTGTACAATAAAATACTTTATTTTTTTTCACATTCCTATAGGGAGGATAATAAGGTGGTGGACACCCTTGCAAACTGTGGGGTACTAAATAAGAAATTATAATTTTGGTAAAATCATGAAGATTTACCTAATAATGTTCAAAGTGTTATCTACAATGAGTTATACAACAATACAACTCAAACATAATGGTGAGATGGCCTTCGTATAGTTAGTAGAAAATTTAGTTATACAATGAATTTTCAGCGTACTAACATCCTCAAGTTCCATGTTCCTCTCATAAATCCACACACTTTCTGGGTGGAGAAAAAAATTGATAAAAATTGGTTTAGCAGAGACTTCATCGACATAGAAAACCTAAAGATAAATACATATAAATTCAAATCCAAAATGGGTGGTGTGGTGTGCTAGGTAGAACCGACATGTGACTCGGAATAGAAGGAAAATGATGAGCTCTAGAGATATATGTAGACTGAAGGAGTCGATAACCTGATTGAGAGAATGAATGGGTATGACCAACACATCTCCTTGTAATTATCTATTGGTTGGAAGGATAGGATTGTGTCATATGAGGGCATCTTTTTCATTGTTACTGAAGAGATGATCATTGATGTTACAGGGCTAGATATGGAAGGAAATTGCTTCTTCGATAGAAGAATTGATAAATCTTTAGAGACCAAGAATTTTCTTGAGGATGGTGAAGAGCTTGAATTTTTAACTATTGGAATTAAAGTGGCCTCAATTCTAGCTCATTTTGATGATATTTCCATAATTATGGTTAGATATGTCACATTAGAAGGTAGATACATCACTATACCCCTAAAGCACCTTGTTTTTTCTCAATCATTTCAGGAGAAATGTTAAAGTATTCTTTCCTCATTCAATTTTAAACTCTTTGGAGCATTCCATTTTGGAGGTTCAAAAGCACTCCAGGGCCCTTCCCCTACATCAGGGGATCATCTTTCTACTACACCAAAATAACCTCCAAACCCCTCACATCTCCCATATCCCTAGCCCTAACCATATCCCACTCCCTCAAGATTTTATGCCTATTCCTTCAAACTCAATGGGACAAAGTAAATTCTGATCAAAGAATCCATTTTACACCTCCAATCCCCCTTCCCCACCAAAGAGGATTCTTTGTAGAAGTAAATATCAAGAACTTGAAGTTATTCAAGACCTTTTTTTTTAAAGGGGGTAAGAGAGGATATTTGGAAAGGATAATTGATTACATGGAGAAGGAAATTAGAGCTTTTAAGGGTGAGGTGAAACAGTTATCAAAGAAATAAGGGAAAATAAAATTAGAAGAGAGATCTGGCCTGGAAAATAGATGGATTGCTGAGATTTACAAGAAGCTCCACTCTCTATATATCAAGCTCCATGGAGTAAGATATATTCAAGATGATACTCTTTCAGCCTTCAAATCAGTAATGATTTTTTTGGAAGCGCAAGTTAAAAATGTATGCATGTTGAGAAACATTTTTGAGAATATTTTGGAGGGGCCTTCTTGAGACCAAGTTTTTAGCCATGTGGATAAGAATGATCATTCACATGCTACAACATTGGTGTTGTTCACTGGTCTCCAGGAGATGAAGTTGACTATTGACAAGGCCTTTAAGTGAATTGGATATCACTACCTCTTTTTTGGTGATTTCTTTTGTTGTTTAGTTATTTTTTTGTTACTTTTTTTGTTGTATATACTTTGTTAGTTGTTGATAAGTGGTACTTTTCCTGACATATTGCTTTTTTGCCTTTGCACTCTATCTTAATATCATGATTTTGATCATTTTTTATCTGATACTATTGTAATATATAGCTTTTGATCCTTTTTGTACAAGGGAATAGTTCCTTTAAAAAAACTATTTACAAACAATAAAAAATAAATAAAAGCAATGAAAGAGTAAAATAAGTGTTTTTAATGTCTAGTCTTCTTGCTTAGGAATAATGTATGTAATGAAATAATTATAGGTTTTATGTAAGTTAAAATTTTGTGATTTTGTGACTACAGTAGATCAATATCATGAGCAAGCTCCATGGTGGCATGATACAATTCCAAAGTGTAGTGATATCTTCCATGTTCATATAAATGGGAATGTTAGGAATATTATGTTAGTACTCACATGAAAGTGAGTTAATTAGTAATATTATATGTGTGAATAATATTGTAATGAGTTATTAATAAAAAACCCATATTTCTTTTGTGTTGTAATAGTTAGTTAATAAGGTGTGAGAGAGATTCTTGGAAACATTACTCTATAGCTAGAATGTAATAGCTCATGATATTATTATGATTTTTTGAAAGTGATAGTGGTGACTCCTTATTTTTAGGAATAAATAATATATATGTTTATTATTGAGTGTTATCCCTTGTGTAATCAGATTATTTTTTTGTTAATTTGTTTGAAGCTCAGTCAAATTTTTCATATATGTGCATTAAATCATAGAGTTAACCTAGGAATTAACACTATATAAAACCTAGTCTATAAATCAAGAAAGAACATCAAGATAATGCATAATAAAAACCATTAATGCATAAAAAAAAGTTATTGCAAACCTCCCTTGTTTTGTATACCTACTTTTTATATGTATGGATGTTCAATCCAATTTTTGTGTGATTAGGGAAATGTGCTTGTAGGAAGGATGATGATGAAAGGAATTTTTCCAAATTGGAAGCAATATCCATCTTTGGTAATCTCTTACATTAAGAGGGTTTATCCATTTAGATATGTTTCTAAAAATAGAAAACTTGCATAATATTAGGTGTGTGTGTGTACTTTAGGATAATTCATTATATAGATATTTGATTAATGATGTTGGTTGATTTGGATGAATATGGGATAAAGGAGATGTAGTATTAGTAGTTGGTTATGTGATTAGGAGAAATTAATTATAATTAAGTTTCCATATCATATCATGGGAATTTAATATGAAGAAGGGGATTTAAATAAATAATAAAGGGGTGATTCAAGTGGTTTGATTTAATTTAGGATTTTTTTAAGAGTGATTTATGAGTGGAAAATTTAGGGTATTTACAACAACCTATATAAATTGATAACTTAGAGAAGGAGGGAGAAAGTTATAAAAAAAAATATTAAAGGTAATGCCCTTATGTACACATTGTTATATGTTTTTTAACAAAGCATAACAATTGTAAAATCACAACCAAATTTTTTATATTTTATTGATATGAAAACCATCAATTACAGTGAAAGGTGTGTGTTGTAATGTATATATGTATTTTACAACTATAAAAAATATAAAAAAATGGTTATACATGTTTAAATAAACCCAACAATACATAAAAAAATACACAAGAATAAAAAATATAAGTGTAATACAAATAATTAAAGAAACAATATAACAACCTATCCTACATGAGTATAATTTACTCACTTATAATTTACTATGGCGAATTAACATTCCACCCCCTTAATTCAACATGGTATCAAGTGAGTAAGAGAGATTCTCTAAATGCCTCAAATTTTTATCATGCAACTAACTGCATGTTGTTCTTATGCCAAAAAAAATTGGAGTTATATGTTGTGTTGTAAAACATGTTTGCATATGAAATGTACTTGTACCTCAATGTGCTTCATTCTTTCATGAAAGACTAGATTGTGAAAAAGTTTTAAAACCCTTTATTTTCAACATACAATATAGTAGTTTTCATGTGATATTCCTAGTTCCTCAAGTATGTGATGTAGCCCTATCACTTAACAGATACCTCCTCTTGTAACATGATACTCAACTCTTATGGAACATAGAGAAATATAATTTTGTTTCTTTCTCCCCCATGATATTGGAACATATCCTTAAAAATACATATCCATAAGTGGATTTTCTATCATCAATATTACCTTCATGACCTCAGTCCAAATATCCTGTCAAGAATAATTGATCTTTCTTCTTATACTCTAGGACAAAGTCCATGGTTCTTATAATGTACCTCAAAATCCACTTTGTTCTTTTCCAGTGACATTTCCTTAATTCTTGCATGAACTGTGAATGATATCTAACAACATAGAAAAAATTTGTCCTACTTTAAGTCAAGTAAATGAGAGTCTCAATCAACTAACAATAGAGATTTTTATTCACTTGTGGTGATGGATCTATATGAGACAACTAAAATCTTATCTCCATATGTGTGGATATTGGATTATATTCCATCATCTGAAACTTCTCAAGTATGGTCTTGGCATATCTCAATTGAAATAAAAAAATGTGATGCTCCTTTTTCCATACTTTTAAGCCAAGATAATAGTATAGTAGCCTAATATTAGTCTTGTCAAATGATTGATTAATATCTTACTTAGTGGCATAAATAATCTTCACTGAAATGCTAGTGATGACTAGATCATTGACATAAATAACAACAATCCAAATCTCCCCATTTATTTTTAAGGTGGATATTAGGCTCATGAGGATTCCTTTGGAATCCATGATGAATGATATACTCGACTATCTTGATGTACCAAGCACGGAAATCTTGTTTGAGACCATACAGAGATTTTATGGGTGTAGATAATTTTTCTTCTTTTCCATGTATTTAAAAAACCTTATGTTTGAGTCATGTAGACCTTTTCCTACAAATATACATTGAGAAAGGAATTTTTCACATCCATTTGGTGGAATTTCCAACCAAATTGTACAACTAGAGAAAAAATAATCCTGATAGTTTTGATCTTAATTGTGGGAGAAAAATTATCCTCAAAGTTAATGCCTTATTTCTAAGAATGCCCTTTCACTACAAGCCTTTCCTTGCACATTTTAATAGTTCCATATGCTTTGTACTTCATCTTGAAGATTTATCTACATCCAATAGATTTCTTCCCTGGTGGAAGTTCAAAAATCTACCATGTATTTTTTCATCACATAGTGATATGGAACCTTTCTGAGGTTTATACTATAAGGATTCTTGAATTGTAAAGGGCTCAATAGATTCAAAAAAATTCCTTATTAAGAAAAATTTACCTCATCTCAATCCTTACTGTGAGTATTTGTTCTAGGTGTGGATGTGCCCAAGATACCACCCAATTTGGTATCTTGTATCATATTAATCTATGCATACATTGAGTTATTCTCATGTCAAATCATCACCATCATCGCTATATTAATTAGAGGGAAGGTCATCGTATATTTTCATAATTGGACTAATTTCATCGTCAAGTGAACTTTTTGAAGGATCTTCCTCTTCTTTATTCTAAAAAAACTCAACATCCGTGTTTATGTAGACTCTTCTAGTTCTCATCTCCATTATTTTGTATCTAAGAGCTTCTTCACTATAACCTAAGAAGAAATACTTTTCATATTTCATATCAAGTTTTTTACTCTTCTTCTTGGGAATGTGCATGCTCGATTTACATCCAAAAAATCTGAGATGTACAATAGATGCCTTTCTCCCTAGTGATGTTTCTTATAATGTTACGCCATCAAGAGTAACTAGGGGAATCTATTAAGTAGGTATATTATTGTTTTGGATAATTCATCCTAATATGTGTTCATCATTCCATAATCATCGATCATATATCACACCATCTCCATGATCGTATGCTTTATTTTTTCAACAATACCATTTTTATGTGGTGTGTTGTAATTCCCACACTAGTAACACGACCAAAATATAAATATTTTTTTAATTTATTAAAAGCTTGTCAACGAGACATACTCTATCACTTGTGCCCAAATAACAACAACACAATACATGAGACAAAACACAAAATACATCACTTGTATGTATCTCCAAAACAAGGACATGTTGATGCCAACTTGTTGGAAAAATAATTTGTTATGAGGAAAAATTGTGGGATTTCACCAATGTTATGGGACTAGGTTCCTCTACTTGAATGGGGAAGCTCCATTTATTGAATTAAAGTATATTAAAACAATCTAAATTAATTTATGGGTCGCCCCCAAATACTAAGGAATATAAGGGAGGAAAATTTCTTAGTGAGTGAGATAGGAGAGGGAAATATGAGGTGGATTTTAATCAACAAATAGCATAGCTAAGTTTATTACATTAAAATTAGCTAGAAATATTTCATTTTCATTAATGAGAAGAAACCATTCACAAAGAAAGAGGAATAATCAATAAGAAACACAAAGTTTTATTGCATCATGTTGCATAATTTACAATTCTCATGGAGTACAAGTTGAGATGGAGATAGAATGATAAAATACAAGAGAATAGAGGAAATGAAGGCACTTGTTCCTAGAAAAATAATGGGAGATAGTAAAAAAGAAAAATCATTCCTTTAAAATGAGGAGTTCATCTCCTTTTATAGATTTACAATACATCTCTTCATCTACCCCCCACATAACTTTTCATATTCTCATTACAAGTGACTTTTCAAATGACCCTAGGAAAGAAAAAATAATTCCCCTTTTTTATAATTGCAAAAGTGACTTTTACATTGCACAAAAATTACATAGTCACTTTAATGAATAAGACTAAAGGTCATCATTACACACAACGAATAATTAGAAGGAAGGGAGCAGAAGGAGAGTGAGAATAGAAGAAGCAGAAAGATAATGGAGAAGGATGAAGTTTCTCTGCCACTTGATGAAGACCGCTCCTATGATGAATATTTTTCCTTTGATGCATCATGTGGAAGTTCAATTGGTTTGAACTCAATCCCTTTTACCTATTTGATAAAATGAACAACTCCTAGTGTGATCTTCTCTGACTAAGGAATGCTCATGTACTCAAATGTGTTGATCCAATCCTTTGGAATGTAGCTTAGCTTCTTGCACTCAGTGAACCAACTTTTTTCATCTCTAGCAATGTTTGAAACATAACCATGGATTTATCTGAGTGACTCTAGGGTGTCTTCATTAAAAGAGAAAGGATCTCCTGCCTCTTTCTAAACCATTTCTTGAAAAGGAGTCATGATTACTCCCAAGGATTTGTTTTCATTGATATGAGGGGATTCTATATATTCTACACATTTTCTTGTATCTTCAATAATTCCTTGAGCTATATCAAAGAAAATTGCAATACATCATACCTTTTAGCTATGGTTCATAACCAAATAGGGGATATGTTCTTGGTTGGGTCCATGAACACATTTTTTCTTATCAAGAATGAGGTGTCAAAATTTTTCATTTTAGAGGTTGGTGGGAGAAAACTATCCCATATGATATTTTATTTTTCCATTTCCACTCTAGTGCTTTTGATTCTTGAGATGGTTCCTGATACAAAGTCAAATAAAGAGGACCTCAGGAAAACAAAAAATTCCCTTTTTCAATGATTTTCCCCACCCACTTGTCATTTTCTCTCCCCCTTATTATGAATCCTTGGGATTTCTTGAGGGCTTGAGGGTCAAAGTTGCTAATGGGTGAGACCACCTTAGCTAGAGGTAAGGATGATGAGGTTGGTTCCAAGAATGACTGCACGTATGAATACAAGGTCATCACATGTTCCTCTAATTGATATATGTTTATTTTGTATTCTTCATTATGCTCCAATTTTTGATTTGAAGACTCGTATAAAAAATGAACTTCATCCTCGTGTGAAGCCTGGCCAAGTGAGACACTAGTCATCTCATAATCATTTGGCGTCATTTCTTCCAAAGGATTTTTCACCTTAGGTCTTGCAACTTCTAAAAACTGGGCTCCGGAAGCCTCAATATAAAATCTTGAAGTGGTGTGTGCTTTCTTTGAATTTTTGGCTTTGATGTACTTCAAGATGTCCTCAAATTTTGGTGTTGTAACTTGTTATATTGTTATTAATTCGTCATCAAGAAAGTCACTGACCCATGGGAATGGATTTGATTGTGTGGAAAATATGTTATGAATCTCATGTGTATGTTATAGGACCAATGATTTCTCATTGTGATCTGATTCAACTACCTTAGATGAGACACTTGGCTATACTTGATGCACGAGAGATTGGGAGGGGTCAATCTCTACTTGTTCTAACTCTTCAATTTGTTTTTCCTTTTAAACTTGTTCCTCCCCTTCAAATTGTTCCTCCCTAACCTTATCTTTCTTGTGAAACTCTGTGGAAGATGGGACTTCAGTGCTCTTGATTTCCATTTCCTTCTTCTTGTATGTTTTCTCAGAATCGAATTAACTGGTAGCTCTCTCAGACTCCTTAAGAGATGAGTGTGATAGTTGTTTAGGTAGGGTAGAAGTGGTTCCATATCCTTTACTAGAAGCTTTATTTATTTTGAACCACTCTTTTAATATTTAAATCATCACTTTGATTCATTAATTGATATCTCCATCTTCACAAACACTCCATGAGGGAAGAGGAAGGGGAGATAATTTCACTACCTCGTACTTTGGATAAAACAACTCAGAACCGTCTTCTTGAAATCCTCCATTGAAAAAATTGAACCCAAATGTTTCCATATCATCCACAGTAATTGTCATGTAGTCTCTTTCTATAAATTCAATATCATCAACACAACTGGTGTGATTGTCTTCCAATTAAGGAATGTGATGTAATCTAGGAACATTGAGATACTCGGGATCTTTCCATATGTCAAATTTAGGCCTAGGAACATAGGCAAATAGATTAAATGTAGTGAGGGAGGTCTAAATTTTTGTGGCATCCACTACACTCTTACATGATAAAACACTGAGTGAGATAGAGAATGATATTCCTTTCTTCCTCAAAACCTTGCACTTGAGATACACATTAGAAATTTTCTTGCCAATCTCTACCATGATGATCTTGTCACTAGGGTACTTAGGTATCATGAGCAGAGGAAGGTCAAAACCACTCACCCTAATGTAGGTGAAGGTGTGAAATTGTGTGAAGAGACACCCATACTTATCAATCAACTTAGTTGCTTGAGGATATATTCTTCTTTAAGGATTTCCTTTAAGGAGTTGGATGATGAACATTGTGAATGCATAATTCACCCATGTGAAATGAACATTACTTTCCTTAAAGGTTATCTTCTTGTACTTCTCAAAGGATCTCTCTAAGGAATATTCTTAGCAACGGACAATCCTTTGTGTGGTATATTATATGAAAATGCATACATTGTATAGGGGGTCACTGTAAATCTCTTGGTGGTGAACAATTGCATCAGCTACTAGTGGAGATTGTCACATATGATCTAGCCTCAATCTATCATTTTATTTCCCTCTATGATTATGAGCATGAACTGGGCCATCTAGTCCTAGAATTCCTTGGTATGTTCTTCACCCATTACTCTTTTAGAAATAGAATGGCATCTGAATAAGCTTCATGAAACTCACTCGTTGATAGTGATTTTGAAATCCTTGATGGTTTTCTCCCAAGTTTCAACTAGGAGCCAATTGTAATCCCTTGAAAATAGGATTCTTCCCTAATCCATTGTTGAATTTCAAACTCTTTTATGATTATCACCATGTTTCTCAAATTTGGAATTTACAGAAAACTTGAGATTCCCTTTAGATTTAGGACCGTCAATGGTGAGTTTTCATCTACAGTGATTTTATGGGAGGTAGCTCATAGTGTTTAACACAAACCAAGACCAATTCGGTGCTTTGGACCTAGATTGGATGGCCTTCTAATCTAAAAATTCCACTAGTAACAATATTTTCTTCAGCAAGTTCTCTGAATTTTTTCATCATGAAATTTCTCACCTCTTCCAAATCCATTTGTGCAACATCATTGTCTCCTATCAGTGGATATTTAGTGGATAAATTGGAAATGGGCTCATGTCTAGTATATTTGATCTTTATGGTTTCCTAAAACAATGATGAAATGATGAGATGAGGGTGCATGCAAAATTTAAATTAGATCTAAGTAATTACTATATTTAGTAAGTGAAACCTCACCTTGACTTGTTAAATTTAGCTATTTTTTCCTAGTTTCCCAATTTCCAGTTTTGGAGTCTTGATCTTGAGGTTTGCACTGACAGTCTCAAGATTTTTCTTATTTGTTATCATACTTGAAATTTTTATTAAGGCATAGAGGAAAACTTACTAAATTTATAATTAGGTATTTTTGTTATTGAATTGGAGTGAAAATTGTCTTATTGGATTAGGAATTTCACTATGAGTTCTTACTCTAATTTTTAGGTGTTTCTACCCTTAGTATCTCCAAGAATATGAAAAGGAAAAAAAATGGGTAGATATGAATAGGTGGGTGTTGTGAAAAAACTAGAGTATCAATGGGGATTATTCTTATATCTTCTTAAAGGAATTTTCAAGTGGATTTCTCAAACAAAATTTAATGAAAAATGGAGTAGAAATGAGAAAGATATGAGAAAAATTTATGTTTCAGGTATGGGGATTCTTAGGAAGATCAGAGAATGAATAGGTGTAGAAAAATGGAGGGAAGGGATATTTTTTAAATGGATCCAATAATTTCCACGTATCATTTATATATTCAAATCAAACCATGGTTAAGCCAGACTCACTTCTTGATTCACTTACACTCCGTCTCCTTAACCCAGGTTGAGAGTGGGTTGAGACTTTCAAAATGGGTCTGGGATCCTCCATTGCACCTTACAAAATTTGGTAAGTGGTGAGCTTATGTAAAGGTGCAATCATTCCTGAAAAGTGTGCGATGGGTTCAGCTAACATGGAGAGGGGGATAGGTAGGTTAAATGGTGTGAGTGGAAAATAAATCCTTAGTGAGCATGTTGAATGTTTAAGTGTCGAGAGAGAGAGATGGATTACAAGGGAACACACTTTCTTACACCTGATGATTTTTTTCACTAGGTGAAAATGTGAAATAATTGTTGAAAAGTGTGTCATGGGTTAGGTTTTCATAGAGGGGGGATAGGCTCAAGTTGGCACACCTAACCATGCAATTCATGTCTTAAGTGACGCAAACACTTCATCCTCCTTTGGGTCACACTTTTTTACACCCATTAAAAATTTTCACTAGGTTAAAAGTTATAACAAATCCCTCAATATTTTCCACATGGGTTTCGTAACATGAGGATGGGGTGAAGATTGCATGTGAGTTCATAACACTCATGTTTGTCATTTAAGTGACAAAAACTCATCTCCCATCTCTCCTTACCAAGGGGTCACACTTTTTTGCACCCATTAACCTTTAAAAAAAAAATTGTTAAAAATTCCATCCAAGGCATTAAATTGCAACCTGGACACTTATAGTAAGCCCACCTTCACCAATGGCTACCAAAAATAGACCCTTAAGAGTGAGTCTTTTCCCCCAACGATTCCTTAAGAGTTTCATGGTAAAATTTTATATTATTTTACTATAAAATACCTTATGACATCATTCCCATATGTTTTAAGATCCAATTCCTCATGAAATTCAAAATTTACCCCCCTTTTGAGTTTGGTCAAGCCTGTGCGCCAGAAGGTCTAACTGCCACTAAAAGGAAAATTGTATTTTTGTATAAATTATCATTTGGGGCATGTAAAAGACTGAAATATATTCAATTTTATTTTTTAATCAGGTCCATAATCCCTTTGGAACTCCCTTAATGCTAATTTTAATCTCCATTGGGATCGAGGATCTTCACTTGCAATATCGGGCAAATATCTCAAAACCTTGATAACAGAATATCCCAAAACTTTTTGCAATGTGAATTGGATGTTTTTTTATCTATTTTTTTAATTATTTTTTAACTTTAAAAAATTACCAAAGACTCTTGAACCATCCCAAACAAGATGACTTGTTTTTTCACTTCTTTCATTTCCCTGCACCGTGTTATAAATAGCCCAGTGTTGCACATATTGTTCCTACACTAGTTTCACCCTACGAAATTTACCTAAAATTCCTCCAATGATATCATAATTTCAGTTATAATTTTATTGGATGCATCAGATATTCTTTATTCATCTCTAGAGGATGATCATTAGGTGCCAAAGTCTTGAAAATAAGTCTTTTTAGGCCTCCGAGAGTAGTTCTGTCAAATTGGATCGCAATGAACCCATGATTTTCTTCCCATAAACTTACTTGAACATGAAAAAAACTTTTTAAATATATTTATCACATCCCTTTCAGCCATGATAGGTTTTATATAGTCTTAAATTGGTTGGAGGGTAGGTTTACATTACCCGGTTCGGGGATTTTTTAGTGTGGGCTTAGTTGTCATGGAAACGTTTTTCAATTTTTCATTCTAGACATTTAGCATGAAAATTCAACTAAATATTATAATTTAAAAATTTATAATATCACCAAGCCATAAAATGTCTTATCAAGGGGAAATGGTGTCAATACTTCCACTTATCCCTCCACTAAGGAAGGGATACTTTCCTTTGGTTCATCTAAAACAGTCATGTAACCACACATGAAAAACACACTTATCCCTTCACTAATACTAATATCACCAATATTTGTTTCATCTCAAAATAAAAGAAAACCCACACACAATAATAGCACTTATCCCTCCACCTTTGGCAATATAAGACCCCAATATACACACATGCATAGCATACTCATGCATACAAAAAAAACTCATAAATAAAATACATATGCACTCCAATGAGAAACCAATTAAATTCATAATAGATTACCAATTAATAGAGTGTGAAAATAACATTTCATCATATATGTATCACAATATCAAGCCATCAAATAGGGCTTAAAAGAGGGAACTAAAAACATTTAGATAACATTATACACACTATCAAGCCTTCAAAAGGATTACAAAGGTAACTAGTGACATTCCAAACCACTTATCACTCCAATAAGGTATGGGACATAATTTTTATTGGTGCGTGTGACCTTCCTAGTCATCGTCCACATCACATGGCGATTCATCTCACCTTGTGAGAGTCATAGGTCTTAGGGAGTCAAATGACAAGTGTCAGATTCTGTCATATAATCTGTCATTATCATTTGCGTCAGTGCATCATAGGATTTACATTCCTTATTTGGAATTTTAAGTCCTCATTTAGTGGCATCATATGTTTCATTCACGTCATATGTGTCAGTGGTGTCATAGGGGTTCTTTCCTTATTTAGGCATGGGGTTTACACAACACCTCTATTTGTACTTCCTTTTTTCAATCTATGAGTATGAGAAGACCTGCTTTCTTATTTGCATATCCTTTCCATTGTTTGAATCTTTCTTATTGCATTGGAGCTACGATGTTACCATCAGAGTTTAACTTCATTGTGGTGCATTGTTTCGACATTGGTTCTCGCATATCCCACTTCCACTTTTCTGGAGACGTTCATTGATCTGCCCTTACTTGTGGATCCATTTTTTGTTGTGGGGGATGTTTTGTTGGATTCACATTAGTTGTACATCCTTTCTACAATTTTTCACCCTTCATACTCTAACAGTTCTACGCTTGTGAAATTACCTTTGGTTCCTTTGCACTCACTTGTTAGACCTATGTCATACTTTCGTGGACCAGACTCAGAGTTCTTCATGTTGTTTCCTTTGGTTTCCTTCACAGAGTGGGCATACTTCCAACACATCATTTATGTCCTTCCTAAGGGCAGGAACACATTTCGGTGTGAATGGCTCTTCTTCAGTCCAAAGGTAGAGGATCTCATCATCGAATTTCCTCTAGGAGACTTCTTAGAGTTGCAGAGTTTAGATCCATCCATGGAATCTTATTCTTCCCTCTTGTATCCCTCTTCTCCTCCTCTTTTTTCCAGAAAGATGTTGTTTGTATATGGGCACCTTATCAGGCCTTTAGTTTTCAGGCCCCATTGGCACATCTTTCTTAGTTGTCTAGGGGAGTCTTCTTTTCTGTTCTGTCTTACCATGACCTCTACCTCAGCTTCAATGAAGGGGGGGGGGGGGGGGGGGGGTATTGGTGTTTGTGACCTACCTATTCATCATCCACATCACATGGTGAGTCATCTCACCTTGTGAGATTCATAGTTCTTAGGGATTCAAATGACAAGTGTCAGATTCTATCATATAATCTGTCATTTTCATTTGTGTCGATGCGTCATAGGAGTTACATTTCTTATTTGTAATTTTAACTCCTCCTTTAGTGGCATCATATGTGTCAGTCATGTCATATGCATCAATGGCATAATAGGGTTTCTTTCCTTATTTAGGTATGGGGGTTACACATCACCCCTATTTGTACTTCCTTTTTTCGATCTATGAGTATGAGTAGACATGTTTTCTTATTTGCATATTCTTTCCATTGTTCGAATCTTGCACTTATTACATTAGAGTTACGACATTACCATCAGAGTGCAAATTTTTTACGGTGCATTATTTCTACATTAGTTCTCGTGTAACCCTCTTTCAATTTTTTGGTTCCTCTAGTAAATTAAAATACATTCCACTTATCCCTCCACCTAGATTATTCAAAACCCACTTATCACTCCACTAGAAAAAATCCCACATACCTTTGGTTCATCCTGAACTTCACACAAGGTTAAATTTTGTTTTATCATTACTTATTCCTCCATAATGACCCTACCTTCCCCCATACACACAAAATTCTTGTTATTCATATATTAAGTACTAAAAAAAATACACGGCATATAAGAAAACCACATTACTACTTAAATCCACAATAAAACAAGTGCATCCTGTAAAATGATGGCAAGATGAAACAAGAACTTACAAGAACAGGGAGAGTGAGGTATTTTATCATCACTATGCATATCTTGTGGTTTTCATTATATTTAATTAAATTCTTTTGTAATAAACATGGGTTAAGGGAAATAGTATTCATTGAAATTCAAAATCTAATGAATAATATAACAATAACTAATACCACATTTTACCAAACAAGCATAACACCACACAAAAAGGGACCACACGAGGGAATTAAGAAGAGATGGATTTTCCCACAAGGTGTGTGGATAAATTAATTCACATTTCTCTTTAAATAAATTTAATCATTTAACATTGTTGTTTAAACCATAGTTATGAGTATAAAATAGATGTTCATTCCTTAATATTGCAAGTTTCACATTTATTAGCATACTTGATCACCAATGGTGAATTCCATTATTGTCATCTTCTTTAAGATTATGTTAGGCATTTCATCCGTTTTTCATTATTCAATATGTATGTAATTTTTATAACAATAATTCTCAACATTCAACTCATTTACTCTTGTTCTTATTACCCTTACATTATTACTTGATCTCATGTTAGCATTGTTTTAGCTAAATTATTTTTCATATCAAACTTTTTTTAGCCTAGGTATTTAAGACTCCAAGAGGTGTTATCTCATACAAAACAAATCATTTTATTGTTCATATTCATCTCAAGTATTGAACACATTTTACAAGTGATACATTCAATATAATATTATGAATTTTAATTCCTTCTATAACATTATTTCATCCATTGGACAAGTATACATTAAGGTTCTTTTACCATTAATCCTTATAGGAGTTACAAGACTTATTCATATCATTGACACTCAAAGGGGTCTATGATCTACTAGGAGGTAAAAATAATAGTAAATAAATATCCTTACCTCATAAACCTTCGTACAATCCAAGGTACTTCAATGATTCTTTCCAAGATAACACTTTTGTTTAATAGGAGTAAAAGAGTCTGGTAGCAATAGTTTATTATGTAATTAAACTGGCACTTAGACTCACTCACATAAGTTATATCTCTCAACGATATCAAAAATTGGTGAATCTGCCCCATATTGTCCTTACAAGGACTACATTTTCCATTAGGGTGCTAAGGACAAGCACACTCCTAACAAAGCATCCTATTAATGAAATTATTAGACCTATAACATCAAGAAATGATGATCGTACTCACACTAAATGTGAGAGGATACACATAGTGTAACCATTGTACTCACACAAAGGTACATTAGTTAAGGAAATGGTATTGTAAGTCATATCCCATGTACAAGACAAGAAGATAACTTGTGATAGGTTGAATTCTTCTCTTCTCACAATAGGATTTTTTGAAATTGACATGACTCAACTAAGAATGAAGGTATAAAAAAGTTGTTAAATACTTGTTTCATTTAGATAGCTAAGAAAAGATAAATTTTGACTAAATATTATGATTTCTAATAAGTATAACAATTAAAATGGTAAATTATTGTCTTAATACCTCTAAATCACAAGTAAAATATTCAAATACAACTACATATCCATTTTAATTCATACATGATGTAGTTAACCCTTTTTTTTCCTTCCAAAATGTAATTAAGCCCAATTATTCAAAAATATGATACATCCCATCATTTTGGAAATAATAACCATATTATAAGATAAGTAAAATTTTACAATCCAAATATCCTCATTATTTCTATTTGTTTTGTTATCTACAACATGTCAAAAATTTGTAAGCATGGTCAATTAAAAATGCTCGTATGGAATTCTCATACAATCTAGCACAAGTCATGATTACTAATTTTCCATTTACAAAGAAATAAAACTAATTTAACATAAATTTTATTAAATGTAAGTTTAGAGTAACTACTGTGATGAATGATATACAAATGTTAATATATAGTAAGACACAAGAAAAAAATTATGTACAATGTGAAACCCTAAGAAAGAGGAGAAGATAGAATAACTTAGCTGATTTCTAAGAAACCTAGAGATGATCTGGGCAGATGAATAGTTGGAATAGACTAGAACAAGTGTTGTCAAAGTTCGTTGGAAGTGCTGAAACTCATGAATGTGCAGGAAAAGAGTACGAGGGTGCTAGTTTTCATTCTAAGTGCTATTATCTATGTGAATGATTAGGATCTGGCCATCTATGTAGGAGGACCTTCATTGTTAATCTATATTTCTCACTCTGATTTCACTCCTAGATCACGGAATGTACATGTATCCTGTAAAAAAAAATCTACCTACACGTGTTCATAAAACACATCAAATCTAATAAAAAAGATGTAGAATGTGGAATCTAACTGACCTTGACAGTCACCCAAGGAGTGAACTTAGTACCAAGCATTACACTACATTTCAGACTCCATGTAGTTTTAAGTGAAAGTGTGTGTAATGATTCCCTAGGATGCCCTTCTGGAAGTTGCACAATGATAGTGGGCTAGATTTAGAATATAGAAAATTTATAGAATGTGTGATATGGATTATAATAAACTTCTCCTCCTATGATGTGTATGTAGATTGATGTAGCCCTTATCCCTTGTATGGATGTGCTAGATGGATGCTTTGTAATGCTCTTGTTCTTTTGAATGCAAGATTAGGTGATAGTATGTAATGCTTAGTGTTTGGCCCCTTATTTGAGAGCTATAACTATGTATATATATGATTCCCTTGTTTGAATTTATTAATTGAAAATTGGAAGGCCTACCCAAAAGTGTAGAAGATGCCCAAAAATGTAAAAGAGACCAAAAAGAGTGAGAAAAGGATAAAGAGGGAAAGGAGCATCTAGGAGGGTTAGGAGTACCTGGGCACTAGTTTCATAACTAGGTGCTAGTGTCTAAATCCATAAAAGATTAATAATTTAAGTTCCAGAAGGGCTGTAAGATGTGTAAGACCAAAAAGAATGCAAGAGATAAAGTAAAGAGTCTAAAAGGAGTTGTCAACCATTAGTTTTATTTGATGGAAAACACAAGCACTGAGAGGGAAGGGGATAATTAGTGCTACTAAAAAAATTGAAAACACTTAAAAAACTCAACAAGATATTCAATCATGATCACCATTAACCATGAGGGACTAATGACATTCAAACATAAGCAAGTAGTAAGCAAACACATAGGAACACAATGTTTAATGTGAGAAACCCTTAAAGGGAGAAAACCCCACTAAAATCAATGCACTAATGTGGAAAATTGTCCTATGAATATTACCAACATTTCAATTTTTTGAGCACCCACTCCAAAATTTAGCCAAGCACCCACTTGACCTTTAGCAAGCTTCTACTCTCATAGAAGAAAAAACCCTAAAGAATTTAGTTAAGCACTCACTTATACTTTTTTAAACTCCAACTTGTAAGGAAGCTCCAACTCTGTATTTTGCTAACCAAAAACTTATACTTATCAGAGTTATGATCACCTTCATTTATTTTTCTGATATAACAAATTTTGATCTCTTATTCAGATCATATTCTCTCTCTTTCACACTTCCTTCATCACATAGCTTTTCATCACATCATCCTGCTACAATTATAGTCTTCAAATCCTCTCTTGAAAACACATATTTTTCCCCCATTCATACATGAATGAACTTGTGTTCCTCCTCTTACACTTTACCATTCTCATCATCTCATTACTTTTTAAATGTAGTTTTCAAAACCACATGTCTATGCTCCTTGATTCATCTCTTTTCATGTCCTAATCCTGCTCCAAAATTTTAGTCATCAAAAAAAAAAATTTACCAGCACACTTATTTATTATTATTATACATGAAAATATCATCTCTCAAACCTCTTTCATTTCTACTTATAACTCCTTGATCTTATCACTTCCTCAACTCATACCAAGGTCCTAAATGACATCACTTCAAAACTATCATAATGCAATCATTGAATCTGCAACATGTCAGTTACACTTATTAGGCCTTTCTCTAGTTTTTCATGGCACCTATGACACCTATGAAGTACCAAGAAAACCTTCCTTAAGCTCGTATTTATCTTTGAAAGTAACTGAAAACATATTCCATTTTTCAGCCCAACATGTTGACATTTGTAACTATAATATTCCTTCTTTTATCTTCTTCCTCACGTTGGAATCTTTTTCTTATTGCTAATGTAACTCATGCTCAAGTGTTGTCAAGGTTTGTGCACTTTTACAATATACATATAATTTCTCTCTAAAGCATTTAGATGAGATTCAAAATTTTCCATTTCCTCTTCAATACTCCATTAGAGCTCGCATATGCTCAACTAGGTGCATGATCTTTAAAAAACTAGTCTTCAACTTGTATGTATGAGACTCAACTTCAAAGCATTTAAACCATGTAACGACAAATAGGAATGGATGGCTCTCCAGATATGTCCAAAAAATCATAAAATTCTTGGGATAATGCAGGTCATAGGCACAGAGGACTCCATTTTCAACTCTTCTTCTCAGGTAGGATTCTCACACAGTCATGGAAGCTTCAAGAATCATAGTCACAAGATTGCTTCACCAACACCAATGTAATGAATGATCTCTCAAAACTTCTTAATGCTCAAAGAAATCGTTTTATGTGATCTCTAGATCACCTTCAAGGAATTGGATCAGCTAAAACATCTTCATTCTCTCCAGTACAACAGTGATTAGAACCCAAGGTCTCAAAGGGATTGTACACATAGAGAATCAATATTCACAGAATGAGTTGGTTCACCCAACTAAATTATCATGATAATGGCTCCATATGTTACCTTTCTAGAAATATATTTTCCTTGTGCATATAAACTCAGGTCAATATATTGTATGCATCAATTTCAAGGCATTACAACTTGAATATACCTTGCATTTCTATGAGACAACTCAAACTAAGTCTTCAGGACACCAAAAACCATTTCTTATCTCAGAATAGGCTTCTGACACTACATAAAGTATAACTTTCATGAAAAACCAATGGATTGGAACACTTCAAATGAGGGCCTATAATTCATCTTCAAACACTCACTTGCATTGATTATGCGGAGAAAATGACATTCTCTCTTACCTTGTTATATTGACTGTCCTACAAGGGAAAATTTGGATCATTAGAACTTAGAACATAAAATCACTTCACCATATTCAGTTCATGAGCTCAAAAATGTAAATATATGTACTCTGTATCAACTATCCATGACCACCTTGCACCTCCAAAACATGCCTTAACTTCATCAATTATCTCAAACTAAAAATGACTGGATTTGCCTTTTCTAGCCTTTAAGTAGTAGGCCATCTTGGTTGCCTCTAGTTTCATCAAAATTATAAAAATAACCCACCTAAATATATTCATGGACGCATCAGGGGAAATTTATCAATATTTTGCTTCTACATTAGTATTTTCAGTCATGAAGCCTTGATCACATGACTACATCAAGTCAAATCTCTAGAAAATATTGATTTATTTTTACTGATTCTCACCACACCTGGAGCATCAAAATACCACCAAACTGAGATACAAGGATTCATATACATGTCCAAGTCACTCAAATCAGCCTCACACAAATGATTTTGATGACCAATATTCTTGATTTATTCTCCATCACTTTCAAAGGAGGGTTTTAGGATGGTTTAGAACCCACTTCAGGTTCTTAAGGATCGTTCATAAACCATAGGACCATTATTTTAACTCATTCCACTTACAAAATTATCTACACTCTATGCCCAAAAAATGGTGAAAATATTAGACCACCATGCATAGATGTTTAACATGTTAATGATCAATTGAAAGTCAACCCTTGAGCTAGGAAGTGGCCATTCTCATGAACTCAATAGGACATCAAACTCACATTTCTTGCATCTCCTTTGGGAAAATTTTGACCTAAAACGATTTGAACAAAGCACTAGGAAAACATCCTACACTATATCCCAAGGCTCATTCATCATGTCCTAGAACATTGGATGCAACTCTATCTACCCATCTCATTTGGTTTGTACATCTAGACCTTAGGGTTTTTCTTTGTTTAGGTCATGACCAAGCAAACCAACACTATAACAACTCATGAAATCATTGAAAACCATATCTACATGGTGAAAATAATGTTTCTTACCTATCCTCATGATTCTAAGAGATCAATCACTTAAAGAATGATCATCATGCCTTATTAAGCCTTTAAGACCCAAGAGTTAGGTCTGGGTCTAAACCCTCAACCATGTTTAATCCCTGAACTAGCACTCTGAATTTATTTCCTGATGCCTCTATAACATGAAAAAAATATTAATTACCTTCCTGAAGCCTCCATGAGCTCACCCACTTCATACAATTGAACTTCATGCACTATTAGGTCATCACTTACCAATACTAGGTCAAGGTATATGCCTAGAACACATGAAAAAATCATGTGTCTACATATTGAGACCCATGTGAGTGTCTCCACAACTCTACTGAACATGCTCCATTAAACTTACAAAAACATCCTAAACTGACCCTACATAATCCTCTTGGCTACATCATGCTTCATTTTGTCACCAAGGACTATAAGAACAAGGTCTAGGAGAGACCTATCACTCATGCTCAATCACTGAGCCTTCCTCTTGATACCTCCAAGATAATATCTACATCATGTACATATCCTATTATGCACCTCACGAAGCCTTTCCATCACTTGGTGATCTCATCTAGTACACTTTTTCATTAATGACTCTTTATCAATGACTCCTTTGACATCAATGATAACATATGCCAACAATCTCCCCATTTGTGATTGATGGAAACACATCCTAGTTCTCCTCTTTTACATTACTGACAAGGTGCATTACTAAATATCATGGTATTCTTATTCATCAAATTCTTTTGACACCATCTTGTTTGGAAACATCAAGCAGAGCTTATCAAATAACCATGATGAGACTTATCATACTCTTTCTTTGACTCTATATTGTATCTTCATCATTGCATTGAGCTCACTGTAGCTCTCCCTGGACAGATGAATTTAAGGCACATTCACATGCCAACAATGAATTCTAAGCATGAATCATTCACAAAAACATCATATCCTAGACTTATTATTCCATCCTATATCATCTTGAAGAATATCATCTACATACCTAATTTTTGCTCCATACATACACTGGTTACTAGAAACTTCACCACCTAGATCCATGAATCATCCTTTTAGACCATTTTTTTCAAACTTTGTCATGCTATAAGAGGTCAATTATCACATTAAACTCTGACTTATGACCCCCCCTGGGAACATACTTTTCTCCTCTATCTACGTAAACAACAATAAGCCTTCATACCTAGCATGTGTGCCACGGAGAAGGTTCAAAAATAACACCTTTGTTATGAGATAACTTCTCAGTGTTTATAACCTTCTTTGAGAGATATAATGACTTAAATTATCATAATATTTTCTTCCTCTGTCAATGAGCTTGCAATCAGCATTTACTTTGCATACATAGTCTCATTAACACAAACCACCTGATAGAGAGACAATATTAGCTTCCCTTGCTTCAAATATTCCTCTCAAACCTATATCTCACTGTTGTTTAGCTTCAACCACCTACAACACCTTGATATAATGCACACTATTCAATCTTGATCCAATCTTGCATACCTTCTACCATCACCTCTTAGGGATAAATATCACTCTATCTTATTCTTAAGCTTGTGCATTTATATCAAATCATCATGAAATCTCATGTACTAGTTGTGAAAATACATGTTTACGATGGTAACATTGTTATCACTTTAAGGAAAATAACTCAGATTCATACATTTAACCCTTGATGAATTTGTACAAATCACACGATCCTTAATCAATCCTCAATCCTTCATTTTATCCTTAAAAATCTTAAGCAATCCTCTTGAAACTATATACACTTGTTAAAGGTATCAGTACAGGTCCATTGTAACCCTATATAGTATTACAAGCACGTTCTCAATTGAAACACTCTTTTTTGTCTTTCAAGGATCTAACATGCTTTATTTTTACCTATAACTCTTCCAAGGTACATCACCACTTCTAGAAACATCTCAAGAACTAAAACCTAGAATACAAGCTCAATCAATTCACACACATACATGCAACCCTTCATTTTTCCTTACCTCTGATGGTTTGAGATTTTTTTACTTTCCTACATGGACTCTACATTTTTGTTACTTAACCAACACCTAAATTTTTTTGAGATGATTAATATCATAAATTCCACTTCAAGATCTCATGTAACTTCTTGTATCTTTGTTTCTCTACTGAGAATCATTTCCTTCTATCCTCACAGGCCTTGAAAACTTAACACTACTTGACACTAATATACTTGCATCATGATGGTGTCTATAACATCTTCATGATATATCGAAGACCTTGTAGATAAATAGCATCCATCCTTATCTAGTTTCTCATCTTATTGAGTCATCACACAGAACAGAGAATAACTTGACATCTTAAGATCATACTTGACAGAATACTACCTCATGGCTTCTTGACATAGTCATATCTTCAATTCAACTTGAAATTTACTCTTGGCATACATATCACTTCATGGAAATTTGAGACTCCTTTATATTCATGAGCACACCCTTGATGTGGGATTTCTCATACCTCTTGTAACACTCCTTACTAGGGCATGATAAATTTCACAGTGAACACAGTCTTTTCAAGTATCTTAGGATCATAATCAGCACCTACATACATGACCATATTTGTAATGTTTTGAATACCTCATGACTCATGGATGATTACCCAAGGTAAAAACATAATCTTCACCTTTCATAGGATTGTAACCACATTTGACACTCTCTTGTAGACCTTAGAAATGTCTCAACCCATATTTTAATAGTGATAGACATGATTTGACACTCATTCTAGACTTGCTGAGCTAGGTTCAAGGCCTTACCATGAAAACTTAGTATCACACCAATAAAAAAAATTTTATAGACTTACTGACTTGAATCAACATGAAAGAGCATTATTACTAGGTTTCATTCAAATTCAAACTGGGAGAACACTTGGATTTTTCATATATTGATATAATACAATGAATAACAATTTTTGGAGGACACAATCATACCCCTTTACTTACTTTACATCTCTTGTAAATATTTCATTGGTCTTAGGGAACATTTAGTGACTTCATGACATAATTCTTCTTCATTATTGCATCATAGAGCTTGAAAACCACTCACTTTTCTTATTAAGCTTCACTTTATCTTCCATAGAGCTTTGACTACATGTTTTTCTTCATCACATGACCTAATGGACTTTTATGAACTTTGATGGGTTGGAACCTTCTTGAGAACACTTAACTTGTTCATTTATCTCTCTAAGGACATTTAATTCTCTTTCATTTATGGAATATACCTTTAACACTTCATAAAGCATATATCACACTCACATCATCTGCATCTTGTTCACACCTGATGTTTCTTAAAAAACTATAAATCAAATCATGGACCTTAAATTCTACAACAACTTTTGTACAATCATGATAAGTACTTACATACTCTTCTTAAGGCTATGAAACTTTGTTAAGACTCAATTTGACCAATTACAAACCTTGAAAAACCTTGATAGACCTTCTTCACTTACTATGAAATACTTGATGAGCTAATTGAAACTAAATTATACAAGGACATTAACTCAAGACACTTTCTTACAACCTTTTAACTATTTGAAGACTTCACATACTCTCTATATAGACTAGACATGCACTCAAACCTTATGAGATGGGATAAACATATATACCTTGGAATATTTATACATTTTCAACATGTGAAGACATTGATCAACACTTACTGATAGTAATACTCCTCCGAGGATGAACCATGTTTCTTTCAAATGAAAAATGCCTTCTAGAAGCATAGAGAAGACATACAATGATTTATGGATCAGTATAAAAATATATGGTCATCACAACAGCTCCAATACTCTATCATATATCTTTATACCTTTGAGATTCTTTCATTCTTATTAGATGCACTTTTAGGTGTAATAATTTCATCTCATATGTCTTCATCCTCTAATTGAATTCCTGACAAATATGCATGATACACCTCATTTACTTTCTTTATCACATTTAGGGGTGATATTTCTTCATGAATTGCCTTGGGCTTGTCTTCTTCCTTATTGGATTGATTAAAACATTTTGATTCCTTATCTGTACTAAGCTCTCATATGATTTTTTTATTGCTTTGCCTCTACATACAAAGAGTTAGATTATTTGACCTTGTACTTATGCTCAACTACTTTCTTTCCAGTTATTGTCTCAAAAATGGCTAACTTGGATTCACTCTTAGAATTTTTTTTCACATTAAACACCTTCTTACCTTTCCCTTTGAATCCTTAAAACTTGATGTTGTACATAGGAGATTCATTTAGATGGTAATGTCTTGTAAAAAAATTATCCAAGACAATTGTAACATATAACACCACTCTTTCTTCTAGATTTATGTGTAACGAGATTCCAACCATAATTAGCAAGTCTTATGATCATGACACTTCCTAGAAAAGTGTCAAACCTTGTTGCAATTGTATCATACTATATTTTTCATACCTCTTGAGTCTTCTTCTCTCAAAAATTGACTAGATGGTTCATATAGACAATACTTAATAATGTGTCCCTTTTCTTGACAATTGAAACAAATGATATTCATTGATTTATCATATTTTCAATCCCTCCATGGATGATCATTTGTGGCCAACTTCCTACACTTCTTATATATATTACTAAAATAATTATAAGTATAATAATAGCCATTAAAAGATATTTCATACCTTGATGTATTAGGTTGTCTGATTGATTTAGACCTTATCGGATTTGTCTCCTTCATGTTTGCTTGCTTGATTGGACCAACCTTGTCATGTTCACACTTCTCCATATGCTCTCCTGTGAATCCTATACCTATATATTGTCACTTGTTTCTCTTTGACCTTCTATATAATTTAATCAATAACTTTAGTGTTCTTCTCCAAATTTCCATACATCTTGAATATGTTATTTATTTCTTCTAGTTTATCTTTCAAGATTATCAATTCTTCTTCATATCTAAAGAAAGTATCTCCTTTGTTAGTTATGGATTTTGAAACATTCTCAACTAGGGATTACATTTTTTGAGGGCTTGACCATACACAACTTCCATATCCTTGATTTCCTTTTTCAATACATCAATCAAGGACTCAAAAATCTCAAACTTCCTTTTAAGAACTGCTTCAGCTAATTTATGCACGTTTGTGCTTCAAGTTGTCAAACTTCTTCCAAGAGGACATGGATTTAAGACTAATTGTTGGAAAACACAAGCACTGAGAGGAGACGGGTGAATCAGTGCTACTCAAAACTTTGAAAACACTTCAAAAAATCAATAAGTTATTAAATCTTGATCATCATCAACCATGAGTAACTAATGGCATTCAAACATAAGAAAGTAGTAAGAAAACACACATGGAAACAATTTTTAATGTGATAAACACTTAAAGGGAGAAAACCCCATTGAAATCAATGCATTAATGTGGACAATTATACTATAAATATTACAAGGATTTAAATTTGTTGAGTACCCACTCAAATTGAAGTGCCCACTCCAAAATTTAGCCAAGCATCCACTTCACCTTTATTAAGCTCCTACTTGCATGGAATAAACAACTCCCAAGAATTAATTCAAGCACCAACTTAACCTTTTTCAAACTCTAACTTTCAAGGAAGCTCCAACTCCATATTTTTCTAAGCAACAACTTATACTTATCAAAAAATTTATCACCTTCCTCTAGTTGTCTGATACAACAAATTTTGATCTCTTAATCAGCTCCTATTCTCTCTCTTTTACACTTCCTTCATCACTTATCTTCTCATCACATCATCCTATTGCAAGTACAATTATAAAATCATCCTTTGAACACATATATTTTTCCTTCATTCATACATTAATGAACTCATGTTCCTCCTCTCACTCTTCATAATTTTCATCATCTCATTACTCTTTCAATGTAGTTTTAAATACCACATGTTTATGCTCCTTGATTCATCTCTTTTCATATCATAATTATGCTCTAAATTTCAATTCACAAAAATATGTTGTATTAGAACACTTATATAGTATTATACTTAATAATATAATCTCTTTCACCTCTTCCAATTCAACTTATAACTCCTTGATCTTCTCACTTCCTCTACTCTTACCAAGGTCCTAGATGACATTACTTCAAAACCACCATAATGCAATCATTGTATCTGTAATATGTCAGTTATAAGTATTGACCTTTCTTGGGATTATCATGACACCTATGAAACTTATGGAGGATTAGATAGCCTTACTAAACTTGTTGCACCTCTGAAGTAACTGAAAAATTTCTATTTTCATTCTGACATCAGCATTTGTAACTACCATTTTCTTATTTTGCCATCTTCCTCACGTTGGAATCTTTGTTTTCTTGTTAATGTAGCTCATGCAAAGTTTTTTAAGGTGTTTGCACATTACAATATAATTCTCCTTTCTCTCTAAATCCTTAATGATCTTCACAACTTTCCATTAACTCTTCAAGCCTCCATTAGAGCTCATATGCTCTACTAGGTGCATGTTCTTCAAAAACCAATCTTCAAATTGAATGCAAGAGACTCACTTTCAGATCATGTCATGCAATGCAATCAGAATGGAGTGATATTAAATATTTTCACAACATCATCTCATGCTTGTAATTATTAATTGTTAGGATAAATTTTATTATCCTATTATTAATTATGCATAGTAGGAATTTAATTAATTTTATTAATTAAATAATTAATGATTAAATTGTTATATGGTTAAACAACCATATTTGTCTGTTTGCACATTGTTATATTGTTATAAACAATATATTTGTCTTTATGTAATTTTGCTTCCCGGATGTTATTGGAAGCTTGTGAAATCTGGTTTTTGGTTGCACCTGTGCAACTCATTTTCTCGGATGTATTTGGCTGTGCAATATCTATAAATATTGCAGCCCATTCTCTGTAATTGTTTACTGATTGAGATTAATAAAATATCACAGGCTTCCGTCCCTGTTTCTCAATCTACATTTGGTACCAGAGCGAAATTCTGGCCCTGTGAAGGTGTGGAAGAGAGAGCAGCAGAGAAAGAGGAGATTGGAGACGTATTTGCAGCATTCGAGAGCCTGTGCAGCCTCGTGCAAACTCCCAGCCCCATCCCTGCCTCCCCCACATCTGCCTGTTCCTTCCAGGTACTTGGAAGGCAATTTTTTTTGCACTGGTGCACTCAACACCAGGCAAAAATTGCTACAGGTATTGAATTTTTAATTAAAAAAAAAAAAAATTCCCCAATCAGGGTTTTGATTTTACTGCATTTAGAGGTATATTTTGTTTTGGAGGATTGCTTTGCTGTGTATATGCACCTGCAGTGAATACACAGAGCAAAGAAAATAAAAAAAAAGAGAAGAGGCGTTTTTCTTGATCTAGCACCTGTACAAGGAGAAAAAAAGCATTTTTTTTGAGAGCATATGCGCCCTTTGTTGTCCCATGCGCGGCCAGCATAAGAAAAAACGTTTTTTGGAGCTAAACCGCACCCTTTGCTGCCCCCAGCGCCTGCACAAAGGAGAAAAAAACGTTTTTTGTGAGCACATTCAGTCAAAAAACGTGCCTAGGCAATACCAGGCGTGAAAAAAAGAAAAAAAAACGCAGTCTAAAGCAATTACAGCAAAAAAGAGATGCGCCCCAAGTAAAAAAACGGCCCAGCAATCAAAAAAACGCAGCCAAAGCAAAAAAGGCGCCATTTTTAGTCTCCCACGGCCTGTACAAAGGCAAACAACGCAAAAAACGCGCCCAGCATTAAAAAAATGCGGCCTGTATAGTCAAAAACGCGGCCTGTACAGTGAAAAACGTGGCCAGGCAGTGAAAAACGTGGCCAAGGGAATAAAAAACAGCGGCCAAGGAAGAAACGCAGCCAAGGAAGGAAGATCTGCGTCCAAACAAAAAAACTGTGCCCTGTACATGAATCAGTGCGTGAAAAGAAGAAAAATGCGGCCATAGAAGAATACAAAGGCATGGAGGTTAAAAGAAACACTTCAGATCCGTATTTGGAGCAATAAAATAACCCTAAAAACGCCTCTCACCAGCTGCTGCCACATGGATCCCTCATCTAGGGCGGCATTTTCTAAGGTAAGCCATTTTTTCACATACTTTAAATACAAGTTTGCTCATCTCTACATCATGCGCCCTTAAGTGGCCAAGTTGGATAGAGGGAAAGCCTTAGAAGTGGGAGGTGCATGGTTCAAATCCCACCCCCAACTCCACATTTTGCATTTGGCGGAATTTTTTAGCGGAACTGCTAAATTTAGCAGATTTTTTGAATTTAGTTATAACTAACTAAATTTAGCGGAGAATCCCTAATTTAGGGTAAAAAAAAAATTTCTCCTATTTGGTCTGTTTTCTCATTCCAGACATTTTTTGCAAAAGGAGACCCACCTAAAAATTGCATTTTCAGCTATTTTTTTTGCAATTTTTAGCATTTAGGGCTCAGGAGGTCACCAGGACCCCGAAATTGTAAATTTTTGCCTGTCATTCAAATTGTATTGTATATTGTACTAATTTGCAGGTTGCCATAGTCAACTGCAAAACTTTGTAACTGCTCAAAAACTGGCAGAATTGTAATCAAAAATAGTAAATTTGGTTCTGTAACACTCACGAGATCCTAGATCTCATTCGCAGCGTTCGGTATATACAGTGCCTCTGGGAAGCGCTTACGGGTAAAGCCGTCGCGACTACTACTGCACTTAATGCCTAATATAGCTGCAACAACGTCATCTGGGCATCGTCCCTATAAATCGACGGGGAGTAATAAGGTCACAGTGCACACACTATGAACCATCCCATCCGTCTGTGAACGATTGAAAGACATAAATCTGAACTGAGAAATTATTCGAGTATATAGCGAAGTTACGCGCGCGTATGAGGATATTTCTTTGAACCGGTGTCAATAATCGCACAGACCCCATCAGTACTGTCTTGGTACCACATATCGAATTCTTTCACGTACGTTAACGCCTCTTTCACGTACCGCCGGGTATATAGAAAGGGCGAGCTTCTTCCACGTACCGACGGGTATATCGGAAGGGCGCGTATATAGAAAGGTTCGGTATATCAGACTGACGGTATATAGATTGGGAGACCTTATACCTGGAGTGATAAGAGCCAAACCCTATCAGTGATCTCTGCAAAATGGGCACCAATGCCCCCAAATTTTTTCTTCCGGATTCACAATTGCTCAGAGGAAGCAACTATGCAGCTTGGAAGACAAAAATCAAGACACAGCTTGAGTTTGAAGAAATCTGGCCTGTTGTGACTGGTACTCTACCCAGATCACCAACGGATGCAACACAACAACGACAATTTGATAGAGCAGATCAGAAAGCAAAGCTCATCATCTTGTTTGGAGTATCCGACGATGTGCAAGTCCACATTCGAGATGCTACATCAGCAAAAGAAGCTTGGGATAAACTGAGCACAATATATGAGGCCAAGAACAAGAATGTCATACTCAATTTGCAGAGTCAGTTACATACGTTGAAATTCAAACAGAATGAGAAAATTGAAGCCTTCCTAAGAAGAGTTACAGAGTTGAGGGCTTCACTTCTAGCCCTAGGAGAAGAGATCAAAGATGAGTCTCTCGTTCCCATTGTTCTGAGAGCTCTCCCTTCTTCTTACCGAATTTTTGTCACAACTCTAAACTTGTCAGATACAACAATTAGTTTTGACAAGTTAGTAAACCTACTGCAACAAGAGGAAGCAATGCACAACAAGGATGATGAAGAGGAGCAGGCACTGTCTTCACATCAAAAATGGAAAGGAAAAGGTAAAGGAAAACCTAAATCCTATCAGAAGTCCCCACATCAGAATCAGTATCATGGGGACAATCAACAGAAGAAGCGATGTCCCATTTGCAAAAGAGGACATGACTTGCAAGAATGTTGGTTTAACACATATAAGAAAGGTTCATCAAGCAATGCTGGACCTCAACAACAACAAACTTACAAGGGACATTCAAACAATTATCACGGGCAGAAAAAGGGGAACTGGAAAAGAAGACCCCACCAGCAAGGTAATATTGCTGAGCAACAAGATCAGTCAGACAATGAAGACTTCTTGTTCACTGCTCGATCAAGTGAACCATCCACGTCATCTAGTGACGTCTGGTATGTTGATTCGGGAGCCACTCGACACATGACTGGCCACAGAGACTGGTTTATTTCAATGAGGGACACGCCATCGAAAAATCATGTTTCGTTGGGAGATGATTCTTCATATACAGTACAGGGGATTGGAAACATTTCTCTACCCCTTGGTTCACGCAAATGCAAACTATCAGATGTTCTATATGTCCCTGGGTTGACAAAGAATCTTCTTTCGGTCAGTCAACTCCTAGATCATAACCTGAAAATTGACTTTGATAGTCAATCCGGCAAGAAAATGTGTTTGATTCGAGATAAATCCAGAGGCTCGAAAATAATTGCCAAAGCCTCAAATGTGGGACGAATGTTTCAACTTGATTTCATTCACAAAAATGATCAAGCACTCGTGGCTAAAAACTCCACCTCAGCTCAGTTGTGGCATCGGAGATTTGGTCATGTAAGTTTCAAATATCTCGACACACTTCACCGGTGTAATATGGTACATGGGCTACCATCTCTTCAGAAGGATACAGACAAGTGTCCTCACTGCTTAGCAGGGAAACAACACAGAGTTTCATTCCAAACAAGTACTTTTCGAGCTCATGGAAAACTTGACCTGGTTCATACCGATCTGTGCGGTCCAATGCAGCCAAGTCATTCAGGGTTCCAGTACTTCATGCTCTGTGTTGACGACTATTCACGCAAAATGTGGATTTTTTGTCTTCGCAAGAAAAGTGAAGCCTTTGAAACGTTCAAAAAGTTCAAAGTGGCAGTTGAGAAAGAAACTGGTCGTCACATCAGAACTCTCCGCTCAGATCGAGGGGGGGAATTCACCAGTGATGAGTTCAGAGACTATCTACAAACTCACGGGATTCGTCGACAAATGCCTCCTCCACACACACCGCAGCAAAATGGTGTTGTCGAGAGAAGAAATCGTACTATCATGGAAATGGTGCGATGCATGATCGATGATTCCGAACTTGCAAAGACATTTTGGGCAGAAGCAGCAAAAACAGTAGTGTATTTGTTAAACAGAGCGCCCACAACTGCTCTTGATGGAATTACACCACAAGAAGCATGGTCAAAGAGGAAACCATCCATTGCACACCTCAGAGTATTCGGGTGCAAAGCCAGCATGCACATACCCAAACAGAACAGAAAGAAATTGGACATGAAGTCACAAAATCTCATCTTCATTGGATACAGTGAAGAGACTCTTGGGTACAGACTGATGGATCCTAAGACCAGAAAAGTCTACACAAGCAGAGATGTTGAGTTTTTCGAGAAGAAGGAAGCAGAGACTCCTCCTCCGGACTCGCAAGATGTAGATTTTTCACCAGTTGTAAAAACTGAAGCAAATGTTCCCTCAGAAGATGAAAGTGATGATGGGGATGATGGTGTTGATCAGATAGGACCACAACCCATGGGAACAGCTCAACGTATGCCTAAATGGTGTACAAGCACATTACGAGATGCAAGACTGGATGCTCCACCGGATACATCCACCCCTGGACCACGGACTCGCAGTAAAGCAAGAGAAGAAGTTAACTTTGCTTTGATGAGTAGAGTTATTGAAACAGACGAGCCATCTACAGTCCAGGAAGCCCTACAGTCAAAAGCTTGGAAAGATGCCATGGATTCTGAATATCAATCAGTGATGAAGAATAACACTTGGCAGCTTGTCGATCTTCCACCAGGGAAGAAACCCATTGGTTGCAGATGGATATTCAAAACTAAGTACAAAGCAGATGGGACAGTGGACAAGTGCAAAGCAAGACTTGTAGCAAAGGGGTACGCACAGAAAGAAGGCATTGACTATGAGGAGACATTTGCTCCCACAGCTAAGATCAAAACGATCAGGATGATCTTTGCTCTAGCTGCTCAGTTTGGATGGAAAGTTCACCAGATGGACGTAAAAAGTGCCTTCCTGAATGGAGATTTGCAAGAAGAAGTCTACATGACTCAACCTGAGGGATATGTAGTACCTGGTCAAGAAGAAAAGGTATGCAGACTTAGGAAATCTCTGTATGGCCTCAAACAGGCACCCCGGGCATGGTACATCAAGATTGATGAGCATCTCGTACAACATGGATTCGTCAGAAATCCATACGATCCCAATCTCTACCTCAAAAAGCAAGGGGGGGAGATGGTGATTGTTGTAGTTTATGTCGATGATCTAGTCATCACTGGCAGTTCAGTGAAGATGATTGATGAAACAAAGAAAGATCTTAAGCGATCATTCGACATGACAGATCTCGGGCTTATGCACTACTGTCTTGGACTGGAAGTATGGCAGAAAGAGAATCACATCTTTGTTTCTCAGATGAAATATACCAAGACAACGCTCGAGAAGTTTAGGATGATGGATTGCACACCAATTGCTACACCTATGGAGAACAGATTACAGTTATCTCGTTCAGATCCATCTCCTGAGGTAAGTGCCACTCTCTATCGGCAGCTGATTGGGAGTCTCATTTACCTGACCTACACTAGACCAGATATCAGCTTTGCAGTAAGCTATCTATCCAGGTTCATGCAAGAACCCAAAGTTTGTCATTGGAAAGCAGCAAAGCGCATTTTAAGATATCTCAAAGGATCAGTGGATCTTGGTCTAGAATACAAGAAGAACGAAAACTTCTTCTTGACTGGATATTCGGATTCAGATCATGCAGGTAACATTGATGATAGAAAATCCACTTCTGGATTTGTATTCTTTATGGGATCTGGACCAATATCATGGGGAAGTAAGAAACAACACTTTGTTTCTCGCTCTTCCACAGAAGCCGAGTATCGTTCTGCAGGAGAAGCTGTCTGTGAAGTGATTTGGCTACGTCGCATACTGGAAGGACTTGGAATACCACAGGACAAACCGACCACCATGTATGTTGACAACGAAGGTGTTCTCAAACTTGTTCGCAATCCAGTTTTTCACGAGAGAACAAAGCACATTGAAGTTCAGGTTCATTTCATACGCGAACATGTATTGAAGCACAACATCCAGCTTCAATTTTGTCCAACAGCTGAACAACGAGCAGATATTTTCACAAAGTCACTTGCACGTGACAAGTTCGAGTTGTTCAGAGCATTTCTCTCCTCATCTCTTCAGACAATGCACAATTAAGGGGGGGAATGTTAGGATAAATTTTATTATCCTATTATTAATTATGCATAGTAGGATTATTTAATTAATTTTATTAATTAAATAATTAATGATTAAATTGTTATATGGTTAAACAACCATATTTGTCTGTTTGCACATTGTTATATTGTTATAAACAATATATTTGTCTTTATGTAATTTTTCTTCCCGGATGTTATTGGAAGCTTGTGAAATCTGGTTTTTGGTTGCACCTGTGCAACTCATTTTCTCGGATGTATTTGGCTGTGCAATATCTATAAATATTGCAGCCCATTCTCTGTAATTGTTTACTGATTGAGATTAATAAAATATCACAGGCTTCCGTCCCTATTTCTCAATCTACATTAATATCATAGGATGATTCCATTTAAACTCATCTTCTCAACTAGGTTTGCATAGTCATGGTTTCTTTAAAATCACAGTCACAAGATTGCTTCATCACCATCAATGAATGATCTCTCAAATATTATTAAATATTGTAGGTAGTTGTATGTTCTTTATATATCTCATTCAGAGACTAAGAGAAGATAAATAATCTTCATTATCTCCATACAACACTAATTTGGATAGGGTCTCAAAGGGCTTGTATACACAGAAAATCAATCTTCACAAACTGATTTTGTACATGCACTAAAACACTAGTTCATGGATCCAAAGTCACATTTATGGAAATATAAGATCCTCATTCAACTTATCAACATAATTTCATACATAAATTCAAGGTTTGTATCATGAATATACTTGCATTTTTTGGACTGTTCACACTAGGTCTTGAGACACCAAAAACCAAATTTTTCTAAGATCCTTCCAACACTCCAAAATACACTTCCATGCCCAACTAATGCATAAAAAACTTCACATATGACCTCTAATTCAACTTAAAGTAATCATTTGTAAGGGTTATGTGGAGAATTTAACATGTGCTCTTCCATTTCTCTGATCTTCTTAACATGGCTTAATGGGGAAGTTTGGACCATTTGAACTTGAACAAGAAATCACTTCATAAAATCCACTCATGAGATTAAACATTAAATATATGAACTATTTCAGCTATCCACAATCACCTTTCACTTCACCACCAAAATTTTTCATCATTAACCCTTCAAACTAACTTGACTAGTTTTGGCTCTTTAGCCTTTAAGCGGTAGGTTATCTTAGTTGATCTAATTCACCAAATTTATGCAAATAACAAACCTAAAAATATTCCTAGACACTTAGGGGAAATCCCAAGATTTATCCTACACCAATATTTTCATCATGAAACCTCCATCACTTGATTGTACTATCAAATTTCTTCAAAATAAGCACATTTTAGTGCCTTACAGGCTGACCTGGGGAATAAGACCACCACCAAAATGAAGTAGGATGAATCCTATACATACCCAAATCATCAACTTAGCTTCACACAAGTAATTTTTTTCCCAAATTCTTCAATTCTTCCCAATCAATTTTAAAGGAAGGTTTTAGGAGGGTTTAAAACCTACTTAAGTTCTTAACAATTATTCATAAATCATAGGCCATCATTTTAAATCATTCCACTTGAAAATTGCTCTAGACTTAATGTCCCAGCATTGATGAAGATATTAGGTCACCATGCACAATTTTAATGTACCAATGAGCAATTCAAACTCAACCCTCAAGATGGAAATGACCTTTTTAAGAGCTAGATTATGCTTAAACTCATTTTTATTGCTTTTCCTTTAGAATTTTGACATAAAATTTTTTCCATGGCACTAGGAAAACATCCTTCACATGTCCCAAGGCTAATTTTTCTTTTCACTTTATTGGAACTCATCATCCACCATGTTTTTTACATACATACTTAGTTTCTTCTCAAGGATATGCCTCTAAAATACCTCATACTTACCTCCAACAGCTGAATCTTGACATGTGGTGCCTTCCACATCCTCTATAAACTATCATAACACTCTCCTCATTTTTTTACTACTTTTTTCATCTTATTTTTCTCCAATAGCTAATCTATGATTTTACTATCTCTTAATTATGCCTTGTTGAATTTGTTTCACCTCAAATTCATGTAACTTGCCCTTTTTTCATCATGTAGACCCTTACACACTTTTGATACAAGGTATATCACACCTCTGCATCCCCTCATGGGATCACTTGGCTCTACAACTCACTTACATGCTCCATTAGGCATCCTAACATCTAGATTAGGTCTAGATAGCCACCTACAAACCATGTTTGAGCCTGTACCTATACTCTAAGAATCTCATGAGTTTCTTAACACTCTCTCTCCATGTTTTCCAAGGCGTCATCATTCCAAGCATCCTCTAGACCTCTCATACCTTTTTCATTAATGAGTATACTCATTTTTCATCAATGACAACACTAACTCACTCACATGCCAACATTATTGCTTAGGAATCATATATATATTACTATGTTCTATGACCTAGAAATTTATTGAAGTGAATAGATTTTATGTCTACATTTTTCCCCCAATTATTTTTTCCAGTGAATACTCGATAGCATAAATTAGATAGACAATGTGTACCTTATGATCCAAGAGAAGAGTGTAGTTAACAGCATGTCAAGTGGACGTGAAGTGATCGTAATGTCAAGTGTGGAGGATAGGAAAGGGAAGTAGACCATAGGGGTGAAGTAAATCCATAGTAGTGTTTTGTATTTTTGATGTGAGTTATTTCTTGTTGCATATTAAAGACATACCTGCAAAAGAAGAGTGATAAAGTAATCAATGTTATGTATATAATAAATCAAAGTAACATGTATATAACTATGTAAAAGGAAAGTTTACACCTGGTGTATAAGAGTGTAAGAGATAGATAATGATTTACTTGGAGATGTTGGATTTTAATGTTGATGGTGAGGTTTTTGGGTGATCTTATGCCAAGAGTGATTTTTTTGGGTGATCTCATGACAAGAGCAAGTTTTTGGGAAATCTCATGCCAAGAGTGAGTTTTTTGGGTGATCTCACACCAAGAGAAGAGTGTTTTGGGGATATGTCTAGATTTTCTCTCCTTCAATGATGCTTCCTGAATAATAACCACTATAGATGGTACATCCCTAATTTATTTTGATTATTTTGATTTATTCCTATTGTAGCTAAAAAGTGATTGATAGACTGAATTATGTACCTAGAGGCAAGTGTCTGCTACTGGAGAACTGATCTAAAGACTACTGTGAACTATGTTGAAGTGATAAAATGATTATTTTTCCCCCATGACATGAGCACCTAGGGGGACACAAGCACCCACTGTTATTGTCCAGGTCTAAGCACTATTGTTTGTTTTGTGTTTTAAAAACAAGTCTGATTTTGGGCCAGTCTATAACTATTTTCTTGTGTTGATTCTATATTGTGTCGTGTTGTATTATAGCTCTGAGCTTCTAGATGGGTGATTTATTCACCCAATATATGACCCCCAATTTTTGGGGTTCATGCGACGACTATAAGAGAATGTGGTCCAAATGAGAGGACTAAAAGGTGATATGCATATCTGAGTGTGGATACTTGTAGGAAGTAGGGGTTATACATTGTAGAAACCAAGGTACATGCAAACAAGATAGGTTAGTAGCAATTGTTAGTAGTAAAAATAGCTAGCATGCAAGAGAGAACAATGTAATAAGAAAATAGCAAGGCAAGATAAACCACAAAAATTTAGTTTCATACATGGGGCATCGCTAACAATGTCACAAGATAATCAAGGATGAAGTGGCCATAAGAAAAAAATGATCACTCAAGACATAGGGCATAGCCTGGAAATAATAGAAAATAATAGGAAGTAAGAAGTGAAAAATAACCATGGTTGTATATATCATGCAAGGTAAATGATACACATGAAGCACCTATTAGTATGTTAAAAAGATAACTAGTATGTCAAAGTGTGTATAGATCAATGAATATTATAGTGATAATAACTAAAAATATGAAGTATTGAAGTGATAGATCTTGTGATGTAGAATGTGATGGTAAAGTAGATGCCTCTAAGAGCCTAGGTGAGACTGGTAAAGAGTTGTGTCGATAATCATGCATCAGGTATGAATCTATGAAATTTTTTACATTCACATAAAGATATCAAGTGAACACGCATATGTATATAGGAAAATATAATGACAAAGTAATATAGGCTAATAAGAGTAAATGCAACCAAGATATGAAAATGTTGTGCAAGTGTGATAGTGTGCTATGATGTTCAATATGTGAAGAGAGGATTCATGTTTCCCCCCAATGAATGTGTATGAGATGAGGTTTATTTATAAATTCCCCCTCAACAGTCAAGAATGAACCATACAAAAAGAGTGTGCCATCGGGAAAATAAAAGTGTTGCATGAGAGTAGATGCTAGAAATGATGTATCATGAAGCACTAATCTTGAAGTGTAGTTAATGTGATGTTCATTTAAGAATTGGACCCTCAATAGTTGAGTTTGAATTGTATCAAAAGAGTATGTCATCAAGAAATGAGGATAAAGCATGTGAACCAACGATGTGGTGATGCTCAAAAAGATAGTCATGAAGCACATAGTGAGATAGAGTAGTATATGTTATGAAATATGTATCATGAAGTACTGATCTAAAATTGTAGAGAGAGTATATGGTTTGAGGTTCATGCATGAAGTGTGACCTCAATAATCAAGTGTGAACCATAGCACTAGAGTGCATCATCAGGAAATGACAGGTACAATGTGTGTACCAAAGGTGTATGAGTGTTGTGAAATGTTAGACATGAAGCACGGAGCATGAAGTGTAATAGTATACATTAGAGATAACTGACAGTGATGGAAGGGGGGAGAGGGAACAATTCCCCCTAAATATGTAGCAAAAAAATTAAGACCAGGGTTAGATTTTGGGATGACAGAAGGATGTTTAAAAAGGTTAGCTATCACAGGGTGAATTGGTTAGTATTTCTTGGTTGGTGATTACTAATTTGGAAATGGTAACTTTGTAATGGATTTGATAAAAGGAGGTGATGGGGTATGGATTTTGAAATGTGGTTGCTTATTTGGAATTGGTAATATTGTAAAATACTTGATAGGAGGAGGTGACGGGGTACAAATTTTAAAAGGTGATTGCTTAGGTGGAATTGGTAATGTTATAGAGGAATTGATAGGAGAGATGATTAGGTACAAATTTTAAAAGGTGGTATAACATTGGGTTGGATAGGTAGATCTTGACTAATCAGAGAAGGAACATTCATAATTATGGCATGATGCTCACTCAACATAGAGGGATCATCTCTAGGAGCCCAGTGGAATTTAGTAATTAGAGATGATAATGTAGAAAAATATTTTATAACAAATGAAATAAAATTCTAATGATCAAGGTGATTAATTACTCATTTTAAAGCATACCAATCATTATCATGATGTCCATTAAGTGTGTGATAATTTAAAAATTGGAAACCTATGTATTTGGCAAGTAGATAAAGAGGGTAGTAATGAGTAGTTGGAAAGTTGATCAACTGGTGATTGAGGAGCTCAGGAAGAATATCACGGTTCTTAGTATGTAGATCAAAGTTGAGAGCTTTTGGTAGGGGTAAAACTTGGGGTTCACTTATATGAGCACATGTTTAAGGCATAGTAGTAGGATGTGGTGTAGAATAATAACTAGCATGGGCTTTAGAATCATCCTTAAGATGTTAGATTCCATTCATGAGAGATGTAATCATGGTTTCCATAGATTGAATTTTATCTTGGAATAAACAATGTAAATATTGAATTGACTTGTAAATGGATTGATTGTTTAGGGTATCAGGGCCAATAGATTCATCAGAGAGATGATCGTATATGGAACTTACTTATGCAAGTTGTGTATTGCAGGGGAGATACATAGTGTCTAGGTATTTTTGGAGAACATATTTGCAAGGTGGGTGCATTTGAAGTAATTGATGTAAGGAGAATTTAGGGTCCATGAAATAATATCATATATAATAGGAAAAATAAGGATCCAAATTTTTGATCACGAGTGGGGTTCACCAAATAATTTAATATAAATTGTATTAAATTTAAGTTTAGATTAACTACTATAATGAATGAAATAAAAATGCTAATATATAGTAAGATGCAAGAAAAAAATCATGTGCAATGTGAAACCATAAGAAAGAGGATAATATAGAACAACTTGTCTAAAAACCGAGCAACCTGGAGATGATCTAGGTAGATGAACTATTGGAACATACTCAAACTTAGGAATGTGCAGGAAAGGAGCACCCATGAGAGGACAGGATCACTTGGGTGACACGTTCTGGGTGCTAGTGTCTATGTGAATGATCAATATTTTTCATTTTCTATACAGGAGGATATTTAATTTAGTCTCTAGTTATTGCTCTAATTTATTTCCTTGATTTTTGAATGTACCTGTAACCTACAAAATAATTGTCTACCCATACATGTCCACAAACCACATAAAATTTAATAAAAATGATGCAAAATGTGGATTCACACTGACCCCGACGATCAGTTGAAGAGTTAACTTATTACCAAGCACTAGGATACATTTTAAACTTCATGTAGTTCAGTGTGAAAGTATGTGTAATGATGCCCTACGATGCCCTTGTGAAAGTTACACAATGATATTGGGCTAGATCTAGTATATATAAAATGTATAGACTATGTGAGTTGGAATAGAATGAGCTTCCCCTCCTATATTGTGTATGCATAGTGATGTATCCCTTATCCCTTATATGTATGTGCTAGATGGTTGCTTTGCAATGCTCGTGTGCCTTCAAATACAAGCTAAGGTGATAGTATGTAATGCTTAGTTCTTGGCCCCTTGTTTGAGAACTCTCTCTCTCTCTCTCTCTCTCTCTCTCTCTCTCTCTCTCTCTCTCTCTCTCTCTCTCTCTCTCTCTCTCTCTCTCTCTCTCTCTGTGTCTAGACACAAAATCACACACTTGGGTACATTTCTAGGTCCTAAACACATACTAGCATTCATATGATTCCTAAGCAATAAAACTAGTGATTGACGATTGTCTTTGGCCTCTTTTTTGTGATTCTTGTTTTCTATTTGGTCTTACACACCCTATAGCCCAAAGGAAACTTTACTTGTTTATATTTCATGACTTCTGACACCAACACCCATCCAAGAAAATAGAACCCAGGTGCCCATATCCCCTTTGGGCATTCCTGACTCTTTTCTAGCTTACTCATTCCTTTTGGATCTCTTTTATCTTTTAGGTACCTTTTTCACTTATGGGTAAGCCTTTCAATTGTTAATTATGAAATTAAAATAAGGGAATCATATAAATACACAGTTATGTGTTCAAAATCAAATAACAATCATTAAATATTACTATCATCACCTAAGATTACATCCAAAGGAACCTAAAGCACTCTAAAGCATCCATCTAGCATCCACTCAAGGGATAAGGTACTGTATTTTCTACATACACAGCATAGAAAAGGGAAGTTCTTTATTCCATCCACAATTTTTACTACATTGATACATTTTAGCTACAACCCGCTATCAAGTGCACTTACACAAGGGAATCCTAAGGCATAATTCTTACACTCACTCACCAGAACTACATGGATTCTAAGATGTATTGTAGCACTCGGTTTTAATTTCACTCTCAGGGTGACCATTAAGGCTAGTCTGACTCCCCATATTGCATATTTCTTTTTTAGATTTGATGTGGTTTATGGGTTTTTGTAGGTGAAATTATATTTTATAGGTTATAGGTACCTTTGACATTTATTTTACGAATACCAAGAAACTAATAGAGAGTAATTGTGACATACTTACGACACATCATAAATTAGATTTGAAACTCTTGTGTAGTCACCAGATCCCAGAAGCAATCTTCAACACCCAAGAACCCCCATCCTACCATGGGCACCTATGTCTGGCCTTGTTCATGTATTATAGAATTTACATATAGCATTTGTGACACTCTTCCCAGCTTGTTCAGCACTTTTCTCATGTCAGATCAATCTCATACAGCGTAGAAATCAGCTAAGGCCTCTCTCCTTATTCTTTTCTTAGGGTTTCAAATATTACATCTTAGATTGCTTATGCCATTTATACATTTATACATTATTGGTTTAGTAGTGACTCTTAAATATTTAGATTTAATTCAAATTAAATTAAATCAATATGATTCCCTTGTTTGAATTCTATAATCAACAACTAGAAGGACGACCTAAAAGTGTAAAAGATACCCAAAAGAGTAAGGAAAGGATAGAGATGGTCACGAGCACCCATGAAGGATAGGATCACCTAGGAACTAGTGTCCTAATTTGGAATTAGTGTCTAAATCCATAAAGGATAAATAAAATAAGTCTCGACAGGGTTGTAAGATGTGTAAGACCAAAAAGAATGCAAGAGATATAGAAAAGAGGCCAGAAGAAGTTAACCACTAGTTTTCTTTATTAGGAATCATGTATATAGAAGTATGCTCTTAGACCTAGAAATTTACCCAAGTGCATATATTTTGTGTCTACAAAAAACTTTTGCACGTACAAAAGAGCTAAGAAATACTTTTTAATTTCATTTCATTTTCAAATCTAGAGAGAGGAGAGAGAAATAATAGTATTTTCACACAATCAATTTTCTCAGAAAAAGTAATTAAATGGAGATCCAAACAATTTATTTCATTTTCTATAAGTTTCCTTCCAATTATTTGACTTGATAAGGGTCCACGACAATGTTTTCTCATTTTTCTACAAGTTTGCGAAAACATCAAAATTAGCCTAAGTGGCTATAAAATAGTGTTAGATAGCCAATTTTTGACGGTCAAATGAACCATGTGAAAAATATCATACACTATCATATATACAAGGAACCCATTAGATTTAATGGAATTCAAATTTGGAAAACAAGGTTCAAATGGTGACAACCTTCCCAGAGAAACCAATCGTAAATATGTTAGTTGGACCTTGACATCCAATGACCAGAGGCCTAAAAAAACCTATTGTAAACACATCTTGAAGAGTTATGTTCTCATACGTAAGGATTGGTAGTGGTTTTCACAAATACATACCAGAGGTATGCAAAGGTCAAATTCCATTTCTCCACCCAGAGCCTAAACTACAAGCCAAACCAAATTAAACTTTTAACTTTCAGCAGTGATCTAAAGTTGTAAAAAGGTCAATAGGGCTCTTAGAGGGGTGACAAAAAAAGTCCAAAAATGGACATTTGAATTCATTTTAAGGCTTGATATAGCACTCCAAGTAACAAGGAACATAATCAAAACTTTACTTTCCCATTTCGGGGTCCGAAGAGGTGATTTTAGTGTCTCCAAACTCGTGTTTTATCAACTTTTGTAAGGTAAACAAAAGGGTAGTTTTAAAATAGAAATCAAATTCCTCTCTTAATTCAGGTGCTTTCTGTTATTTAGTATGGTTATCTAAGCTATCTGAATGTCTGAGGTAAAATGAAAGTTGAGTTTACACTCAAAAACATTTCTTCAATTGCGTAGAAAATAAGAACTTTCATTTTTTTGAGATGTACAATTCATTTTTAATTTCCCGAAAGCATATTCTTCCTTTGCTTATATTTTTGATCATCATAGCAAAAGGAAAACTAGAATACAAAAATCATACAAGATAGGGAAGAGAAAACCATGCCTATAAACCAAACTAGAGAACAATAACTTGTGGAGTTAATGATACATGCTAGTTGAATTTGATTTGTGAGGTTCTTAGATATTTTCATAAGTTCCATTTGAGCACCTCTTGTCAACTACAACAATCCAAGATGGGAATGTATCCTAGAGGACATTCCAATCAAATGGTTTAAGTGTCCTTGTCAATGATTCCAAATTTGACTAAAGGAGTCACCAAACCACTTTCAGTAATTTTTGTCAAATAGTTAACTACATCCTACTATGGGGCGTTTTCACCTTAGCATATTCGTCATTTTTTTTATAGATGATTCCACACAGCCACCACATGTTGTGCTATAACACAATGATGAGAACTTAAATTCTCCTAAAGATATTTGGCATTTGGAAATTCTTGCAGACTAAGGCCATGTTTTCTTTTAGGCATCCTAGGATCAATCAAACTCCATTGGGCAATGTATGCTTCCACGGGTGTGCAAACTAAAATGAAAACACATTTTGACAATTTCATCCACTAACAATCTCATTGTAATTGGCCATTGAAACTAGTTAATGTATGTGCTTCCAGATTTGCATACAAAACTACAACACCCTTGGTCTCATATTCCATCAAACAAAAATCCATCTACATGCCACATTTTTAACAGCACTAAAAAAAACACTGCCAATTTAAAAGCTCTCATGTTATGCAACACGACCATTGGATAATGTGGCAAAGGTTGTGGAGTCATGTTTTTCACTATGTCAATTGCATTTCATGTAATTTCCAATGCATTTTCCATGGCCACTATTGAGTAACCTAAAAACTTGGAAACAAAACATGGGTTACACATTTCTTCAAGAAACATTTTGTGAAATACTTCATTTACCTAATTCATGCTTTCGACATTTTCATCATAATTTTACTTTTACATTTACCTACATCCTTTACTAAATTTTGTTTTCCAAGTGGTGGATGCCCCTATTCTAATTAATATCTCTCATTTGTGTATTCTAGGTAGGGATTGTTTACTGATAATCAGTGAATGTGATCATATTGAAGGCACGTTTGCATGCATTTGGTGTACACACACACACAGTAAATGTTTTATTTGGGAGCTTATGCCCTATTTCCATGACACACTCCTTCCATACCACCATTAAATACCCACCTCAATCAACTATGCTAGTGCTCCATATCCAGAGGAAGGATTATTCACGGGTGAAACAATATTTATTTATTTATTATTGTTTTTATATAACATTATAGTTATAAATATTACTATTACTATTATCATTATATTTTTTGAATGTTTTCACAAACCTTTGAAAATTATTAATCAAAATCATTACCAGCATTCGATAGCTATAAGGGTATCGATATGTTTACTTTAAATTCTCAAATAAATATGTAAATTTATTCTAAGAGCAATGATAATATTTAAAACCTTCAACAACTTATCGCATGCAGACAAGGGGCTTGAAGACAAGATGTCTGTGGAACATGCTAACTTGGTTGACACAGAATGCCATTTATGTTAATTTAACACCAAGGTGAGTAAACATCTGATTTCAGACCATTACACAATTCGATGAAGGTACCCAACTCTCACTAAAAACATAGGATGGGGGGCACAGACACTAAGGCACTTCATTTCCGTCCCCTTATAATAGCATTAACCTCAATGAAAATTCCAAGGAAAGGTTACAATAAGGATACACGATAAAAAGGGAGTCAACATGAATTTCGTTGCTAAAGTGTGACTACCAAGGATAAACAAAATTTGTAATTCTCTTAAATGGTTAATGTTTTATGAAGATTGGTAGTTCTTCTTGTCATAGTTAATTAATTCTTATTTTGGTAATCATGTCCAATATTATCTTGATAAAAACTCTAGTTTATTAGTTTCCTTATAAATTACTCAAATATAACAATTTTTCTCATTAGTGTAATTCTTGATTCCTTGTTTCTTAATCATTTTCATTATTTAATGGTTTATTTTCATTATCTCTAAGGTTTTCCAAAAATCAAAATACATCATAGGGTCATACACTACCTAAAACCATACACATGCCAAAATTCACATTTCATGACAGTAATGTAAAATAAAAGCACCATCCCAACTGGGAGGAAAGTACAATCCACAAATCATAGTACTCAAACAAACATCACAACACATAGGTCTTAAGCATAAGATACATAAACAACACCTGCCAAATGTAGCAACCAAATAAACATCAATATGTTTACAACAACATTACATACATGACTTAAGTCATAATCGCCTCTAACATAGTGTCAAGAGGGAAACCAAATAAACCACATCCAATAGTAAGGGACATTAAGTCACAAGTATCACAATACATAGCCAAATGGATCACATATTTAATCCATCAAATACTAGGTACATCACAAGGAATAAAAATTTGCATGCCTCTTAGGGAAACTCCATATACCTCCCAATACAAAATGGTCTCATAGAACCAAAACAGGCCGGGTCACTCTATGGACCTGAACACATAGAGCCACGTCACCTCAATGAAATATAAGCACCCAACAGCCTCAAATGTAATCACTGGCATACTCCACAAGTCCAACTTCAAAATGAAGTAAGATCACAATATCCTCATAATCTTATTCAAAATCATAGGTTTGCAGAAACTCACAAGGCTCACATGGTCGGTAACTACACAAAGGTCATATCTAATATGACCATCTAAGGAATGAGAGAGGATTACAGGTCACCATTTATCGAGCCCGAGGTGTGCATGCTACACAATATGTATGGCATCCGTAGAGTAATTTCATATATATCAAACAAATGGAACTAGATTTTCAGTCTATGAGAGACTCCACTTCCTATATCATACTCACGGCTTGAGCAACATGGCCATTTTTTTGCTTTCTCACTCCCCACATACACCTTGATACTACCCATGGGGATTGACGGTGTAAGGTAACGCATAACATAATACAACATTATTAACATAACATTACAAAATAAAATGATATGCATAGATATCATGTAAGGGGTGATGTACATTTGCAATTAATCACAATTCACATAAAAAAACAAACTTTCCACAAAATGCACTAATGGCATAGGTATGTTACAATAGGGGTCATAAGGTCATCATATGCCCCTATTCACAAGGATAAACCATTATTACCTATTTGAGTACAATACAATAGGGGTCATAAATCACCATATGCCCCTAGGTCCACGACATTGAATCATATATGAAACATATGACAGACTCATGTAATGTCAAAGTACCTTGACTTTCATATACAACATGGGTGCTTCACATGAATTACAATGGGGAACATGGTGACATAACACGCATGATACCTCACAACACAGTAAAATCACAATATGACACATTTCACTATGAACACTTATTTATAGCAACATTCCACTATATGTAAACAATAACACAAGATAAATAAATGCTAAAACACTTTTTTAGTTCAAAATAACATTGTTTTCTCATAACAAGGTGATACGCACATAAAATTCACATTGAATTCATGAGAGAGAGAGAGAAATAGAATACTCTCATCATGAAACACATCAAAATCATAACAAATCCACATTAAGTGGTATGCACAATCTAGGTGCATTCATATTATCACAAGTACACATTTATCATCTCAACATAATATAATATAACTCTTCCAACTCCCCCACCATCATGAATAACCATCACAACACCCAAATTTCCCAGAGGTTTGAGAGTATGAACCTCTACTCTGATACCAAATGTAATTCCCACACTAGTAACATGACCAAAAAACAAATGGTTTTTTTAAACTTAAATATTATATCAATAACACTTACATTATCACTTGGGCCCACATAACAAAAACACAATGCCTAACCAAAGCACAACATGTGTCACTTCACATGTATCTCCAAAACAAGGAGAAGATGATGCCAACTAAACATTAGAAAGGAAAATTATAATACAGCCAAGCCATAAAATAGCTTGTCAAGGGGAAATGGTTCCAATACTTCCACTTATCCCTCCAATAAGGAAGGGAGACTAACCTTTGGCTCCTCCAAATAATTCATGCAACCGTGCATAAAACACAATTATCCCTCCACTAAGACTAGTCTCACAAACATTTGTTTCCTCCCAAAATACATAAGAAACCCCATACACCATAATCACAATTATCCCTACACCTTTGGCAATGCAAGTCCCCAGCATAAATATATATAAAGTATACTCAAGCATACAATAAAAAAGTCATCAATCCAATGCACACACATTCCAATGAGAAACCAATTAAGTCCACAAGAGATTAGAATTAAGAGAGTGAGAAAATAACATTTCATCTTATATGTATCTCCATATCAAGCCTTTGTATGAGGCTTAAAAGAGATGGGATTTAGAAAATTCAAAAACATTAGTACGCACTACCAATCATATAATGGCTTGTAAGGGGAACTAGGGAAATTCCAAACCACTTAATGATCCATTAAGGTATGTGTTGTAAGTTATTGGTTCCTCTAGTAAAATAAGATACATGTCACTGATTCCTCCACCTGGTTTATTAAAAACCACTTATTGCTCCACTAGAACAAATCCCACATAATTTTGGTTCCTCCTTAAGTTCACATAAGGTTTCCTTAGTTTTTACCATATTTATCCCTCCATAATGACCCTACCTTCCCCCATATACACAACACGCTTGTTAGTCCCACAATGAGTACTAAAAAAGTACACAACATATAAGAAAACCAAATTACTACTCAAATGAGCAATAAAACATGTATATCCCATCAAATGATGGCAAGATACAACAAGATATTACAAGAAAAAGGAAGGGGAGTGAGGTATTTGACCATCACTATGCATATCTCACGGTTTGCACTATATTAAATTAAATCATGTGTATTAAACATAGGTTAATGGAAATAATATTCATTCAAATGTATAAACAAGGAATAAGATAACAATAACAAACACCCATTTTATCGATTGAGCATAACACCATACAAAAGGAGACCACAAGAGATAATTAAGAAAAGAGGGATTTTCCCGCAAGGTATATAGATAAATTAATTCACATTTATTTTTAGTTACATTTATTCATTTAACATAATTGATTACACCACCGTTATGAGTATGAAAACATGTTCTTATTCCTTGAATATTTCAAGTTTCCCATTTATTAAAATGTTTGATCACCAATGGTGCATTCCATTATTGTCATCAATTTTAAGCTCATGTTAGGCACTTTAGCCATTTGGCATCATTCAATATGCATACATTTTTTATAACAATCATTTTTAACATTCATTTCATTTACTCTTGTTCTTATTACCCTTATGTAATTACTTGATCTCATATTGACATCATTTAAAAATAATTGTGATTCATATAATACTTGTTTTTCACTTAAGTATTTAGGAATCCAACAGGTGTAATATGTTCTCACCCAAAACAACTTATTTTATGGTTCATTAGTAATCTAAAGTATTGAACACATTTTACAAGTGAGACATTCAATATAATATTATGAATTCAAATGTCTTCTACGACACTATTTTAACCATTGGAAAAGCATACGTTAAGGGTCGTTTACCAATAATCCTCATAGTGGTTACCTGACTTATTGATATCATTGACACTCAAAGGGGTATATGCTCTACCATGAGGAAACTTATGGTAAACCAATATATATACCTCGTAAACCTTCGTATAATTGAAGGTACTTCGAAACATCTTGCCAAGGTAACACTTTTGTTTGAGAGGAGTAAAAGAGTTCGAAAGGAAGAGTTTATTGCATAGTTAAACCAACAATTAGACTTCACTCGCATAAGTTAGATCTCTCAACAAGACCAAATATTGGTGAATCCACCCCATACTATCCTTACAAGAATTGGTTTTCCCGCTAGTGTGCCAAAGAGTACGCTCATATGGAATACAACTTACCCAATAATTGCTTAAACCTACGACATCTAGAGTGACAGTCGTAATCACACCAAATATGATAGGGTACAAATTGTGTAGCCATTACCTCACATAAGGTACTTAAATTAAGGTAATTGTCCTTGTAGGACATGTTTTAGATGAAAAACAAGAAGATGATGAATGATATAAGAATATTTTCTTAACATGATAAGAGATTTATACGGAACTGGACATGACTTGACTAAGAGTGAAGGTATAAAAAAGGGGTTAAATACCCGTTTCATTTAGATAGCTAAGAAAGAATAAGTTTTGACCAAAAATTATGAGTGTTAAGAAGGAATTACAACAATTAACATGGTAAATGATTGTTTTAATACCTCTAAATCACAAGTACAATATTCAAATATAACAATATATCAATTCCAATGCATTCATGATGTAGCTAACCCTTTATTTTTGTTCCAAAATGTAATTAATCCTAATTATTCAAAAATATGATATATCCCATCATTTTGGAAATAAGAACCATATTACAAGATAAGTAAAATTCTAGAGTCCAAATCTCCTCGTTATTTATATATGTTGTGCTACCTGAAACCTATCAAAATTTTGTAAACATTATCAACGAAAACTTTTGGCATGGAATCATCCTATGATCTATCATAATTCATGATTACTAATTTTCCATTTATAAGTAAATAAAACACTTTGAACATACAAAAGAGGTAAGAAATACTTTTAAATTTCATTTCATTTTCAAAGCTAGAGAGAGGAAAGAGAAATAATATAATTTTTCCCACAATCAAATTTCTCAAAATAAGCAACCAAATGGATATCCATACAATCATATATTAATTTATACAAGTTTTTCCACCATTTATTTTACTTGATAAGGGCCCACAACAATTTTTTCTTATTTTTCTACAAGTTTGCAAAAACGTCCAAATTAGCCCAAGTGGATATAAAACTACATTCGATAGCTGATTTCCAATGGTCAAATGTACCATGTGACAATTTCTATACATTTTAATATATACAAGGAACCCATTAGAGTTAATGGAATTTAAATTCAAAAAGTAGGGTTCGAATGGCGACTACCTTCTCGGAGCAACCAATCATAAATATGTTAGTTGGACCTTGTCATCCAACAACCAGAGGCCTAGAAAACCCCCTTGTAAAACTATCTTGAAGGGTCATTTTATCATAAATAAGTATTGAAATTTATTGTCACATATAAATACTAGAGGTATGTGTAGGATAAATTCCTCTTCTCCAACCAGGACCTAAATTGTAAGCCAAACCAAATTGAACTTTTAACTTTCAGCAGTGATCTAAAGCTCCAAAAAGTTCAATATGGCTTCTAGAGAGGTGACAAAAAATTAAAAAATGGACATTTGAAGTCATTTTAAGGCTCTATATATCGCTCCAAGAAACAAGGAACACTATCAAAACTTTACTTTCCCATTATGGGGTTCATAGATGTTTTGCTTCGTCTCAAAAATCATGTTTTATTAACTTTTACAAGGTAAACAAAAGGGAAGTTTTTTTCCATTATTTCTATAGTGTTTTCATTGATGTCAAAGGTATTTAATAGAAAAGGGAGTCTAGGTGTTATAATTGTCTCCATGAGGTGTCAATCAAGGTCAAGTCTGAAGGTTGATTGGTAGTGTCTAGGTTCGGAGTTTTCAGTATGGTGTCATGGTGTATAGGCATGGTCTTGGTGCATTTTCAATCAAATGAGTATCATGGTGTTGATTGTAGAAGTTTGTCTTTTGAAAACAAGCAATAGTCAGGGGACAACAGTCCCTCCTCTTTATGGGAGAGGTTCCCTTATTGAAAGCCAAAAAACCTTATTTACAGTATAATCATTTGTTAAATATTTTGGTGAGTATTTTGATATCTCTAGATGCATTTATCAAAGATTTTCAATATATAAGAAAATAGGAAAAATTGGGACTGATATTCAAAAACTGAGGATAGAGGAGCTGTATTAGTAGTGGCATGAGTCCAACTTCCCAAACACTTCTCCATCTCCTTCCTAAACTTTGCATTCTCCAAGAACTCCTTATTGGCATATGTGATAGCATCCTGTAGTGTGCAAATCTCCTTCACCTTTTCCTTTGATATAGTTTCTTGTTTGAACAAATTCTCTTTGACAAATGTCTTGAATTGAGACTTGATATCTTGAATAGTGAATTTTTCATTTGAATTTTATTTGAAAAATTAACAGTGAATATTCATGAAGGCAGAAGGAACACAAGATTAAAAAGCTTCTCCCTTTTGTAATACATTTCTAAGCTCTCCAATGGCTTCTTCAAGAACCTTTATTTTCTAATCATTGTTGAAGACCCACTAATTGGAAAGGTTCAATTTTGCATCATCAAAAACTTTTTTGGCCAAAAGGACATGTACATTGGTTTCACTCATTAACCTAAGATCTTGTATGCACTCACTCCACATTTTCAACTCTCTATCCAACCCACTGATTGTTGTAGAGAACTTTAGTTGAATCTTGAAAATTTTATCATATGCCTTGAATGCCTCTTCAATAAAATTTATTCTTCTGATTATTAAATCACCAATCATAGCTTACATTGCCTTACTATAATCATCATTGGACAAGATAGAAGGAGGTGGGATGGAAGCTAGGGGAGTACGATCACATACCTTATCCTTTGTCAATAAATATTTGACGAAACTAGATAAAATTTGGTTATACTCTTCTAATTGCTCTTGTGTTTTCTTACCTTTTTCAACCCTTTTAATTACTTTAGATACAGTCTCCCTCATATTATGCACTTCACTTTCCAGGTTTTATTCTCCAAGAAGAATTCTTGTCAGCTCTAGATCACCCATTTCTAGGTCCTATTCATCTTTATCAAACTTGGGTTTTGGAATTTCCATGAATTGTTGGCCTTGGGAATCTAAGACTAATCTTGAGGTGAATTTTTCCTTCTTAGTTAGAGGGGGAGGAGTAGTTCCTAGAAGAACTACCACTGCATCAAACTTAGGAACAACAACACCTGAAGTAGCCTTTCTTTTCTTACTTTCCAGCAATGGTTGTACCTATGTAAATGAGGAACTAGAAGGAGGAGAAATAGGTCCAATTACAGATGCACTCATGCAACTTAGGGTTTGTGCAATAGCCACTTCCAACATAGAGGTATCAATTTTATTGGTGACAGGAGCTTCCTTGCTAGATATTTCTATAGATTCTAAAACCCTTTCTTGTGACTGATCTTCCATCATACTGCTAGCTTCAGGTGTATTCTCTTTGGGATTTTCTTTTTCTTTTTCTTGAATGTCATCATCATCCAAGTCCACAATTGTCTCATTTACTTTAGTTTTCTTAGAGGAGGGATCACTTTCTTGAATTACATCAATTGTGTTATCATCATTTTTGTCTTTCCCTTTTTTGGTGTATACTAGAGTCGATGATTCAGGAGTAGAAGAGACATATTGTTCAAGTAACTCAGGAGCTAACACAAGTATTTCTTTCTATGGAGTAGGAGTATCTTGGGAAGTGGACTTGGATTTCCTTTCCCTTAAAATTTTCATTTTTTTGTCAAACCAAAGTCTAGTTCTCACTAGGACATGATGGTTAAGCTCCTTCAAGTCATCTCTTTCTTTGATAAACCAATCAATAGTTTCAATCAAAGTGTGCTTGATGGATATTTCATATTCAAGAGACTGTAGATCCTCATCATCATCCTCAAATCCTTCATGGACATAAAATATATTGAAATCAATGATCTGTTGTAGAGAAAATCTCCCATAGTACCTTCTCCTGGATTCATAATCATCACAACAATCTTCACAGTAATCTTTGATATCAACAAGGTGGTAATAACCCATTCTGAAGTTGGTGGAAATGAACTCCTTAATGTCAAAATAATTTTTGGGCTTATAATAGTGAAGGGTAAGAGGGAAAATGGTCCTATCAATGTTTTGAACATCCCAGACAGTCTTACAAGTGTAGTTTCCCAATGTGATTGGGAACTGAATGCCTGCAATCTTCTTATCTTTGCATTTTCTACGTAATTTATCCAATTGTCTACATATTTATACCAAATCCATTTTATCACTACATTACATCAGAATTTTCAAGGGTTGTCCTTGAAATCCATCCAAACATATATATGAAAATTTCCTAAACTAAGTGAAAAAGCTTCCATAGATGGTGATTATTTTCTTTGCTTCCTCTGAGAATCTCCTAGCATTATCTCCTTCAAGTAACCTGACAATGTGCATATTGAATGCATCATTCACTCTCCTGAAATGATGATTACTAACCTACAAGGTTAACTGTGGGTGATACATGTAAATAGGGCCATCTTTCTTGTGAAGAGAAACCCAACCACTCTATATAGGCTACAATGGAGTAGATCAGATAGGAGGTCATATAGAAAGTTTGAGTTCTCTGAACATTTTCCAATTACTCAGTCAGGCTATCACACATAATTCATGCCCAATTTAAATTTGTCTTACCCTCACATATAATATTGATGTAGGGGCACATCCAATAGTGAAACTCATTGGTGGAGGGAACTCCCATGATTCTAGCCAGGAGAGTTATGAAATTTGACAATTCTTCATGAAAATCAACTTTGAACATTGTCTTAGGTAGCCTTGAGGCTCCTTTCTTAGGGTTCTTGAACCAAGACTTGGAAACTCTAATTTTGTAACGCTCGTTGTCATTATTAAAAAGAGTTTGATCCTGATCCCTGGTAAGAATATTTGAGCCTTCAACTACGGGGATTTTGAAAGCAGTGTGGATACAATCCTCATCTAGTCATACCAGATCCTGATCTTGAGGGTCAAAAATTTATCTTGTATCATAATCAAAAAAATAACTACACGCAAGAATTGTATTAGCACACTAGACTGAAATGGGATAATCCCCCACTTCAGCAGTTCCACTATCCTTTATTAATTTGGTAATGGGAGTAGGGTTGTGACAGTTAAGCCATAGCCAAAAATTGTCCAAGTCTAGATGCTGAGTTTTGTTATCACTGATGTTTGGTATAACTTTCTCTAAGGTAGGGAGATGCTTGTGTCCTTTGAAATTAATCTTTATTTTATGACAGGATTAGAAGATCACCGTGAGAATAATTTCCTTGGTTCCTTGATCAATACCTTGAAGATTCACAACTTCTCTCTGTACCTGTAGATTTGAAAACAATGGAGGAGTACTAGACCACAACTAGAAATGGCGGAGGAGATAGAACTCGAATGGTCAATAGAGAAAGAAAATGAGATAGTGAAAATTATCAACTAGCCAATTATTTATACACATGTAAACGCAATTTGGTTGGCGAGGTGAAATTAATAAGGCAATTAATACTTTATGTCGACCTTGAAATAATAAAAATTAGGTAAGGAGGATAAAAAGAGCACAACTGTCCCAAGGGACGCGGGGACGTTTGGGACATGTAAAGCCAAAAAATCTGATTTGCAGAAAAATCAAAAACCTCTTGCACAATTGTCTCAAGGGACATCGAGACAGTTGGGATGTGCGGAACTGAAATATCCGCAATGAATGAAAATCGAAAAAGGTAGGCTTGCGGGGAAAAGGCAGATAGGCGGCACTCGGGACACATGGGACGCAAAAATATAAAACACCCACAACACATTGAAATTGAGCAAGTCATAAATATTTGACACAGTCTACACTTGGGAAATCGAAACATCTGGGATGTGCAAAGCTGAAAAGACTGATACGAAAGGAAAAGTAAGACCAATCAGCAAAAGTGGAAAATCAGGGAACAGACAGTCGGGAGGAACTTAGGACATGAGGGATAGAAAAAAGATGAAATACCTACAAAACAATAAAAAAATCTTCCAAACTCAAATTTTTGAAAAAATACTAACTATTTAGAACTAGGTTTTTCTTGGGAGACCTCTACAAGGGCATTTAGCAGTCACTAAAACAAAAAAAATTCAAGAATAGAGAGGAAAATTTATAACTCTTGAGGAGGTGACAACACATGGTATGAGTTATAAAGGTCTCCATACTATATATATCATGTTTATTCTTTTGATTTAAAGGTTCTAATGAGTCTGTAGATTGAGTACAAGGTCAATCTTGATGAGTCGTATGGTGAAGTACGTTATTTGAGGCCTATTCCTAGTCCTAATGTGTGGTGTATGGCATGGAAATATGAAGTATGGAGTAGATAATATTAGAATGATAATAATAGGTGTATTTTGGCACTACATATGAAGTTTGGAAGGAATCTTAGATCATTATTCAGAGGTTTGACAATGTTTAGAGGTCCATTGAAGTAATTTTCTTGAGAACAAGGCATGTAGACATATGTAAGTCTCAGTGGTGAGAAAGTTACAGATGCATTTAAGCATGAATGAGACTCTCAAAAGTTAGAGGAGGTTTTTATGATCTTGTGGGTCAATTTTAAGGTCTAGGTGATGAATATTTTTGAAGATATTGCACTTTTACCAAAATTGGGTTTCCAAAGGTGAGAATTTGAAGCAAAAGTTGACTTTCGGATGCTCGTTGTGGACTGTATGATTTACATGAGGACCTGAGATCTTTGTAATAGTTAATTAGGTTAGTTATGAATATTTTATAAGTATAAAAAAGTTGTTTGATCATTAGAGTTTTATGAACAATTGTTAAGAAGATAAACCACTTTTTAACTCGCATAAACCCCTAACTTTCAAGTGACTTGAGAGATATTGAGTATAGTGACCTAAAGTTGATTTATTGATAAAAATCGATGATTTTATGTTTTAGAGAACTCATCCATATCTCTCTGTGTTGTTTAGATATTTTGATAGTATGTGGGCCCCACCCAAAAAGGTAAGTTTCTGAAAAGTTCATTTTTTGCAAAATTGTCTCATTAAACCTATTGACAAATTTACCATTTATTGTTGTGATTTTAGAATGTAAATTTTTCCCTATTTATGAGGACTGGTTTTTGTTATCACTGCACCCCGTGAATGGCCTGAATGTGAATGGGACATTCGATGTGATTGGGTAACATGGGATCACCTCTCAAGCTATGGGAATTACAGGCTTGGGGTGAACCTCTAGAGAAGGTCGGATTCCTCTTCCTAAATTAAGTACTGCACTACTCTTAATGTAATAAAAATAGTTAATTGGACCTATAATAATATTTCTAGGGGATTAGGGAGAGATATTTGCAATAAATAAAACCTACACTAGGAATGGTGATGCACCAAGAAAGGGGTTTGCTAGACAAAATTTCAACTTGCCAATGAAGAAAGATGAACATGGGAAGAATGGACATGCATTACAAACCCAACCATATATAATACTTCATTTCTAGATAAGCACAATAACTCCCAAAGAACCTACAATGGAAACATGGGTTACGCAATCTACCTGCAAACATGAAAGAGGCAAGAGAGAGCAGGAAAATCGATGCAAGGACAAAAAATTAGTAACAAAACATATTTCATTACTCCACGCACTTGCACATTGCATCATTACAACGGGGAGAGGAAAAATTTTCCATTACAATTTTTTGGAAGGAAGGCTTGTAATCCTCCAAATTCACAACAGCTCATCTTGTGAAGGGAGGGGAAACTTCGAAAAAATTCTAACTTCTGAAATAATGCATTCCCTTTACATTTTATTACATTGCTTGAGCTGGTGAGAGAAAAACAGAAGAACTCCTAAAAACTGGGTCAGAATGTAGCAAATGATGGACCAATGTTATTGGTCATACTTGCTTGTGGCACTCCATACTTGATGGCATCATCAATGTATCTCAAAAAATCTCCACCCTATTATGTTCCTCAAAAATTCAAAAAACTGAATTTATCTCCATTTAATTAAAAAATAATATTTTAATACATTTTTTAAAGATTCCTTTAAAATGTCTCAAGGTCCATATGGTTATATTTGCCTTTGGAGGGAATTTTAATGTTGTTAGGTGGACTGACTTTGGCAAATCAGCTTGTCAGTGGGCTCACCAAGCTAGCTGGCGAGCTATCTACTTTTATTGTTTAGCGAGCTCTTTGCTAACATTACCGCCTTCACTATTTCTTTGGCGATCGCCTTCCCTTCTACCTCGGCGAGACATTTGAAAATACTTCACTACGTGTTGGGATTACAGTGGTTGATGCCTTACTTCTCGCGCTCTGGATTTGTTTTTCCGAGCCAAAAAAATCATTTTCTTTGAAAAGCTACATGTATACACCGCAGGATAAATGCACCTCCTTCCCGTTTTACATTGGCCGACATTTAAACTTCACCGAATTAACTACCAAATGTTTCAGGAGCTCCACGTTTGCATTGGCCCTAACATGGTGAACACGTCGAGTAACTCAGCTCAGGCCCCTTGAAAACTGCCCCTCCTTCGTGCATCTTTGGAGTATTTTGACACGACATTTGGCTATCCAACGGCACCTACTGTGTATTGCATTGGCGAGCTACATGTTTCACCAACTAGTTGGTTGACTCGGTCCCCTCGTTTGTCACGCTTTACATGGTTAGTTAACCTTGAAAATCCTGAAACGCACACTGCATTCTATCTCCTCAGCTGACTCGGCCGATGACTCGGCCTTACCTCCTGATGTATCACTCACGCCCACTTCAACATTGACCTCTTCGGACCTCGGGATCCAATCCTCCCCAAACACACCGAGTGAGCCCACTGAAAAATCCAAACCACCCAATAGCTCCAAAACCCGAAGACGCAGACTCCTGAACTCTGAAAATCACAAGCTCCGAACTCCAAATTTTGGAGTTTAGGCTTCAGACTTAATGCACATTTTTTTTAATCAACTCGGTGGGCGAGTTCCAAACCAAATATCTCTGAAATCCCAAAATGACCCACTTTTGAAATGAGCTCCTTTCAAATTTCAAAGTTTCAGCGTTGAGTTGACTCCCCAAAATTCCTCAAGCTCCCTTTGGTTTCTTCTCTGACTAGGCTCATGTGATACACCTTACTCATAACTATGGCTATGCCATTCCATGGCTCAAGGAACCGAGCTAATCTCCTTTAGTGAGTTCAAGGCCTGTGATCCTCTACGACTCGACTCAAGCTTGAGCTCAAGCTGTGTTCCGAGTTATTTGCATGATGAGTTGAGCTCCTAGTTTAAGGATCCAAGCCACCGAGTTGATATCCTTCATAGACCCTCCAAGCATTAAGCCCTCAATTCGATCCTCTTCATACTTCCGACACCCATTCTATCCACCTGGTGTCATGAGCTCACCTTTGCCTATCAACCATGAAAATCCCAGATTTTCTCTTAAATTTGCCAAATAGCTCACCCATTAATCACTCTACCAATAAACACTTCATATCTTTCATTACAAGCCCCTTGCTCATGGATCAAGTTGACTAGTTTAGCTCCACTCTAGCTTTGCATCAAACATATCAGCTCTATTGGCGAGCCAACCACTCATTCCATCTATCGAGTACTATATAACCCATCAACCTAAGCTATCCCTAGCTCAGTTTAATCTTACCATGTCATGACCCCACTTTCCAACTTTGAGCTGTTTGCCATTATAAATGCACAACTCACTCAGCTGACTTCAAACCGGTAACTCAGACGCGCGATCCAATTTGCTTCGTTCAAACTCACCCCAATCTCAATGTTTGAGTCACTCGACATCATATTAGAACTTTACACCTGAGCCATATAATGAGCTCTCAACGCTTCAAACACCAAGCTCCCGTATTATGTTGATCATCCACCATTAACTCAGCCCTCAAGACTATCATGAGCTCGATGAGTTATGTTTATCTCACCAAAAAATCGACTCAACCTCAACACTTCGAGCCCCTCTTGATTGCCTAGTCCTTGTCGAGATAGATGCATAGCTCATTGAGAAGCTCACCAAGCTTCTCAGCAAGCTCCCTTTTTAGCTCAATAGGAAGTGCTTCTCAAATCATGATTCTTCCCCAGGATGTGACGCCCATGGATTTTCCTCGAAACTGGAGGGTAATCAATAAGGAGCTTAAACATGATTTATCAATTTTGATAAAATTTATACCCATGATGACTAGAAGTGGGCTCATTGGGGCCCACTTTCCTTGCTCTCAACAAATATTGAGCATCCAAGATCTAGAGACAAGAAGAAATTGTTCGATATGATCCTGAAACCTCCCAGAACACCATAACGTTCTCAAAGCACAATTTTTTTCCTGTAGGCCCCAAGTTCTTCCGTGAAGCCCTTTCTGATCCCAGGGTCATGTTTACCCACATTGTCTAATTTTTCCCAAAGGGGTAAAATTGGATAACATTTTTGGTGACCTCTCGGGGATGTTTTCCTGCTAAGCACAATTCCATTAGCTTTCAGCTTCCATTGGGCATGGATTCACATTTATATCAGAAAATGATTTGATTCTCTGTAATGGAATCAAAAATCCCCTCAATCACTACTGATTGTGGACCTGCCTATAATGATAAGTATGAATTTCATTGAATATGAGGATGTTTGGCATGCATAGCACATTACAGAATTCAAAGTAAAAAAACTACTAGACTTGGACATCATGGAACTCTATTAGAACTTGAATCTTTTCCTCTTCTAAAAATTCCATCTCCAAAAAAATGTGCAAGAGCAACGATGGAACACAACACACACACACACACACACACACACACACACACACACACACACACACACACACACACACACAGTGAAAACCATACATGCCTCAGATGAAACATGCAAAGTGTGTGAGGCACTTATTCTGCTGAAAGAAAACCTATTCCTACTCTACACAGGTGAGCTAAACGAACCCTGAAACTGGTTGTATGAAGTAGCTTCTTTTCTTCACAATGGGAAGCCATGCTGATGATTTAACAATGGGCATGGCTGGGACTGGTAGTAAAAAACTGAAACAAGCCCTATTCACCACTTGGTTTACCAAGGCATCAATTGGAAAGAGAAATTATACCTCTTTTATTTTATCTGCATTTGTTTTATAGATGCATTGCAAGTGATCCTTGACTGTGAAACTCATCCTCAAATTCTAAAGCGAATGTGACTATTTGCAGCTTCTCTTCTAATTCAATGGAAGCCAAATACCTTATGGAACATGGTATAACCCATTGAATATGCCCGTTACTTCAAGATTTAACTTCAATAATGAAATCCCCGTGAAAACCTTCCTAGAAAGTAGGGTTTATCTACGAGATAACCTTCCTTTCATTGTTCATCTACAGATGACTCTTCTTCCACCTAAATGAATGGTGTTGATGTGATGTATTCTTCATTCCCTTTCCCTTTGTTGACAACTAGAAGTTCCTTCCATAGCATGCAACTCTTATGGATTTTTTGCAGTCTCTAATGAAGTCATCGTTGAATCATTACTAGTGTTTGAAGTATGTTTCCCACCTAGGAGTCTTTCCTCTTCTAATTGAAGACAAAATTTACCTTCATTTTTTATCTCTTCATCAATCATAAAACCTACAAGATAACCATAAGGGGCAGTAATAATTTCAAGAATAATATCCTACAAAACCATTTCATTAACCAATCCAAACTCCGTAATTGAAAGCAAGAAACTCTCAATAATGCGATCATCATTCAAAGCTTCTGAAAATGACTTAGCTTCTCTTGTGTACTCATTGTCCACCATTACAAGCTCATCAACCAAGTCAAGTTCCACAATTGAGAGCAAGATTCAATTCCTCCAATATTGGTGTAAAAGGATTTTTTGAAACTGTAGGTGGTTTTTAAACATTTCCTTGCATAGCACTAGGTAATTTGTATTGAATGCTAGATAAAGGAGTAACAAAAATGACATTTTCCATGGGCTCTTTTTAATCCAAATACCCCTTCAAATCTGATAGATAGCTTACCTCTTCATTACCTAGTTGTGTCAAAGGTTCAACTTCCTATACCATGGTGCTCTCCAGATTGGAATTTTGTTCACCTTGATTGTCCTCATTCTCAAACATGAAATTAGAAAGATCAAATTCCTCTAAGAAATTAGATTTTTGTAAAGATGGAGAGGGGAAAGGATTTGAAACCTCTAAACCTACAATAGAGACCTTTGAATCTACATGGTCTTTCTTCATAATATGAAGCTCTTTGTGACTAGTTGCAACATGTGGATGAGGACCTTGGTGGAATAATGTAATCCTCAAAAAGTGTTTCAAGTTCTCGACATGCATGGAAGTTAGGATCACTACATTCACTTGTGACATTTTCCACATCTAGAAACTTTTCTTTTTTTACTTACATGTGCTCTTCTTCTAGCAGATTTGGAGATAAATATTTCTCTTCTACAACTAGTTTTTCCACTCGTGGTGATTCAACCTACTCTAATGATATGGAACCAATATGGATGTTTCATTCTGAACAGGTAGACTTTTGTTCATCATTTACTTTTGCTTGTTTTTGTGTACATTTAATCTTCACCGCCTGCTTTTGAGCTTCAACCTTGGATGAAGGCTGAATTAGGAGGGGAACTTGTTTGACGTTCAATCTTACAACCAAATCCAAGCTCATCCATACTAAGTTCCTTAACACTCTCCTCTTCTTCTTCACTATAATCATATTCTTGGTCTTCCCAAAATGGATTTGGGAATGTAAGAGGAGAGGTGGGTTGGAGCTGAATTGTTCCCTCCATTGTTTGAGGTGGTGGAAGAGGTATAGCTTCTTGTATTGGTGACCTTTGTAGAAAAGACATATTTTTAGAAGAAAGAGGTGTAGAAGAGTCATAGTGGGATGGGAAGATAGGAGATGAATAAATAGGATCCTCAACATGGGAAACAGGTGAAAAGCTTGGGATTTGAGCTTTACACTAAAATTATATTGGTTAGGAAATGGAAAAAGGACTCTGATGTGGTGGTGTAGGACTTACCCATTAACAAGGTTTCTTTGCATCAAATTCATAGGCCTTTATCTCTTTAATCCAACTTTCAAGTTGAGGAAACATTTCAGCCATAAAAGTAATCTTTTTCTATAGGTTGTAAAACTTTGGCATAGGGCCAACCTATGGACAAGGTACCCTGAAGCCAATTTTGAATTCCTTCATTTGAGTTATGGCTCTAAACTACACCATATATGCCTCCACTTTTTGCATCTTAAGTTGTACCTCAGCATCTTCATATGTATGATGGTCTCTAGAATCTGCATATTCTTGCTCTTGAAAATTTGCGTAGTTATGTGAACAACAAAACTGACCATGACTTTGATCATAGGGATATGCATGTTGCTTCTCATCATAGTATTAAATTTTCGGTGGATTATAATCACCTGGGAATGAATTTTCCAAGCTTGGAGGTGGAGTGAACTGGTACTATTGTATAAGAGAACTCCACTATGGAACTGAAGCCATGATTACATAGCTTCATGAATGGGAGAAAATGGAAAGATGCTGAAGAAAGGGATGGAAATGGGTGGAAAATAATGGTCTACAACTCAGAGAGTGGGTTACTGAGACCAATGGAGTCATCATTTGTGCTTGGGTATACCTCTTAAGGTTGGAATTTCACTAAGAGCACAACTTAATGAAATAAAGTGAACAAAAATACACACACCTATGAAATATATGACCCTTGTGGTCCCACAGAGTGCACCAAAAATTGTTATTACCAAATCACTGCACCCTTCATATGACTAAGTGATGAATAGGGCATTTGGTGTGATTGGGTAACATGGTATCACCTCTCAAGTTGTGGGACTTGCAGGCTTGAGGTGAACCTCTGCAGAAGGTCAGATTCCTCTTCCTAAACTAAGCACTACACTACTCCTAATGCAATAACTATGGATAACTAGATTTATACTAATATTTCTAGGAGATTAAGGAGAGAGATTTGCAAGAAATAAAACCCATACTAGAAGTGGTGATGCACCAAGAAAGGGGTTTGCTAGGCAAAAATTTTGGCTTGCCAATGAAGAAAGATGAACATGGGAAGAATGGACATGCATTACAAACTCAACCGTATATAATACTTCATTCTTGGATAAGCACAATAACTCTAAAAGAACCTGCAATGGAAACTAAGGTTACACATTGTACCTACAGACATGAGAGAGGCAAAAGAGAGCAGAAAAAATGATGCAAGGACAAAAATTAGTCACAAAACATATTTTATTACTCCAAGCACTTGCACAGTGCATCATTACAGTAGGAAGAGGTAGAAGTTTCCATTACAATTTTAGGAAGGAAGGCTTGTAAGCCTCCAAAATCATAATAGCTTAGCTTGTGAAGTGAGGGGAAACTTGGAAAATGTCTAACTCTGAAATAATGCATTCCCTTTACATTTTATAACATTGCTTGAGCATGTGAGAGAAACAAGGAAAATTCCCTAAAATCTAGGAAAAATTGTAGCAAAAAATGAAGACCATGCTTGACCGGGAGCAATCCATGCTTTGTGGCCTCATCAATTGTACCCGAAGAAAAATCTCCTCCATTAGCCCTCATAAATTCAAAATTTTGAATTTTCTCCAAAAAAATTTTAAAAAAAACCCCTGATTACAAAATAATATTTTACTATATTATTTGAAGGTCCTTTAATATGCTTCGGGGTCCCACAGGGTTATATTTACGTTTTGATGATATTTTAATGTTATTAAGTTGAAAACTCACCAACCAGCTCATCAGCCAAATTGGCGAGCTGGTTGGCAAGCTCTTCAATTTGAACTGTATGGTGGGTTCCTTTGTAACTTTGCACGTGCCTTTCATTGCCTAGCCGCCCCTATTTTTTTTGTCAACCACCTACTTTAATGGCTCTTTGTTATGTTTACATCGTAACTTGGGAAAAACTTGCCACCTCATTTCTTACACATGTCAACTTTGAGACTAACTTGGTGGGCTCTTTGCTTAAAATACCCACATCTGTCAATCCCTTATTTAGCCGTCGGGAGCCTTTGGCTTTTACAATGACACATACATTTTGACCTGGCACATTAATACATATATGTTGAGCTCATCGGCATTGATGCCACCAAATACCTGCGTCTTGATACATAACTCGGTGAACAACCAGCTTGCCACGCAGTTCACATTAACTCCGCTCAACGACTTCCCCAACCCACATTGAATGGCTCCCTTTCGGACTTCAGAGTCCAATTTATTTGTGAGTCAACTCAACAATCCTAAAATTTCTAATCCCGAACTCCAAATAACACCTGCTCCAAACTCTAAATTTTGGATTTCGGAGATCAGAACTCTCACCTCCTTTCTTACCAACTCACCCTTCAAAAGCCCGAAACATGTTAGCTCCAAAACCCAAATTAACATCGAACTCCAAAGTTGACCACTAATGGACTGTTGACCTCCTAAAATGAGCCGATAACTTTTTGTATACATTTATGTATCAAGGCCTCCTAGTGAAGTTTTTCGGCTTGGCTTGTCGAGCCTGATTCATTCTCTATTTTTCCTGTCACTCGGCTATTTCCTTGACAACTATCTAGCCAATGTCACCTATGAATTTTTCTAGGCTATGACTCTAACCCTACTCATCAAGTGATCTTGACTCGCACTTAAATTTTCCCATTTGTCCCTTTCATTCATGTGTTTTTGCCTCATCTCATAGCTCCATGAAGCTTGGCCTACATGACACTCACTGAGTCACCTCGAGTTCACTTTTCATCTTTCTCTGTCATGACCGATCCGCTCGTCATTTCATGTCGAATTCAATCAGACCTTGATTTATTCTCCGACTGGGCTCGTGTGATACACCTTACTCATAACTTGGGCTACGCTATGTTACAAGCTAGATCTCGAGTCAAGCCACGTCACAATTCACCCCATGCACCGATTCAAATGTGCATTCATCCGGCAAACTCACCATTATATATTCTAGCCTGAGTTGGCTTTACATGTGTTTCTCTATTTCTATGAACCTTGGCTCATTCTCTTGCTATACTAGGATTATTCGAGCCCTTTTCCAACACTCACTACTAAGTCTATGCCCAATTCAATGTCTCAAACTGATATAGCCCACTTCCACCTATTTTCATGTTAGCCTGCCATTGAGTTCTTCCCTGAGCTCACCTCCAAGTTGTGTCAAGCATCTCAACCCTTACACTTTCACCCGAGAATAACACCTTGTTCCATCAACTGACAAGCTTCTCATGTTAGACATCGAGCTCGAGTATGACTAGATACCCTTTTCATACCATTTTTAACTTGGCTCACCTTAGCTTTACCTGTTACAACTCATAGACTCATGGGACTCATCCGTAGCTCCAAGTTAATATTTCATACACATTCGAGCTTTAAGATCTTGTTCTCACCTTCACAGCCAACCTATAAGATCCCTCCTGTACTCCAGTCTAGATCCTTCACCTGCGTGTTATGCATCCTCCTCAACATCAACTTGCCCCTTTGAAATCCAACATTTTTTTCCTATTTCACATATTAATCGACAAAGCTATGAGCCTATGCCGAGCTTCGAACTTCCACTATGATACCCATCACTCGATCTTGAGCTCACTACTAAGTCACACCTATTTGGCTTGACATTGAGCTCAAACTATATTGCCTCAGCGAGGTATGATTCAAACTCCTCATTGTTCCTTGCGTCCAAGTAACTGAATTGATCCATACTAACCAACTTGACCGAGTTGTAATGGCCTTGCCATATTCACCTAATCTCATGGCTTGCCAATGCCTTCCTACTAGCTCACCAAGTTGCTCAGTGAACTATTTTGCTCAATGGCCCATTTAGCCATTTCCCTCAATTTTTTCCTAAAATTTTGGATTTTCTCATATTTTTCTTGAGATTTTAGAACTAAAAGGGATCATAGAGTACATAAGATAAAAAATTTATGTATTGGCCATTTTTCATTCATTTTGACTGAAGGTGGGCCCTATCAGGGCCAATTTTCTTGTTCCAAGCAAACCATGAACCCCTCCCAGAACAATGTAAATGCTTCCTAAACACAAAATTTTATCTATAAACCCCAGAATGCTTCATGGATAAATTTTCCTATCCTAGGGTCCAGTATACCCCCATTATCCAATTTTTCTAAAGGGCAAAATTGGATAATAGTTTTTAGGCAGTTTTGGGGAATTTTTTAGCGGTCTAGGAATAGAGAAATTTTGCAGGTGCTACATGTGGAGTTTGTACTTGGTTTGAATTTTTTCGTGATCTTGACTCCAATATATTTCCAATGATATATCTCACTTGAGTATTTTTTTAGGTATGAGAAATAAATGACCTATTCTTGGAAGATCAATTTCGAGGGTTCTTGGTCGTTCATTTTATTGAGTGAATTCATGAGGCTTGTTTACTATTATGAGTTGTTTCATGTTTTTTGGAGGTTTATTAGTGCTTAGAAAACATTTCTAAGTGTGTTTCATTATTTTATGAAGTTTTTTTTCTCTATAATATTTTATTTTTGATGATATGTTTGTTTTGTGGTTTCAACGTTGGTTGAGTCCTAATGGTGGTTTCAGAGGCTCTAGGTGTTTGTGGAAACATACATATACCTTAGTGTTATATTTTTTATGATTATCCTATGATGTGGAAATTATTTTTACACTATGTTTTCTGACACAGGTGATTTGGGGAAAAGAAGCATGTATAGAAGTAAATTAGAAGGTTCAGTTGTGCTAGTTTTGGATGAGGATAAAAACTATGACTTATGAGGCTTATTATGGAATGTGATGAAGGTCCTTGTGACATTTTTAAGAAGGAAATTAATGCATAATGATTTTATGGAGAGAGATAAAGTAATGTCGAGCTAGGGAAAAGGTGAAATCAGCTTGAAAAAGGTGTAGATTTGAGCAAAGAAGAAGAAGATGTGTTTGAGAGGGATTTTGATGTGCATGGAGTTGAATATGGTATCACAATCAGTTGTGAGATAAAAAAAAATACCTAAGTTATCTTTATCTTCAGGTGTTTTATTTGGTGCTTCATCACCTTATGGGGTGGTAACCTCCTTGCATAGTGTGTGTTGTACTAAATAGGGGTGGGTTCTCATTGTGAAGTGGGTACTTCACTAAATAAATATTTCTTGATGTGTAATGTTCTTGAAAGTCCTTTGTTATGATTAATATTATCAGAGGTTTCAGTGGTTTTTTCTTCCCCTTGAGGGTTTCCCACTTCATATTTGGTGTTATTGTGTTATTTGTTTTCTTTTACACTTGTGAATGGTTGTAACATATTTAATAATCTCACATATGGTTATGTATGATGAATGGTTAATTTGAATGATGAATGTATAAAATGGTAAATGAAGTAAAAAAATTGTAAGAGTGATTCACCCCCCTCTCAATCTATGTGCTTCAAATAATTGGTATCATAAAAGGTCCTTGTGAAGCAATTTTAACAACTTGGAGGAGATTTTAAAAGCACAATGATCAAATTAGCTGATGTTTTAAGAAGGAAGTATGAAATTGTAGAGTCATTGGTTTTTGAATTACAAGAACAAATCAGTGATATGGAGGTTGACAGTGGTAAAGTAATCAAAGAGTTAGAATCTCAAGTTGAGAGTGTGGAAAAATCCCTAAAGGTCAAAGAAAAATATTACCTTGGGTATTTAGATGAGGTGATTTCCTTGAAAGTAGAGTTAGAAGAAGAATCAAGTAGGTTGAAGATGTGTGGAAAATTGGAGGAGAGATATGAAGCCCTAAATGATATGATTAAAGGACTATTATCCAAAATGTGCCCCTGCTAATTTTTATGGCTAACTCCTTTTGTTCTTACCTCTCTTGTGCCTCAATCTCCATTTTTTATTTTTATGCACTCAAATATTTCTAAAAATGGCACCATTGGATAGAGCTCTCTCTCATCTTTCCAGAAAGGTAAATTTTTCCTCCTAACTCCTCATATTTTTCAAGTTATGGCTCGGCGGAGTTTTTGTGGGAAATTTTCCCTTAGGAGGCCCGCAGCCAATAGGAAGCCACCACATGGTGCCTGGAGTGGTGAAGCAAAGGGAAAATTTGAAAAAAATTCCAAAGACCAAACGGGTAAAAATTCAAACTTTTGCCCGTCGATCTGATTTTGGCCTGTTTTTGCCCTAAATTTTCAAATTGCCATATCTTTCGATCCAGAGCTCAGATTTTCACGTTCTTTATATCAATGGAAATCTGGTGAAATTATCTACATGATTCTAGGGTCAATTTTTCATTTTGGTTGAGTTTGGAGAGAGAAAATCAAGAAACGCCTCTGGCACATGGTAATGGTCAGAAATGACGTTTCAACAACCAGTTTTAATGCAAAATGGGTTGCATTCTTCTTCAGCATGGCCAAAAATGTCAGGGAATGGGTCTGTAAGGACGCCCATGTTGTTTTAATGCATCTTCATTCAATGGGGAATGGCTTCCATGTTTTTTACATGTTTTCTCTCTCCTGGGCTTGACCCATGCATTGTAAAAGCCGGATTTGGCTCATTTTTTGAGGTGGAACATTTTTTTTGGATAGCAAGCTTCTTCTTTCACCTTCAACAAGTGATTTTTGCAAGTATCAGACCTTCTTCATGATTGTAATAGGTTTATACCTCTTTGATGTTGTAAATGCAAGGATTTTGACAGTGAAAAATGACAGTGCAGACTCTGTGATCAATTTTCAGTCCTTTGTTTGTATTGTCTTGCTTCATTTCAGACCTCTAATTGCATCTTATCAGCCTGTGTATGATGTTTCATGTTGAATTTTATGAAATTGTGTCAATTTGCATGAACAAGAAGTGTTCACCACTCATTTGGTGTATCACCTATGAGTTTAGTTTCAATTTTTGCACTTTCTATCTCTACCTCCTTGGAATTTAGAGTAGGATTAGGATTCAAACCTCTGCAATTGTGCAAATAATAGATCTGATTAGAGGAGTTTGAGGAACCAACCTCTAATATAGAGATTACTCTCTCATTTTACAAGTCCCACACTTGGAGAGAGGTTTCAATGTTGTGCAATCACACTGGATGCCTGAAACATCAACTTAGAAACCTAATTTGCATCCAAGGGTGTTGCTGATTTTTAACAACAGTTTTGGCACACTCGGTGGGAGCTTAGAGGTCTCATTTTCATTGTAACAAAGTTGATGTGCATCTGCTACAATTTTCTTGCTTAAAAGAGCTATAAATTACACATCTGGCGACTCCAAGGGGAAGAATCAGCTGGTTTTAGCAGTGCAGACCTGAAAACTCATGAGAAGAATCAACACAAGGTCAAGAGATAGAGAGGAAGAGGTTTTGTTTGAATATCTGTAGTTATCTCCAAGAATAAGGCAAAGTGGGAGGAGAATCCAAAGGTCTCCATCTCCACCAAACAGAACTCTCTAAACTCCTCCACCAGGTAGGCCTTTCATTCAGTCAACAAGGTTTCTAAGACCAATTAGAATGGCACAAAACAACCCCTATGTCAATTTCACTGGCAGCAGCCCACTTGCTCTCGATGCACAAAATCCAATCCCAGTTGCAACATTGAAGAACATTCCATACTTCACTGGAGAAAATCAAACCTCACCTGGTGATCATGTTAAGGATATTGCTAACATTTGTGCAATCTATGAGATCAATGAGATGCAAGTTGTTGTCAAACTGCTGGCATCTTCATTTAAAGGGAAAGCTTTACAATGGTTCAGGAGTCTTGCCTCAGGTTCTATTCAAAATTGGAATCAGCTATGTATATCCCTCCATGAGTAGTTTGGGGAAAAGGGAGACAACTTGTCCCTTTTGGAGCAGTTAACAACTATCAAAAGAGCTCCCAATGAGCAGCTGACTGATTTTAATTTCATATTTCAAAGGAATTGGGAGAGAATTCCAGTGGCAGTCAGGCCAACAGCAGAAGGTGATTTTCTTTACTATCTCAAAGCTCTAAATTCTGATATTTCTATGTTGATTCAGTCCATGGGAGGCATAACTATCCCTATGGCTTATAGCATTGCCATTAGGGCTGAAAATTGTTTGATCCAAGCTGGCAAACTAGCCCCTAGACCTCCCATGCCATTGTTTCCAAGTTTAGAGAGCCCAAACACTAATCAAGCACCTAATTTGGCTCCTTCTCCCACTCCTAGAAATTAGAGTTCAAATGAAGCTTCTACTTCATCTCCAAGTGCCCCAAATGAGCTTCAAGAAGTCATGAAGAAATTACAAAATTTAGGTAATGAGCTGGTTACTCTCAAGAGACAACAAGCCCAAAGTTTTAGACCTTCCTTCTAGCCTCAAGCTCAGCCTAACAGGTAGCCATATCAACCTGATAGACCACCCAATCCAGCTGTAAATCTAAATCAAGCAAGGCCTCCTGCCAACAGACCATTTCAGCCCTATAATCCAAATGCTATATTTGCCTCTAAGGCATTGGTGCCAACACAAAACAACGTTGCTCAAGAGTATGATTGGTGTTTTCCATGCAATGAACCTCACAACCAATCTATGTGCTTCAACGGTGCCTTGAATCAAGCATTAATGGTGACAACTACTGGTGTGGAGTGTGAGGGCAGTCAAGGAAATAACCAACAACAAGAAACATTCCAGTAGCAATCAGCTCCAAATGACACCACACTTGTGAACTGGCAGGCAAAGGATTTTTGTGGCATAAATCAAACAGTCTCTCAAGGTGTTGCAGCCAACACAAGGTCAAAAAGAAGGAATTTGGGTAAAGAACAGCCATTAGCTCTAACCAATCCACAACCTTTTATGGCTCCACAAATGGTTGGAAAACAAAATCTAGTTGTAAATGCACAAGGGTAGCCAAGAACAGCTCCTAGACCAACTCAAATACCAGTTGTTGCTACCCACATGCAAGCGATGAATATGCAAACCAAGGGACAGCAAAGAGATCCTTCATCACCATTTAGTATCATTGATCAGATGAAGAAGACAAATGTAAATATATCAATGTGGGAATCCCTATCTATCTCAGGCCAGAGAGATTTGCTACAAGCTGCCATGAAGGACTGGCCAACTTTGAATCAGCAAGTCCAAATGCAAGAGAAGGTGCTCACAAATGCTACCCAGCCTAAAGGGAATCACGGAGGACAGCAAGGTAAAATGTTAAAGCCCCCTCCTTTTTATGTCTCATTAATCATTGGAAACCAATTGGTGCACAATTGTATGATTGATTCCGGGGCAAGTAGCTCAGTGATGCCCAAGCAAATAGCTGATCAGCTAGGAATTCAATATGAAACCATATCCAAAGGGGTAGTGCAGTTGGATGGGACAGCAGTAACAACAGTTGGGGTGATTATAAACTTGAGTCTTACCTTGCATGCATGTCCAAATGTTGTTGTTTTACAAGATGTATTAGTTATAGACCTTCCACCACTCTTTTTCCTATGTTTGTCGAGAGATTTCATAGCCAAGATTGGAGGATATTTGTCTTCTGATTGGTCACACATGTTGTTCAGAATGAGGTATGGATCCAAAGCTACAATCAGGTCTGAACCTATTGCAAACTTCCACATTGAGCCCTACACTCCAAGTCAGATCAATGCCAACTGTTCGGCATTTGATCAAGAAGATCACCTAAGCACTGATGAAGCTGACACCAAGGTTAGAAGCATCCTGGATCTAACTCTTGATGAATGGGCAAACAAGGTGCATGCTTTTGATCCTTATCAAGAAGTAGAAGAATCTGAGCTAGGGGTCTATTGCATACATCAAGAAGATCAGCCCATTCCTAGCATCACCAAGCCAAACCACAAGGATGAAAATGAGGTATGGCAGCTATTTTTTTATGGATCAAGGAGTAGACAAGGTGCAGGAGGTAGAGCTATGCTTATTTCACCTCAAGGAGTAAAGTACTATTCAGCTTTTAGATTTCAGTTTGCATGCTCTAATAACACTGCTGAATATGAAGCCTTGGTGCAAGGGATGCATTGGGCAATAAAGAGAGGAATAAAGAACTTGTAATTCTTTGGTGACAGTGAATTGATTGTAAACCAAGTTAAGGGGCAGCATGTTGTGGGACCTCATTGAAGATTTTGAGGGCTTTAGCATAAAATCCATTCCTAGAAAAGAAAACCAAGCTGCTGATAGGCTTGCAGCAGTTGGGGCAGCCTTTGATATTGTGGAAAGCATTCAAAAGGACAAGGTATAGCCAAACATCCATGTGATTGTGAGGCCTTCAGTGCTAGATAACAATGTAAGTTGGCAAGTGTTTGAGAATGACCAACAAATCATCCATTTCTTACAAGAAGAAGCTGAGTTCTCAGCTAAAAATCAGGAAAAATTGGAACAGCAGTATGGTGACCAAGTGGTACAGCCGAGAACTAACAAGCTGCCCAAGGGACTTATCACTTTGGAGTCCATTTTCAATCCCAATGATCAGTTTAGGAAAGAGAAAGCAAACATTCAGGTCAAGAGAGAAGATTCAGTATCCATCTTGGTGGAAGAGAACAAACCATTGCAAATTGGAAAGATGACAACTGAACAAGAAAGGTATGAGTTCATACAGCTATGTCAAGAGTTCCCTGGTGTGTTTGCTTGGATCTACGAAGATTTGAAAGGTTTCAATCCCAAGTTAGCTCAGCACACCATTGAGTTGGATCCAAATACTAAGCCCATCAGGCAGAAACAAAGGCCAGTCAATCCACACATGGAACCTCTCATGAGGAAGGAATTGAACAAGTTGATTGAGTCAAGAATCATATTCCCAATCAAGAATTCTAGTTGGGTTGCCAACTTAGTTCTAGTCAAAAAGAAGAGTGGAGAGATCAGATTGTGCATTGATTTCAGAGATTTGAATAGAGCATCTCTCAAGGACCATTACCCACTTCCTTCTATGGATCAGATTTTACAAGTTGTTGCTGGCTCCAAAAGGTTTTCATTGCTTGATGCCTACTCAGGGTACAATCAGATTATGGTGAAGGAAGAAGATCAGTTCAAGACAGCCTTCACAACCAAATGGGGAACTTATGCATACAGGAAAATGCCATTTGGGCTGTCCAACACTGGAGCTACCTTCCAAATAGCAATGGACATGGCGTTCAAAGGTTTGATTAACAACATGGTGCTGATATATCTTGACGATATCACTATTTTTTCAAAGAATATAGCAGACCACTTCTCTCATTTGAGACAAGTCTTCCAAAAGTGCAGGAGATTTAAAGTGTCTTTGAATCCTAAGAAGTGTATCTTCCTAGCACATGAAGGAAAGTTCCTTGGCCATATTGTCTCCAAAGAAGGATTAGTAATTGATCTAGAGAGATTTGAAGCCATAAGAGCACTACCATTGTGAAGCCACAAGAAGGCACTTCAGAGTTTCTTGGGGAGAATAAATTTTGTTCGGAGTTTTGTCCCAGATTTTGCAGCCCTTGTCAAACCTATCACCAAGATGTTGAAGAAAATCATAGTTTTCAAATGGACAGTAGAAGCCAAGGAGAGTTTTGAAGCAATCAAAGAAGCCATCTCTCAAGCACCAACTCTCATTAACCCGGACTTCTCCAAGGATTTCATCCTCTATGCATTTGAGGGTAATGATACCATTTCTGCCATTTTGGTACAGTAGAACAAGGAAAATGATGAGAAGCCAATTGCTTTCTTCAGCCAAAGCCTAGATGACTATGAGGTGAGATATTCTTTTATTGAGAAGCATGTACTTACAGTAATCAGAAGCTTGAAGAAATTCAAGCATCTAGTCTCAAACAACAAGGTTTAGTTATTGGTCTCTCATGCGGGATTAAAGGACTTCCTCCTCAACAAGGATTTGAATGAGAAAAGGGCAGGTTGGATCACTCATGTCATGGAGTATGACATTGAGATCAAGGTCATGAAGCTGGTAAGAGGAAAAGGATTGTGTGAGCAGCTGATTTTGGGCAAGCAAAAAGGAGTATGCAATAAAGAAGAGGTTGTTTTGACAGTTCAAGATAGCCATGTGCAAGGTATCACTCAAGAAGAGGATAATGTTGTCCCCACTCCTTGCTAGACCCAAGGTATAATGCACTTCCTAAGAATAGGCCTATGCCCTCCAGAGATGAACAAAACCCAAAGAAGATACTTCAGATTGTAGGCTGTCCCATATGCCATAGTAGACGGTGTTTTGTTCAAGAAAGATGTGAATGGAGTGTTGCTGAGATGCATTAGCACAAATCATATTCATAGGGTGTTGGAAGAGTTCCATGGTAGACCAGCTGGTGGTCATTTTGCACCAAGAGTGACAGCTCTAAAAATCATGAAGGATGGTTATTATTGGCCCAAGATTTTCAGTGATTACTTTGCATGGATCAAAAGGTGCAAGAATTGTGCATTCTTCACAGGTAAAGAGAGGCTTGCTGCCCTTCCATTGCATCCAATTTCAGTTGACCAGCCATTCATGCAATGGGGTTTGGACTTCATTGGAGTCATTAATCCCAATTCAAGCCAAGGGCATAAGTGGATTTTGACAGCCATAGACTACTTCACCAAGTGGACTGAAGCAGTAGCACTCAAGGAAGCAAATGAGTCTAGCATCTTAGACTTCTATGAGGGGATAGTAACCAGATTTGGCATACCTGCTACAATAATCTCAGATAATGCATTAGCATTCATTGGATCCAAGGTGACTGAGTGGGCTATCAAGAATGAGATCTACCTAAGGACTTCATCAAACTACTACCATCAGGGTAATGGCCAGGCTAAATCTACAAACAAGAACTTGTTGAGGATCATTAGGAGGACTCTTGATGAGAATCAGAGGTCTTGGCATACCAAACTGAAATCAGCCTTATGGGCTGATAGGATAACTCCCAAGAGATCCACAGGTAACTCTCCATTCAGGCTTGTTTATGGAAGAGAGGAAATCTTGCCCATGTCACTTGAGTTGCCAACATTGGAACTCATGAAGCAGATAGAGTTTCTAGAGTTTGGGCCCATGGAGGTGAGATATGCAGAGTTGATGGAGCTCTAAGAGATCAGAGATCAGGCATCCCAAGCAATGGAGAAGGATCAAGCTTTGATCAAGAAGACATTTGATAGGAAGGCCAAGAGTAGATCTTTCCAAGTTGGAGATCTAGTGTTAAAATGCGATGCAGATAGAGCAAAATTGGGAAGGCATTCAAAATTTGATGCCATTTGGAGCGGCCCATACATGGTCACAAAGTGTAAGGACAGCAATGCCTTCCAATTGTCTTCATTGGATGGTGAAGAACTGTAGATTCCAATCAATGGAATCTATCTGAAGCATTGCTACTAAAGGGAAATTCTCCACCTTGTAAATATTAGCTTAGGTTTTCATTCCTCCAAGTGCTTGTGCACATTGTTTTGTTGTAGGTTGTTTTTCTTTCCCTAAGTGCTTTGGCACAGGGTTGCTGTCCCTGGAGATGTTTTGTAGTCCTTGCTTCCATCAGGTGATATTCCATCTTCCTCCTTACAAAATTCTAAGTCAGTTGGGGTTCTGAATAGAAATTTTTTTGTCTCCATGACCAATGGGCTGCTTCAGGCAACTGGTATCTTCATCTAGCAGGCAGATGACCCCTCTAAGTTGCCAAAATTGTTATCCAAAATGTGCCCCTACTCATTTTTGTGGCTAATTCTTTGTGTTCTTACCTCTCTTGTGCCTCAATCTCCATTTTTTATTTTTAAGCACTCAAATCTTTCTAAAAATGGCACCATTGGATAGAGCTCTCTCTCAACTTTCCAGAAAGGTAAAGTTTTCCTCCTAACTCCTCATATTTTTCAAGTTACTGCTCGGTGGAGTTTTTGTGGGAAATTTTCCCTTGGGATGCCCACAGCCAATAGGAAGCCACCACGTGGCACCTAGAGTGGCAGAGTACGGAGAAAATTTGAAAATTTTTCCAAAGACCAAATGGGTAAAAATTCAAACTTTTGCCCGTCGATCTGATTTTGGCCTGTTGTTGCCCTAAATTTTCAAATCGTCATATCTTTCGATCCAGAGCTTGGATTTTCACATTCTTTATATCAATGGAAAGCTGGTGAAATTCTCTACATGATTCTAGGGTCAATTTTGAATTTTGGTTGATTTTGGAGAGATAAAATCAAGAAATGCCTCTGGCACGTGGTAATGGCCAGAAATGACGTTTCAACAACCAGTTTTAATGCAAAATGGGTCGCATTCTTCTTCAGCGTGGCCAAAAATTTTAGGGCATGGGTCTGTAAGGATGCCCATGTTGTTTTAATGCATCTTCATTCAATGGGGAATGGATTCCACATTTTTTACATGTTTTCTCTCTCCTAGGCTCGACCCATGCTTTGTAAAAGCCAGATTTGGCTCATTTTTTGAGGCGGAACATTTTTTTTTGGATAGCAAGCTTCTTCTTTCACCTTCAACAAGTGATTTTTGCAAGTATCATACCTTCTTCATGATTGTAACAGGTTTCTACCTCTTTGATGTTGCAAATGCAAGGATTTTGACAGTGAAAAATGACAGTGCAGACTCTGTGATCAATTTTCAGTCCTTTGTTTGTATTGTCTTGCTTCATTTCAGACCTCTAATTGCATCTTATCGGCCTATGTATGATGTTTCATGTTGCATTTTATGAAATTGTGTCAATTTGCATGAACAAGAAGTGTTCACCACTCCTTTGGTGTATCACATATTAGTTTAGTTTCAATTTTTGCACTTTCTATCTCTGTCTCCTTGGAATTTAGAGTAGTATTAGGATTCAAACCTCTGCAATTGTGCAAATAATAGATCTGATCAGAGGATTTTGAGGAACCAGCCTCTAATCTAGAGATTCCTCTCTCATTTTACAAGTCCCACACTTGGAGAGAGGTTTCAATGTTGTGCAATCACACTGGATGCCTGAAACATCAACTTAGAAACCTGATTTGCATCTAGGGGTGCTGCTAATTTGCAGTAGCAAGGACATCTAATGATAAGATCAGTTTAGGTTTCAAAGGATAGCACATGTAAATTTTTATAAATGACAAGACTGGTCCAATCACCTATGAAGTCATGAAGGAGCTAAAAAAAATGATTCAAATAATTATAACACTGTAAGACAACCAAATTCATTAAGTTATGGTTATTTCAATGGCTATTGATATGTTTATCATGATTTTGGTCATAGGGCTGGAGATTGTAAGAGAAGGTCCTCTAGAAATGGTGAAATATTTTTCAAAGGTGAATGCTACTCATTTTGTGAATATTTTCATAAGGCAGCTAATTGTGGTTGGAACCTAAATTTATATCAATCTATAAGTAGGAAGGGAGTTGTGTGCAGGGTCATATTGCATGATTTTTCTATTTAAATAAACCAAGGTACAACAACAGATTTCAAACTCCTAGATGGGAAGACAAAAAATTTCTCAACAAAATAATCAATCCTATACATGAGGATAAGAAATTATGGATGCCTAATTTATCTAAATAAAAATACAATGTAGCCAAGATCATCCTAAAGGAAGAATCTATGAATGTGGATCAAGAAAAAGTCAAATCTAGCTCATCTATGTCATCAAGCTCAAAAGGATTGTTTTCCAAGATAGAATATAAACCATAAGTTTACAATACCAAGAAGAAGGATATCAATATTATCATGCATAGGAATGATATAAGGAAAAGATTCTTATTAGACCTAAGTGACGATGTACCTATGGTTGATGAGGAATATCATGAGTTCTTGACAGGTCTGCAATCCCTATGAGAGAATGATGATATTATCATGTTTGAAAATACATCAAAAATGTCAAGAAATAATAAATAGGTGGATCCCTTGGGCTCATTTGTTGACTACATCATGTTTCAGTGGCCTAATGAATTTTAAAATGTCTTCACTAGGATTCTTGAAGACATTCATCATCTAAAGGAAACATGGATGTGTTTTGAAGGTGCATTATCATTTGTAGATGTTGATCAAATGTATGATTGTGTTATGGTATACATATTATAAGTATTAAAAATAATTTTAGGTGTGTGTACAATCAAAGATATGGTTGTGTCTTTAATTTCCTTATATCAGTCACAAAAATTTTATGTGTCATTAGCTGTGTATTTGATTTGAGCTTAAAGGAGGTCATGGTGTTTAAGACATGTATTGGTATATCAAATAGAAACAAGGTATGTTCCTTGTTAGCTTGATTATTCATGATGTCTCATGTAGAGTATGGTGATTCATTTTTGCGAAGGCATCAAAAATTTTATTAGCGATGAGGTCTGAAAAAGAACAACATTGAAAAATATTTTACTAGATCTGTGTGTGTTAACTTGTTTAAAAGGTTTGTATGGAAATTAAGTAGAAAGTGTCAAGAGTTAAAATTTTGTATTGCACATAAAAATTTTGTATGTTTGAAGTATAAAAAATCAATATGGATGTGATCAAAGGGTTGACTTGCTACAAGAATCAAGATATCATATTTTTAACAGTGACAAGCTGATGTTTTGAAGGAATGTGAAGAGACATGAAATTTTTTCTAATGTATAGTATGAGCAAAAGAAAATTCCCAGATCTGTGAAGCTCATGATTGTTCTATGAATTTGTTCATTTATTCTAATTAGTATGATTGTTCTCAAGGCGTTTCCTTTCTTTGTAAAGATCTATGAAATACTTTGAGTATAATTACGTATATCATTTATTCATTGTCAGAAGTCACTATTATCATCATGTGTAGGGTTGAGAAGTAAATTGTAGTAAAGCTTAAACAGGATCATCTTATTAAGGAATAAGGTTTGTGTTCACTTCATGTTACGGGGACAAGAAGACTATCTCAAGTGAAATAAGAGAACAAGGGACTATGTTAGCATGATTATGAGTTTGTGTTGTTGATTTTCTCTAAGGTTAGTGTCGTCAATACTACGAGTATGGAAAATATGTTTTCAAGAAATCTCAAGAAGGAAATCAAGAAATAATTAAAGTCTATTATGGGTCTAATAAAGTGACTTATCACCTAGCATAGGTCTGTATTAGGTGAACATCAAGTTTTCTCTGATAATGCAAGAAGGGTGACATGAAAAATGAAGTTTAAGGTATGTGTTAATTTAAGTTTTAGATTCATGAAGAAAGTTTGTAAGTTGAGATTGCAAAGGATTGTGTGAGGCATCTAGAGGTATGTTGATTTGATATTTTAAGTTTTTTCACAATGCAATAAGGTATATAATAAGGTTATATTTTATGAATGAATCATCAAAGTGAGTTAAGGACAGTAGTATGTGTACTGAAGCTCTGAAGATGATAATAAATGCTAATGTTCTCTGAACTATGTGAAAGTTAGTAGAATAAATATGTATGAATACAGATGAAATAGTTAATGCATTAGAAGATGTATCTTCAAAATACTCGTGGGATGTAGGACACAGTCCTATGTGATGCTGACAAAGATTGAGTTTTGACAACACATCAGGTAGGCAGAATTGAGAGTGTACTAACTCGGGGGGAGTCAGGTCCCATGGTGATCAAGTTTAAGGTATGACCTACATACTAAAGACATGAAGATGGCTCTAAGGTTCAAATTCTCTAGTTCAGGTATGATGTGAAGAATAAAAGGTAAGCTTGGAGCTCAAATTTGAAAAAATCTATGTTTGTTGTGTATGTTGTTTTTAAAGAAGTATGGTTTTTCCATCTTGTGATTACATTGCTCTTGTGATATTGGTGTGATATTTTGGGATAAAAAATTATCGTAATGGTTATATGACTCTAATTATATGGCTTCCATATCGAAAGAAGAGGGTTTGGATGTTAATAAGACCAATCTAGGTCTATGTAGTATGATAAAGGTGCTCATATTCAAGGTATGCTTTGTTCTTATGTTCATACTCTTATTAGTCTAAGATTAAACTTGAAGAAGTGATGTATGAGATGTCAAGATGTGTGAGTGGTTTCAAGAAGTTCCAATATATCCTGAACTATGAAGTGCTCTGAGTATTGTAACCTTTGTACTAGCACATTGACATGGTTTGAAAAAGGCTTTGAAGGATCTATCATGGAGATCATGGTATAGTATTCAGATGACATATATGGAAATTTAACAGGGCAAGCTAGAGTGAAAAAAACCTATCCCATCATCTCAAGAGTATTAAATCTATTTCTCACCATCATGTAAGGTATGAATGGTATATGGAATTATTTTGTTGATATCTAGCTCTATTTTTGAAGAAGTTTAATTGAAATTAGATATCAAGTGAAAATGAGTAGATCCATGAGTAGTTGCATTCACTCCATGGAGTATGTGGTTTTTAGTGTTTGTCATGAAAATGATGGTTATCATCTCAAGAAAGTATTATAAGGATTCTATTACACTGTGTAACCTCTTAAAAGCAATAATTAGTCAATAATTTAAGTTTAACATTATGGAGTACTTATACTTTCTATTCTATAAAGTATTCTTAGAAGAATAAGTATTGGGGAGTTGTGTTAAAGGTTGATAGTGTCATATTGTAGGGGGAGAAATGTTGTCTTAAGGTTGGTCAAGGTATGAACATATCTTTTTGATGGTTCTTAAAGGTTTGTGTACTCCTAGATAAAATTTTCTAGCTTAGTGCATTGATTGATAGTCTAAGCATGTCCTTGGTATTTTAGACTATGTCTTGAAGCTAGTTGAAGGTTTTATTGATAGATGAGATGTAATATCATCTCAAGAGTAGTAAATTTTTTGCTCACCATCATGTAAGGTATGAATGGTATGTGGCATAATTTTGTTGATATCTAGCTCTATTTTTGAAGAAGTTTAATTGAAATCAGATATCAAGTGCAGCTGAGTAGATCCATGAGTAGTTGTGTTCACTCCATGAAGTATTTGGTTTTAGTGCTTGTCATGAAAATTATGGTTATCATCTCAAGAAATTAATATAAGGATTCTATTGCACTATGTAATCTCTTAAAAGCAATAATTAGTCAACAATTTAAGTTTAACACTATGGAGTACTTATACTTCTATTCTATAAAGTATTCTTAGAAGAATAAGTATTGGGGAGTTGTGTGAAAGGTTTATAGTGTCATATTATAGGGGAAGAAATGTTGTCTTAAGGTTGGTCAAGGTATGAACATATCTTGTTGATGATTCTTAAAGGTTTGTGTACTCCTAGATAAAAGTTTCTAGCTTAATACATTGATTGATAGTCTAAACATGTTCTTGGTATTTTAGATTATGTTTTGAAGCTAGTTGAAGTTTTTATTGACAGATAAGATGGAATATAAGTGACAGCACTTGTTTAAGACAATCTACAGGTCTAGAATATGATTATAGCGAGAATGACCCCAAAATTATGTGATTATTTTCTAAGGGGGGCATGTACATGTTGAAAGTTTGATTCTTGGAAGTGATTAAGCTTAGGGGTAACTACTGATGTTTGAGAAACTTATTTTTTCCCATGAAAGGGTATAGATTCTTCAAAGGAAGAGTTTTTTGGTTTTTTATGCTTTAAAAGCTTTTGAGCTCCTAAAGTTCTATAGTATTTTTTTGTTGCATGAATGGGAAAAGTGCTCTAAGGTGTGATGATCTCAGTACGAGTGATGTCAATATGATGGTGAGTACCCTCTCAGGGGGAGCTATCTGTGCATGTACATATCAAGTCAATGGATCATTTGAAGCATTTGATTCAAAGAAAGTGAGGATACAATCAAAGGAGAGAAGTAAGAAAGTTTGTTTTGTGCATTGTTGTTAATGTGTCATTTTCATTTCATGTTAAATTTTCATGTATCCTTTTTCATAGATGTCAAAGGGGAGAATAGGATCAGAAACATGAAAAATAGGTCTTATAGGTGTTTGCATTCATGGTTTCCATCAATTTTTCTAAAGGTGGTTATCATCAATGAAAAAGGGGGATATTGTTGGTCATTGTGTTTATGGCGGTGTCATTGATGTCAAAGGTTTTTGATGGAAAAGGGATTCTATGTGTCATAAGTTTCCACATAAGGTGTCAATCAAGGTCAATTCTAAAGGTTGATTGGTAATGTCTAGTTTTGGAGTCTTCAATATGGTGTCATAGTGTTTAGGGATGGTCTTGGTGCATTGTCAAGCAAGTCAATATCATGGTATGAGTTCCAAAGGTCTCCATGGTGTTTATCATGTTTATTCTAGTGAGTTAAAGGTGTTAATGAGTCTGTAAGTTGAGTACAAGGTCAATCTTCATGAGTCATATGGTGAAGTGGGTCATTTTAGGCTTATTCCTAGTCCTAGTGCATGGTGTAAGGCATGTAAATATGAAATATGGATTAGAGAATATCAGCATGAGAATTGTAGGTGTATTTCGGCACTGCATATGAAGTGTGGAAGTCATATCAGGTCAGTATTCAGAGGTTTGATGATGTTTCAAGGTCCACTGAAGTAAGTTTCTTGATAACAAGGCATTAGACATGGGTAATTCTCAATGGTGAGAAATTTGTAGATGTATTTGAGCATGAATGATACTCAGTACAATTAGAGGAGGTTGTTATGATTTTGTGGGTCAATTTTTCAGGTCTAGGCGATGAATATTTTTGAAGATATTGCACTTTTACGAAAACTGGGTTTTCAAATGTGATAATTTAAGGAAAAAAATTACTTTTTGATGCTTGTTATGGACTGTATACTTTTCATGGAGACCATAGATATTTGGCATAGTTAATTAGGTCAGTTATTAATAATTTCCAAGTGGAACAAACTCTTTTGATCAACGTAGTTTTATGAACAATCTTTAAGAAGTTAAACTACTTTTTAACCCTCATGAAACCCTAGATTTGAAGCAACTTGAGATATATTGAGTATAGTGACCAATATTTTATTTCTTGAAAAAAAATTATGATTTGATGTTGTAGAGAAATCCTCCATCTCTCTCTAGGTGTAATTTTTATATTTTTATAGTATGTGGGCCCCACCCAAAAAGGAAAGTTTCTAGAAACTTTCAGTTTGTGTAAGCATTTTGCATTAAACCTATATACTAATTTACCATTTATTCAATCATGGCATTTCTTTAATGATTTTAGATCATGGTTGTGCCTTTAGAATGTATAGTGTGCCCTATTTATGAGGACTCATTTTTAGGCAGTTTTGGGGTAGTTTTGAGCACTCTGGGAACATAGCAATTTTGGAGGTGCTACAGGTGGATTTGTGACTTGGTTTAAGTTTTTTCATAATCCTGACTCTAATATATTTCCAATTATAAATCACACTTGAGTTTTTTATAAGGTATGAACAATATATGACATGTTTTTTGAAGGTCAATTTTGAGGGTGTTTGGTTGTGCATGCTCTTGAGTGACTTCATGAGGCTTGTTGATTATTCTAAGCTTTTGCATGTTTTTTGGATGTTTCTAAGTGCTTAAAAAACATGCATAAGTGTGTCCCATGCTTTTATGAAGTTGGTTTTTCTCTAGAATATTCCATTGTTGATGAGATGATTGTTTTCGGGTTTTAATGCTTGTTGAGTCCTAATGGTGGTCTTCAAGGCTCTAGGTGTTTATAGCGACCTACATAGACATTTATGTGATATTTTTATGATGGGGAAATTATTTTTACACTATGGTGGCTGACTGAGGTGATTTGGGGAAAAGAAATAGGTATAAAAGTAAATTAGAAAGTTCATTTGTACTATTTTCGGATGAGGAGAAAAAGTGTGACTTAAGAGGCTTATTATGGAATGTGATAAAGTTCCTCATGACCTTGTTGAGAGGGAAATGAATGTGTGATGTTGTGTTGGAGAGAGAGAGGGTAATGGAGAGCTAGGGAAAATGCTAAATTAGCTTAAAGAAGGTGTATATTTGAGAAAAGAATAAGAAGATGTGTTTAAGAGGGATTTTGATGTACGTGGAGTTGAGTATGTGATCACAATCAGTTGTGAGAGAAACAATACCTATGTGATATTTATCCTTAGGTGGTTGAGTGGGTTTTTAATCACCTTAGGGTGTTGTATCCTCCTTGTATATTGGGTGTTGTAATAAATAGAGGTAGGTACTCCTTGTGAAGTGGGTGCTTCATTAAACAAATTGTGCTTGATGTGTAATATTATTGCAATTCCTTTGTTATTTGTAATATTAGTAGAGTTTTTAGTGGGTTTTCTTACCCTTGAGGGTTTCCCACTTCATTTCTATTGTTATTGTGTTCTCTCTTATCTTTTGCACTTGTGAATGGTTGTAACACACTTAATAAGCTCACATGTGGTTATGTATGATGAATGGTTAATTTGAATGATGAATGTATAACATTGTAAATGAAGTAAAATTTTATAAGACCGATTCACCCCCCTCTCAGTATTTGTGCTTCCAACATGTTTTAAACTAAAAACCAAGTTCATCTTTTCATTCGGGTGCTTACTATTTTTCAGTATGGTTATTCAAGCTATTTGAATGAGGCAAAACGAAAATTGAGTTTACACTCAAAAGTATTTCTTTAGTTGTGTAGAAAAGATGAGCTTTCCTTGTTTTAAGTTGCGATTCATTTTAATCACCCAAAAGGATATTCTTCCTTCACTTTTATTTTTGGTATCATTGTAAAAGGGAAAACTAGAATATGAAAATCATGCAAGATAATGAAGAGAAAACCATACATGTTGACCAAATTGGCAAGTGATAACTTATGGAGTTAATGTTACACAGTAGTTGAATTCAATTTCTGAGGTTCCTAGGAATTTTCAGAACTCGAAGTGCCTCTTGTAACTACAATAGTCCATGAGATCATGTCTCTTTGAGACATTTCAACAAATGGTTTAAGTGCCTTGTCCATGCTTTCACATTTTATATTGTTGATAAAAAAAAGCTTTCAATCATTGTAGACTATGAAACTACAGTTGTATGGGGCATTTTTATAGCAATTGAAAGTTTTTAATAGTTCTCCACGTTTTTTTTTCATACCCAACCAAGAGAACACATCTCCTTAAGGTGTTTTTTGTGCACAACCACGTTTTTGTGCATCCTTGGTTGTATCAAATTCCATTTGGCATGAGTTAGGTGCCCAAACATGATTAAAAAGTTTTGGTTCTAACCCAACAACATTGCATTCCATTAAACCACTTTTGATTGCTTCCACATTACATATAAAAATTTCATCTTCCTTGGAAAAACATCGCCAGACAAAATCCTCTCTCTGTTATGTTTTATGGGCATCCATGCCATGTTAAAACCTCTCATTTTTTGTGCAGATTGGGAGGACATGGTAGGTAATGGAGTTTGGATTCAGACCTATAAATAGCATTTTCATGAAAAAAAATTCCCATGTCCAAAAGAAAACAAAAAGAAACCTAGAAGAAACAAAAAACTCTCTTTCCCTAATTCGGCCTTTACGGGTTTTTCTCTACTTTTATTTATTTACTTTACTTTATTCTCCTTTACTAAATTTTTTTAGTTATTTATTTTATATTAATATCTTATTTTTATTTATTTTATATTAATATCTTATTTTTATTTATTTATTATTCTAGTTTTATTATTGTTTATACAATCAGTAAATATGCAAATATGTACACATATTATTTTGCTTTGTTACTATTTCACTTTCATCCCTCATTAAATAAGACTCAAAAACTTGTAAGAATGTGTATAGATGGAGGAAGCAATATTTATTTATTTATTATTATTTTTTATAGTATTATTTTTATAAATATTACTGTTATTATTAAAATATTTTTTGAATGTGATCATGAACCTTTCAACAAGAAAAGGAAAAATCATACCAACATTTAGACGGAGATATCCGATAAACCACCTTAAAATCTCAAATAAAGATTATTTTCTCAAATGAGATGGTATTCAAAACCTTCAAAAACTTGACGATACAACTACAAGGGAGTTGATAGCCATCCATGGAACATGCTAACTTGGTTGACATAGAAATTCCATTCTATGATGGAATTTTATCTCGAGTAAAACTTCTAATTTTTAACCAATACAAAATTAACGGTCTTTGGACAAGATCTTTGAATTTATTAGATAAAATAGGGTGAGATGCACATGTAACAGGGCACTACACATGTGTAGAGGTACATTTTTCAATAAATTCCATGAGTTTCCAAAAATTATTTGAACTCTTTTTTGGTGTATTTCCCCCTCGATCTGAGTGGAGTGTTTTTTAGATAAGGTAAAAAAAATTGTTTTGAAGGGACCCAAAAAAAACCCTGTACAAAAAAGATACCAGATAACAACAAATCCGCCAAAAAGAGACTAGGTACATAAAGTCAAATAGACTTAATAAATGTGTAACACAAAACAGGGCACGACCACTACTAGGTCTACATAGTAATAATTTTTTTCAAAAAATACGTAAAAACATCATAACAACAAGATTGAAAAAACATAACATATAACCAAGACATGAAGTATGCAACAAAAGGATTATCATCATTTCTCCTTTCTCGAAGGAGGCTCTACTTTTAGATATCTTGCACTAGGCCCTCTATCCATCACTGCCCCCCATTCATCTTTTCATGAAATAGTGACCTTTTTACAAGTATTTATATCAGGAGCCTTACCATCCATTTCTATGATATCATTTTCCTCTAAACTGCTCATCTCTAGGCACATTTTACCATTTCCTTCCTCTACTCTAGATTTGGAAATTTGGTGTTGTACAATGGATATTCTTTTTTCTTGCATGATGATTTATGCATTCAACCCACCTATTCTCTTATTTTACACCTCAATTTTTTTTGTGACACTCCCTCACTTCTTGAACAATATTTTTGTTGACCAGAAGGATTGTGTCTGCCATAGATTCTACCCTAAGAATCTGAGCTTCCCAATCCACCATGTTTTTTGTCCCTTTTCCTTATTAGTATGCACTTTCCCCACTTGGCTTTATCACCCTATTTCATATTACAGAGGATGTTAACTACTATGCCATCCAGATTGTCTCATTTCCCCCCTTTTTCCTATGTTTCATATGTTCCGTGAGGGTTTCATTATCTGAGTCTGCTTCTGTGTGATGTGGAGGTTGAGGAGGGAGTAGGGGTTTACCTTTTTGTAACAAAAGAAGAATCAACCCATGATGCAAAGGAGTATCCACTTTTTCATTTTGTTAGTCATTGATAGAAGAAGTAAGGGATATGAGGAGAAAAAATGGAAAACTCATAGCTTGATTCCTGCAAAGGTAGTTGAGGATAGACAAGTGGTAGGAAAAGATATTTCTAAATTTTCCTTCTAATGTAAGATACTTCATGACCACAAGACAGACATCAACCCAAAACTTAGGAAGGAAAGTTCTCGCAATACCATCATCATACATGATGATTCTCTCATCAGGGCCAAAGAAAGTGGATATTTCATGCTTTCATCTAGTTTTATCTTTAAAGAGTTTAATACCTTCCATAGATAAACCATTTGATCGAGTTATAGAATATTCAGTGACTAAAATATCCAAACCCCTCATTTTTACACACCCCCCATCCTAAGCATTACCAAATTGGATAGTAAGTTGAGGGTCATTACCTTGAATCTTCTTGATGTAATTGGAGAAACCCCCTCGATGCAACAACCTCCACATTGTGGAATCCCTCTTGATATGGAGATAAGTCATCGGTTCAGTTTGGACTCTATCACCACCCATGCTTAACCTAGTGCTCTGTTCAGACTTTAGATGATGAAGAAGAATGAAACTTCAAGCCCAAAACAAAGGATTAAACCCAAATTGGGGGTAAATCCCCTTTTCAAAAAATAATTCACCTTCCCATGGGGCTATTCCTTCAAATCCCGAGGATTATCATTCCATATCATGTGATGTCTTGTCATCATTAACCAAATTTCTTATATTATTCCATGGAATTATATCTCCCTACCAGCTCACCTTTTCCAACAATTCATTTCCATAATTAGCCAATCCATCAACATGTTTATTCCTGGCTCTATAAACATGGTTAATCTCCACCTTTTCAAATGATGCAAGTAGATGCCTAGCCTTAGTGATGATGTTATTGAGTTTCCAACTAGTACCCCCTTGTTGCTTAAGGGCATTAACAATGCATAAGGAATTATCAATACCTTGATATTCATAGTGACACATAGCTTGATACCCTATAGTATGGTCATGGCTTCAATGTATTTATTTTAATGATTACCCACTAGCCCTATATAGACTTGAAGGAAGACACCAAAATGATCCTGAATTAATCCCCCTCCCCCAGCACACCCCTCCCTAGTTCTAGCCGAGCTGTCAAAATTAAGTTTGAAACTACCATTAGAAGGGCATCTCCAATTGAATTTTTTACCTGCTTCCACATCTTTTTTATTATCCCAATTAGTGGGCCTTATATTTAGATTATCCATAATGGTAATTTCTAAATCATGGAAGGACTTTGAAGATTTACCTTTGAAGGTTTAATTATTATCTTTTAGAGTCTAACTGATTTTCCTCACTACCTTCTTGAAACTAGAGCAATTGATTACGAAAAAATCTAATTGTTTCTTTCAACCCAAATTCCCCACAAAGTGTGTGGAAGAACACATTTCCATATTTATTTGATAATTTCATGGTGGAAATTGAAAACCCACTTCTCTGGGAGGTTAGAGACATCCCCTAGAAGGACCATCTACATATTAAACATTTCAAGAATGGATGAAAAAACCTGGTAAGCATATGTACATTCCAAGAAAAGATGATTGGCAGTTTCTTCTTGAAGTTTACATAGACTACACCTATTAATGAGAATCATGCCTTTTTTCCTTAGTTTTTCCACAATCAAAATTTTCTTCTGTACCACTTCCTAATAGAAGAAATTAATTTTGGGTATAATATTTTTATTCCATATTTTCTTCCAATACCCACTAGCTTCAATTTTCTCAAAATTCAACAAATATCCAGACTTCACCTCATAATTCCCAGAATCCATATCCCTCCAAATCAGTTCATCTTGACATTTTCTATGAGGTATGTGGCAGAACTTTAGTTCATTATTTAGGACTTTGAAAGGGAATTGAGGACTTGAGTAATTCGAAGGAGGAATTATTTGTAACCATCTTCTCTCATATGTCTAATAATCGCACACCCTCTCTCTGTATTCTTTCCTATAAAATTGGAAGAGGTTCATCCAAGGTTCTTCAAGATTTAAGGGCTTATTTCTGATCCAAGGATCCTCCCAAAATTTTATATTTATGTCATTCCCTAGATTCCACTTTGTTCCTTTAACCAACAGCTTCCTGGTTTGAACAAGATTGTTCCAAAAAATAGATCCTTTTGGAATTTCCTAATCCGAGAAGAAACCAAAAGTTCTACCAACATTTCTGTAAATATTTTATCCTTTAATATATCAATCCAACTACCTTATTCTTTATACATTCTCCATCCTATTTTGGCTATAAGAGCCTTATTCATCATCTGCAAGTTTTTCAGCCCAAAACCTCCCCTGTCTTTTGGTTTAGTGACCTTATCCCATGCTATCAGCGGAATCCTAGACTTGACCTCCAAACTATACCATAAAAATATCTTTTGGATGCTCTCAATGGATCTTCTGATTTTAGTAGGAATAAAGAAGATCAGAATTATGTAAATGGCCACTCCTTGCAACAAAATTTGAAGCAAGTTGGCCTTTCCAGCTTGCAATAGTATGGATCCTTTAGAAGAAGCTAGTTTTTGTGGAATATTTCAATAACTTTATTCCATCTTGTGTCATCCATCTTAATCCCACAAAGTAGCATTCCCAAGTAATTATCTAGAAGAGTATTTATGTTGCATTCTAGGATATTGGATAATATGTTGTGTTGTTGTTCATTGACATATATGAAGAAACAAAAACTCTTGTGAAAGTTCACTTTTTGGCCCAAAACTTCCTCATACTTTCTTGTGATGTCCTTGAATGATCGAGCTTTCTGAATCACAACCTAGATAAGAAGAACCATCTCATCCACAAATTATTGAAGCCACTATTTATCCACTCCATTAACTACCTTAATGCCTTCTAATCGACCTTCACCTTTGGATTTTGAGCACAGTCTACTTAAGGATTTTGCTACAATGATATAGAGGAAAGGTGATAGTGGATCCCCTTTCCTCAGACACCTTTCCACTTTGAAAAATCCATGAGGTTTTCCATTGAAGATGACCAAAAACATGGGTGTTGAGGTACAGATTTAATCATCTTGATGAAGTGGGGGTCAAATCCCAACTTGTGTAAGAGAAGGAACAAAAAATTCCATGATACTCGATCGTAGGCTTTTTGCATATCTAATTTGATGAGCATGGCTACCCACTTGGATTTTTCTATGGAATGGATAGTTTCATGTATGGAGATGATGTTTTCCAGTATTTTTCTACACAGAACAAAGGCACATTGATTAGGAGAAACAATTTTACTGAGAATCTCCCTCATTTGGAAAACCAAAAATTTTGAAATGATTTTATACTCAATATTACATAAACTAATGGATTTGAATTCTCCTAGAAATTTAGCCCCATGAGATTTAGGAATAAGATCTATGAAAGTATAATTAACTTGTTTGAGAAAATTTCTAGATTTGAAAAAAGTATTGAACCACCGCAACCACCTCTTTCTTCACATTTTCCTAATACATTTGGAAGAAAAATGCCAGAAATCCATCTGGCCCAGGGGTTTTATCCCCTTATATAACAAAAATATATCCTTGATCACCTCCTCTGACAAAATTTTTATAAGGTCTTTATTATTCTCAACACTTATGATTATATCAAAAATATTTACAGTTTCTGTGAAAGATTCCATAGCTAGGTAATGTCCCTTAGAAAACAATTGTGTGAAGATTGTAATTATGGTATCTAAAATTTAATTCTCCTTCATAGCCACTGCATCATATTGATTCTTAATTTTTTTAATACACCCTCTATTAGCCATAATAGTGGTTGAGTCATGGGAAAACATTGTGTTCTAATCTCCCTCTTTAAGTCAATTAACCTGGGACTTCTATTTCTAGTAAATTTCTTCCTTACTGAGAATAGTGCGTAATTTAGAAAAGAAGTCTTTTTCCTTTTTTTCATCTTTAGTACTCCAGACTTCTTCCATTATTTATTCTATTTCCTTCAACTCCTCAGTTAATTTCTTTTTTTTAGGAATATTTTACTGAAGATGTCTTTATTCCTTTTTTTATCCTATTCTTGACATTTTTTAACTTAGTTGCCACTTGAAACTTACTATTACCTCTGGTGTATATATTCCACCATTTTTCAATCCTTTTCCCAACTTTGGATGGGTATTCCACGTCTTTTTAAACCTGAAAGGTATGCCTTTAGTAATTTCCATTTCCCCAAATCTTAGAAGGATTGGATTGTGATCAGAACCCACCTGAGATAAAGAATATAGAGAATAATTTTTCTCTTGTAACCATTGATAATTAACTAGAAACCTATCCAATTTTATCTGGATGAGATCTTCACCACTTTTTCTATTTTTCCAAGTATATTTAGGACCCCTAATCTTAAGGTCAAATAGTTCATTCCAGTTAATGAAATTGGCAAGATCCTTCATACTCTCAAGGAAGGATATGAATCCACCTCTTTTTTCTGAGGGAATCAAGGGAGTGTTAAAGTCACCTCCTATAATCCAAAGTAATAATTTTGACATCCTTCTTACCATTACATGAATTGGGGGCATAGACATTGGAAAGGATGAACTATTTTTTAGAACTTAGGATGGTAAAATAGGTGGCTAGATGATCTTGGTTATTAAAAAATGGAAATCCCTTCAGCACATTCATATTCCAAAGAAAAAGAAAACCACTTGATGCTCCTGCTTATGGTTGTAAATAAAACCCTACCTCTTTCCAAAAAACCTTCTGTAATTCTCCCATTTTGGCTTTATTCATTTTTGTTTCCTGTAATATTATGATATCTAGTTTTCTCCTTTCCTGAATTAAAAAAGAATCCTATGCTTACTAGATTTTTTTAAACCCTGTATATTCCAATAAAGAATGATCATTTAACTAGATTGAGTTTTTAGCTAACCTCCAATGAGATTTACAACTAAACTTAATTTGAACAGTAGCTTTGAATTTCTTTCAAATTCTCAAAAGCTTCATCTTTAGTATGAAGACAATATATCTAAATTTTTCTTAGAAAATCATCAACACATAGCATAAACTATTGAAAACCAACATGAATCAATCTCGTGGGTCCAAAAGATCAGTATGCACAAGACTAATCTCACCTAGATCCCAAAATATATTTTTTTGGGAATTTTGCTCTATGTTGTTTTCCTGCCAAACAATGTTGACATTTATCTGAGTCCTTTTTGAGAGGTGTAAATCCTCTCACCATATCATACCAATGGAGTGTGTCAAGATATCCAAAACTAATGTGACCAAGCCTTATGTACCACAATTGTGTTGATGTTATCTCCTTTTTTACAAGACATGTAGTTCTCCTAGTGTATGTATAATTGTGTATGTAAATATAAGCCAACCCCCTATCATTTCCATGTATCTCTTGACACAAAGAAGAGTGGGTGTAACTATAGATAAATTATAATGTACCATGCATAGTAGTGATATAATATGTTATTTTTTACGCTAGATTAATTCCCTTTATTCCTTATACTTTGTAAACACTTTATATTGACTTGCTCTTATTATGACATGGCTCAAGGAAATTTGGAGGCTTGTAAATGGGGAATCCAAAATATTGAACCTTATTTGAGTGCTTTAGAATTGAGTAGTAATTTCCCTTAAATATGTGTTGTTACCTTAGTAATATTTAGGAGAACCTTTAGTTCTTTTGGAGTGGATTTTGTAATAGGAAATATTGAGAATGCCATGTTAGTTCTTAAGTATATTATACTTTCTTATATAGGATTTTATACGATGATAAACGACCCAAAGAAATATTTCAAAATAAGAAAAGAGTCATTTGAGAGTGGGAGACAGAACTATGTGTGTTGACCCAAAATGTAATATTATCTATTCCCAGACTATATAGTTTTGCACATGTCGTTCATGATGTTTAGGAGAGGTGAGACATATAGGAGTAATGCACATATTTAGATAAATGCAACAAAGTATATGAATGACTTAGTAGTGTCTATAGTTAATCATATCATGGAAAAAAGAGAAGGATATATCAATTAGTCTTAGGATGTGTTTGCAATTCATAATATAGAAATAAATACATAAGCTTTTCATTACCTAATGTATGTTTCTCTCACAAGCCTCATGGTAGATCATATGGTACTACCTCTGTAAAATCTTCCAACAAAACCTTACCCTCACATAGGAATGGCCATTACCTTCTTTCTATGATATTTGTGCTCTATTTTTGCATGAGCCAAACCATCAATGCAAAACACACAACATTATACTTTACCTCACTTAATAGTTTCTTTCTTGACATTATCAAAACCTTTAAACTACATTCCACCTCTCCATTTGGTTCCTATAGGGATTCAATGTGTACTCCCTTAGATTATTTGTCACCTTATATATGTTTACATGACCATCATGTTGCACTTCCCAATCATAGTACCATGGTCTTCCCAACAACATATGTCAAGTGTCCATGGGTATTCTATCACACAAGATCTCATCCTCATATCTCCCTATCGAAAATTTTATCAGACACTACTCGATCACTAGGAGTTGGTGTCCCTTCTATAACCATGAAACTTTTCAAGGATTAGGATGTGTGATCCACTTCAACCCTAACTTACCTACAATTTCATATACGACTAATTTTTTGATGTTTCCACTATCAACTTACATACCTTGCCTCTTGAATTACAAGTAGTTTGAAACAAATTCTTCCTTTAATTTGGGCATTTTCTATAGATTCAACAAAATTTGCTTCATCGTAAATGATTCTACCATATCTCATTATTATTTGTACTTTTTTAATGTATTTATGTCCTCTAATTATGCAATGTTGGAACTTGCATTTCCATGTTTTCTTTTTTCATCCTCTTATGCATGTGGGAACTCAAAATATATATTCCCCTACTCTCTGCACCTAAAACATGTCCTACTAAATCCAAAAATGATTTCGCATCCAAAGGATCCTCCAATAGATAAGATTCATCTTCCCTTTTATGTGTCTTCACTAGATGTAGTAGTGTTAGCCTTTCTCTTTTACATAACACTCCCCTTGTTTCCAACTTGTTTATAACCTTATGCGAACTTTCCCTCGCTCCACATTGCACTTTTTTTACTTGATGAATTCCCTTCCACTGCCAGGTTTTAATGATAGTATTCCTCCACGGATTATAAATTGAGCATTCAGAATTCATCCTAGATTGAGAGGTACAACTTCATATATTGTGAGAGTTTCCTATACATGACCTGCTTAAATGATGAGTTTATGAAATTCCTTATTCTATCCTTTCACATGGTGATATTTTTGTTAATAATGTTGCAGCCTTTTGAACAAGTTGAGACACTAATCCATTGGTAAGAACTTGACCTTCACTTTTTTCATCAACATTTCTCAAGTCTTAATTTTCAACTTACTTCTCCACACCCTTTTTGTCTCTACATAATCCATCAAAGATATGCATGAACCTTAAATTTAGTGCAATAAAACTTGAATCTACTAGGATCCACCATATATTTATACTCAAAATACTTATCAAGTTCCATTATATAATCAATGAGCTCTTCTAAAATAGCCTGGGTTATCTAGTCTAGGCTTACTCTCCATTCTCCCACTAGTGCATATGAGTATTTCCCTTATCCATTAAATGTGTATTTCCTTTGTTTCATTTACATCTTGAGACCTTGGGTATGTGTGTTCTGCATCATTATCAATAACATCATCAACCATAATGCTTTAATTTTGTATGGTTTTTATTGCCTTAAAAATATCTACATTTTCCTCATCAACTGAAGTCATCAAGCCTTGCACCTCTATTTTTTTTACCTCTCCCAACATTTTTTATCCACTTCACAATTAGTGCTTCCTCAATTTCAAGAGATATAGGGTAAATTTTAAGATCCCTTAAAAAAATTATCCTTGGATTTTTGTAGTGAATTTATAAATATGTGTTTCAAAATCATGGCGACTAGGAGTGAAAGTTGTATAGTTACCCAAGAAAATTTCAAATTTGAATTAGGAAATGAAAAATAAATGGTTTGAATACCATATGAGTAATAGGAAAATAAAATGACATATACAATTGGTTAGTTTCACAATTCAATTGGTTGGTTACACACACAAAATCACCTAGTTGTTGTGCAATAACATCCAATTGGATGAAACATGCCCCTATCATTTGTAACATGTAATTGTCTCATTGTATACCACTTGTCCCTTTATGCATCCAAATGTTTACATTATGTAACCATATTGTTAATGTATCAACTTATTTTTACCATAAAACTTTTGGTTACATTATACAAAATGGTTGCATCCAACTTCAACTGGTTGTGTGTTGCACACATGTCGATTAATCAACAAACTAATGGTTGCCATGAGTATGGATTCAATTATAAATATAAACATTAACCATATTTACTCATTTTTCTCAATTTTTTTCACACAAACCTTGTCTCTCCCCAACTCACGAGGTTATGAATACCTATAGATCACAAAAATACTAATTTCATGTTCTTCTAAATATGGTTTCCCTATAAACACCATCAACATCTACACAACAAAAATTATCATACAAAAATCTAATATGGCCTTACATTTTCAAACTACTAGAAAAAATAAGAACATATAATGATTGGGTCAATGAGTGTAGTCTTTGAGACCTTATCTATATTACATAGTATGAAACAGACATGATTTTGCTCAACTTTCTCATGTCCTGCTATGACAGTTTTGTAGGAACATTTAAGTTTACCCTCACCACAAAAACTCTTTCCCTTGGAACGTTGCCTACAGACATCCACTTCTTGACATGGCTCCCACGTAAAGATATTAACCCTATCACAACCAAATTCTTATTGACAAACAATGACAAAAATTATTACGGGTCTCAGTATGGATTGCAAATTGATAACTCGCGTGGTAATATTTTACTCTATGATTCATATTAAATATTTTTTATGGTTATTTTAGTATTTCTAATTATAAATTTTTAATCTCATTATAGTGACCCCTAACTATTTCAAAAGGGTACTTTCAATTCAAAGTATATCACACCCATTTCTATAATCCATTATGGAATTTTTTCAGGAAAAAATAGTTTTATAAGGAAGACTAGTAGACAGTCCCTATTGGGATCTAGTCTACATCCTTTTTTCTCTTAATGGATGAAAAATTGATTGGTGTACACTCATATCAAACAAGATTAGAGTTGACTTGAGTTACGCTCTTTCCAATGACATTTATATGAAATTTTTACTAGCTTTATACTATGATGCCTTTATGGGTTGCAAAAATTAGACATTCCAAGTACACTCCACAATAAAATGTAGTCAAATTCCTTATCCCTTACAAAAACATTAGGTTATTTTATTATTAAAATAATCATGCATGTGATTATTTTACTTTACTTTATTAAAACGTAATATTCTCTTTACTTTTAATAGAGAAGAGTCAATACATCTAACTCAAGAATATATGTTACAGTAAGAGGCCATCACCCACTTGAGGGCTCTGGAGATTCTGACATGGATACTGAATCAAAACCAAAGCTATTTAGAAGATATAAATGCATGAGGATGTCTACAATGAAAATTCATGAAACACTTCACTACTTGTAGGTTTTCCAAATTTTAAGTTATCATGAATAATGATACATTTGTTAAAATTTATTTTTTATTTTATTTTTATTTTTGTAGTGACCTTGGACACTTATTGTCCTCAGGATACCCAGCTGACATCAAATTATCAACAACCATAGACTGGGGAACACTATTCTCAACATTAAGGTATGTCACTTTTAACTTATGGTGTTTGAATTTATGTTTCTTAAATTACACAATTTATTGACTTATTGATTCTTTATCCGTTCATGTAAAACCCAATCCTCTTCAAACACATCCTAGTCTAGTGGAAGCCATGTGTTCTCCAATTTTTCATGATGTCTTTTTTTTAATTTTTAATTGACTATACGGTATGCTTTTTATTTACCAATTTTCTAATGACATTACCATTTATAGAGCCCCCATTATCTCTAAGAAAATATATGTCCCCACCACCACACCCCATCATGTTTATACGAGGGGAAATAGTTATCATTTTCAACCCAAAGTAGGGAAAAAATATAGTTATCAACTTCTAAATTCCTCAATCTTTCTTTCAGTAGTGTTTCTAGTGCTATTTCAACAAGCACTACAATTTTACATCAAACTGGTCTTGATGATGAATTTCTTGGGATTGAAAGTAGGGCCCCAATAAGTTTCAATCCACATTATATTATTCAAGGTTTATAAGTACCTATTTGAGAACAACCTCTTGCACCCACTTCACCATCTAGTAGATCCACTCCCTCAAAGACTTTAATGTTAGCTAATGATGAGATAACTTATTTTCCATAAGAGAATCTACTAGAAGATAACTATTTAGCCTTTCTTAATGATGTCACAATAAAATATATCAACACTCTAAAAGTGTCGAAGTTTCAAGAAATTTAAAGCATTGATCAAGGAAATAAGTTCTCATTCTCACAACCACTCCCAAAGATACTCTTTATATTAATTAGTGCAAATGAACACACAAATCTTGATGTTTAGGTAAATCAATCTTGATATGGTGTAATTCCACTTGTTAATGCCTACAAGGATACTATTTTATATATTATGATCAGCATGTTAGAAATTTTGAATGTTAAAGCCCAAGCTTACTACAACGAATGGGCTAGAGACAAAAGCCTCATGGAAATTTCCAATGCATAGAAAGAAAAGGTTGTGGTAAGTTATAATCCTTTTTACTAAATATATTTAAAATATTGTAATTTTTATCTAAGTGTATTTCTTATTTAAATTGTAGTCACAATATGAAAATATGATGAATGAGGAGGTGGTACTTAATATTCATATTAAAAAGGCGTGTAAAATTTTAAATGAAACCATTAAACTGAATGGAAAACTCATGATTTTAACAAACAAACAATATTATGAAAAAATCATTCAAGATCGCAACTTGGATCCTAAAAATTTATTGAAGAAGAAATTAGATGTAGATTCTAATTTACTTTCAATAGGTGATGCAACCAATGAATAATTGGAAAATCTTGCCAATATCAATTTTGTATCAGAAGACCTTATTAAATAAGGAATTTTAAAAGATGATTCAAGGAAAAGGAAGGCATTATCTTCTACTATAAAAACACTATTAAAAACTCTTCATATAGAATGACTGTATGACATAAAGTTGTCCTTGTATTTGTGAAATATGATGAAATATTGAGATTCAAGTTTTTGTAGTCTTTTTGCAAGTTTTGTAAACACGAATATTTCCATGAATATTTGAAATATATATATATATATATATATATATATATGATATTTATTTCAACATAATTTTTGATGTATTAGAAAACAAAAAAAATCACAATATAGTTACCATACAAGTTAAAAACATAGTATGCATATATATCATATATCATATATATACATACTATGTTTTTAACTTGTATGGTAACTATATTGTGAAAAAAAAAAAACAATTGTAATACATCAAAAGCCACGTTGAAATAAATATCAAATTTGTCGATAAAATATACATATACGAAACTATTTTTCAATAAAGAATCCAAATGTCTAACAATAGGATATGAAATTTGATTTTTTGAAATTTTAAACGAGCGTCTTCAAAACAATATATGTCCATATAGAACAATTGATGGAACTAATAATATGAAATTTGATTCCAAAAATATTGTTTCACATAAATATCAAACTCAAACTCAATTAGTTGAAACAAACCTTGAGTAATTTGACCTTTATAATTTACATTTGTATCTAACATCTCAAATTCATATTGATTCTCTCTATTTAAATTTCGCTATCTCTTTTATAAGGAAAAATTCCACAAGATAACGTGAACCATACAATCACAAACAAATATTTTTATTTTATCCAATCTGATTTTAAAAAATTTAATGCACTAAATACCATTTCATATTCCATTGAACCCAAAATCATTATTTGACACGATTCATATAATCAAAAATATTCAATAATATTCTCCTGCAAGCCTTTAATAGGATATTGTTTCTTCATAGTCGTGTAATAACACCATTTTTTGGAAGTTCAATTAGATACCAATATTAATCAATCATTATATGTATGAAATGTGTTGACTGAGACATCACTAAATCCTTTTGCAAAATACCTTTAATTTCAAATCCATTAACTTCTACAGATTTAGTGAAATGCTTAGTGAAAATACTCGTGCTTTTGATAAATAAATTACTTATTAGTTCTTCACCATCATCAGTGTTCCAAATAATGGAGTTCACCACTCCCATGGCCTCAAGAAATGCATCCATTTTAAAATGATATCTAATATAATTAGATAGTATTTTTGAAATTTATCTCAATTTTATCTGTGTTTAAGATATAACATCATATAGAAGATATGTTGCAAACACTTATTCAATTTTTTCTCCTACAAAATCAACTTGTTTGTGGAAAGTGTAAACTAGTATATCCTTCCCATTAATGATGAAACAAATATGATCTTTGATATTAAATTTCAAATATATTTTAGGATCCTTAATATCTATTTAAATTTACCAACTATTAAATACATGTCCCTTAAAACCTTCTTGTGACATGTATAACATGTCTAGAGATTAGCATACTCGTTTTCTCAACTGTATGAAGTCAAAAATATATGGATATATATTGAGTATATTTTATTAAACAATTAATTTCCTCCAATATGGGGAGAATAATACTTAATGTTAGTAATGTTTCCAAATATGTTAAATGGCATACAAAATATTTTATCTTGTCAATTGGCTTATGGTATTTAAACATAAAACCTCTTAACGATGAACATTCTTCAAAATTTATACATACAAAATCATACATGGAAATCCATCGTGTATCAACATATTTTAGCATCTTTTTATCATCTATCACTCTAATTTATTTTTTTAGAAAATCTAAAAATATTTTTGGATGATTGGACATAAAATCATGCAAGTCACAAATAAGCTCATCCACTTTTGCAACATTTTCAAATGTACTAACAATTTTGTATGTAAGATTCATTATATGAGTCATGTAATGAATTTGAACCATATATGGGGAAATTATTGTTTGTATTTAAACATAAATACCATTTATATGCCCTTGCATTACCGATGCACCATTGGTACCGACATGCACACCAAATTAGTACCAATTGCATAGTCATCCATCCTAGCTAAATTCCTCAAATTATAAATAACCAATTCACTAAAGGTTTTCAACATTGTACAGTTGTTCAACCATTTTATTAATAGCTAACATAACAGTTTTACCTTGAATGATTCTCAAAAGTGTATATGTGCATACAAACCCATGATGTGTTGTCAATTTTTCTAACCTCATCAATGGACAATGAGATAAATCATGTGTTTTTTACTTTTTCTTTCAAATGTTCCATTCTCAATTATTGTTAGACACTTCTTCAATTTCCTAAGCTTTGTTCTCCATCAAATGTGATTATGGAATGTTGATAAATCCATTGTATTGAAACAAAACCTTATAATCTACAAAATCTGAAATTGGTCTGCAATTTTTAAGAATGTGGAATATAGTAGAGAACTATATATTTTTGGCCTATAGATTAGTATTCATAACTTTTCAAAATTATGTATTTATTGTTCCCCCTATCTCAACAAGTTGTTGACATTTCTTCTCATTTTCATACTTGGTCACATGTCTTACATGCAAGCAATCTTTTACAATTTTCCATTTATGTGTCTTTATTTTTTTCCATATTTCTATGTGACTTTCACATATAATTTTCCACTATGTTTCTCAATTGTATCCACATTCAGTTGTAATATGTGGTATTTTTTAGTTTCCAATTACATATTATACATATACATTATGTTCAAGTATCATTATCATTCTCTGGCTTTATAGCTTCAATGAATGGATATTTGGATTCCTACTCCACCTTAAATGACCTCCCAATTGTTTAACTAGTTTTCTTCCTTCACACAGATTTTTGTTTAGAATTTTCAACTTGAGTCTCTATTTCATGATATTGATAATTGGAAATATCTTGTACTATTTGAATATCGTCATTAGGAATGTCCCATTAGAGGAATTTTAAAATGAGGATTATCTTCTGGATTTGGCATGTCATCATCAATAATATATTCATGTGTTGACATGTTATTGTTACTGTGAGGTATTTTCCTTTTCATCTTGGGGCATTCTCCACCTCACTTGGATGATTCATCTGCACTTGGGTGAGATCATAGGTATTAGGTGGTTAGATAGGAGGTATGATAAGATTCTCATCTTATAATTTTTCATATGCGTCAGTGCCTGTGTTAGTGTGTCAATATCAGGAGTTACTTTCCATTTCTGGAACTTATAGACTTCAACTGTAATTCCTTTAAGGAGATATGATTGGTCATGCATTATGAGTTACAAAAACTACTCCAGGAATGGTTGTAATATTTTTATGATCATATGGAGAATGAGTCAGTGACCCTTTTTTGTCATGCACGGATTTCATGATATGGTTGAATTCGTGCTTCAAACTACATGAGAACTCTCCTCGCGTTGATTCATTTGAGTGAAGCAACTGAGGATTCATGTGTGCATCATCCTTCGCTTGAATGGAATTGGATGTCTCACCATTCCCTCATATGGCATTTAGTGGAAGGTTGTTGGGAATCAATTCGCTCACCCTTTTCAGTTTCCTACTAATCCTAATTTTGATGGTTTTACTAGTTTTTTGTGTAAGATTCTTATTCTAAATGGTTTTCGATTTGACCCAATAAAGCTAAATTACTTGCTCGATATTTGGGTTCTTCTTAGTTTTCATGTACTAGTCCTCTAATTGGTTTGTGTGTTATTTTTTGAAAAGCCATGTGAAGGTCATGAATTAATGAAAAAAGTCACTGGAGTCTATCCCTAGGAGTTTTCTCACCAAATATACTTCATACCTCTACGACCTAAATATTTGCATGGAAATTCTACCCACACTTGCAAATATATAAAAAATTTAATGCTCATTGTGTATCCTTACACCTTCTACCCAATATTTTTCAATTTTTTGGAAGATGTCTATAACTGGTTTTCTACTCATAATTCTACCTGTAGAGAAGTTCAATACTTGTTATGTCCTACTCCTTCACCCCTATAATACCTTCTTATTTCTCTACCCCAACTCCTGGATTCATAGTCCCCGAGCTCCTTTCTAGATCGACCTTTACCCATCTCGTCAAGTTGTCTCTTCTCTAATCTTAGCATTCCTATAAGCAATCTATAGTCATAACAACACATCAAGCCACCTCAAGCTTGGCCTCCTCCCGATTCATAATAAGGGTACTATCAATTTCCTTTCTCCTGCCATTGATATAACCTCCTTTAATATCTCTATTTACCTTAGATTCGGTATCATCTCATTATTGGCATTTTACTTAGCCATGTTAATATACACCATCATTAGCTCAGTCGATGGATACCATTCAATTCTAAAATCTCATTCGTTTATCATTGTTTTTATCATACTTATACTTGCAAATTTGACCTGGGTTCTCGCTTTCATATCAGGCATACAAGTGTTCTTGAGTCAGTTCCTGCAAGTTAAACCCCTACTATGGTTTCTATGTACTACATAACCGATGTGGTCATTTCACCCTCCTCTACAAAGTGAGTCACTTCAACTTTGGGATTATGTGAATGACATAAACATACCATCACAAACTTTTAATACTATGGTCCTTGATGTGCAATTTTGCTTGCGGAGCTCTCACCCTAAGCCTATGTAACCTCGTCAAGACTTAAATGGTGTCATACCCATGTTTACACCTATGTTATAGATCCTTCTCGGACCTTGTGTGTGTGTCACCTCATGTTGCATCCCTTGGGACCCTACTCTCTATTTCAACCATGTGTCCTTTTCCTCAGAAAACCATTGACCCACATTTGGCCTTGTAACCATCATCTCCTGGGATTCGCGATGCCCCAAGTTATTTCAATTGGCCCACCATGCCCATCCTCCCAACCTTCCTCAAACATCTCACTCGAACCACCGAGCTGTCATCCCTCCATATGGAGCTCACTCATGAGCTCCTCGTTGTTCTTCCCTTTGACTCACCCGAGTTGAATCCAGGACCTCCATCTCGGGCCCTCCCATTGAACCACCACAGGGATCGCCCATTTGTCCAACCTTTATTTCCCTCCCTTTGTCAAATTACTAAGCCTTGTGTTTATTTTAACATAGTTTATAAATCTATTCATACCTTATCTTAATAACTTTTTTATATTAGGGCATAAATTAATTTCAGAAGGGAAAGAATTTATTTTAAAGGGTCAATTAAATTTTTAATTAGGTCTTAATTTTTTAGGATCTAGTTTTTAATTTTTAATTAGGTCAACTAATTAGTAGCCTATTTTTAATTTTCTAAACCCTTTTTTAATTTTTTCAATTTACATTTTGGAAATTGAATTAAAATTGGGTGACAATTATTTAAAAACTAGGGTTACTGGGCATTTTTTCCACTGACATTTTTTGGGAGTGTGTTGCATTTTTTGAGGTGTGTAGGTCTCATTTGGAGCCTTTTTGATATTTTCAGGTGGTTTGTTACACATTTTGGAGGTTGCCTTTGTATTTTGGGATACTTTTGGCATTTTAGATCCTTTTGACTCATTTTGGAGTCATTCTTCTTGTAGTCTTCTTTTTATTGCTTGCAGGATAGTGAGCGTGACCGCCAAAGCCTTGCAGAAAGGGAGCCCCTGATGTAACTTGCGATGATTTTTATCACACTAAAATTTGTTTTGTCCCCTTTGTTCCTTTTTTTCCCTTGTGTGCTTGTTTATGATGTTGCTCACTAATTTTGACTGAAACTCACTGTGGCCTCCACTCTTGTCTAATTTTTTGCCTACTATAAGGTGAATGGTCAATTGTTTCATATCGCACAAACAAACCTTATTGAAACCAACACATTGTTTATAAAGTTCCACAAACAAGGTTTTATCATTTTTCTTGGGTGTTTTAATCGCATGAAGATGCATTCTCGGTTAAGTCTGACGTCCTACAACCTTGTATGTGTTTTTACACCCTTATTTTCTTGCATTTTGGATGAATTTTTGGCTGAGTACAACATCCAGCAGAGCGTGTTTTTCTTTGTGACTCTTCTGCACTCTTTTCTCTTTTTGTGGATGCATCGTGGAGGATGTTTTTTCAAGAATTATGCTTCATAGGTACGTTACTACATCAAAGCCTCCTCATTTTCTTCTTTTAGGGGCTAACTATACACTATGGCGTTTAAGCATATAATTTTTTCTCATTCATAATGGCCTCTACCTACTCTTGTATGGACAAATACCTGCCCCCAGTTATCTTAATCATCTTGAATACTAGCTTGACCTTTGCAACATGGTAATTATTCATTTTTTGATGTACATTTTCATGCATCTCCACGTTCATGTGGTGCACATGAAGTGTCATCACACTATTTGGAGCATTCTTCAGTACTTATTTGGATACCCTTCAAATATTATCATTGTTGTTTCTTTTAATATAGTTATTTCCTCACCTAATTCTTGTGATGATAGTTCTATTAACATAGATTTGCATGTCCATATTCCTGATGATGAGTTTTGTTCTTCTAGTTCTGATGATGAGAGTCCTAATGAGGACTCCTCTCCTCCTCCTAGCCACCTTCCAAAGAATGTTGAACCTCCTTTTTTCCCATCATACAGAAGAAAGAATTGTTCACAACCTCATACTCTCATTGCATTTTCCTTCATTCCACATCTAGTGTGTGAGGCTTCTTCCACTCCTTTTTTTGATGATTCACACATCTAAGACATTACTCTTCTATTTTTTGAGCAACATTACACTTCCTACTTGTGTTGCAGTACAAGGAGTTTTTCTTCCTTTTATATGTGTTTTGGAACATTTCTTCATCTCCTTTTTTGGGAGTGCCCCTTTTGGGACCTTCATCACTTCCACTATTTTGGAGACCGTCACTGATCCACCTGCTCTTGTGGATCCTCCTTCTACTATTGTGGGGGTTATTGTCTTGCCTTCACTTCACATCGAAATTCTTTTGGAAAACTTTCCCCTCTCATGAATCCATGGAGGAAGATAGGGACTTAATTGGCATTACCCTCAGTTCTTGAAACACAACTTACTAATCCAGAAGCTATGTCACATGCCTTCAAGTGGACCTAGATTCAGATTTGTGATTTATATTTCCCCAACCTTCGGTTTGGCCTGTTGACGAAGAAAGGAGGGTACTTCATAGTCAACTCGGGTGGTTGGAGCAATCAGATCTCTTCCTCAATGGGAAGAAACATGTATTTCCCCATGTAGATGGACCTTATTCAGATCTATCCAGGTGAAGACTACATAATCGACACTCTTCTTGGAGAATTCATAGCTGTTGTTATTATCTTTCATATCCATTGTGTTGGTCTAAAAATCTATCGGTTACGCAGGTCATGGGGAAACAGGCCAACAATGTGTAGGGAAAATCCCCTCTTCGAGACAACGAAGTGAAATTGGTTTATTACTAATCTATCAAGTAGGAATCTGTGCAAATCTACACTATTCTAACTTCAGGGGGTTTTGGGATCTCATCCCAGTAGAGGTAGTTCCAACAATGAACAGAAAGGTAGGAAGGAAGGAATGGAGGAGGATAGATCTGAAGGAAGAAAAGAAATGAATTCCAAGATGGAAAGGTCAGAAGGTTTATGCTTTGGGCTGGTAGTAAACAGAGCCAAACTTACTTGCATAAACAATTAAAGCAATATTGATGAACATATGACAATAGTAGGAATGAATCTAACAGAATAAAAACATAGATCTAACTTAAGAAAGATCTGATGCAAATAACACATACATTAAGCACAAAGTCTGAATATGTGTATTAATATTTCTTCTGTTACAAGAAAACACAAAGTCTTTCTCTCCTCACTTCTTTTTTTATACACAAAAATGTTCCACCTATGAATACAACAAGTATTCTAGTATTTATAGAAGGAGAAGAGGAAAGAAGAAAAAATCAAACCCACAACTTACAAAATATCTTACAAGATATTTACAAAACATCTAAAAAGTCAAAAGTTGACTTTGGGCAAGTTTTTGGATGGAAACATCCCATGGTGCAACATGGATGATGTCATCATGTATGCCAACATGCTTTTTAAATATTTTACAAAAATGATCAAAGCATACACAAGAGGAGAAACTACTCCTCATCATCCCTTTTTTCAAACTTGGTGTCTTGCTTTTGATCAGGAGAGTCGATGTGACACTGCGCTCGATATTCCATAAACTGACTGATCATCGCTTGAAGTTGATCATGATCTAGACCTTTAAAATGGTCACCAATGACTTCGCAAGTTTTTTTCTCATTCTTGAGCTTCTCAGGTAACTCGGTGAAGGTTTCACATGCATCGATAAAAAATCCAATGAAGTCATAGCAGACCAAGAGGTTATTGATTAACTCTCAGTAAAAAGTGACCTCTGGTGCCAAACCTTGAGTGACGATAGCCTTGAAGTGCTGGAATGTATCATCTGCTTCTCTCAAGTTATACGATTCACTGAGCATCCCTGGAGACATTTTTGTAACTATCTGCTCCATGTTGTATCATGCGTCCAGGGCTTCATCTTTGATTTTATCTATTCTCTCTAGGATATATTCCATTTGATCAACCTGGTAATCTAAAGTGATGAGAGATTTGTTATGTGCATGCAGGTGATCGATAACACTGACCTTCAATAGGTCGTTAGCTGAGAAGTTAACCATGGTTTGGAATGTTTCATGCTGCAACCTGGCCGTATCTAACTCTTCAAATAGGGTGCTTGTTACTGCTTGTAGCTCCTTATTTTCTTGAATTATATCCTTATAGAGAACTGTGAATTTCCTAATCATTTCTTCACCATCTCTGAGGATTCACTCAATCCAGGATAATACTGTTGCACCTTGTTCACCAATCTTAACATATTCATTTATTTTATCTTGACTAGGAATGTGAATGGGTTCGGCGGCAGTCATAGGAGGAGCGTTGCCCATTTTCCGTAATGCTTGGAGGAGATGTTTGTTTTGTTCCTTGAGTATCCTTTTATCCTCTTTTACTTCTTGGAGCTTCTTGTAGAGAGTATCCACAGCAGACAAGGCTTCCCCTTGCAGTCTTTCAGATGAGGTCCCCATTGTGACTTGAGTCACTGTGAAGTCTGTGGGAGACAGATCCTCCTTTTTCTTAGTGGGGTCTGAGTAAGCTATCTCCATGACTCTCTCCCCCGAAGTTCTTTTATAAAAGTGAGTTATCACTTTCTGCTTCTTTGTTCCCTTCTTCGGAATGATAGAGAAATCCATGGCTGCAATGGGAACCTTTCTCTTATGCTGACTCAGGTGGTCAGAAATCCAACCAGGACTTATGGGAGTGGGAGTAGAGGAAATAGAAGAAGAAACGGGAGTGAGAGGGGGAGCAACTGTAGTGGCCTCAGGGAAGTATGTTGAAACACTTAGTGGTGGCATTGACAAGGAGTCTAACGCACCACTGCTTGTGGGACTTGGAGTTACTACAGGATAAGAGATGGCATGGAAACGAAAGGGATATGTAATTGGATGGAGGGAATACTGGGTGATAGATCCACAAGAGAGGAGAAGATGGAAGAGGTGGGAGATGGAAGGGAGGAAGGGAGAGGAGAAGACACATCCATAGGAATAGATGCTTCAATGACGAGAGGAGAAGAAATGGAAGAAGGAATGTAAGGTACCTCTGCAGTTGTAGTTGTGATAAAATCCTGGGTGGATGTATCTGTTGAAACCTCGGTTGTTTCTTCTTTACCTGGAGACACCAGGTCAACTACTTTCTTCTCAGAAGTAGAAGGAAGGCCTTCAGGAGTTTCTTCTTGTCTACTTGATTCACCCTCCTTGTCCTTTCCTTTTCCTTTTGGCACATGGGTCGGTCTTGGAGGTGCTCTACCTGAAGGAGAAGTAGTGAAATCAACTCCGAGGTAGGTGAGACCATTATGTTTTCACCAATGTTTGGTGTGTTGCAATGTGGGCTTAACCCTTTCCTGAATGGTTTTTGATGCTTTGGCTCTGTCGATCTCTGCGAATGGCCAATCATCCCCATCTGTGTCAAGGTAAACCTGATCAATTTCTTGATCAGTCTCTTGGAATTCCTTTGGGACAATGGCAATGCCATAGTGGATGATCTCCTCCAGAGCTAGTCAGGAGTGATCCTTTTGCCTGATGTCTATCTCATGTGTCAGGTCGATCCAAATGTCCTTGATCTCAGGAACATGGATGGGATCAATTTTTGCCTTTGGGAGGTAACTCCGGCAGTCAAAGGTCGGCCTTGCTGGGAAGTTGTGCTTCAAATTTAGCAGCTCTAGCTCAGCATACATCTCCCATGCTTTGGTAAGTGTGGGGCAGGTGTATCAGCCAACTGTAAGGGGGAATGGAGTTCCTCCTTTCTTTCTCTTCATGCACTTCTCATGATAAGTGATTAGTTGCCTTGACAATTCCAAGAGGACCAGCTTTGGCCCTACAAACCTTGGCAGCTTCGTTGGTTCTCCCTCAAAATTCACAGCTCTGAGGTATGTGAATGTGGGGAATTGTGTGAACAATGCTCCCCATTTCTTTATAGCAGCAGTCACACTCAGATGGTCTGGACGTGTCTCATATTTGGCCTCAGTAAGAAGATTATCTCATAGAAGAAGGAATCATTAATTTTAAAGAACTGGGAGATGTTGGCCTTGAGCCTTAACTCTGGGTATAACTCATATATCTTGACTTGGGGCCATACCCCATTTCGAGTTAACCCTAGAAAATCCCTTTCTACCCCAGCAACGTATACAACGTAGGAATTCATGTAGAACTTCCCAGTTGTTATAACTTGTTGAAGCTACTGGGAGATGGTGTCACTGATGATTTCACTCCAGAAAAAATGTTGATCAGGTGCATTCTTTTCTCATGGTCTCTAGGTATCTCAGCATCCACTTGTGGAAATAATGGGCATCAGGGAGCCCAAACACTCTTTTTAAGAAGGTGATTGTATCACTCAACTCTTCATTGAAGTCACTACGGTGGATGATTTATGGCCATCTACTCACCGACTTCTTGTTTTTCAGATAAAGTTCATTCATCATCCGCATGCATTTATCTTCATTACCATCCCATGCCTTCTTGCAGTATTCGATGCTTATTTCCACATATTGCCGGTGATGAGGAATGCCCAGGATCATCTCGAAGTGATGAGATGTGAGGTTTATGATGGTCTGTTGTTCTTTATTTTTGACACATCTAGTTTCCTTGTTATAGCAGCAGGCAACCAACATGACAAACTCATTATTTACAGCACTCACCGAAAGCCCAGCTGTAAAGTGCAGTCCACTGCCTACTAATTTGTTCATCCATGGGCCACTACTTACCTAGGTGGTCCTTGCCCAGAAATCATCCATGTCAATATGACCCAACTCAGAGTCTCTGATGTCAAGGCTGCACTCTGTATATAATTCGTGCATTCTGACTCTCTGATACTTATACTTCATCTCTTGTTCTAATTGCTTAGCTTTAGCTTTAGCTTTAGCTTTAGCTTTAGCTATTTTTTTCCTTGATGAAGACATATGTAAGCCCAAGGATGGATGTTGTTGTTCTACAAGAAGAATCAAGGAGGTCCAACATAGAAGAGCCATGTCAACCGTCATGTTATTCATAATGAAAGCTTGCAAAATGAAGAACAAGCAATTATAAGCCTTAGGGTGCAAGGCGCAGGTTTACAGTAGGCTATAGGGGCTTAAAATTGTTGGGCGCACTTTTTGGGGTGTAAGAATACAAATTTTTATGCCAAGTTAGAAGGGGCACAGTCAGGCAAGTGTCAATATGAAGAAAATTGCGCTTGGTGATGACCTAGGAAAATTTGTGCCAAGTTGGAAACGCAGTTTGGAGAGGTGTTACATGAAAAAATGCAGTGCCAAAGGGTAAAGCACAGGATGTAGATGTTTAGCATGCAACATGTTATGTTGATGTTAACGAATCTTCACCTGCACCTTAGGGATAATTTGCTTTGGTTGGGAAATTTTGTGTTGCATGTGTTTAAAGTGCGCCAAAGCGCAACTTTGAAAGATGTTGCAAGGAAAATCAGTGCGCCAAGGGAAAAAGTGTGTGGTACGGATCAGCAACACACAACATCTTATGTTGATGTTGTGCAAGTGGCACCTTCACCCCACAAAAACTGCTAAGTGTTCTTTTAGTTGGGCGTGGAAAAAGGTTGTGTTACATTGGCGTAAAGTGTGTCAAGCGCAACTTTGGGAGGTGTAACACGAAAAAACAGCGTGCCAATGGTTTCAATAGTTTTATAATTTTGGAAATTTCTTGATTTCTTTTCCTCTCTCTTTTGGATTTTTCAGATGGTAAAGAGAGGGTTTGTTTGGCAAGGAAAAAACAAGGGAAAGATGGGTTTTTGGTTTCTTCAGAGGTAGAGGTCTTCCAGATTTGTAGATCTGGAAGGAGAGGCAAAAGGGCTTCAGCTGGTTTGATCATTTTGGTAGGTGTGTTTCTTTATATTTTATCTTTTACACCAACCCTAATACCTAATACAAAAAATACAAAAACAACAACCAGGAGAGCAGCCACTTACCTAGATTTATAAAAGACAAAGAATGACGTGGGGTTCATAAGCTCGAAAAATGACATGCGGGGGTTGACAAGGATGGCTGACAGGCACAGAGAAAATACCTTTTGCAATTTTCAATTCATGAAAATAACAGGTTTGAGGTGCATATTTATAGAAAAACTAGCATTTATTATCTCACCAACTACCTTTGGCGCACTTTTCAGAACGTCGAGATGAGGAAAAATGTGCCTTAACACAATTTTAGTGACGTCGACACAACATTTTCAGTGCTTAGAAAAACTCTTAGCACACATTTTTGGATTTCAACAGAACATTTCCAGTGCCAAAGGGTATTTAAAGGGGAAAAAAAATTTGGATGTTGACATAACAATTTCTGCGCCTAAGGATTTTAAAGGTGGGCGTGATTTTTAGGATGTTGACATGAATGAAACAACACCTTGTTCAAAAAGGTGCATTTTTGAGAGTGTCGACACTCAACTTTTTGTGCCGAAGGATAAACAGAAAATGGCTAAGTCTCGAAACAATTTGATTTTTGAAAGGGAGTTTTAGGCCATTTCGAACGTTATCCAACTTTCCTAGGGGCCAAAATAGAATTTTCGGCATAGTTACCTATAAATTTCCCTTTTCAATTTTGAAGGATAACACAAGTCTAGGAGCATGCTGATCTGAGCTCTGTAGCAAAATATACAAATGTCAGAAGATGTCAGAGTCATCGACACACGTAAAACACGTGGTGCTCATGGATTGGCTGAAATGATTGCCAGCTGTGAAAATATTTTTCATTTCTGCCACGTGTCACTCACTGATGTTTTGCAAGGATTTGGTGCCTTGTTCATACGCTTTGACTATTTACGCACAGCACACTCAAGCATGTCAAAATATGACCTAGCACAAAAGGGTGTGAGGGAAGGGCACACTAAGAAAATAAAGGAAGGTGCAGAGGGAGGCACATGCGACACACGTGGGAAAATGAGGCAAACTGATGAGTAGAGAATGTATGGTGAAGGCACAACTATTACAGAGTAATGGGTGTGGCACGTGTGGGAACCAGGGACTTAGTTGATTGAAGCAAGTGTGAGGCGTGCGGGAAGGGAAGAAAATTATTATGAAGAAGGTGAATGTCTGGAAGGTGGGCACAAAAGAGGAGTGGAATAAGGAGGAAAATATAGGAGCGTGGAGGGAAACTATAACTAAGGGAATGTTTTAAGTTATCTTGAGTGCGAGTAGCTTTCAATGTGGAACTGAGAGCCAGAGTATTTATACCAGTTATCCAAATAGCTAGGAGAGTTATTTGGATAACAGTTTTGGTGACTTTCAGGGCCATCTACCTACTAGATGAAGAAAATTAATAGCCTGAAGCATCCATTGGGCATGGAGTCCATTTGTGAAATTATGAAACTAACCCTGTAGTCACTTAAAGATCATTTCTTAATTATTTTCTGAATCTTGCTACTGTTGAAATAAGATTTGTATTCTGGAAACAAAAAAAGAGCACATGCAGGAAGCACGCGAGAAGAAAGAACTTTGTACAAACAAAAAATGTGCACACAACACACTTGGAGGAATTGAAACTACTCTAATATATACAACATGATATAGCAAAATTAATGGAAGGGTTTGAGATAGATCCCATTTACTGGGATTTGTAGTGCACCTCCATTAAGATGAGTTAACTTGAAAGAGTTAGCCTCCTTGCAGGAAATGATGATGTATGGACAACTCTAAAGTGCATCAAAATTTGAATGGCACCCTAGTTTAGATCTTTCAACATCCCATTTTAAAACCAAGTTCCCAACTTTGAAAGCTTGAGTCCTAGCCTTTCTGTCGAACCATTTCTTTTTTTCTTGTTGATGTTGTTCTAGCTTGATCATGGCAGATTTCCTCAGTTCTTCAAGATTAACCAACTCTATCATTCCGATTTCTCTCTGGTTTGGGCCTTCAAATTCTAGTTGTTGGGCAAGTGCTAATGAATTCAGCTCTAATTTCAAAGGAAGGGTAACCTTGTTTCCATAGAAAATCTTGTAAGGTAAAGTTCCTATTTCCTATTTTACTGTGATTCTATCTACCTAGAGCGCACGAGACCTTTGTATGCCAATATCTTTGGTTGATGTTCATTGTGTGCTTCATGATTCTGATCAAGTGCTTGTTTATTGCTTCTACCAAACCGTTTCCCTGAGGGCAATAGTTGGAAAAATTCTTCATTCAAATGCCCAAACTTAGATCCCAATCAGTGATTTTAGTACCAAGGAAGGATTTTGCATTATCAGATATAATGGTTTGAGGAATGCCAAACCTTGTGACTATACTTTCAGTAAATTCAAGGATGACTAACTTAGTTGATTCCTTAAGTGTGACAGCTTTTGTCCATCACGTGAAGTAATATGTAGTTATTAACACCCATTTATGTCCAACGCTTGAGGGTGGATTTATCATGCCTATGAAGTCGAGACCCCATTATGCAAAAGGTTGATCTGCTTGGATTGGTTAGAGGGGAAGTTCCACCAATTTTTTATTTCCTACAAATAAAGCACATTCCTTACATTTTGTGACCCACCTATGTGCATCTGCAAATAGGCTAGGCTAGAAGATACCTACCATTATGATCTTTATTGCTGTATTTTTGGCAGAGAAGTGTCCATAAGAGAATCCATCATGAAATTATTCTAACACTTTTTCAGTCTGCACATCACTGATACATCTTAACAACACACCATCAATATTTCTTTTGAAGATAAGTCCATCAATCAACACATAAGGGATAGATTGTAGCCTCAGATGTCTTCTCTTTGTTTTATTTAAACTAGGAGGGTACGCACCTCTGGAAAGGAATGGGATCATGTCCTTCATCCAGTCATGTGCACTAGGGTCTTTATTCTACTCAAGTTTTATGCGTGGGAGTCTTCATCTAGAAATAATGAAGCTTCAGGTTCACTATGTGCATCTTCAAAAATCTACTTACATAGTTCACTACCTCTTACTAGCTTTGTGGCCTTAATAGTCACATCATATTCCATGATTTTGGTTACCCATCGTGCTCTTTTCTCACTAATTTCTACTCCCATGATGAAGTCTCTAATAGAAGAGTGGGAAACTAACATCTTGATATGATTGGTGGTGAGTATACTCTTGAATTTCTTAAGAGTGTGCATGATGGTGAAGAATTACTTCTCCATATAACTATATTTTAGTTCATATTCCTTCAGCGTCTGGCTGAAGAATCCCACTGTTTGTTCTATCCTTTGTTCATTTTTTGTGTTAGGACAGTAGCAACACTTACATCAGTACCATAAGCATAAAGGATGAAATCCTTTGAATAATTTGGATTGATAAGTGTTCGTGTGCAAGCAATCTCTTGCTTGATTTTTTTGAAGCTTTCTCTTCCTACTGCTATCCATCTGAAGGATACATCCTTCTTGAGCATCAAGGTGATGGGCCAAACCAATCCCACGAAGTTAGGGATAAAACACCTAACAAAATTGATCTTGCCAAGGAAGGAATGTAGGTCCTTTTTTGTGCTAGTAGGGAAAAAGCCAAGATGGTTGAAATGCCCTCAAGATCAATTGCGATGTCATCCTTTGAAACCATGTAGCCCAAGAGATTGTCTTACACTACTAAAAAATTGCACTTCTTGGGGTTAAAAGACACCCCAAAATTTCTACATCTCTTAAAGACTTTCTCTAGGTGCGCCATATGATCCATGCTCTGCTTTGAAACGATAGTTATATCATCAAGATAAACCAAGATGAACCCATTAATGTATCCTTTGAAGGCAATATCCATAGAATGCTAAAATGTAGCACACACATTTGATAGACCAAAGGGCATTTTCTAATATGCATATGTTCCCCACTTGATTGTAAATGTTGTTTTGAATTAATCCTCTTCCTTTACCAGGATCTGGTTGAAACCTGAATACCCATCTAGCATGGAGAATCTGTACGTGCCAGCCATATTCTATAGAATCTACTCCATTGAACGCAAAGGATAATGATCCTTAAGAGATGCCTTATTCAATTCTTTGAAATCAACATAGAGTCTAATTTCACCATTCTTCTTGCATACTGGAACTAGATTTGTGACCCAGGTAGAGTATTTGATAGGAAAAATATTTTTTTCCTCAATGATTTTAGATAATTCCTTTCGCATGAGGGGATCTATCTTTGGTTTGACTAGCCATTGCTTCTACCTGATGGGCTTGATACCAAGATCAAGGTTAATGGAGTGTTAAGAAACACTTAGATCAAAACCTTTGAGGTCTTCATACTCCCATGAGAAGATATCACTGTATTTTTTACAGAGAGAGATGAAGGCATGTTTCTCTTCATGTTAACAAGTCCTAATGAGCAACAACTCTTTCCCACACACAACAGTGACTGAGGAACAGTCTTCTTGTGTGGCGCTCATCTATCTTTCTTCTCCCTTGAACTCATCATCAAGGTTGAAAATTTTCTCTAAGTTGACCAGCCATTTAGGAAACTTAATTGTCTTCAGTTGTATCGCTTGGTCACCATAGTTGTCATGTTAGTCAGCTTACATGCTTGATGAGAAATCAGCATCACTCCAGATAAACTGGATGATTTGTGCGTCACTATCAAACACTTTCTAGTTGGTGTTGTTGTCTAGAATGGATGGTCTGATCACCATATTGATGTGCTGAGTATTTCCTTTGACAAATTCCTTTGCAAGAGAAAACTGTGAACCGAGGATGGCCATATAGTCAGCTTCCTTGTTCATTATATGTGGCATCACCTACAGATTAAGAGCATCAAAGTTCTCAAGGAGGGCCCAAAATCTATATTTATAAGCTTTGAGGAGATTATTATTTTTCTAGAATTAATTGGTAACCTGGTGGATAACCAATTTTGTGTCCCCAAAGATCTACAACAACTTGATTTTCTTCTTCTCAATAATGAACAAGCCATGCACCACTGCTTCATACTCTACCATATTGTTAGAACATACAAACTACAACTTGTGCGAGAAGAAGAATTTCTCATCCTTAGGGGAAATGAGAACCACTCCTGCTCCCATGTTGTTTCTTCTTCTAAATCCATCAAAGTACAACTTCCACAGACCCTACTCAACTTTTTCTTTCTTGAGCACGTGTGGCAACATAGCTTCTTCTTCTAGAATGAAATAAGTACTAATCCTTGTTTCATAGGATTCTATTTCTTCAGCATATGGATCAAATTTATGGTGTCTTTCCACCCATTCATCAAGTACTAGGTTAGGAACAAAGGGTGGAAGAGACTTCTTTTCAATGACTAAAGCTTGTTCTTCTTGGATTAGACAGTTGGCTTGGATAGGGGATGGGACATATGACTCTACATGATAGGAAAATATAGGCGCAGCTTGTATGGTAACCGAGTACCATACCTTGTCTTGAGTAACATATGAGACCAATCAAAAGACAAGTAACCACCCACTTTAGCAGTAAAGTCTCTTGATAGATATATGGAAAAAAAGGAGGTAGGTCGATGATTGACACATCTTGAGTAATTGTTAGGCTTGGACATGCATGGAGGGTTAGCTCAAGATCCTTAATGACTCCTAAGGTAGTGACAATCGAGCCATCAATTTGTAGGGATCCTTTAGACAAAGGGCTATATTTTAGACCTAAGACATCAGCTATTTTCTTAGGAATAATAGAAGTACTAGCGCCTGAATCAATCATGCAATTATACACTAGGTGTTTTCCTATAATCAAGAAGATATATAAGGGTGGGATTTTAACAACTTTACTTACTTTTTTCTCCTCTTCTTGGTAGATGTTGATAGAATCACATGGCTTCTACATAGTTGGATCAGCGCATGGGAATTGCACCAAAGCTTCATGCAACAGATCCCGATAAGATGGAATGGTCAGGGCATCCCACATTGTGACATTTATGTTTGTTCTCTTCATCTAGACCACATTGCTAAATGGAAGGCCCCCAGTTTTGTGCATTTGGGGAACAACATCCCTTTTTTATTATTCAGGTGTGGAAGCCTGGACTTTAGCTGGAGCAGAGGCTTGACCTACCAAAGGAGGGGTGTGTGCTACTTCAGAAGGAGCTTTACGTGGGGCCTCTTTTGTAGGGATTTGAGAACTTTTACTCCAAGTTACCTTATCTGCTTGTTTTTTCTTCTAAGGATCTGCTTGTGTTGCTAGGATTGTGACCTGCGTGCCTGATTCTAATATTATTTTCTTGTATCTTTTGTTGTCTGCAACTTGGGTGTGCAATCTATTTATATCTTCTGAAGCTTGGTTGATTACACAGAAGTCCTCTGTACCAAAGAACATCAAAAATTTTCTGGATGAGCTTATGGTCTTTCTTAGTTATCTGCTTCAGGGGCACTTGTTGAGGGCTCACAAAATTAATCACTTTAGATCATGAAGGCTTGGGCGCACGCACCATTATCACAATAATACTGATTATCATGCATGTTGCAAGGGAAGCACCATTCTAACTCTTGTGCCAAATTGTTCTGAGCTGGAACAAGTGCCCTACTTGTACTGGGTGCTGGAAGAGAAGGCGCAGGAGGAATAACTTGCAAGGGAAGAGGTGCATTGGGATGTTTTCTATCATTCTGTTGGTTGGGTGTGTATCTTTAATTTCCGTACTAATTCTACCAAGGCTGATTTCTTTGGCCATGTGCCTGATTAGAATTTCCTCTATAGGCTTGCACCTATTGTTTTTCTAATGATATGACCTTGTGTGATAAATTTCTAATCAAGGAATTCAATTCTTCATCTTCCTTTTACTATGCTGGAGAGTAGGATGTTGAGGCAACTAGTTGTGCACTTTTCTCAGGGATAGGAATAGAGGCCACAAAAGGTTGGGGCACTTGTGACATTTCTAGGAACAAGGGAATAGGCATTCTAGGAGCCAACTTTCCAGCCTAAATAATACTATTTTATGCCCTTACTACAATACTATAAGTAGTTGGTAAAGTCCTACCTCCCATGGATTGGATCATAACTAAAATATCATTGTTGAGCACCTTCAGATAATACAAGATAGCATGTTTGGTTGTAGGTCTTACCACAAGAGGGATTTTGTCCCAAGTCTTCTAAAATCTGATGTTGAAATCAGTCATCTACTCATTGGACACCCTCCTTGTTGTTGTTAGTTGCTCCACCAAAGATAGGTGATGTGACTTATCTTCAAAGTAATTTCAAAGAGTTGTTCCCAGCTCATCCCAGGTGGTGATGGATCCAAGTCTCAAGCCTCGGTACCATTTAAGCACTTTACCTTTGAAAGAGGTTGCAAGTATCTTGATTGCTACATCATCATGTGTGATCAGATAGAGTGAGCACATATTTTCTATATCCTGGATATGCTCCTGAGGGGTGACTGTATTCTCACTAGTAAAGTATAGAATACTCTTGAGCTCAAAATTTGGCATATTATGTTACACAGCTAGTAGTAAGGGACTCCCTCCATCAAATTTTACAAAGTTCCTAAGTGGACAAGGTAGCTGATGTACCATTGCAGAGCACACAGGTTTTCTTTTTTGAGGAGTTAAGTGGGCACGGCATGCTAGGGATAGAGATGCATGCACAGGCTTTCTGGAATGAACTCTTCTCGAGGATAGCTTGAGGTACTCAAAATAATCTTCAGCTACTACACTACATCTTGTATGCACTCTTCTCATGAAAGTCACTCAGGACTGTTGAAAAAGAGATCATAAAATGTTGGGAGTCACCAGATGTGTTGAAATGAGCCTCCAAAGGCTGAAATACTAAGTCCACACACCAGAACTTAGAGATATGAAATTTGAGATTTTTATGTGGGTCCCACTGGGCATTCCAAAAACTGTTGGTGACTCAAACATGCACCCATGTCTCAGATCTGGAAGGATCGAAGTGTTTGAGACCACAATGGAACTGTCCCCAGGTTGTGTGACCTTGCGCACTTAAGACGGATCTTTGGAGAAGATCGTTTCCTCTAACTACTTCTACTGCTACCACTACTCCTAGTATTGAAAGGGAAAATTGAGCTAATAATGCCAAGGGAATACGGATAGGAGGATAACATGAAAGAAAACTACACTAAAAGGAGATAGCACCAGAAAAGAGGGATGAACACTATCTGTTCTGAGTGAGAATGAAAGGAAAATGCGTGAAAGGAGGCAAGGCATGAGTAGCACAGCTGAAAATGTATTCCTTAAATCATTCTCATGGAACACAACCAAATAAGGAACCACAAGAGACATGAAATAGCACAACCAGCACACAACACAAAAGAAAGGAAAGAAGGAGGAATGAAAACATGTTAGGACAGAGATAGTCACAAAACGATGCTTCTATTACTTCAAGAAGTGCACAGATTTGTTAGAATGATGGAGGCCAATATCCACATGCAAGAGCTAGATCTGGAGGTCTGGAACTCAAAATACATAAAGTATGGAGTCCTTAGCAAAACACGTAAGCATCCAGAGTGTCCAACATCACAAATGAGCCTTGTTCTTACATTAATATATGAATCTATGGAGGAAGAAGGGTAGAAGGATGGAAAACCTGAATTTGAAACACAACCACCAATAAGAAGCATTCAATGCCTACAAATCCACATGGATATTTGTGAGATATGTTTCCCAAGCCTGTTTGGCATGTTGAAGAAGAAAGGAGGGTGGATCATATCAAATTAGGTGGCTGGAGCAATCAGATCTGCTCATCAATGCTCATAAATATGTTTTTTCATTTCTCACCTACCAGATCTTCCAAGAATTTGAATTTGAATCTCTGTCACTATAGCTGATGTTATTATCTTTCTAACAAGTCCAGGCACATTTTGATCTGATATCTGTAGCAAAAGATACAATTGTTAGAAGATTTTAGAATCATCGATGCACATAAAACATGTGGCACGTGTGGATTGGCTGAAATGATAGCCAGCTATGTAAATATTTATCATTTCTACCACGTGTTGCTCACTAATTTGTTGTAATGATTTGGCACCTTGTTGGTGTGCTTTGACTAGTTCCACACAACACACTCAAGCATGTAAAAAGATGACCTGGCATAGAAGGGCAAGAGAGAAGGTTGCACTAAGAAAATAAAGGAAGGTATAGAGGGAGGCGTGCGCGACGAGCACCAGAAAATGAGGCAAACTAATGAGCAGAGAATGTATGGTGAAGGCACAACTATTATAGAGTAATGGGTGTGGCATGCTAGGGAGCTAGGGAATTAGCTTATTGAATCAAGTGTGAGGTGCACAAGAAGGGAATAAACTGATTAGGAAGAAGGTGAATGCATGGAAGGTGGGTGCAAGAGAGGAGTGGAGTAAGGAGGAAAATAAAGGGGAGCGCAAGGAAACTACAACCAAGGGAATGTGCCCAGTGATCTTGAGTGCATGCAACAATCAATGAGGAATTGAGAGCCAGAGTATTTATACCAGTCATCCAAATAGATAGGAGAGTTATTTGGATAACATTTCCTTATCCCTCTTATTTCCTTTCAATTATAAAATCAAATAAAAAAATTAGAATTCATATTTTATTATATTTCATTTATACCAACTTTGTACATTTAGATTATTTATAAAATGTAGATTTAATAGAATCATTTTGGTGAACCCGTAGATTAGAAATATTTTCCCTATGATCCAATAAAACCCTAATGGATAAGGAGAACCCTTCTCCTTCTCGGCTAGTCATGCCTCATGTGAGTGTTAATCCTATCTATGATGAGGCAACCATATTTGAGCTTACTACCCTATATCGTGATGTTACTCTTTTGGATCATACTCAACAATAACTCTTAGCTAACGAATGCAACGTGCCTACTAGCTTTGATAATTCTACTATTGGCATTGTTTATGATAAGATGATTTTTACTCATTATACACCTTGTTATACAGTTAGTCACACTCCTCTTAAGAAATTTCTAATGAAAATCTAGACGATTCTATCATTAGTTTCATGCTTGGACTTGATGATAATAAACATGTGTATAATGATTCTCATGATAGTCATGATAACACCTTAGTTGCATCTCATTCTTCTTTTATTCCTGAAAATGCTTCTCATAAAGCATTACATACTAGTTCTCCTCCTCCTTCATTCTATGTCGATGATACACTTAATGATATCCTCCTATTTGAATCTTTGTTTGATTTTGATGAAACACTTGATGGCCGTGATTCTAATTCTTTGCATACTATTGAGTGTGAATCCCCACTCCATTTTCATCTTCTTCTAATATTGTATCTAATCACTTCATCTTTGCATAGCTCACCTCCTCCTATCTTCATCTTTGTCTATTAGTTCACCTCCTCCTATCACTTCATCTCTATTAGTTCATCTATCACTTCATCTCCTATAATGATGTTTTTGATGCTATTCATTTTTTTCTATGGATATTCCATATCCTTCAACAAATATTACTTCTTCAGCACTAGCTAGCATGCCCTTGGTATTGAAATATCCTATGTCTTCTCTTGATATTCCTATGATTACTCATAATGGCAAATTACAAGCTTGCTTAACAAATTATTGTCATCCTCTACTTTTCTTTCACAAGATATCATGTCCCTCATGCATGTTGTTGGTCATTTATAGTCTCAGGTCCAATCTCTCACATTAGAAATCAAGGCCTACTATGCATCCATTGATAATAATTCACTGCATGGCAATCCTATTCCCAAAAAGATTCACAACTCAACATTTCCTAAGGATTTTGTTATGCCTACATTTACATGTTTTGATGGTATTAGAAATCCATACTTGCATCTCAAGCATTATCATATGGATATGGCTTCATATTCTAATGATCGATTGTTACTTAAATCCATTTTACCATAGTCTCACAGACGATGCTCTTCAATGGTACACCCATCTACCCTTTGGATGTATCAGTACCTATTGTGAGATGGAAGACACTTTTCTTCAGTGATTTATAGTTAAAAACAAACCTAGAGTCATCTATAATCGTCCACCTAGATTACATCAGGGCCAAACAAAACCTATCATTGGTTACATTCTATGATTTAATACTTGCATGCACTAGCGAGTTTTTCAACCTATTGACTTAGAGAAGTAAATTTATCTTCTATTGCGGCCTGATTCCTCCCTTGAAACAACAATTTCAATATGACACATGCAAATCATTCACATTTATAAGCTATAGGGTCATTGAATTAGAATAAGATCTCATTGACACATGTTATAGATCCTCCTCCTATTACTACTACTATTGCATCATATAGTTCTTCTCCACTCCCATCTATTGAGCATCCTACACAGTCTTCATCTCCTCCTTGCAAAAAATTCCAACCTTCTCCATTACATAAGCGTCCTTCATCTCCTCCTCCATGTAGGGCTACACCTCAGACTCCTCCTATCTCATGGGAACCATTACATTTTTCTCATCACACTAGGCCCCATGATGTGTTGTGTACATTACTTTATAGGCGTTTGATATGATTACCTTCTAATCAACATCATCCACCTCACCGCTTGCAGTGCCAACGTGATAGACCTTATTGTAATTATCATCGTATCATTGTCCATCGTGAAAATGAATGTTGCACCCTTCATGACTGCTTGCAACAATTAGAAGATAAGGGTGTCATTTCCTTTGGTTCTCACTCCCGTGAGTGGTCTATATCTCCACTCCCTCACAGGAATGTTATTACTCCGGTTGAGTTATCTCCTCCATCTAGTTCTAAGGTCATTTTTCATCTACCTCCACAGGTTGTTACTCATGTGCTCTCCATCACATCCATCCATCACTGCACCATCTCACCTACCATGTCATGCTACCACTACACATTTGCTTCCACAACCCCTGTCATCTCCACTTCCCACCACTACTCCACTTGATATTCAGTTCGGCTCATAAGCTCATGTTGCTTTCATTCCACATGCTTCCACCACTTCACATTGGCTTGGTATTTGGTAGGTGATTTTTATCACCTTACTCCCGATGACGCACTTGTGTTCTTATGGTTCTTACATGACTATTGAGGGATCTATTACAATAAGAACCTCTCTTCACTTGCTTTCTCGATTCATCTAGCACACATTATCTAATCATTTTATGATGATGCAATCTTGATTTACGGTTCATTCTTGACTACAAAGGGGTCTTATCTAAATGAACCTCATCATCTATATGATGGGGGCATCACTAATCTCCTCTTATCCTCATCATACTAACATAAGATCATCTTATACTCTTACACATTATTCATTTTTAATCACAAATTTATTCATACATACAATTCAACTTTGCAAAATCACATTACATACATCATCTATCATCATACACACTATATCATCATTTATCTATCTATAATCACATTATTCCACATCAAACATTTACCCATTACAAATCAATTCAACAAATTTAAACAATACTCAAACACATTAAGCTATCATCAATCAAATAAATCATACAACATCATCACATAAATATACATCAAATACATTGATCATATGAAAATGAATCCACCTATATATATTATTTACAATCATAGTCACCAAACATCTCATCACTAGGGGGCAGGTCTCCTACATGCATCAATACATCAATACATACAAATCATATCGCATCATCATTATCACTCTCCAAAACTTCCAAAGCCCTAGAAATAGAAGCCTCACCACTAACTCTACGCCATTGACAACCTCTATATCTCTCTACCTTCCTATGTAATAGTGTATTCTCTGTAGAATACTTCTACAAAGTGACTCTGCAACTCTACAAACCACACAAATACATCCTGAGCTAAAGGACCTCCACCAATCACCTCTCTAGCTCTGTTGTGTCTCCTCTCGCGCCTTGTCTCGCTCACTCAGTAGCATTATACATGTTTCTACTATCACAATTGGCTTAAACAAATGGGCATGTTCACCCATAATATTATCTACATGCTCTAGCATGCCTCCACCCGTGGCTATTTATCTGGGAAAATTTCACGTCAATGTGCAGATGGATGTGTCCACAATCAATGACCAATATGTGTCACTTGCATCCATATATCTATGTGTTAGATAAAAATAAAAATTCACAAACCATGTAACAAATCACACAACAACACCATACAAATACTTACACTTTGTTATCACTGCCACTACACTATCAGGGCCATGTGCTTTCCCCTCCACTCCTCCTCCTGGTGGAAATCCCATTGCTACATCTACCAATACTTGATACAAAACCACCCACCGATGTGAGGTCCACCACGCTCAGTATGCCTTTGTACATCCCGCATCATCCACCTCTATCGACTCTATTGCCACATCTGCCTCATCTAGCCCTAGAGGTACTAGCTACTCTCTTGTGGGCCCTAGTCTAGCTCCCGCCCTCCTTGGTCCCTAATGGATCTCAACCTTATATATGGCTCTGGGGGCATGTCCTTGGGCTATACCAAATTTTCATGAAACCCATTCAACCTAAAATAACTCGGCAACCCCTGGAAACTGATCCTTTAACCACATCATCTGCCGTATGCATCGTAACTCTATCGAATCCTTATCCATCCTCCATAGTCTCGGTATGGCCTCCATACCATGACCATTTGGCCCCATGCAATCTATCATCACTCTATAGGCATCAATATCCATCCTCTTTCCACGAACACCTACCCATCTCCCACCAAATATATCTAGCTTCACCCAATCTCCACGAGCCCCACCAATTGGCCTCAATACTACAATATGCTCATAGGCCCATACATGCAACAATGTCGTAGCTCTAATACCACCCTAATGCTCCTCATGTGTAAATCTATATAGATCCTCGTAAAGGTGGGACCAACACACATCGTGCCCAAGTATACCTAGTGCTCTCCTCCTCTATCCAACGATAGATATCATGCATCTTATATAAGATGCCTACGCCACCACCCTCTACTATAATTGACGATGTTATCACCACAGAAATAAACTTTCACAATCGTGGAACCCCTGATCTCAAAATAACATCTAGGCTAATATGGGCCTTGGTAGGAACTCGAGTCCCCACAAAATACCACCTAGAGGCCCTCATCTGTCTCTACATATCATCCACTGCCATAACATGTACCCTCTCACCAACAATAGGTAATCGCAATATGTGATACACATCCTCTAGTGTGACTATGTCACCTCCCCTGTAGGTAACCAAAAGGTGCAAGTGTCTACACACCATCTCTCACATAAAGTTGTAAGCATAGGCATATTATGGGGCACATCCCCCATCCTTATCATGTTTCGCAGGCCAGCATGGTCCAAAACATCCCACTCATCATCTGACAACCCTAATCTGAGAAATGTACTCAAATGGTGGCCACCATGAAACTCTCTTGAATGGATATCCCTCTACACACCACAAAACAATGACAAAAAACATCATACATTAGAACATACATCACAACATCAACACACATCAATTTTTACATCTACAACACTCTGGGCTCAACCTTGTGCTTTTAGACACAGGTGCCCAGACATAGGACTGGGGAGCCCCAGAGTAGGACACCAACACCCAGGTCTGGGCACTCCTATCCCAAAGGTCATTAGCACCTTCACCGCTTTTGTCCAGGTCTAAAACACCGGGAAATTTTAAAATATTTTTTTCACAAAAATTCATTAAAAAATGACTAATATCAACACATTTTTTGAAAAAAATCACGCTTACCAACTCCATCATCGTACACGACACCATGATGTTGCGGTTGCCACTGCCATCTCGAATCGACTCAATTGTGGTGCTCTAACTTGCGGCATCCTCACACACTCAGAGCTCACTATCACACTTCACAAAATCAAATGAGTTTTCCTAATCACTTTATCACATTACTATTTATAGTAACTTTTCATTGTTCACTTTACTATAGTCAATCTTCACACTCATTTTCTCTACTAATACACACAACACGATTTCTCACATATCTTAAGCATTCTTACTCTGATTTCTATCCTGTTTGCGAAATTCTTTTCATAATTCCACCTACTATCATATCATACACATTACACACATGACATTTCTCCTTGACATCGTTTTCTACTCATTATACACACACTTTGGCGATATCTCTCATACATTATCCATTACATCATTACACGCTTACTTTCGGCTCAACATTCATTCTCATCATCACTTCCCTTTCTTTGAAAGGGGGGTATACAATTGGGGTCATCCTATAATTCCCCTTAAACCACTACATCATCAAGCTACATTCATAATTTTTCATTATCGAAAACTTTCTCATACACCATATGACATTTCACATCACTTTTTAACAATTCCCCCTAATGACCTAACCTAGGGGAAATAATCATAAAATATCTCCCATTAGTAACCAATCAGTCAATCATATACACTTCAATCACTACAATAATCAAAATCACATCAATCAATCAACACAAACACAACACATTTATTCTCCCAGATGACCTAACTTGGGAGTTATATCACCACTTTCCTAGATGACCTAACATGGGAAGTTATTCTACATTTTTTTATTGCTTCCAGATGACCTAACATGGAAGCCAACACATACACATTTTATCAACACCCTTGGAGTGGGGGAAATGAGACATCATTTCCTTTCCTATACTACTCCTATATGGGTCAACACGTTTGAATAATAAAATATGGATAAAAAATCACCAAAAAATTCATCTGTGTCCATTTGCAGCAGCTAGATATTTTGAGGATGTAGTTAAAGTTAGAGAGATACTAGACTTCTCTCCCTACATTATTCCTCTGGCCAAAAGATGCCCAAATCCTCAATTTTTCACACATACACATGCGCAACCATGTTGGGAATTGATCACTCCCTTCCCCATCATATCTTCATCAACAAAAATTGAAATCTCCAATCATTCAAAACTACAATCATCAATCTCACTTAATGCTCCTCATAACGGTCTCACATCTCTCGTTACGCCACATGGATCAACACACTGATCCATGGTTCATCACGCTATATGTTCTTACTCGGTACACGTACTTCTACTACACTCTTCATGTACTTCAACGACATGGGATTCTCTGGAATTCTCAAGTATGCATCTCTATCTACTTTATGTTACCAAGATTTCACTCACCAACATAAAGTGGGGGCAAATGTAGACACAAAATCACGCACTTAACACTATTATTATACCACTAAGTATGTTGTTTTTATATTACGGATCTTGTGTAAGGAAAGTATTCACTGATGAACCATCTTCATAGTCCATTCATTTGTCTTGTTGGTCTTCATTTCTTGTTGTCTTGCACATTCGTCACTCATACACATAGGTCTGGTCAGGTCTCAGGGATCCTTGTCTATCAGTTCTCACTCATTTATCATCACTTGTCTCTGGACACTAGCGCCCAAGGCTAGACACTAGTGTCAGGTGCTCTTGTCCATCCTGGGTGCCCTTTTCCTATTTATGTTTGATCTTATTTTTGACATTTGAGGTCGGTATTTTTGGTTTACCCTCTCATCTCTTGAGGTACTAGCTCGGCATATCGGGTCATTAGTGTTGAAATTCGAACAAGAGATCCCTATATAAACATAACATACATACCATTATATGGGTGGACTATTCTTATCAAGGGCTAGCTATCTACATAGAGTAAGGGAATGCATTTGGGCTATGCATTCTACATACACACTACATAGGAAGGGGACTTCATTCTATTCCATCAACAAATTTACATTTTTATCTAGTTATTGCCCACTATCTTTAACATCATTAGCATAAGGGTGACCTAGGAGCACTATTACACACAAAGCACACAAACTACATTAGGTCTGAGATGTAGTGCAGTGCTAAGTTGTAAGACCACCATTTTGGCAGCTGAGGACAGTCTGACCCTAGTTCATTTTCATCTTTATTTTTTAGGGTTTGATGCTTTGTATGGGGTTTTGCATGTGATTCTTCATTGCATGTTTATGGTGACATCAGTAAACTAGAATGCGACATATAAATGACAAGAAGTGAACAAGTGTGAAGCTTTATAGCGACCCTATCAAAACTAGGTTTTGGTCATTTCTACAGACCAGGGTGCCCAAAATTTAAGACCAGAGTGCCCCAAGAACCCAAATCCTTCTTTAGACACCCCATTCCAGTAATTTCCACCTATGTTACACTTTTTTGTGGTATGTTGTGGTAGTTTGTCCTTCTGTTTCATCATATTTCTTAGTCCCAGGTCATTGCAAGGTAAGCTAACTTAAGGCTAAGTCCTTATCTTTCTTATTTCCTTTCATTGATAAAATCAAATAAATTATTTATCATTCATATTTAAGTATATTTCATGTATATAATTTTTGGTGCATTTATATTCCTAATAAAATATATATTTTATGACACTTATAATTGGCCTTATCCAAAGTTTCTAGAACAATAACGCATATATAAACTAGTTATTCATTTATTATCGAAGAGGATATCAAGTGCACTTAACACCTAAAGATCCTAATGATCATACACTAAGAGAAACCAAAAGTAAATCTAATCCAAGACTCCCTTGACCTCCATATACTTTACATATTCATTCTAGGGTAGTTATCCACTCAGATCTATTAGCACAAGGAACATATCATCATTCCAAGTCAAACTAGGGAAAAGGTGCAAGTACAATATCTTTGTTGCAAATCATGGCTATTTATTTGGTCACATACTAGGTGACAATGACGTGATTTTTACACCCTCTTTGGAGTATTGGTGAGTTTGGTGATACATGAGGGAGCACAAACCCACCTAATGTTTTTTATAGAAATTCTTAGCTATTAGGGTTTTAAAAGATCAATCGGTTACACAACAAGCATCACATAGTTTCAAAGGTTCATACTGCAGACATGAGTATATTAATAGACAATACACATACCCAAAAAGTATCAAAATTAGAGGATTTTAAGGGACGAGAGCATATAGAAAGGGCCATATCAGGGGAAATCATTGGTTTGTACCATCCATTTTTGTCACGACCCAAAAAATTTCAGCCCAAAATCCATGTAATTGTTTTTACTCTCTCAGGTGTCGCAAGGATTCCATGTTGAATGTGGGGATTAGATATTAATTATATACCATCTGAGCACTACGTGGCACCACATTAGTTATCGATTTATTTCTAACCAAGCAGAACCAGTTGACTCACAAAACCGACAGGTGAGTAAGCGAAGGGGACTAAGTCCTAAACAAAAAAGTAGCAAGCAACATGGTCAGAGCCACATTTAATGCATTATATGGTCCTTTGACTATTTCTCAATTAAGTGTGTCATCCTTGCACATGGGCCATGCTAGTCTTCTTTGTATTTTCCCAATGTATTCAATGGTTTGAAAAAAAGTATACATTACTTATAACCCTATATGTGAGATATAAGATAATATATAGTAATTTATAAAGCTAATTATTATATGATACATATAATGCATATTGTATTATACGCATTGGGATTTTATTATACACATTATGATAATATTGTATTATAAACATTATACTAATATTATATCGTATATAATTATATAATTATATATAATATAATATTATAAACATTATAAATATAATAATATTAAAAATTATAAATGTTATAGAGATTATAACAATAAATGTTGTAGTCATTATAACAATAAACATTCCTTTTTTGTCTTGCTTTGTTTCTGTCATAATGTAATCTTTCTGTACTTGGCCTCTGGGAGCCTATCCTTGTTTTTAACCATATCTAATGAAAAAAATAACAAAAAACATTATATATATATATATATATATATATATATATATATATATAATGTAATAATATCCGTTGTATATTATATTATATTTCATATTAGACATCATATTACCTTATATTATATAATATGCTATATTATATGATATCTTATACATTACATTAAAAGATATTATATAACCTATATTATAATATTTATACTAAAAAAACTAACCCTAACATCTACTATGTGCATTACATAGTTGTTGTTTAGGGTTCATAGTTTGTTTTTTTTGTTTCGGGTTGTGTTTTTTTAGTTGTGTTGTAGTTGGGCGGCACATAGATTGGAGGATGTGGAAATGAATGGGTAAAAGGAAAGGGGCAGTTGTGTGAGGGGGAAATGACTGTGTGAGGGGATAGGGGGCATCTAAGGGGAGGTGGTTGTACGTACCCAAAATTTTAGGGTACTGCACCGCCAGAACAATGTTACACGTGCCCTAATGATGATATAGGTCTCCTCACAAGGTGTTCAGGATCTGGAAAAGCTCTCCAAGTATACATTAACATCCTGCATGCCCCGCTTAGCCTCTACGTGCTTTGTTTTTCTCTTCCCCCTTCTTTTCCTTACTTTTTGGTCTTCAGTGATGAAACCGCAGCCCTGCCTAGGTGGCAATCTCGTGACTATCACCTAGGCAGGGAAGCGGTCCTGTAACCACTGCCTTGCTCAGGGCAGTGGTCCTTCACACATTTTTCCAGAACATTTATTTTATTGCGACTCGCGTAAATTTCAACATTTACCAGCTTTTTTCACCACCTTTGCTCGTATTTATGATTCTAGTTCACTGGAATAGTGTTTTTCCAATGTTTATGGTAAAAGAGTTCAAATTGGTTTTCACCTTTGGGTAAATGTGAATTCTATAAATAGCTGGTTGGTTTTCAAGCAAATGGCCTGCCTCTCAGAATTGTGCCTCTGATTCTCTCATTTCAAATTTTAGTCTTTCAGTTCTTGCTTAGGAGTTGTATTAGTTTTATTTATTGCATGCATAGTTAGTGTTGTTTTACTGTCTAGAAGCCACATAATCTTCTTGTGCTAGTATTGTTACTATTTCATACAATCAATTGAGGTAGGATAGTTCCATTTTTTAGTTGGAAACCATTAAAGTTACAGATTTTGTTCGTCAAAAAGGATAGTTTCAGGTTTTGGACATTTTGTGTTGTATGACTCGCAGTAAATCCCGTTAGGAATTACATTAGCCAAGCTTTGTTCTCTTGCGCTATCCCTTTCCTAATCACATTATATTTGGTCTACATACAAGGCTGCCATTGTTCCAATACCTACTCTTGTTGATGCTGGCATTACACGCTTTTCTGGATTCACGTGAGCACGAAGGAATGAGGAGACCACACTGAGGGGACAAAGCCACACACAACCGGATTCGCCACTATTCTCAAAAATCCAGGTTCAAGCTATAAAAATTTCTAGTTAAAACATATCAAATAGAATAGTGAATCATTTCATTTGAGTTAATCTCGCTTTCGATATTACCGGGGAAGCTGTGGGGATTGATAGTTTCTAAGAAACTATGATTCATTCCCCACTTCTGAGGTAAGATTGGGGGTCTTTCAAATAGATTAGATCAGTTATTTAATTATTTAGAATAGGTTCACAATTACACAGACAAGTAGCTATACTCGGCTACCTTGTTTGTTTTTAATTTTGTTATCAGATTAATCTTCACTTTCTAGATATACTAAATAATTGCTCTTTCAATTCTATTCAAAATTTTATCAAAAATACCAAAATAGAGGAATATACATAAATATATCTTGCATAGTTAGTTTATTCTATCATTAGTTAGATTTATATCATTTCCTTTTGTATGACAATCATGGGACCTAGGGAGCCTAGAGAATACGTATTCGAACCAATAGTGCCTCAAAAAATCTTATTGCAGCAATAATTGATATAGACTAAAATCTTAGGATCCAAGTCTTCCAAACAACAACAAACCTACAACAGATCAGCTCACAGTTAAGAGAATTAAACATAGAAGACGACCAAGCACACACGTTTTGGATAAACCATCCAAACTACAGATTGCCCTAAATAGATATTTGCATGACTGTAGAAGGGCTTGAAAGAGAGTAAGTGTTTGGTTGTGATCCTTTGGTCCCACATCCAGATGCAGGAGATATCCTCATTGACATAGACACTAGCCTAAGAATTCAAGTTGCCGGAATGCCTATAAGGTACTCTGAGGAAATCACACAACTTTTAGTTCTAAATATAGAGGTCGAAAAGGCATACGACTACTGGATACTAGGGATTAGGGATTAATTCTGCACATGACCATAGGAGGTCCACAATGACCACGAACTTATAGCTGTGATTCACAGATCCCATAACCCAATGAGTCCATAGGTCAATCAGACACTGATGCTGGTTTACGCACATTAGTATTTAGGTCTTCTCCACTTCCACCAACCATTATCACACTATTATTCTCACTATACATAATAGCTAATCAAGCTAAGGATTTCTGGACTAGGCCAGAGAACCACCCATAGAATCCCCTATATATCCATCATCCATCTTATGAACCTATCTGGAGACATACACGAAACAATCCCAGGTCATTTTCCATGCATCCCACAACCTATAGATCGGATTACACCAGAGCTCGATATCAATTGGAGCCTTTGAGTAGTCATCCTCACTGACCAATCTATCACACTGATTCAAGTTAGGAGGGCCTTCTTTTCCTTAGAATCATAGATCCCATTAGTTTTTTTCGAAGAAATAAGATTACCTAACTAGTTTTTCTATACCACATGTATATTCCATCCCCACCGGCTGTCTCGGCACGACCTCGAGAGGTCAGGTGTGAGGAAGAGTTACTTGTAGATTCCCATGCTCGCTTGTCACTTTAACATCATAAAAAATTCCCATGCTCACTTGTAGATTCCCATGCTCACTTGTCACGTCAAGTTCACCAATTTTGTACGATGGAAAAGTGACAAGCGAGCATGGGAATCTACAAGTAACTCTTCCTCGCACCCAACCTCCCAAGGTCGTGCTGAGACAGCCAGTGGGGATGGAATATAATTGGGTTATAGAAAAACTAGTTAGGTAATCTTATTTCTTCGACACGCACTAATGGGATGTGCGAATCTAAGGCAAAGAAGGCCCTCCTAACTTGAACCGGTGTGATAGATCGGTTGGTGAGTATGACTGCGTGAAAGCTCTAATCAATGTCGAGATCTAGAGTAATCTGATCTATAGGTTGTGAGATACGTGGAAAATGACCTGGGATTGTTTTGTGTATATCACCAGACAGGGTCATAAGATGGATGATGGATATATGGTGTATTCTATGGGTGGTTCTCTAGTCTAGTCAAGAAATCCTTATCTTTTTTAGGTGCTATATCTAATAAGGATAAATATGTGATAATGGTTGATGGCAGTGGAGAAGATCTAAATACCAATGTGCGTAAACCAGCATCTACGTCTGATTGACCTGTGGGCTTGTTGGGTTGTGGGATCTGTGAATCACAGCCATAAGTTCATGGTCATTGTGGACCTCCTATGGTCATGTGTGGAATCAATCCTTAATCCCTACTATCTAGTAGTCGTATGCCTTTTCGGCCTCTATATTCAGAACCAAAAGTTGTGCAATCTTCTCAGAGTACCTTATAGGCATTCTAGCAACTTGAATTCTTAGGCTAGTGTCTATGTCAATGAGGATATCTCCTGCATCTGGCTGTGGGACCAAAGGATCACAACCAAATGCTTGTTATCTTTCAATCCCTTCTACAGTCATGTGGATATATATTTAGGGCAATCTATAGTTTGGCTGGTTTATCCAAAACGTGTGTGCTTGGTCGTCTTCTATGTTTAATCCTCTCAACTGTGAGCTGATTTGTTGTAGGTCTGTTGTTGTTCAGAAGACTTGGATTCTAAGATTCTGGTCTCTATCAGTTATTGCTGTAACAAGATTGGGTTGAGGCACTATTGGCTCGAATACGCATTCTTTGGGCTCCCTAGGTCCTGTGATTGTCATACAAAAGGAAATAATATAAATCTAACTAAAGACAGAATAAACTAACTACGCAAGATATATCTTTGTATATTCCTCCATTTTGTATTTTTTTGATAAACTATTGAACAAAATTGAAAGAGCAATTAGTTAATATATCTAGAAAGTGACAATTAATCTAATAATAGAATTAAAACAAACAAGCTAGCCGAGTATATCTACTTATCTATGCAATTGTAAATCTATTCTAAATAATTAAATAACTGATCTAATCTATTTGAAAGGCTTTCGATCCTACCTCAGAAGTGGGAAATGAATCATAGTTTCTCAGAAACTATCAATCCTCACACCTTCCTTGGTAATATAAAAAGTGAGATTAACTGAAATGAAATGATTTACTACTCTATTTTATATATTTAAACTAGAACTTTTGATAGCTTGAACTTGGATTTTGCAGAACAGTGGTGAATTCGGTTGTGTGTGGCTTTGTCCCCTTAGTATGGTCTCCTCGTTCCTTCGTGCTCACATGAATCTAGAAAAGTGTGTGATGTTAGCATCAACAGAAATTGGCATTGGAACAATGGTAGCTTTGGATGCAGAATGAATATAATGTGAGTAGGAGAGGGATAGCGAAAGAGAAAAAAACTTGGCTTATGCAATCCCTAGCGGGATTTATTGTGAGTCATATAACATAAAAATGTCTAGAACCTGAAACTATCTTTCTTGAAAAACAAAACCTTCAACTTTAATGGATTTCGACTGAAAAATGGAACTATCCTACCTCAATTGATTGTATGAAACAATAACAAGACTAGCACAAGAAGAACATATGGCTTCTAAATAGAAAAACAACACTAACTATGCCTACAAAAAATAAAACTAATGTAACTCCTAAGCAAGAATTGAAAGACTAAAATTTGAAATGAGAAGATGAGAGGCAATTTTTGAGGGGCCATTTTCTTGTAATCAAACTAGTTATTTATAGAATTCCCATTTACCCAAAGGTGAAATCCAAATTGAACTCTTTTACAATAAGCAATGGAGAAACACTATTCCAGGGAACCAAAATCATAAATATGAGAAAAGACGATGAAAAAATCTAGTAAACGTTGAAATTTTACAGTGAGTCGCGATAAAAGGAACGTTTTGGAAAAATGTGTGAAGGACCGTTGCCCTGAGTAGGGTGGCGGTTTTGTTACTGAAGACCAAAAAGCAAGAAAAAGAGGGGGGAAGAGAAAAAAAAAACCACAAAGACGCTTAGCAGGGCATGCAGGATGTTAATGTATACTTGGAGAGATTTTCTGGATCCCGAACACCTTGCGAGGAGACCTGTATCATCATTGGGGCACATGTAACATTGTTCCAGCGGTGCAGTACCCTAAAATTTTGGGTACATACATATTGCCCCCTTGGAGAAGCGTTTTAGCCATGAAGAGGTGTAAAATGGTGGGTCTGAGTATGGCAGTCCCGAAATGGGAAGTTAGAAATTATACCTGACATGTTTGTGTATCAAAATGGTGCCATCCAAAATTCCTGCTACCTGCAAAATGAAAACAGGAATCAAGTGCAGATAGATAAATAAATCAAAAAATAAATACTAAAATAATATGAAATGAGGACTTACCATTTGTGTGGGGATAAGAGATTACCTCCGTCGATGCTCTGAACCTGTGAAAAGGGGCATTCAAAACAAGTCAAGATGCTATATATGTAAAAATGGGCCCATTTTCCTATTCATTTGTGCATGTCGATTTGATTGATTTTGAGCTCTGGGACCCATGGTGACGGTTTTTGATGAGAGTATAGTCAAAACGTTCATGACGAGATAGTGATCATGCCTCCACGAGTGGAACATCGACCCACGAGATCACAGGTTAGTTCTTCTTGATTTAGTGTTTTTACCCCCAAAATGTTAAAATGATGAAATTTTTGTCACGAGGGGATTATTTTTGAAAATGTCAGTGTTAATAGGGTCAGTTAGGGGGGGCGCCTAATGGGTAGGATTTGTTTTAGTCAAAATAGTCATTTTTTCATGTTTTTAGGCATTTTTTAGGGCATGTGACCCGTTTGAAAATTCGGGACACGACCGCTGCCCTGAGCAGGGCGGTGGTTACAGGACCATCACCCTTTAAGGTGGTGGTTATGGAACCACCACCCTGCTCAGGGTGGCGGTCCTTTACAGAATGCCAAAAACTCAGTGTTTTGAGCCAAATTTTGCTTTTTTAGTATCCTTATATGTTTTAATGATTTTTCCAATGTAATTTGAATACTAACTTACTCTGTTTGGCGTATTTTTGGGTGTACACAGGTGAAGGAGGAATATATCAGATGGAGTTGAGAGAGAGTGTGTGATTAGCTTCTAGTAGTGTTGGATGCACTTTCTCAGGCTGAGTAGGATAATGTTCAGAGGGCCAGCATATTACGTATATCACAAGTTCCTCATGTCACACCTTCTAGTCACATACTTTGTGACTTGTTTTCGTATTGGGATGCTGATCGGAACACTTTTTGAATTCCAGGAGTCAGGGGTGAGTGGAATATCACCTTGGAGGATGTCTATCGCATCTTGGGAGTCTCGATCATTAGGAGAAAGCTCACACTTGAGACAACGGGGTCGCAGGCTCAGATAGCTCAATGGGCCACATATATGGGAGACACAGTTATCTCCACTGGTTCGAAGAAGGGGGTGAGGGTCCGTTCTATTCCTAGCTTGCCTATCCCTTTGATTCATCAGGCTATTATGGGGATCCTTACCTCAAGATTGATCAGGGACAAGAGAGGGGACACCTTACTCTACTGCTGGTCCCCTATTATTACACAGATTGAGGCACATGGTCGGATTTATGCCTGGGGAGCTGATATACTTGGGACCACCTATCATGATTTATACTGGGTGGTTCACTTATAGGGACAGTCTTTGAGTTATTTGAACCTGGTCATGAGCTGGGTTTATAAATGTATCATCCCTTATGGGAGAGGCATAGAGGTGGTGGATCCTGGAGCCGTGAGAGTAGCTAGATGGATAGAGATGTCAGTGCTTAGAGCACCACACTAGTTAGTTGCTTCATTGACTACTGATGACATGGAGGCAACACCTTATCAGGCCATGGCAGGGTTATGGGGTGAGGAGACCCTCACTTTGATCTCTTGCTTTACCACAGGGAAGCTCGTGGATAGGACAGGGAAGGTGGAAACACATCCCTTTAATCGAGCGCCTCAGCAGTTTGGCCTAGCTTATGTCAGTATGGTTACCCCAGTGGTGCCAATGTTTAAATCAGTTCGGGAGGCTAAGGGAGGTCTTAGAGGCTGGGGTTGGACTTTTTTTACTCCTGGCATCCCTATTGCAACCAGGAGGGTGGTACACACTCGAGGGAGAGCCAGTTCTCCTTAGGCACCTTTACTTCAGATCACCATTGGCCTTGCCCATAGTAGCGACGACCCCATTGATATAGAATCTGAGTCTAAAGAGTTCACAGGCAGAGAGACGGAGGAGGAGACCGAGCATATGGAGGTCAATGAGTCAGGTAGAGAGGATGACATCAATCCCAAGTGGCATGACACTCAGGAGATCTTACAGGCCGAGAGGGCAGAGAAAAGTGCGGAGAGGGTGACTCTAGTTTCTGAGGAGTTGCCCTCTCAGAACCTAGGTGGAGAGGATGAGTCCGTATTAGGACGTTATGTTGCCCTAGGCACAAGAGGAGGACATTAGTCAGCGGTGGCATCTGTGGCAAGCGCTGATCCTAGGGATCCCTCTTGGAGGCCCAGAGATCCGAGTGAGTTATCACCCTTCTCTTAGTATTTTTTTTTAGAACCTAGGTGGAGAGGATGAGTCCGTAGTAGGACGTTATGTTTCCCCTAGGAACAAGAGGAGGACATTAGTCAGTGGTGTTATCTGTGGTAGGTGCTGATCCTAGGGATCCCTCTTGGAGGCCCAGAGATGCAAGTGAGTTATCACCCATCTCTTAGTATTTGTTTTTAGATAGGATTGCCTTAGTTTCCATCTTTCCTTTTGTTTATTCTTGGTCTTACCTTTGGATCATTTCTTAATTTGCTTTTATCCTTTATTTGCAGAGACTACTGATGAGTGGCGAGACTTGATTCACTGGGTATGTACCGATACCTTGATGATCCCCATGGAGAAGACCCGCGCCGAGCTATCTGTGGATGCAGGGGAGCCTTCAGCAGCTAGTAGGCACAGCGATGTCTTTGCCCCTGTCTGGCATGTGGCCAAGATGGTGACTACCCTCCGTACCGAGTTGGCTGGGTATAGGATAGTAGAGTGCCAGATGAGGATTCACTCTCATAGTGAGGCCGCAGCTGCTCGTTGGGATCATGAGCCCTCAGTGCATTCAGAGCGCCGGAATAGCCGGAGTCCTAGATGTGGTTGTGCACCTTTAGAGGGGTCTCATAGGGGTTGAGAGGCCACTTGGCTCTCTTAGATTTTTTATATGATTCATTTTGTATTTCCTGGGCTCATTGAGTGATTTGACCATGCCTAGCGCATGATGGCATTGTAGATAAAACTTGATTATATATATATATATATATTCTTTTTGGATTAGACTCTTAGCGTCTTAGGATTTTGTGATTCGTTTCCATATGTAAATTATAATGTTGTTTTTATATGATTTTCAGAATGTATGCAATGGAGAACAAATGACACAAATGCTTTCTTTCTTTTGTATTTCGTGTTGCTGATATATGATAATGTAGACACAATGTGATCTTGAACTTTAGCTTCTGTAAGCAAATTTCCAGTACTTCATATAGTTTTGGTAGAACGTGATGACAAGCTGGTATATTGAGCGGATGAACTTGCCCCACTTTTAACTCCACACAACTAGTAATATGCGAGGGCTCACCACTGAGAGCTAGAAAGGGCAAAAGCCATGAAATTTGTTGAATGGTAGCAATGAGAGGTAGACAAAGATTTGGTGGAACCAAATTAGGATGCTAGAAACCTATTCAACTCAAGTGATTCCATAGTTTAGAATGCAACTTGCTTTGCGGTTTATCCAAGCTTAGATCTGTAGATGGCCACATGGTTGACAAAATATGGTTTTCGAGGTTTTGAATTCTTTGGAATTTTGGACATTTGATTCATTTTTTTTTTAATCAATATTTCAAAGGTTTGTTCAAATTATTTGCTTTATGAATTTTAATGTTTATTGTTGAGAGAATCCCCTGCACCTTGCCGCATGCTTCTAGTAGGAAGCATGGGCTTATCATTATGGAAAAGGCATAGGTGAGTAAGGGCATTCCCATCCTTTCCCAACCCTATGTCACTAATAAGAGATGCAAGCTCATCACCGAAGGTTGGTGGGGCAAGGAAATGTGTAAAAATAAAATTTTATGTTTGTTCTATATTTGACTTACTTATTGGAGCAAAATGTCAGTATGTTCTTATTTCCAAATAGATATATATATGGGATAGATGTGACACTATGAAGCTTCTAGAATAGACCAAAGGAAAGACACCTACCCTAGGAAGAAACCAAAAGTGAGAACAAACATGTAGGCCTTGGTATGGATACCGTTAAGAATTTGTCATATCTAGCTTTTAATTGATGAAATGATTCTGAAATAGGTGATGATGTTATGAAAATGAAGAAGTATGATTAGAATGCTTCTACCAATACCATCCTCCTTTTATAATTAATTTCTTGAGAATAAGTTCCTTGATCACAAAATTTTACGAAACGAGTGGACAAAATGAACCTAACTACATGAAGATGCAATGTAGATATAATTATACAAATAGTGTTGGTCACTTATGCATAAAATCATTTAAAATGCAAGGAATTGACTGTTTCGTTGAACTCCTCACCTTCTAATGTACATAAGAGATATGCACCATTTCCATAGTCTTTCGTGACTCGGTATGGGCCCAACCATTTGGGCCAGAATTTCCTTCCTTCACAAGTCTTTTTATCAATCCGGTTGTCTAGTCTTAGAACTAGATCTCCTTCATATATATCTCATTCATAGACATTTTTGTTATACTGTTGGCACATCCGGTCAGCATAGACTCTATGCCATTGTCCAGCATCTAACCTGGCCTCATCTAGGCTTTCTAGTTGGGAGAGGCATGCTTCTCTATAAGCTTCTTCATCCAAAATCCCTTGTAGTGAGATGAGGAGACTGGGTATTTAAACCTCAAGTGGGAGAACTGCTTCTGCTCCAAATACCAATGAGAAAAGAGTTGTTCCTATTGGTTTTATTATTGATATTCAGTGGGCCCACAAGGCCGGATATAACTTTATATGCCAATCTCATTTGTTTTCTTTTACCATTTTGAGGAGAATAGCTTTCAACATCTTATTTGTTTCTTCAGCCTACTCATTAGCTTCAGGGTAATACAGGGAGGCTGTATGATGGTTTATTGTAAATTTGCTACATAGCTCACAGACCTTGTCATTCTTAAAGGAAGTGCCATTATCTGAGATAATGATTTATGGGACACTGTACCTATAAATGATCCGGTTCAAAATGAACTTGGCGATCATGGTGCCTGGTACAGTGGTAAGAGGCATAGCCTCTACCCATTTGGTAAAATACTTGATGGTCATGATTATGAAGTTATGGCCATTTGTTGAGGAGGGAGAGAATTTCCCTATCAAATCTAGGCCCCATGTAGAAAAGGGCCATAGAGTCGTGACTTGTTGTAGAGTTTGTGCCGACATGTGAATTTCATGGGAAAATTCTTGGCATTTATGGCATATACGTACAAACTCTACTACGTTGTGTTCTAGAGTGGGCCAGAAATAGCTCATTTGATGTATTTTGTGGGTAGTGGCATGACCACCAAAATGACCACCACATATTCCACTGTGGGATTCATATAGAATCTTTTTGGATTCTTCTATGTCAACACACCTTAGAAGCATTCCATCGAAAGCCTTACGATAGAGCACTTGTTCTATAATAACATATTTAGCCACGATAATGTGTAACTGCCTTCTTTGCTATGGTGTAGCACCTTTTGGATATGTATGGTCCATGATATAATTAATAATATCAGTATACCAAGGACATTCAGAGATATGAGGTCTAGTTTCAATGTAATATATGCATTCATTAGGAAAATCTAGATCTACTAGATCACCTCCGTCTAACGGGTTTTCGGCTAACCAATCTACAATGATTTGTCCCTTAACAGACTTTTGGTTTACAAAAGTTAATTCAAATTCTCCCATTAAGGTTATAAATTTTCAAACCTTTTTAGACAAGGACCCTTGCATGAGGAAAGTTCGTAAATGGTCTATTTTTACAATAACCCTTGTTTCTTGATTTAGCATGTAATGTCTTAAGCATTTGGTTGCGAAGACTATGGAAAGGAATTCTCGTTCTGCTTGTGTATAACGTGTTTCATAATCAAGTAATGTTCGGCTAATGAAATAGATCACACGTTCTCATTTTTCATTGTCTTCTTGAGCCAGCATACAGGCCAACGAGACATGAGTAGCTCGTGAGTATAGAATTAAAGGGTGGTCTGGCTTAGGAGGCATTAGCGTAGGAGGTGATAATAAGAAATGCTTAACTACTTTGAAAGCTTCATTGCAGTCTTTGATCCAATCAATACTATAATAGTTCTTGAGTAGATTATTGATTAGATGAATGACAAAGCTTAAATCTGGTATGAACCTTTGAATTGCATCGAGTTTCCCAAGAAATGACCTAATTCTAGACTCATCCGAAGGTGGGATCATTTCAAGAACAACTCAGATTTTGGCTAGGTCTACATCGATCCCTCGTGATGATATGATTTAACCCAAGAGTTTCCCTCCTGTCACACCAAATACACATTTTTCTAGGTTTAGGGTGACTCTGTATTCGATCAAACATGAAAGAATGATGCGGAGAACTTCTGGGTGATCACAACGCTTCTTGGCCTTGGCCAACAAGTCATCTACATAGGATTCCATGAATTTATGAATAAGATCATGAAATATATATGTCATTGCCCACTGGTATGTAGTGTCGGAATTCTTGAGACCAAATGGCATAACAACGTAGCAATAGGCTCCCCAAGGAGTTATAAAAGTAGTTTTTGCTTGGTCTTGTTTAGATATTCTGATTTGATTATATCCCGAGAACCCATCCATGAGAGATAAAATCTCAAATCCAGCTGTTGTGTTAATGATGATGTCAATGGATGGTAATGAGAAGTTATCCTTGGGGCACGCTTTGTTAATGTCTCGGAAGTCTATGCAGATGTGTATCTTTCCATTATTTTTGAGAATGGGGACAATATTAGATACCCATCGAGAATAATCAACTAGCTTGATGAATCCTACTTGGAGGAGTTTCATTACTTCTTCCTTCACCATGAGAGCTACCTTGGGTTTCATTGGTCTTGATTTTTGTTTAATTGGCTTTGCATCTGGTTTGGTGACAAGGTTATGTACTACGATGTGTGGTGTAACTCCTGTCATTTCTTTATAATTAAATGCAAAATCCTTTTGATGTTCTTTGAGGATTTGAGTGTTTATTTCTATCTCTTCTAGAGTTAACAAAGATCCTAGTTTCAAGATCTTTGGTTCTTCCTCTATTCTAATGTTAATATCAATCATTTCTTTGATTAAAGAGGTGTTACCTTTTTCAAATTTAGGCAGGGCTAGAGGTAGTTCAGGATCTTCTCCATTCTCTACCACGTATATATCAAGTTCCTTTTGTGGGGGAAGCTCTGTCATGGGATTTCCGAAGTAAGAGGACGAATATGGGATTACAGAAAAATCTACCATGTGATGGGTGAGATGTAACTTTGCATAGGAATTTAGGTAATCAAGAGTGGCTCTATCACTATCAACGTGATCTAAGATAGTAGATCTATTCTCAGCTATGTTTGTTAAAAGAGGGTTTGTTGATGTTTTCTTTACTAATGGTTCAATACGAAGGGATATCATGAAATGGGTGTCCTCCAACTCACTGTTTGGAGTGAAATGTGAAGCTGAGGTTGCTATCAAATCTGCGAGAAGGTTTTGTTCTCGTGGGATTGTCTTAATGGATATGAAGCTAAATCCTTTACTCAAATCTAATACTATTGTTTTGTAGAGTTGTAAGTGTTCAGCTCTAGTCTCATACACTTAAAATAATTAGTTTGCTACTAATTGTGAGTCTCCTAACACTCTGATGTTATTAACACTGATCCTTTTAGCTATGATGAGAGCAAGGAGGAGGGATTTGTACTCAACGCCATTGTTTGTACTTTGAAATTTAATTTAAAGGAAAATGGTAGGATCTTTCCCTTGGGCAAAGTGAAGATCACACCTACCCCAGTCCCATTACAACATCTAGCTCCATCGAAATGGAGAGTCCAATATTTAGTTGGGAAGATGGTTGTTGGGACATTTGTTACGTCTATTTCTTCTGCTTCGATTACTTCTACCATACAGAGTTCCTCTACTGGAAGAGAACCAACTCCTAGGGTACATCCCATACCTACAGAATCAAATGGCAGGAAAATTGGTAAATCATGTTCTAGTAACTTGACATTTTTTGTGGTAGTTCCTAATGATACTATTTCTACAACATTAGCCTCATCCTTGAGGGCTGGGATATTCTTGATTAGGTTCATAGCTTCTAATTGTGTTGTAGGTATCAACTTTTCATCTGGTTTTGAGTCAGTTGGCTTGTTAAGTTGGTTTGTTGGGAGTTCAAACTCAGAGTGAACACCTGGCCTTTTCTTCAAATTGGATAGGTGTATATCAAATGGTTTCAGATCACCTTTTGCTACGAATATCTTTCCTAAGTGTAAGAATATTATTTCTTGAAATAACGTAGAAAGGATTGCTTTCATACGGTGTATCCATGGTTGGTTGAGGATCATATTATAGTTGGTTTCTCAATCTATAATATAAAACTCAGTTAGGATTGTTTTTGGTCCTAAGGTGACTGGTAATATTATAGTCCCAATCAAAGGTGGCTTTAAGGCTATCATAGCCTCTTAGTGTATTCCAAGTCATGGAACAATTTGTTTCTCCATACCCTAGCTTTTGAAGGAAAGAAAAGGGGACTATGTTAACTACTGCCCCATTGTCAACCATTGCACATTTAACATAGTTGTTATAAACCCAAACTTGTAAATGTAAGGCTGGATCACCTCTACGTGCAATCTCAACGTCTATTGGTATTTTTTTTACGTCAAATATAAACTCGGTATCCCTAACTAGTTGCCCTAGAGGGTGAATATCCAATTCTATATGGTTTACTTGTGTTTCAGGAGGTGGAGTGATGTTAATTAAATGACCTAAACCTAGTGTTTCTAAAAGAGCAGCCCTATGGGTAGGAGAGTTCTTCAACAAGTCCAAAAAGGAGATGTGGGAGAAGGTCTTTGTTAGGTCATTAATTAAATCATAGGCACCTACGGGTTTTACTATTGTTTGTTGAATGTTCTCTATCTCTAGCGGGAAACTTGGATTTGGCTGAGAGGTATACTCTCATGTCCTTGTTATGGCTTCCACGTGTAGCTTGGTGTCTAACTCCACTAAACCGACTATCTTGGGTCGTGGCTGACTTCCTAATTGCGGTGTGATAGGTGGATTTAGTGAAGTTGAGGCTTCATGATCATTGTTTCTTGTCATCACACCCTTGTTCATCCCATTTGAGTTTAATTTATTTTTATTGTGATTTGGGAGTGGATCATTGAAGATCTTGAGGGGTGCATTTTGAGGGGAGATTGCTCCTATAAAAGTATTTGGCGTAGGTGATGCTAGGATCTGCTAAGGAACATATCTATGAAAAGTTGTCTGTGTTCCTCTGGAAAATGTTGCATGAATTTATTGTAATCGTGGAAAGTCCTAGTGTCATGGCCTCAAATTTTGTGGAAACCACAATACGAGTTAGGATTTTAATTCCTAAGTTGCTGGTTTGGTATGTGTTGTGGTCCAAAACTTTGATTAAACTATTGACTATTAGGATTAAAGTTTTGTGTTTTTTGTCTTTGGTTTTGGTTCTGGTTTTGATATCCAGTTGCGTTTTGTCTTGGACCCTATGTCTGGATCTACCGTTGTTGCTGTTGTTGTTGCTTGTGGACGATTAAAATCCACTGCATTGATTGTTGGGGGTAATAATTGTTATTACATTGATTGTTAACCGGTGGTGGAGTATTTACAACATTTGACCTTTTTAGTCTTGGTCAGTTACTCCATCTATGGTCACTCCGCACGATTCTTGTTAAGGATTTTAGGTCCTTGATTGACATTTACTGTACTAGGATAGGTCATAGTATTTTGATTGGGGATTATTAACCTCCCGTTTGTTCCATATGTCTTGCGACCGCTATCTATTACAGCTTGATCTATTCGAAGGGCGCTCTCAAGTACTTCATTTTAAGTTCTTAGTGGAAACTTCTGGACTTCTTCCTTTATTTATCTACTGAGAGAATGAAGGAATAAATCACATAGTTCCATCTGATCCATGTTTGGAGCACTTACTAAAGAATAAAGGAATGTACGCCATCTTTGGATGAAATGAGAAACAGATTCATTGTGTTCTTGCTTAATATGCAAGAATTCTCTGATTCTTGTTCTTAACAGTTTGTTCATGTCGAATGCCTTGATGAAATCTGAAACGAGTTGTTTAAAATAATGTATTGAGGCTTCAGGTATTCTATACTACCAATTGAGGGAAATGCCCTCTAAAGTTTTGGGGAATATTTTAGCAAAAAAGGGAGTAGTTCTCGAATGGCTATGGCATAGGCCTTGATATGTACATTCGGGTCTCCCTCCCCTTTGTACTTGGGAAAATCAGGAAGAGGTATTGGAAGCATGATGCTTCGTATAGTGAAGTCTAAAGGTTCTTTCAAATATTCTGAATAAGTCCCTAGCGCATAGGTTTCGACCATCGATGGCGCTTGCTGAGGGGGTGGAGGTTGGATGGTTTGTTGATATGGTGCAGCATATGTAATTGCAAGGGCACAAGGAAATCCCTGTGGTTAAGCAAACATGCCGGGAGAAGAGAACATATCTCCCTGTGGTGACTTGGAATACATGTTTAAGTATGGAGGAGCATTGCTCAGGAATGGATTGGTTTGTACTAAACCGGGAGGTATCATATTTTCCACCGGAGTGGCATTAATAATCACGGTTCTAGTTGGCATTTGTTGTGAATACTGAGGAGGCATGCCCACAGTGCCTTTTCCTGTGAGGAGGTATACTTGGCTAAGATGATGTGGATGGTTGGGGATTCCTAATTGCCCAAAATATGAATTTTGATTTCCTTGAACAAGCTCCAGCCCTCTAACCTTTTCAGCTAAGGATGAAATGACCTCGTTTGGTGAAGATATGGTATTTTACCTTGAGGGCATTTGTTGTATTATTTGAGGTTGCAAAGGGGTATGAAACCCTGCTATGAATTGGTCATTACCCTGCCAAACTTCACCAAGGGCATTTCCCATAGGTGGAGGAATGGGAGTGTTTTTCTAGAATAAAGTATCAGATTGTACTTGTAAACTTCCTATAGGTGGATACATACCTTGAGAGTGTTGTTCACTCCTAGCATAATGTGATAATTATTCATCATCTAAAAACTGATATGGATCTGATTGTCTACTGATTTGCGGTCTAAGCAACACCTGAGGAGATGAACCAAATTCTCCCATGAGTGTCATGTTGTTCGAGCCTAAAGGCTTAGCTTGTTGTGTTTGAGTGAGCTGATCCAACTCCTCTATTTGGAAAGAATAACTATATCTAGTCCTTTGAGGTGGAGTTTGTGTTGAAAACCGGTTAGTTGAATAATTGTCACCCCATGCTGAGAGTGAGGGTGAAGGTTGTCTGTCCAGTTGATCATAGTATGCTTCAAGACCTAGGAGAGGTCTGTCATATGCATCGAATCCCAACATATTCAGGGGGTATATGAATACCCGCAGAATAATGGGAAAGAGTGAAGGTGGATGGAAGAACTAAAAAATAAAAGAGGAAGAACTGTTTGTTTCACGTCGGGTTCACAAATTTTGTTGATGAAGCTGATGTGAAGGTTAATGAGGTGTAGAAGATGAAATAGTTGTTTGTTTCACGTCGAGTTCAGCAATTTTGTATGATGGAAAAGTGACAAGTAGGCATGGGAATCTACAAGTAACTCTTCCTCGCACCCGACCTCTCGAGGTCATGCCGAGACAGCCGGTGGGGTTGGAATATGCGTGGGGTATACAAAAACTAGTTAGGTAATCTTATGTCTTCAACACGCACTAATGGGATCTGTGAGTCTAAGGCAAAGAAGGCCCTCCTAACTTGAATCGGTGTGATAGATCAGTCAGTGAGGATGACTGCTCGAAGGCTCCAATCAATATCGAGCTCTGGTGTAATCCGATCTATAGGTTATGGAATGTGTGGAAAATGACCTGGGATTGTTTCGTGTATGTCTCCAGACAGGTTCATAAGATGGATGATGGATATATAGGGGATTTTATGGGTATTTCTCTGGCCTAGTCCAAAAATCCTTAGCTTGATTAGCTATTATGTCTAGTGAGGACAATTGTGTGATAATGGTTGGTGGAAGTGGAGAAGACCTGAATACTAATGTGTGTAAACCAGACAAACTACAGATTGCCCTAAATAGATATCTACATGACTGTAGAAGGGCTTGAAAGAGAGCAAGTGTTCAGTTGTGATCCTTTGGTCCCATAACTAGATGTAGAAGATATCCTCATTGACATAGACACTAGCCTAAGAATTCAAGTTTCCAGAACACCTGTAAGGTACTCTGAGAAAATTGCACAACTTTTAGTTCTAAATATAGAGGCCGAAAAGGCATACGACTACTGGATACTAGGGATTAGGGATTAATTCTACACATGACCATAGGATGTCCACAATTACCATGAACTTACAACTATGATTCACATATTCCATAACCCAACGAGTCCACAGGTCAATCAGATGTTGATGCATGTTTATGCACATTAGTATTCAAGTCTTCTCCACTTCCACCAACCATTATCACACAATTTTTCTCACTAGACATAATAGCTAATCAAGCTAAGGGTTTATGTACTAGGCTAGAGAACCACCCATAGAATCCCCTATATATCCATCATCCATCTTATGACCCTGTCTGGAGATATACACAAAACAATCCCAGGTCATTTTCCATGCATCCCACAACCTATAGATCGGATTGCACCAGAGCTTGATATTGATTGGATCCTTCGAGTAGTCATCCTCACTGACTGATCTATCACACCGATTTAGGTTAGAAGGGCCTTCTTTGCCTTAGACTCACAGATCCCATTAGTGTGTGTCAAATACATAAGATTACCTAACTAGTTTGTCTATACCCCACGTATATTCCATCCCCACCAACTGTCTCGGCACGACCTCAGGAGGTTGGGTGCAAGGAAGAGTTATCACTTTTCCATCGTACAGTGGCCATGTGGAAATGGGGCGCAGGGGGCATAGCCCTCATTAGCATTGTTTTTTTTTTTTAATTTTATGTGTGTGTATGTGCACGTGCATGTGTGTGTGTGTGTGTGCATTTGTTTAACTCTTTTTATATGGGTACAATACCCATATCCCTTAACTTAATCAAAATGACTATCAATGCATGTATATTGTGTGTGTGTGTGTGCGCGCACGCATGCATGCATATGAGTTTCATTAAAAATGGGTCATTACAATCAATCCAATACTTCAAGGACATTTTGAAATTACATGCATATATACAAATCAGAAAGGAATCATCATTATAATAAATAAGTTTATAAGGTCTTATTAAATTATTTGTGGTGTTATTCAAGAATAATACTTCTGATGGGTACATGGCATAAAAATGACATTCAAAGTCGGATTAAAATTGTTTAAACACTTAGAAGGTTCATAGCCTAAGCAAGGAATGAAATATCCTCACTGCATACTATTTCTATATATGTATGTATTAAATCAGAGTAACTAAACAATTGGTATATAAAGGAATCAACTTTTCTTCAATCCACAAACTGGTTATTCACTTAAAATAACATCATAACAACATGCAAAAATTTCAATCTATAAATTTTTTTACATTCCTTAAAGTTTATTTTCTTTCCATTTTCCTAATATGTTAAATGACTACAATAATAACAATGTTGCAATTTTACTATGATATAATACAGCAAGAAAATGTAGTTTTAAAGTGGTGCATCATGGATATGATCACCCTTTCATGCATTTCTACATGAAAGGATAGCCATACCCATATGTATCCCACCTAGTATGAGTCCACTTCACCATGAAAGTTCACACATACTAGTTGGGATTCCCCAACTACAAGATTTTATCCAAACACTAATTTAACAACACCATAACCATTTCATGTTTTTCCAAATAACCATTATTAAATAAAAAATTTTCCAAAATCAACTTATAATAATGACTCATTACATTGTTTTTTTTTAAATGGAATTACATTGCTATAAATATACACTAGTTCCACTTCCCATATTTACAACAATATTTTCAATACAACCTTCCTTTTACAAAATCATAAGAAGACTCCTCAAAAATGAAAATATTTTTTTACATATCATTTTTCTCACTATACATTCCTCTTTCAAGCTTACAAAACTAATAGCAAACCCCCAACAATAGGGATAGCGATAGCTAAATCAAATATTCTTCCACTAGTTGTCCAAACACACAAAAGGGGAGCCAAACAATAATCACCACCCAACCATTTCTAATGGGGAAGGGATCTCTTCCCAATTGACACCCAAGCCCCAACACACAAACCATACAAACACATTAAGCAACATGAAAAATGATCTTGCTCCAATAGGCCCCAAAAGATCATAATGAAGTAAGAAGGCAACAAAACACAAACAAGCAACACAATGGATTGATTCAAGCTAAATGGGAGATGGAGGGATGAAAGTTTGTTTTCTTTTCTCTCCACATGGGTAATGAAATTATGCCTTGAAAATCCAGAAAATCCATCCCTCCTTACTCCTCCACTACACCTTATACCTCCAACAACCACCCCCTTTTTACTCCACCAAAGGCCTAATTCCAACTCCCCCATCTCCCTCCAAAAAAATCAACATAATACAACCACATTCATAAGAAATATTCCTAATTTCCTTTTCCCTCCACCAAACCACATTTTAGTCTTCCCTCTAACACCCATCTTATGGCCTTCTACCCTTCCCAATCATAAGCATAATACAACAAGAAAATAGCCAAAAGAGAAACCAAAACAACAAGATAAAAAATAAACATAGTAAGCCAAAACACCATTTCAATTTTACAAAAATACTAAATAATACAATCAGCAATGCACTTATTAAAAAAGGCTCAAGACCCTACCTTTGATCCATTTCTTATTCTTCATTTTATCCTTCTCCAATTTCCCAACTTCTCCAAGCTCTCTCCTTCAAGCCCAAAATCTCCCAATAATGAAATTGTGTCTGTACCCTTTTTCTCAAGCATGCTCCTATATTTATAGATTTTTAAAAAAGGAGGGAGAGTTAGCTCCACATGGATGTCAAACTAGATTTCCTCTTTCTACCTCAACCAAGGATTACACAGAAACATCCAAGGTAATACATTCTCCAAAAACATTATTCAAGCATCTATTACTCCACCAAACCAATGAGTACACAATAATATCCAAGGTAATTAATTTTCCAAAAAGAATAGTCAAGCAAGAAAACTCAAGTTCCATCCATCACTCCACCTCAACCAAGGATTTCTCATCAATATTCAAGGTAATAAATTCTCCAACAAAATTATTCAAGCAAGAAAACTCAAGTGAAAACAAAGTTCAAGAAAACGGACAATAAAAGGTCAAAATTATGATAAAAACTTCAAAAAACACTACCCCGTGATGGATTTAAGTCTTGGGCTCATTTTAAATAGTGGGAGAAAGTTAGGTAGCCCTTTGGTTATCCAAAATTTTGGCCGAAGTCCAAATCTGACCCCTTAATATTTAATTAATTTTAGAGACCAATAAATATGATGGCTGTCTACCAACAAGTGTATTAAACTAGTACCACATCAAGACATGTGGAAAGAGAGAAAGAAAATAAATTACAATTTACAAAATTGAGGGATAATTTCTAAATGGGGCTCATAACATAGGAAAAGTGAAATAATTCAAACAACCCACAAAATATGAATACTTGTCCACTTTTCTAACCCCAAACAATGTTTCTCAAGGTGGCAATGGGTTTAGGCCCATGCCTCCTTCATGTGTTGGTCCCTTGTGTTGAGCGTATTTTTTACTCATTAATTACTCTCAACTCTTTCATTTCCTTGCAAAGATCATTTCCTTCATGGGTACAATCTCCTACTCCACCAAATACAGAAACACATCCATGGACCTCAACAATGTTGTTGATTAATTCCATAATCAACATTGTTTTACCCACTCCAGCTCCCCTGAACAATCTCGTTGGTACTCACACTTTAGTTATCTCATGATTTTCAGTATAGGGTGGTTTCCATGGCTATTTTTAACAAATGAAATGGTTGAAATCATACTCAATACTTATTTTCTAATTAATCCAAATCAAACACTATGCTAAATTCTAATTAGAAACAAATTCTATTGATAAACAGGGGATTACTAAACTTAGAATTGAAAATATTGAAAGCAATAAAAGTATGGTAATTTGAATAAATTTTGAATAACATAAATTAAATACACAATAAGTTCTCCCTCCACATTAGGGAGGAGTGGCCCTTTCTCCTTCCCTCTGATCCAATTTAGAATTGAAAATCACACAAGTCGATTTATCCTTGAATCATGCACTTTATTGAAATAGAAGAATTTATTTTACAACAATCAAAATGAACTAATTATATAATTCTATGACAAATGCCTTTTTTATATCAAGAGTAGTCCTTAGTCACTCTAGAAAGAGGAAATGTTATTTGTAATAATTACTACTACTTAGCTAAGATATATCTAAGATAACATCTAATTGTTTGAGGAGTTACAATTGTGGAATAACAAGTGCATACCATACTTAAATCATATTCATCTTGTTAACTATATATGAATTCCTTAATTGACTCTCAGTTGAGATGATTAATCAATGCCAGAAGATGTCAAAGATCATGCATTGAATTCCTATAATCATGATGACTATAATTTATTTTGTTCATCTACTCCACGTCTTCAATTAATCGAGTGTTCAGTCGAGCTTTCCCGATCCACATAAGTTGCATGATGGATTAAATGTTATCCCATGTTTCATACCTTTTTCACCATGTTAAATTATGTGTTGGTTTCATCATCTCATCATCTTTCTATCTAATTCATTTTCTTTCTTTGCACAACTCCTACATTTCAAGTGATTCTTGTGCTATTGCTCGAGTGAGTCCTGATCTCCACGGCGAGTCCTGGGCTAATACACAAGCGAGTCCCACACTAATACACGGGTGATTCTTGTGCTCCAAAGTAAGTCCTATAATAGAGTATAAGTGATTCTTACAATGGTCCATAGATGAATTATGTGATGGATTAAGAAATGTTCTTTAAACACGTTGTTAAGACACATAAATATCTGTTTAACTCATTTTGAAGAAGCATACACAAAATTAAAATAACAAAGTTATGCACAAAACTTCCTTTCAAAATATACTTAAGTATTAATTACAAAATGATAATATCATCCTTAATGCAAAATGATGACATAAAAAAATGGAGGTTTACATAGGAATTAGGAGGGCTCATCGCTCCTCCACACATAAGGTTTAGTAGGTCCTCCTGTTATCTGTTCAAGTTCTCAACAATTCTTGTATAATTATATTCATTGGAAAAATTATGTCATGTCTCATATTTCTTTGTGTCACAAAACCCAAAGAATTTTACTATTGTATATCTCCATGTTTTGTAGCTTTCTTCAGGTTGATCCTGGGTTTTGTTCCATTATGGCATAGGTGTTATTACCAATGGAGGTCTATATCTCATGTCTATCCATTTCTCCTGGATTTCTAGCATAATTTTGTAGATGTCCTTGGCCCTTTTTAATGACCACCAGAGGTTAGTTGGGAAATAACTTCCTTATTTTTCTATACCTATGGAAGTCAGTCCATAATGGATATGACAAGAAAGAAAATTGACATTAAAATTTGGGAGTACATACTCCTAGAAATATAATATACAAGCTGTCAAATTTGCCTTATACTTGTCCACAAGCTACAGGTAGACAGACCTTGGGACTAATATCTCTGAAGAATCTGATTGGATCTGGGAGATCATGCCTCATCAAGAGGCATGTATTGGATTCTTCTCTTACATATGACCCTCTTTTCTCTCACCATAGATATTAGTGTCTCATGGTGGAAGCAAAAAACCTCAACTACATTTCTCTAACATACAAATTAATTGGAATATCCACTTGCTCGAGGAGAAGAAAATTATGGACATAGAACTCACATAATAAATTTTTGACAACTATGTATGTTATTGTATATGACCCAAAAAAAAAATTGTCATCGTCAAATACTATAGACTCCATGAAACAAACTTTTGAAACTTTCCACTTGAAGAAATGCTCCCTAAAAAATAATGCATTACAAATTTAAAGGTGCCCTACAAGAAAGGGCTTGGTCATATAACCTACAGATGTGAAGCATATTATCTTGAAGTATATTATTTTATTCTTTGAACATCTTATTTTATTCTACTAATCCTCTGAGGTTATAACATTCATGCATCCATTTTACCATACCCTTCAACACAATGATTTGGGGGAATACAAAGTCTATTTGAGTTAACTGATCAATGGTTTGTACAGACTCTATTTCCTTCCTCTCCCCTTGTGAGAGGAAACATTTTGTGTTTAATTATTTAGTTATAGACTGAATGAAATGAATCCTTTGTTCTTTCTCCTTTGCATTATGTTTCAATTGTTGGATTACCTCTTCTTTTTGCTCTATGGAAAGTTATAGGTGTTTAATTTTTTGTTCTTTCTCTACCTCTGTCTGAGATAAAATTACCTCTCTTGCTGACAAAAGAAGTTTTAAATGGGAAAGTCTCTCTTAAGCCTACTAAATCTCATACTGGACCTTAGAAATAGACAATACTTGGGGAATGATTGTATCAGAATTAACATGTTGAACTAGGTTCACCTTCAAACATGGGTGCTTTTCCTTTATCTTGAGTGGGTGAGTCTTCAATTATGATAAATGTTTGATCAATCTCCATCTTAGAAATAGGTCCTAGAGGGGATACAGAGTGAGGTGGAGAAGCATGAGGTGTATGTTACAGGGATTGCATGATTGCGATGGCTTCTTTTTCCTCCTTGCATGAAGGGAACATTTTTTTTTGTGGTCATCAAGGGTTTTGGGTAGCCCCTGATGACCTAAGGCATTTCATTGGCATATCTAAGGTAGAGGACCCTCTTTCAAGAACCATATCAGGTTCAAGTGTATACTTCTTCTAAAATTTAACCAATTTTTAAGCCCATGTAGTTTCTTAATGAAATGGTGCTTGCAGATGAGGTGGTTGAGGCCTTGGAATTTTAGGTAAGAGGAACCCCATCAAAAATTCTCAGAAGTAGAGGAAATAAAGTCAAAATAAAACTAGGGCAAATTAATCTTGTTTTGGGATTTGGCCTGACCATGGCATAGATGAATGAGGACTCTTAAAATAGGGCCTAAAATTACCTCATATTGACCATCACATTTAAATTATTTAATCACTCATTTAGCTACATTCACCCATGGCTCAAGAAAAGTACCTCTTTCTATGCCCTTATCCTTTCCCTTATTGTTAATGACCAACTCTAATTTTTCTTTCTTTCCAACAGAAAAAAAACTTAATTATTTTAGAGTAGGGGGTCCTAAAATTAACCAATTCCCCTCATCTAGAATGCCAAAAATGTCACTAATTATGGAAGGGTTGAACAATATTTTCTTACATTTCAATTTTGAATATCCCTCCTCCATGTTCCTTGTGAACTCTTATGTCATCTTTTTCTTAAATTCATCATATGCCAGCATGAAGTCTAACCACCCTACTTTCTCAAAAATTTCTACTCATTTCCTATCAATGAGAAATTCAACCAAACTAGTTGGTTCATGATGGAGCTAAATTCCCATGGCTAGTAATTTGAATAAAGCAAGTGATGGTGTAAGACTGAAAGGAGATAATCACAGGAATGGGGGAGTAATGATGTAAGAATTGAAATTATGATAGCATGAGAATGGGACTGGTGGTTACATAGGAATGGAGTGACAGAGATGGAAATGGGGAGAAATAGGGGGAAAAAAGGTTTTATATGCAAATGACACAAATTGGGTAAAGGTTAACCAATAGTGATGGGATAGCGACATATGGAGAGTAATTCAGTACGTGAGAGGGATTAATTGGGAATGGGTTTCATATTTACTAAGATATGGTGTGCGTACAAAAATATTAGAAAAAGTGGAGTCATCATTTCACACAATCATAACAATTATCACCTCATAATTAAAACTTTTTAATATTTAAAAGAGAAGTCATGACACATACCTTGTCATTAATCATTTATCAAATATGGTAAACAGCACTTAATTCTCCTTTTTCTCTCTCCACATGTTATCTCAAATTTATTGATTGCATGATTCAGGGGGGTGACTGCCATTATTGTTTTTAAGCCATTTGCATTTATTATTATTTGAAATGTTTTTTCTTATTTTAGAAGTAATGACCACCATTTCTGGTTTTCAATTAATACTTCATAGGATGATGGTCCACCATCTCTAGTTTTCAACCATATCCTATTTATTCTTGATGAGAACTAATTTAGCCCTGAATTGAATTAGATAAAGTAACTTTGTCCAAACAATTCAGAGTTGCATTTTCTTGTAGCATATTTTAAAATTCTTCTTTAGATGTTGACTTTTGGTATATCCTCAACCTATGGCCATTAACTAGCATTACCTTTGTTTCACCATCAATAGGAATCAGTTGTATAGGTCCATTGTTGAAGACTTCCTCAATCTGGTATGGACCCATCCATCTTGTCTATAATTTCCCTTTGAAGTCTTTATACTTTGAATCAAATAGAAGATCCCAGTCTCCTTTTTAAAACTCCCTTTGCTTGATGTGACTATCATGCCATGCTTGTGTTTGATGTTAGATGAGTTATTTTTGATGAATTTCTTGCAATATCATCTCATCCAACTCATTCAATTGAAGAATCATTGCTTGTTTTGTTTTTAATAAATCAATTCCCACTTCAATAGTTGTTCTTAAGGTCTGGATTTCAAATTATATAGGAAATATTGGTTTCTTTCCATAGACCAACTCATAATGGGTGAATCTTTTGGTTGTCTTATAATTGGTGTTGTAGGCCCAAACTGCTTTAGGTAACTTCTGAACCCAATTTTTCCTTGAGATGTCCATTGTTTTAGTTAGGAAATTTTCCAATTCTCTATTAGTGACTTCCACTTGACCATTGAATGTAGGTGATATGGGGATGATTTCTTATGCCTCAGCTGATATTTTTCCACAAATGAGCTGATTAGTCCTGACATGAACTATGGTCCTTGGTCTGAAACAATGGATCTAGGTGTTCCAAACTACTGAAGGATGTGTTCATATAAGAATTTTTTAACTTTTCTCATCTCTTGCATATTGGAGAGCTTGCACCTTGGCCCATTTTTTAACATAGTCTGTACAAACTAAGATGTGCTCCTTCCCTTGAGAAGATGGTTCGATTGGTCTAATGAAATCCAATCCTCACTTCTCAAATGGCTCTAACATTACTTAAGGTTAGAGAGGCGTCTCAAATGTAAATTTTGGATTTCCCATCCTTTGACATTGATCACATTACCATATTTAGTTTTTTACATCTTTATGAAAATAATGCCAATAGTAACTAGCTCCCAAGACTATGTTGATAGTCCTCTTGACTGAATAATGTCCCCCTGATGGCTCATCATGACATGCTCTGAGTATGTCAAAAATTTCATCCTCGGTTATACACCTATGTAATACATGATCAAATCCACATTTGCAAAACATTCCATTAGTCCATGTCTACATTACACTTTGTTTAATTAATTGCTTCCTTTGTTTAGGTGTGAGGAAATATAGGAAATTCCTTATAGCCAAGTAGTCAGCCATGTCTACAAACCAAGGAGAGACAATTGAGATTGAAAAAATATGTTCATATGGAAAGTCATCATTAACCTATCTTATGTACCTAAAATGGTTAGCATTGAGATAAATTCAGCCACAACATTGGATTTCCCCAGTTTATCAATTATTTTGATGTTAAATTCTTGCAATAACAACCTTACAATTCTACCATGTACCAAAAGTTTATTCATTAGATACTTAATAGCATAATGATCAGTATGAAAAATTACTTCATATCCTGTAATGTAATGGTGGAACTTGTTAATTGCATAAACAATTGCAAGAAATTCCTTCTCCATGGTAGTGTAGTTATTTTCAGCAGGGAGAGGTTCTTGCTTATGTAGTAAATAGCATGTATTGCTTCTCCTTCCTCTTATTGTCCATGTACAGCCCCCACTGCTTCATTGGAAGTATATTTTTATATGTGGAAAGGAAACTTCCAATTTGGTCCTCTTAAAACTGAAGTATTTGTCAATTTGTCCTTAATAGTTTCAAAATGTTTCTGACATGCTTTTGTCCATCCAAACTCAGAATATTTTGTTAGAAGAGAAAATAGTGGAGAATCCAACTTATTGAAATCTGAAATGAATCTTGTATAATAACCAGCATGTCCAACAAATATTGTTACTTCAGTTTTATTTTTGGGAGATGGAAGTTTTACAATGATGTTGAATTTATCTAGATCTATCTTGATTCCCTCCGTGGAAACATGATGGCCCAAGACTATACCTTGCTCCAACATGAATAGATATGTATCATGGTTTAAGGATAATTGATGTTTCTCACACCTTGAGAGGACTTTGTCTAAATTATCAATCACTTGTTGGAATTTCACCCCATAAATAGTGAAGTCATCCATGTAAATCTTAACACAATCATGAGTGTGATCGGCAAAGATTGCTAACATGGCTCTTTGGAAAGCAGTGGGAGTTTTACATAAGCCAAAAGGTAAGACCATGTAACCAAATATACCCCATGGACTGGTAAAGTTACTTTTATCTTTATCCTTTGGTACCACTATTATTTAATTGTACCCATTGAACCCATTAAGGAATGATAAATACCTTTTTCCAAATAAATTATCAAGGACTTGATAAATAAAAGGTAAGGGAAAATAGTCTTTATGTGTTTCCATATTCAAATATCTATAATCCACACACACCCTCCATTTCCCATTCTTTTTAGGAACTATTACTAATGGAGAAACCCATTGACTATCTAAAATTGTATAAATGAATCCTACCTTGAGGATTTTCTCAATCTTTATTTTTACAATGTCTCTTAAGGCAGGGTTTATCCTTTTTGAGGTTTCCTAACTAGTCTAGAGTTAGTTGTGTAAATATTGTATGTACAAATACTAGGGTGAATACCTTTTATGTCACTATCTTCCCAAGAAAAGGCTTGAGGATGAGATCATAGAAGTTAAAATAAGGTATTCTTTTCCTGACTAGTCAACCAACTATTAACATTCTCTATTATTCCTTTGGGCTTGGCTACAAATTGATCATTCATTTGTAGCACTACTGAAGTTGATATGGTTCAGGGAGAGATAATGTGGACAACGTGTCAGTGCTCATCACATTAATTGTATTCCCTAATTCAATTAGGACATTTGGGATTTTCACATCCCCTATGCAAACTATAATAATTGGACTCACAGGGTCCCCATATTTTGGAGGGATCATATTCCCTTCCAATATGTTATCCAATTTTCCATCAATATGAATTTTTTTAGGTTGATTCTTCATTCTACCCTGAGTTTTAAACCGTGTGTTGAATTACTGCACAAACCAAAGCTGTAATTCCCACTTCCCTTAGACCATTTTAATTTCACTAGATTAGTTACATTGTAAATTTTCTCTATCTCCCAGTATATTTTGACAAATATTATGATACTTAGTACTTTGACATTTGGATAATATTGATTTAACACTTTATGACATGATCATTTTGGATGATATTGATTTTTGTGTGTGTGTTTATTGTTTTGACTTTTGTGATATAGGGATTTTAGCATTTATGTTGTTATTAATTATTTTTGGGTGTGTTTATATGATGATGATGATATTTCTAACATTTGAACCTTTTGTGAAATCCTTAGATAGTGATTTTTTATACTAATAAAATTGTGCTTAATTATGGATATGGATGTTAGTTGTGATGATGGTTTGTTATAGAATTGATACATTGAGTTTACAATGTTTATTAAATATGTGAATTCATGGTTTTGTAATATTTTCTTGGATGTGTGTAATGTGTTTGTGGAGTGTGTAGCGATGAACAAGTTCAATTAAATAAAATTAACACACACATGGGGACCAAGGTGATGAGCCCTCCTGATTCCTATGTAAACCACCATTTTTTCATGTCATCAATTTGCATTAAGGATTATATTATCATTTTGTAATTAATACTTTAGTATATTTTGAAAGGATGTTTTGTGTATAAATTTGTTATTTTCATTTGGTGCATGCTTCTTAAAAATGAGTTAAATGGATCTTTATGTGTATTAACAGTATGTTTGAAGAGTATATCTTCAGCCATCACAGAACTCATCTATGGACCAGTGCAAGACTCACCTATGCATTAGTGCAGGGTTCACTATGGAGCACAAGACTGACCGGAGCACTAGCGCAAGACTCTATTTTAATGTAGGACTTGCACAAAGAAATAAAATGACTTGGATGGAAATATGACAATTTGATGCAGCTAACACATGATTCGACATGATGTGAAGGGCATGAAACATGGACTAGTATTTAATCCATCATACTACTTATGTGGATCATGCAAGCTCCACTTAACACTTGATTAATTGAAGACGTGGAGTAAATTAATAGAACAAATTATAGTCATCATGATTATCGGAATTCAATGCATGATCTTTGAAATCTTCTAATGTTGATTAATCATCTCATTTTAGATTCAATTAAGGACTTCATCCATGGTTAACAAGATGAATTTGATTTAAGTATAGCATACACTTATTCTTATACAATTGTAACTCCTCAAACAATTAGTTGTTGTCATAGAAATATCTTAGTTAAGTAGTAATATTTATTGCAAATAATATTTGTTGTTATAAAAGAGAATTTGTATTAGAATTATAGAGTTAGCTCATTTTAATTATTGTAAAATAAATTCTTCTATTTCAGTAAATTTCATGATTCAGGGATAAATCGAATTGTGTGATTTTCAATTCTAAACCAGAGGGAAGGAACAAGGTCTACTCCTCCCCAACATGAAGGGAGCATTTCTTATCTATTTAATTTATGTTATTCAACATTTATTCAAATTACCATACTTTTATTACTTTCAATATTTTCAATTCTAAGTTTAGTAATCCCTTTTTTATCAATAGAATTTGTTTCTCAATAGTATTTAGCATAGTGTGTAATTTGGATTCACTAGAAAATAAGTACTGAGCATGATTTCAACCATTTCCTTTGTTAAAAATAGCCATGGAAACCACCTTGGACTTACAATTGTGAGATAACTAAAGTGTGAGTACCAATGACACTTATCACTTTTTAGTGCCATTGTTGGGGAATCCTTAAGGTGTTAGAAAATATTAAGGTACTAACTCCAATACTTCCTTATAGCTTGGTAAGTTTCCATCAGAAATTTTTTTTTCATAACTTTCTTTCAAAATAAAAAACTTTGTAGTTACAACAAGATTTTTATTTGTGATTTGGGGTATGTGTAACATAAGCAATCAATAGGCACTTGTAGTTACGAAATTGTTCTTAGTATGATAGGATTTTATGTTTATACCTAGAGACCATAGAGGTAGATTTATTAGAATCAATTTACAAACCCCCCTCAAAACCAACCTGTGGAGAAACTTGTCCAATAAGGAAGGATGGATGATGGAGTGGAAACCCCCAATGGTGCAAATAATAATAACCCTTCACTTGGAAAGAAATTTACGTATCCTATAGAATTGGATCCTAATGGCCAAGCTGCCATGAAGAAAATATATCCTTCAATTCTACCAACCTTCAAGATACTATTCTGAAAGTATCCTAACCAATTCTTATTTGAGTTCAAAGTCATGTGCTAGACTTATGGCTACACCTCAACCACTTAGAAATTAAAGTTATTTTCTTTAAATTTGAAGAATGTAGCCATGAGATGGTTAATGGGCCTAACCCCCAAATCCATTCACAGCTGACAAGAGATGGAAATAGTCTTCATGAATAAATACCAAGATAACTATAGGGTGAGGTACAGAAAGCAAGAACTCTTTAGGATGTAAAAAAAGGAGGATAAGAGTGTTGAGGACTATCTTGATCAGTTCCTCTTCCTTCACATGAGGTGTGGCACTGGTCTTGATTTTACTCTTCTTAAAATTTGATACCTTAAGGGATTGGACAAGGACACACAAGAAGCCCTTAATCTTATGGGAAAAGGATATGTGAACAAATTGGAATTCATTGATATCATTGACCTCTATAGGAACTACTCTCAAACTTACCCAAAACTTCAAAAATAGAAAGCCAAAAATTTTAATGGTGACATATCAAAACTAAGAGAGGAAATTTCAATATAAGAACAACCGAATTGGTCTTAATGTGTGGTGAAGGGCCGAGTTATTTTTATTTGGCAACCTTATTTGGGTGAGATATTTTAGTGAATATGGTGATTTGAAGAATGTGGAAGAGAAAAGTCATCGGTAGAAGGTACGGATGCTACCGACCATTAGCATTTCAGGTGCTACCAGTTGGTAGCTGGATCAGAAAATTCATAGAGGGAAAAATGGAACAGAAGCACCGGTAGCATCCTTAGATGCTATTGGTTGGTAGCATTCAAAATTCTACTGGCCGGGAGCATGTACGGATGCTATCAGCTAGTTGTAAAAAGGTGACAAAGAGAAGCATTCGGGTGATAGCAAGGGTGTCGGTAGCATTTTTACAGATGCTACTAGCTGACAGTAGATTTTACACTACCGACTGATAGCGTGAAAGGAGGTTCACACCATATTAAAGTAAGGAACTTGTAGCATTGAAGCATACTACCATCTGGTTGCATTTATACAACCGGTCGACAACAGGGAAACATGTTACTAGTCAGTTTCATTTATACAACTGGCAAATACTAAATGAAGAATTATGCAATCGGCCATGAGGGGAAGAAAATGCTACCATCTAGTAGTAAAATTGCATGCTACTGGTTGCATGTAGGAATGAAAAAAACATTCATGGAAGTAGTACAAAGTTTTCTCAACTAACAGTTGAATGAGGTATGGCGGTCATTGGTGCCCATGCAAGCAAAGTACCAAATTTGTATGGCTTCCCATACCTTTTTAATGAAATATGTTGGCTGGTGAGGAAATTTCGAGGATCTTCATCTATATAATATAAAATTCACTAAGGGAGACATTCTGTAATGTAAAGGAATTTTGTCAAAAAAATTCTAGAGTTGTTATGAGTTGCAGGCCTTGAATTTAGGCATTTTGTATAGGATTCTTACCTTGTGCCTATATTGTAATGGATTGTGCATATTTTTAAGCAATAAATTTAGCTTTTTGTGGATTTTCTTTCCCTAACTCAACTTATATTGCATTTCTTTCCTCCCATTATATTTACAGGTATATTGTGCATATTTTTGTCTCTTTACAGGGCATGAACTTGTTGTGCCCCTTGAAGATGGAATTGTAAATGTTGTTTCAAACTGTGGCACTCTTGTCTTCCCTCTCCTGCTCTATTTTTTCCCCATTTTCACTCACGTACAATCTCTCCATTTCCTTTTTCTTGGTGTTATCACCTCCTTTAGTTTAGGACTTCTATTTTATGCATCTCTCTCTTCCTTAGTTCCTTGAAATTCTAGATTAGTGTTAGAATAGTTGTATTTCCATTTCTAGGAGTAATGTAGCAATAGGAATAGGTAGAGGAAATAGAATTCTCTAGATTTTTGTCTCAATTATAGGGTCCCACACCTTGATATAATCCCATGTTGTCAAATTGCACTGATTTCCCAAACAACTCACTTGCAAGCATTCAAAGGTTGTTGTAATTTTGCGATAACAATTTTGGTACACCTTATGGGACAAGTAGGTGAAAGCTCTATATTTCACAGTGTTCCTTCACAATATCTAAGCCATCGTGCTACTGATACTAATAGTTTTGGCACACCTTGTGGGACCATAACTCAATTCTTCCATATTTATCAAGATTGGGTGTGAGTATTTGAGAATTTCCAGCCTTCCGAAGCTCTACAAAAACAAATCTCATGACTCCAATCAGAAAATCAATTGGTTTCAGTAGTGTTGGTGGTTCAAGTTAATGATAAGAATTCAAAAAAGGTCTAGGACAAGAGAAGAAGGAATATTTGAATACTTGCAGCTATCTCCAGGAAGAGGAAGAAGAGGAAGACAAGTTCAGAGATCTCCATCTCCACCAAACATGACTCTTTCAACACCTCCATCCGGTAGGCTATTTCTTCAATCAACTAGAGTTCTTAGGCCAATCGGGATGGCTCAACAACCTCCAAATCGATTTGTGAACTTCATGAGAAGTATTCCACTTAATCTCAATGCTCAAAATCTAATTCTAGTGGTAGTCTTGAAGAACATTCCATTATTCAATGGATAAAATCACAAACTCCAATTGATCACATGCAAGACATTGCAAATCTTTATGTTATTCATGAAATTATTGATGTGGATGTGGCATGCAAACTTCTTGCCTCTTCTCTCAAAGGAAAATATTTGCAGTGGTTCAGAAACTTAGTAGCAGGGTTGATCTAGAACTGGAATGGATTATGCTCGTAACTTTGTAACCAGTTCGGGGAAAGGGAAGACAACTTATCTCTTTTAGAGAAGCTTACTACAATTAAAAGAGCTCCAAATGAATATATGGCTGACTTCAATTTCAGATTCTAAAGAACATGGGACAGGATTCCAATTGTTGTAAGACTGGATTTTGAAGGTGTGTTTCTCTATTTCCTTAAAGCTTTAAATTCTAATATATCTATAATGATACAATCTATGGGAGGGATAACCTTACCAGGAGCTTATCTCATAGCCATTCGAGTTGAGAATTATCTAATTCAAGATGATAAACTTGCACCTATGCCTATTTACCAAGAAATATGGAATCATAGTTCTCAAAAGACACCTAAGTTAGCCCTATCCTTGCCCCTATAAATCAAATTTCTAATGAGCCTTCTACCTCTTCTTCTAGTACCTCAACCAAACTCTAGGAGGTTATGAATCAATTACAAAACCTAGGAAATGATTTGGTGACCCTAGAGAGGCAGCAGGACCAAAAATTTAGACCTTATCAACCTCAATCCCAACCAAATAGGCCTCCATATTAGTCTAATAGACCTCTTATTCAAGTTGCAAACAAAAATCAAGGAAAACCCCCAGCTGCTAGACCAATTTAACAAAACAATCCTAATGCACCATCAACATAAATCCTTAGTTCAGTTACAAAACAACATGGCACAGGAGTATAAATGGTGTTTCCCTTGTGCATAACCCCATAATCAAGAAACATGCTTCAAAGGTTCTCTAAATCAAACCTTAATGGTACAAACTGGTGGTGTGTCTCAAAGAGCAAATAAAGAATAAAATCAGCAGCAAGTATGCACTCAAGAGGCACCCCAGAATGATACTTCACTAGTGAGCCGGAAAGTGGAGGATTTCTATGGGATTAACTAGTCTCCTTTCCAATATGTAGCAGCTAATATAGGGTCTAAGAAGAGGAATATAGAGGAATGACATTCATCTAATCCAAGTACTTATCATCCTCTTATCACGCCACAAAGTATTAGCAATCCAAGTGCAGCTCTAAATGTGCAGAATCAACCTAAGCTACCTTATAGACCATCCCATGTACCAACAGCACTAGTTCATGTTCAAGAGAAGACCATGCCAAGTAAGGGGCAGCAAAAGGAAAGCCCGTCTCTTTTCAACGTCATTAACCACATGAATAAAACCAATGTGAGTATTTCTATGTGGGAATCATTGGCAATCCCAGGCCAAAGGGATCTTTTGCAAGCAGCCAACTTGCCCATCTCAAATGAGTCATCTAAGGGCATAAATAAATGCAATGCAGAAATAAATAGGTTCACCAAGAAAAAAATTGAAACCTTTTCCATTTTGTATGTCCTTGATTTTCATGGATAGCTTGGTGCACAATTACATGATTCACTCAGTGGCAAGAAGTTCGGTAATGCTGAAACAGATTGTAGATTAGTTAGGTCTAAAGTATGAGCCGATCTCCTAAGGGGTGGTGTAATTAGATGGGATACCAATTGGAACTATTATAATAATCAAAGGATTAAGTCTTACACTACATGCATGCCTAAATGTCACATTCTTACAAGATGTATCATTGATTGACCTACCACCACTATTTTTTTTTGTGTTTGTCAAGGGAATTCACAGCTAAAATTGGTGGGTACCTATCTGTTGATTGGTCCCACATGCTCTTCAGAAAAAGATATAGATCCAAAACTACAATCATGTCAGAGCTAATTGCTAACTTACACATTCAGCCCCATGTGCCAAGTCTAATTAATTCCAATTACTCAGCTTTTGATCAAGAAGATTGCCCAAGCACTCCAGAAGTAGGTACTAAAGTTGGAGGCATTCCAAATTTAATGTTAGATGAATGGGTAAATAAAAGTCATACTTTTGGCCCATATAGAGAGATGGAAGAAGTTGAGCTAGGCATTTATTACTTTCATGAAGAAAATCCACCTCTCCCTAGTATCACCAAGCCAAATGAAAAGGATGACAATGAAGTTTGGAAACTATTATTTGATGGTTTAAGGAGCAGGAAAGGTGATGGAGGAGGTGCAGTGTTGGTGTCACCACAAGATATCAAATACTACTCAGTTTTCCTTTTTCAGTTTGTTTATTCAAATAACACAGCTGAGTATGAAGCATTAATTCATGGATTGCACTGGGTAAGGAAAAGGGGTACTAATATCCTAAAGGTTTTTGGGGATAGTGACCTAGTTGTAAATCAAATTAGAGGGCTTAATGCTGTTAAAAATGGTCTCCTCAAGAGTTATAACAACCGGGTATGGGATCTCATTGAAGACTTTGAAGCTTTCATCCTGAGGAAGAAGAATGAGGCTGAGGATAGGCTTTCAGCAATTGGCGAAGTGTCTGATGTTGTTGAGAGTATCAAGAATGACCAAACTCAGCCTCATATCAAAGTGATTGTGAGACTAGCAATTCTAGACGACACTAAGAGTTGGAAAGTGTTTGAAAGTGATAAGAAAATCATCAGTTTCTCGTAGGAGGAAGCTGATTTCTCCTCAAAAAATCAAGATAAATTGGAACAACAATATGGTGATCAAGTGGTCCAAATAAGAAAAAATAATCTACCAAAAGTCTTAGTGACCTTTGAGTCAATATTCAATCCCAATAATCAATTCTGGAAGGAGAAAGAAAATATTTAGGTCAAAGGGGAAGATTTGGAGCCCATTTCAGTTAGAGAGGGTAAGGTACTCCAAATTGGAAAAGTAAATATTGATCAAGAAAAATCTGATTTCATACAACTTTTCTAAGAATTCCCAGATGTATTTAGTTGGAGCTATGAGGACTTAAGGGGATTCAACCCAAAATTAACACAACACACTATTGAACTGGATCTGGAAGCTAAGCCTGTTAAATAAAAACAAAGGCTAGTCAACCCTCATATCAAGCCTCTCATGAAGAAGGAACTAAACAAGCTCATCGAGGCAAGCATCATCTTTCTAATAAAGCACTCAATTTGGGTTGTAAATTTGGTGTTATTTAGGAAAAGAAATGATAAAATCAAGTTGTGTGTGGATTTTCGGGACTTGAATAGAGCTTCTCTCAAGGATCATTATCCACTTCCTTCCATGGAGCAGATCTTGCAAGTAGTAACTAGTTCGGAAAGGTTCTCTCTATTAGATGGCTACTTAGGATATAACCAGATCATGGTGAAAGAGGAAGATCAATTCAAAAAATCCTTCACTACCAAATGGGGAACATATGTTTATAGGAAAATGCCATTCAGGTTATCAAATTCCATATCAACATTCCAAAGAAATATGGACATGGTGTTCAAGGGGCTGATAAATAAGATAGTTCTTGTGTACTTAGATGACATTATTATATTTTCCAAGAATGCAACAAGTCACCTCCATCACCTCAGGCAAGTGTTCCAAAGATGCAGGAGATTTGGAGTGTCTCTAAATCCAAAGAAGTGTATATTCCTAGCTCATGAAGGCAAGATCCTAGGCCACATTGTGTCTAAGAAGGAGATGACAATTGATCTAGAAATAGTTGAAGTTATTCATGTATTACCATTTCTAAGTCAAGAAAATCTCTCCAAAGTTTCTTAGGTAAAATCAACTCTGTTAGGAGGTTTGTCCCTAATTTTGATAGTCTTTTCAAGCCACTAACATTAATGTTAAAGAAGAACATGGATTTCATATGTACTCTTGAAGGTAAATAAATTTTTGAAGTAATAAATTATGCCATTACACAGGCTCTGACCCTCATAAGTCCATATTTTTCGAAGGACTTAACTCTATATACTTTTGGTGGCATAGATGCAATATATGTAATACTAGTACAACTAAATCAAGAAGGACCGGAGCATTATACTACATTCTTTATCCAGGGCCTTTAAGATTATGAGGTGAGGTATTCATTTATTGAAAAACATATCCTTCCTGTGATAATAATTCTAAAGAAATTCAAGCATCTAGTGTCAAATAATAGAATTCATTTACTAGTTTCACATACAGGTGTGAAAGATTTTCTTTTGAGAAAAGATTTGGTTAGATAAATAAGGTCATGGAATATGAAATTTATATCAAGGTAACTAAGTTAGTCAGGGGTAAAGGATTATGTGAATATATAGCTTCCAATCAGCGTGTTATTTTAGGGGGTGAAGAGGGATTTGTTTTGGTGCTACAAGATTATCAAGAGAAATCATCCAATACCTCACCTGATCCTTGTTGCACTTAGGATATAGTCCACTTCCTTCAAATAATTCAATTTCCTAAAGGATTTAGTAACACCAAAACAATATATTTCATGTTTAATTGTATTCCATTTGGTTGATGGTTTTTGTTTAAAAAGGATGTGAATGGTATCCTCCTAAGATGCATCAAAACAGATTAGATAGGAAAGGTATTACATGAGTTTCATGATGGAGAAACAGGTGGCCATTTTTCCTCAAGGGTGACAGCTCTTAGAATTATGAAGGTAGGGTATTATTGGCCTAACCTCTTTAATGATTGTTATGCATGGATCATGAAATGTAAGAAGTGTGCCTTCTTCACAGGTAAAGAGAAGTTAGCAGCCCTTCCACTCCACCCCATTCCTATAAATGATCCATTCATGCAATGGGGGGTGGATTTTATTAGAGAGATTAATCTAAACTCTATCTTGGGTCACAAATGGATCCTTACAGCTACATACTACTTCACCAAGTGGATGGAGGAAGTTACACTCAAGGAAGCAAATGAGGCCAACATCCTGGAGTTTTATGAGGGTATTGTAGTTAGATTGGATTCCCTTCAACTATAATATCATATAATGCCTTAGATTTTCTCAGGACAAAATTATATGAATGGGCAGTAAAAATGGCATCCATTTGAGCATTTCCCCAAATTATTACCCTCATGGTAATGGGTAGGCTGAGTCCACCAAAAAAAATATTTTGAAAATCATAAGGAGGACTCTAGCTGAGAACCAAATAACATGGCATACAACGTTAAAATCAAATTTATGGGCTGATAGAATTACTCCCAAGAGGTCAACAGGAAATTCTCTTTACAGGTTTGTTTATGGAAGGGAAGTAAGGCTGCCAATATCCCTAGAGTTACCAACATTTGAGCTTATCAAGTAGCTGGAATTATTTGAATTTGGGGCCATAGAAGCTAGATATACAGAGCTCATGGAGTTAGAGGAGCTGAGGGACTAAGTGGTGAAAATCATGTAGAACGATCAAGTTTTGATCAAGAGGTGCTTTGACAAGAAGGCTAGAAGTAAAACCTTCCAAGAGGGAGACTTGGTCCTAAAATGGGATGTGGATAAAGCCAAATCATGAAGACACTCCAAGTTTTATGTAATATGGAGTAGCCCTTACTTGATTTCCGAATGTAAGACTAACAATGCTTTCTAATTATCTAACTTGGACAGAGAATAATAGTAGATTCTAGTCAATGGAATCTATCTCAAACATTATTACTAAAGTGAAGTTTCTTCCTTGTACATATTAGTTTAGAATTTATGATTCCTCCAAGTGTGTATAGAACATTGATTTGTTGTAGTTTAGGTCTACATTTGTAATAAGTTCTTGTGCACTCTTTACATGTTCCATTGGGGATCTGTATGAATTTTCTATTTGTATATAGTTGTGCTTTTTTTGCTCTTACACTTTCTAGTTTTAGGCAGGGTCTTATGATGGAACATATAGTCTCCAACCCAAGGTTGTTAGAAATGACAGGCCCTAACAATTTTTCATAATTTTAAGGGATGAATTCTCAAGTTCTAGACTAGTTTCAACAATCAGAGTGACTTCATACCCAATGGATCCTCTACAGTCACTAGTCTTTCAGATCTAGCAGGTAGATCATCCTGTGAGTCACCAATTATAATCCTTTTTTTGCACCCCTACAAAATGGAAAACTTAACGGGTTTGAGCTTCAGTGGTTGATGGGTGCAATGCTTTGTATTTAACATGATATCTCACCATGGTGAAGGGATGAGTTATTTTTATTGGGTAATTTTTGTTTTTTGAATACGACAAGTCGGAGAAAGTAGCAGAGAAAATCCATCGGTAGTAGGTACGGATGTTACCGGCTGGTAGCATTTCAGGTGCTACTGGCTGATAGAAGGATCAGATAAGTCACAAAGGGAAAATGATGTAGAAGTGCCAGTAGTATCCTTATATGCTACCAATCAGGAGCATATACAGATGTTACCGGCTGGTTACAAAAAGGTGACAAAGAGAAGTAGTCAAGTGACAACAAGGGTGTTGGTTGAATTTGAACGGATGGTACCGGCTGACAACATATTTTATGCTACTAATTGTTAGTGAGAAAAGAGGTTCGTGTCATATTGAAGCAAGACACTGATATCAATTAAGAATACTACTGACTTGTTGCATTTATGCAACTGGTCAATACTATGGAAACACGTTAGCGATTGGTTGCATTTATGTAATCGGCTAACACCATATGAAGAATTATGTAACTAACCATGAGGGGAAGAAAATGCTATTGTCCAAGAGTAAAATTACATAACACCAGTTGCATGCAGAAAAGAACCAGGCATTAATGGAATTCGTACAAAGTTTTTTCAACTACCAGTTTAATGAGGTATGGTACCCATCACTGCCCATGCAAGAAAAGTACCAAATTTGTATGGCTTCCCATACCTCTTTAATGAAATATGTTAGTTGGTGAGGCCATTTCAAGGATCTTCATCTATATATTGTAAAATTCCCCTCATTTTAAGGGAGACATTCTATAATGCAAAGGAACTCTATCAAAATTGTTTCAGAGTTGTGATTTGTAGGCCTTGCATTTTGGCATTTTGTAAAGGATTATTTCCTTGTGCCTAAATTTTAATGTATTGTGCATCTTTTTAAGAACTAAATTTGTGTTTTATGGATTTTATTTCCCTAAGTCGAGTTATATTGCATTTCTTGCCTCCCATTATATTTATAGGTATATTGTGCATATTTATGTCTCTTTTCAAGACCCAAACTTGTTGTGCTCCACGAAGATGGAATTGTAAATGTTGTTTTAGACTATGGTACTCTTGTTTTCCCTCTCCCATTTTATTTTCTCCCCATTTTCACTCACGTAGAATCTCTCCATTTCCTTTTTCTTGGTGTTATCACCTCCTTTAGTTTAGGACTTCCATTTTATGCATCTCTCTCTTCCTTGGTCCCTTGGAATTTTAGGTTAGTGTTATAATAGTTGCATTTCCCTTTCTAGGAGTAGTGTAGCATTAGGAATAGGTAGAGGAACCAACCTACTCTGGAGGTTTGTGTCAATTGCAAGGTCCCACACCTTGAGACAATCCCATGTTAGCAAATTTCACTGATTTCCTAGACAATGTGATTGCAAGCATTCAGAGGGTGATGTAATTTTAAACTAATGGCTTCATATTATCATAGGAAAGGAATATCCACAAGAAAATCTTGTATCGTTTCATGTTTCTTGATTATATTATGCTTTCAATGATACATTGTTAAAAAAAACACTATTTCCTAAAATTTTATAATATTATGCATTATAATTGTTTTATGAATCACATCTTCATTCTATATGATATTTTAATCCATTAGCAAATCAGTTTATAACACATTTTTCTATTAATATTATATCTAAAATAGCGTATGCATAAGTGTCTAAAATGAAACCGATTTAACAAAATTAAATCTAAAGTAAGGACATTGTTGATCATATAAATGTAACAATATTTAAGCAAAAACTATCTAAAAAAATACAAGTAAGAGTGAAAGATAGGAGATAAAAAAGACTCGGCTTGTAACTACAGGTTTGGATTGATTTCCGACTCATGAAAAGGGTGGGGAGATATATTTTAGACTATTTAAGCTTTGTACTATAAACAAGAATGTGACAATCTCAAGGACATGAGTGCCTGGAATGGGATAGGATCACCTGGGCACTAGTGTTTGTTCTAAGTGCTAGTGTCTATGAAACAACTTAGGCTCTAGTTATTTTTGTGTCACTTTGCCTTTAGTTTAATGTAGGTCATGTCAGGTTCATTACACTTCTACTCAATCACACATTCACCTGTTAAAAAAAACCTAACTCTCCTACAAAATACGCAAACACACATTAGATGAATAAAAATATGCATATGCTTGAGTCATAATGACCTCATTAGTCACCCCTATGTGATCGTCACTAAGCGGTGCACTACATCAGACTCAATGTAGTTGTAGCGTGTGTATGACTGGAATAGTGTCCCTTGAGCTAGGATTCCCTAGTGTTAGTTTTAAAAAGAGTAGCGAGCTATGAATAATTTTTCCCATTACAAATGTGTGGTATGGAATTTAGAATAAACCCTTCTATGCAGTGAATTATGTAGTCCCAAAAGGTAGTCCTTAGTGTGTTAGATAGAAAATATTAACTCCTTGTAATATTATGTTCCATGTTTGGCCCCCCTAATGAGGTTAAATAAGACATGTATATATATGATTGCTTCACTTGAGTTATGTCATTAACAAGTGACAAGATGACTAAGGGTGATAAGAAATATAGTAAAGAAGTAATATCTAAAAAATTAGAAAAAAAGAGGACAAAATCGCCCTTAGTGGATAATAGCTCTCGAGCACTTTCGTCCCTAATGGGTGGTTCTGTATAGGGTTCCAAAAAGATAAAACAGTGGAATTAGATATGAAAATGATGTTGGGTGGTATGTAACATAGTAAGTTGTAAGTCAAAAAAAGTAAAAAAATAAAGATGAAAAGGATTAAAAACAATGCCAAAGAAGAATTAAGGGTTGTTAACGAATAATTATCTTACTTAGGAATCATGCATATAAATGAATTATTTAGAGGCAAGATGCCCATAGTAAGTGTGTGATTTAGTGACTACATAAAAAAGGACATGTTATCCAAAATAACCCCTAGTTATTTTGACAACCTATGAAATCAATTTTGAACTTAGAAAAATCTTTTTCTCAAAAGTCGTGAAACACTGGGACTTAGTATTCTATGGATTTCCAAAACAAAGGGAAGCTGAAATCAAAGGATATTTAGGAAAAATATCATAGAGATTTGATCAAATCATGAAATAAAAAACATGGTTTTTATTGCTCGAATGTCATGTTACAAGGATGGTGAAGGCACAATGTCGTAAGAAGCCCAAAAGGTTGAGTTTGAGGTGGTTAAAGTAATGAGTTGTGGAACACTATCCTAGTGTTATGTGGGTTCCTTTAGTATATAGTGCTTTGTGAGTTTTTTAAAACCTTTGGAAGGAAGGAAAGTATTTTCAGTTTCAAATGTCATCTACTAAAGGATGTGAGCTTTATATAAAGGCCACATAGTTAAGGATTAGGCCTTTGCAACTTATGGAAGAGAAACATATGATTTTTCATGGGTGTGTAGAAGTTAGTGTCTCACGGATTTCTCAATCTATGGTGGCATCCAGTTCAAAATCCATAGACCATCCAGTGAAAATACATATGATGTTGGAGTACCCATGAAATATTCAAAATTATCGCCAAATCAAGAAAATCCAAAGGTTTTCTATGGGTTTCAAGAACACATAGTAAAGCCAAGATAATATTTCAAAGTCACATAAAAAATAAAACCGCTAAACACGTGATATTTCATGGGATAAAGATAAGTGGAAGATAAAAAGGCCATAAAACAAATTAGGAATGGTTTTTTACCATAACTTTTGCTACAGTGCTCTAAATTTCACAAAATTGGTGATGTTGAAAAGGTTTCTTCTAGGGAAACATTTTAGTACAAGGAAACACAAAAATTGATGTCCTTTGGGGAGATAAAATTTTGACATGGGGTTGATGGAGAAAATCACAAATCCAATCAATCAAGCATACAATTTATTTAATTTAATTTGAATTAAATCTGATTGTAGAGTAACTTCTGAAATAGATGATATACAAATATTAAAATAAAATAATGACACCATCAAACAAGCATATAATGTGAAAGCCCTAAGTAAGGAAGACATGTATTTAGCTGATTTTTGAGTGAAAAATAAGTGATCTTGGTAGGGTAAAGTATTGGACATGATGCAAATAATTTCATAACTCCTCTCTATAAATTATAGGACTCAAGAATAATGTCAAACAGGGGTGCCTAGTGTAGGACATAGGTGCCTGGGTGTTGGTGACTGATCCTAGGCATTGGTGATTATGTAGAGGCTCAAAATATTATTTTTTCTATGTCACAAGGTCTTCATTTTTGGTTCCTATTGGTCATTTGATGTTTATTTCTTGATCACCGAAGGTTCCTGTACCATGAAATAAATAATTTCACCTACACATACCCATAAACTACATAAAACCTAAAAAGGAAAATGTAGAATGGGGAGTAAAACTGACCTCGACAGTCACCCCGAGAGTGAAATTATGACTGAGCACTACACTACATCTCAGAATCCATGTAGTTCTTATGTGTGTGTGTATGAATAGTTCCCTAATATACCCTTGTGTAAGTTGCACTTGATAGTAGGATGTAGCTAGAATGTAACAATGTAATAGTATGTGTGAATGGAATAGAATAAACTTCCCCTTATTATGTTGTGTATAAGTATGCAACCCTTTTCCCTTGAATGGATGTTAGATGGATGCCTTTGGAATGCAATCTTAGGTGATGATAGTAATGTTTAGTGTTTGGTCCGTCATTTTGAACACATAACTATGTATTTATATGATTCCCTTGTTTGAATTTCATAATTGACAACTAGAAGGCCAACCCATAAGTGAAAAAGATTCCCAAAAGATAAAAATAGACCCAAAAAGAATGAGTAAGGTAAGAAAGGGTCAGGGGCAGCCATGAGGGATATGAGTGTCTAGGAAATGTTTTCCTAGCTAGGTGTTGTTATTTGAAGCCATGAAAGATAAAAAAAGTAAATTTCCGACTAGGACGTAGGGTGTGTAAGACCAAATAGAAAAACAAGAGACAAAGAAAAGAATCCAAATATAATTTTCGAGCACTAGTTTTGTTGCTTAGGAATCATGTAAATGCAGCATGATTTTAGGACCTAGAAATGTACCCAAGTGCGTGATTGTGTGTCTACAACAACCACCTCACCTACCTGAATTAAAATCTAAAACAACACCCATGCCTTACATACAAACCCCGATGGTGTGCTATAGAGGAAAACAAATGTTTGTCTCATGGATTTAATGGTGACAAGATCTATGTGTAGTGAATTCAGATCAATTTTTTGAAAATTAAAATTATGAATTTGAATCCTTTTCCCTCCTATATCACCTTTTCTCCTCTTCCCATATTCTATAAATGTAAGTTCTTTTGCACAAAAGAAAAGGTTATCTTATGTGGGATTAGAAGCTATACCTTAGATTTTTACATTTTCCATGCCTCCAAACCTCTGTAACTACATTTTGTAAGTTGTTCTTGAATCTTTTTTCTATAAATGCAAGTGAGAACATTAAATGATATGCAACTGTGGTCTTTTCCTTTAAATATTTTGTATTTGATGTGAACCTCTAACCCTCTTATCTTCTTTTTAATTTATTCACTTGTCTCTTGAAAAAATATGTGTTTTTATTAGATTCTTACATGGTGGTTTCATTTGTATCTCTACATGTCAGATTTGAACCCTTTTTAGTTTTGGTGCACCACCTTATTTCATATTTTAACTTTCTTCACTTTCTCTCTACCCTGAATCATGTGAATTTATAGTTTATCTTTTAATTTTAGTTGCATTTGTAAGTTTTAGGTTAGTTTGTAGTGGTCTAATATAGAAGGAACCATCCTTCTCTAGAGGTTGATCTTAGTTTAGAAGTCCCACATTGTTGAGATCATCCCATGTTACACCAAAAGTAATGATCTATCACGATCATATATAGGGTGCTAATAATGTGTGTTAATAGTTATAGCATGCCCAATGGGGCCTACTATGTTGGATTTGATATTATATCTCCAAGATTGATGTGTGATTTGTGGTATTAAGCCTTTGGAGGCTTTAATCAAAACACATCTGGAAATTGTAAGTGTCTCATGTACTAGTTGTAGCAAAAGAGTGTCTCAATCTCATGATAATAATTCAAACAAGTTCAATAATAGAAAGTGGGGAAGATTTTTCCTATTTGCACTTGTCATCAAGAAGAACAAGAAGAGGAAAATCATTCTAAACATCTCCATCACCTTTAGAAAAAGTTCTCTCCACTCCCCCTCCTGGTAGGCCTTTCTTGTTGTCTTCTAGGGTTTTAAGACCCATCACATTCATGGATCATCAGAGAAATCAAGATTTTATCACTTTAAATGGAGTAATTCCTCTAATATTGTCCCAATATGATGACATTCTATTTACGACCCTGAAAAGTGTCCCTTTCTTCACTAGAGAAAACATTACAACCCCCATTAAACACATTAAGGATGTTTCAAACATCTGTTCAATATATCGTGTAATGCAAGACAATGTAGTAGTCAGATTATTGGTGGTTTCTTTCAAAGGAAAATATCTATAATGGTACAGGGGTTTGATAATAAATTGTATTTCCCCTTGGGATGAGTTAGGGGAAGATCTTTGTAACCACTTTGAAGATAAATCAAAATATCTATCTTTGGTAGAGCGGTTGAAAACAACAAAAAGGGCACTTAATGAGATAATGTCTGATTTCAACATCAAATTTCAAAGGATGGCATAGAATCCCACAAGTTGTAAGACCTACACCCCAATATGAATTCCTCTATTATTTGATAGCTTTAAATAGTGACATTTCTATCATGAATCATTTTATGGGGGTAAAACCTTACCAAATGCTTAGATGTTGTCATTAGAGATGGAAATAGTCTCATTCAGGCTAGAAAACTTTCCCTTAGACCTTTGATGCCAAAATTTCTTAGAGGTAGGGACATATGTGCCTTATTGAACCCATGAATTAGCCCCTATTCCATTCCCAAGAAGCCAAATTTCAAGTCAAACATCTACCTCTGCAAGTCCTTCAAGTGAATTATAGGAAGTCATGAAGGAGTTGCCAAATTTTTGATATGAGTTAGTATCCCAAAAGAGGTATCGAGCTCAAAATTTCAGACCTTACCAATCCCCGTACCAACCCAACAATCCTCCTTATCCACCAAACAAACCACCATTCTATACAACTCCTCAAAATAAAATTACTCCTGCAAAGTCATTTCATTCCCATATCCCAAACGCGATGAGTTCATCTAAGGCTTTGGTTCCAGTGCCTAATAATTTTGTACAAGAATATGAGTGGTGTTTCACCTAAAACCTTCCCCATATCCAAACAACTTGCCCCAATGGTATTCTAAGTTAAGAACTAATATTACAAAATGCTTCCTTCTCTCAAGATACACCCACATAAACAAATCCATGGTAGAAAATTACTTAGGAAATGTCATCGAGCGATACTTCACTTGTAAAAAGGTAGATGGAGGAGTTCTTCAGAATTAACCAATTGTAGGAGAGTGGTCAAGAATCTTCATAAAGTGTATATGTTGTTGGACCCCTAAAAGTAACTAAGTACCTAAGGTGTGAAGCCTTGTGGTGCATGGAGAAAGTTCATGAAGGCACATACAGAAGTAGTCCTCGGAGAGGCACGAAGGGTCACACTAGACAAGATGGAGTTAGGACTTAGTAAGTTTTGGATAAATAGGAAAAAGATGCATATATGGAGTGAAAGGAAAAGTGACTAGATACAGCTGTGGATGAGTTATGGAGACTTGCAATTCAAGAAACAGATATTACAAGGAATCATTACGGTTATCATGAAAGGATAAGAATTCGAGGTTGTTAAGGATTAGCTAGCACATGCATGTTAAAGACACTCAATTGAGGGAAATACATGGTGACATCTAGCAGATTCCTAAGTAGTGGTAGAGAAATCATAAGAAGATTCTAGTAGGCTTCCGCAGATGATGGTGGATGGTTAGGAGAATATTCCTTTGAATGTTTGTTATAGAGGGTCATTTTATAGAAGAGACAGAAGGGATGAATGAGGAAGTATTGTGTAATGAGTGTAACAGAGAGCTCTGTGATGAAAAAGAAAGTTTTTCTACTATGAACATTTTCTATGGATGGAATTTCTTGATGTAATCTTAGCTACTGTATTTGACTTATCAATATAATGAAGCAGTTCTGTAACACTCTTGCAATGGATCTTGATCTATGTTTTCCCCTTATGTTCATGTGTATGTTACTTGTTTCCTCAATGTTATTTCATGGTTGATTCTACTTTTAGTTGATCATGTTAAATCTATGTTTGGGATACATCAAATAGGAGTAAAAGCTTACATCTAAAATCCTATGGATAATTACATCTATCCTCTGGTTGTAATACATCGTTTTGTAAGAAATAATATTCTCATAAAGCTCACATAAAGGAGGGGCTTGGCACTTGTGCATGCCATGAGTGAGCTCTAGACTAATCTGCATGATATGCCGACGCGCTTGGTTTTGGTTGTTAAACAAGAAGTACTATAGAGACTACATTTTGGTTCTATTTTCGGGACCTCTTTTCAATTTTTTTGTGGTAATGGTGCATGATGACAGAGTGCTTGACCTTGGATAGTGTTGAAGCATGGCTTAAAAGCATGGAGGATGATTTTTCTCAGAGATTTAGTATTGGACCTAAGTTTAATGCACATAAATGGGTAGAAGAACATATGTATCATGAGTTGTATGAGACCTTCTTTTGTTTCTTTCCAGTGGAGTTGTATGAATGGATTTTGGTATATGCATCTAGATCAAGCTGGTACTATAGATCTCAGGTGTGGACCCAAGATGAGTATCAGAGGTTGCATGATGTTGATCTAACTTGGACACGTGTTGTTGATCATTGGTGGAGTAGAGTGTTAACAAGTTACACCTTGGAGTACGTGATTTCTACATATTCCTATCTAGAGATTATTGAGTTTGAGTTTTTTAGAGATCCAAGAGGATCATTCTTGCATGTTATACCTTTAGCTATAAATATCTTGATCATTACACTTAGTTTGGAAGTATTTCCTATGGCTGGCTAAGCTTCTTTTGAGTGTTGGGTGAGGAAGCTAGGGTGGAGGAAGATGGTGGACCTTGCGGCTGAAAAGGAGAGGGAAGAGAGATGACTCAAGTATAATGAAGCTCATGAGAGGGAGTTAGATAGATAATGTGAAGTTGTTGGAGCAATGGATTTATGGAGGCAGACATTGCGGGAAGGAATTGAGGTTCACGCAGAGGATGTGGAGCCTGAAGAAGTTTGTGCTACCCCATCTTGGAAAGTGCGGAAGAGAAACCCCCTTGGCTTCTAGAGAAGGCTCATCATATGAAGAACGGAGAGGAGTCGTTGGCACACATCTGAATCCACCTGGTGACAACCCCTAGCACTTAGTTTTTCGAATCTAGAGATAAGTATTACTAACCCGGTTGGTATTGGTGAAAGTGACCGATCAACACCTAGGAGGTATAACTTTTCATGTGGCACATTTATGGCTACACAATCATTTCATGTGTTTTGAGGTATATTGTCTAGAATGACATTTGGGTAAAGTACAGATACACAAAGCTTGGGCATCGCATTTAGAAGTGGCAAGGGACACACATCTGGTAGTGGTGCAATATCATAGACTATTGGCATGCAGTTTAGCACAATGGGGGACATAATGCATGATCACTTTAGGACCTTTACCAGCTACAGGAGGTAGATCTAGTGGAATAGGAACTTGTGGATCTGGTGGACCTAGCAAATTTGGTGGATCAGGAGGGATCAAGTTTCTAGTGGATCTAGTGGTAGAGGCAACATTGGGGGAAATCAAGGTTCTAGATCAGGCAGATAAGGGCCTCAACCACCTCAACAAGTATTTTTTGAAATGTCTTTACATCTACTAGACTATAAAGGCATTTGAGGATGTTGCAAAGCATGTACACAAATGTGAGTCGCTATGGTGGGCTAAGGGAATCACTACCCCAGAAACGGAAGGCAAGTCAGTTTACAACGACAGTGCAAGGATACACGCATAGTTGGTACCAGAAGTATGACCCCCATCAGACAATGGTAGATTACACTGTGTTACAGAATGCCTTCTTAGCTGAATTTCATATCCCTGAGTTTGAACAGAAGAGCATTATCATGTTGAAGGAGATTCAACAAGGTATGGCAGAGAGTGTGTGGGAATATGACGTGTGTTTTAAGACTCTCTTATCAAAACTATCTTATGATATTCATCCTTCTCAGCATGCTCAGTGGTTTTTTGGAGGGTTGATAACACCATTTAGGAGATTGATTTCACACAAGACATTCACAGACCCGCGTGAGGCCGAGGAGGCTGCCCTACATTGCTGAGGCTATTGGAAGCATGGATACCAGTGTTAGCCCTTTTCTTGAAGCTCATATTGTTGTAATAGCAAATAAACTGGAGAAGCTATCTATAAACTCGTCCCATGAGACTCACAATGGCCTATGGTCCATGGATTGTGAGGTAGAGGTGCATACAAAGAATAGTTGTCCTCAGAGATCGATATGCACCATAATGGTAGATTGTGAAATTTTCCATAGAGATCATGATGCAAGTAGGTGTCCACTACTACAGTATGTGATCCATAAGAATGTGTTCTGGCTACTACAAGATTTGTACCTCTACTACTCATGACACTAAGGATTGTAGATTGATTGACTAGATACACGATGTCATTGATATTGGTGTGTGTCAAACCAGCATTGTCAACAACTCCAAGGATGATGGACGTCATTATGAAGGGCGTGTGGATGGAGGGATCCCATGGAAGAATCTTTCATGGAGGATTTTGAGGTCAAGGCAACCTACAGAGGTGGACCAAGTGAGTTCCCACGTGGAACTTGCTACAACTATGGATCTACAGAGCACTATAGACTTGAATGTCCTGATCTATTATGGTACTCGTGGTGTGGAAAGAAGCACATGTATGAGGAATTCCCACAATTATTTGAGCACATGATCCAGCAACAGTGGAAGGATAAAGGTGCAGGAATGGTAAGCTTGAAGAAGGTCTGACTCGCAATGGATGCAAGGGTGGCGCATGCAAGTCAAAGTTAGAACCTATATTGGTGACAACACGAGTTAAGGCTGCACGAGCTAGGGAAATACCAAAGCAAAGGTCGTTGGTTACTAGAGAAGAGGTGGTGCACGGGAAGTATCTTGACCCTACTCATCAAAAATATGGTTTATCAAGAGACCATGGATGTAATTCAAAGCCTACAAGGAGATATCTAGTGCCTAAAGGAGCAGTCAAGGTAGTTAGAGTAAAGGAAGAACATTGAGGCTCCACAGAAGGATTTAGATGAGGTCAGGGAATTATGTAAAATGTTGAGGCAGGAGAATATCATTCCTTTTCTAGGGGAATGGTTACGGGAAAAGTACCATGCACTAGAGGAGAGTGTGAGTGATAGGTCTTACATGCTAACCTTCCCCCTCACACCATTGATTATGATAAGGAGATTACCCTAAATGCAGTAGTCAATAGGTGGCTTCTGAGCAATATTCTGATAGACACAAGTGCAGAAGTTAATGTTCTCACTCTAGATGCATGGCATCAAATGGGAAGGCCCCCATTATAGCCATCTTCAAATGTGTTGTATATGGATAACAAGACAAAGGTGATGCCCATTGGTGTCTTGAAGGATGTTGTTATCACTATCCAAGGGGTGAAATTCACTGGAGACTTTTAAGTTCTTGAAACTAATTGAGGTGGAAAATTTTCCAGCGTTACTTGGGCACCCTTGGTGTTATAAGAACAATGCTGACCTATGTTTCAATAAGGGGTACATTAGTTTTGAAAACAAGGAAGAACGGGTCATTATCCCTTTAACTGATGGGAAGTCAGTACCCTATAATGAGCCCTTGGGAGAAGAATTCCTTGATAGAATCTATGTGTGCACTATCAGGGACCCTGAGTTGATTACAACCAATAGAAGGAATTATTCAGTTTGAAGATGCTCAATCTATGAGTGATACCACTAGTGTAGCATGTGAAATTGGGGCACAGGACTTATGAGTTAATTGGGTGGAAATTGAGAGGCTTTGTTACAAGAGTGACAAGGGCTTGCCCACTAAGGTGCCTGAAAGGGAAGTAGTTACCAAGCTACACTGGGGATGGCAACCCTGATGTTTTCCTATGAGCCATGGAATCTCAATGGAGATGTGAGATTGAACAAAGGAGCATGCTTGTCTACACTTTGCATAGAACCTCAGCATGTTGGTCGATGGCACATTAGGACAATATTCTAGGGTGGCACGAGGTGAGGATTGCACCCTTTATTAGGTTCTTCAAGGAACAATGTGCCAACTAAACTTTATGTCTATGATGGGAAAGAATCCACCTCAGATCATGTCCATGAGTGTGAGAGGATATGAATGGAAGGCACAGACGATTTACCTCCTTCCCTCTGGCGGCATAAGTTTTATTCCACACTACAAGGATGTGTGTGTGCATGGTACGTTCATTCAGAGTTATGCCATCAGACAGGGAACTTGGGGAGTTAACAAATGACTTAATTCAAATGTTTGAATATAAAAGTGTTAAGCCCTTGGTGAATGAGGTGTTACAGGTTGTTAAGTGCCTAACTATGGGAGACAGTACCATGGCAGAGGATAGAATACTAGAATTATTGGGTGATCCTAGCTTAGAAGAGCACTCTAATGAGGGAGAATCAGATGAGATATAACTTGAGTGTGCTTGCATGGAGAAAGAGAAGGGAAAGTTGGTCTATGTGATAGATGGCGAGGAAGTGGAGAACTTGGATGTTAACCATACTATGGGTATGCGCAAAGTAACAAATAGTGTTGATGAGTAAGTGTGTGCCTACCATGAACCCCTCAAAAAAAAGAAGGATAACATTGGCTCAGAAACAGAACCTAAGGAGGCTACTATTGGGGACTATTGGTCAGAAAAGGAGGTTTCAAATATCATCGATCTGTTGCATGAATTTCAGGACTTATTTCTAGGAAGGTACCATGATCTTAAAGGAGTTCACCACTCCTTAGGGGAAATGAAAATCAAGTTAAAGGAAGGAGCGTGCCTGATTCAAAAGAAACCTTACCGAATGAACCCAAATATGTGTGTCTAGGTAAAGGAAGAGATAGACAATATGATCACATCAAGCATCATTGAGGTTGTTGAGGAATCAGAATGGATAAGCCCAATGGTTATTAACATTAAAAAGGATGGGAGGATAAGGATTTGTGTTGATTACAAACATTTGAATGTGGTATATGTGATTGATCCCTTTCCCACCCCTTTCATCGAAGAAATCATGGAGGGAGTAGTTGGGCGCGAGATCTATTCCTTCATGGATGGCTTCTCTAGATATCATTAAGTTAGAATCGTAAAGGAAGACCAATAAAAGACAACTTTCACCACTAAATGGGGAATTTTTACCTACACAGTCATGCCTTACAGACTAAATAATACACTTGTTGTGTTTTCATGCATAGTTCTCAAGTCATTTCAAGATTTTATCCATAAATTCCTTTAGGTCTACCTTGATGAGTGGACATTGTATGGACTAGTGAAAGACAATTATGACAATTTTTGGTTGATGTTCGAGAGATGTCAGAAGTTGCGCATATCCCTCAACATCAAGAAATGTCTCTTCACTACTCCATTTGGAACCATGTTAGGGCATATCATATGTAAGATAGGTTTGCTGGTGGATCCTACCAAAGTGGCTATTATTTTAGGATTGGGGGAGCCTACCATCCAAAGCACAATGAGTGAATTCCTTGAGCATATGGTGTTTTACCAGAAATTTATTAAGGGGTATACAAAAATCACCATGCCACTGGAGGAATTGTTAACGCATGGATGTACATTCCAATGGGGAGAGGCATAACAGATGTTGTTCGATACATTGAAGAATAATCTTATCACTACACCCATATTACGATTTCCTTCTTTGGATAAGCCATTCCATGTAAATGTTGAAGCTTCAAGAATGGAAATTGGGGAAATCTTAGCACAATCTAGAGAAGGAATTGTTGACCACTCATGTTTTGCTAGTAGAAAGTTGACAACGGCATAGCAGAACTATACTACTACTGAACACAAAGCAGTATCAATGATCTACACACTGCAAAAATTTAGGTAATATCTGTTGGCAAGAACCTTCATATTTTACACGGACCACATGACATTGAATTACTTGGTGAACGAGCTCATTTTACAAGGGTGCATATGTCAGTGGGTCCTGTTGTTTCAAGAATTTGAGTTTACAGTTGTTATGAAACAAGGAAAGAGTAACTGTAGGGACAAACCAGTTATCAACTATTGACTCAGGGGATAACATGTAGAGTATTGAGGATACAATGAAAAATGCACAACTGTTTAGAGTGTGGCACATGCCCTCTGACTTAGAATATATTGTTGTGTTTCTCAAAACGGGTGTGGCACCAGAAGGAATGAAGACATTGGAAATAAATCTATTAGCCATACATGTCACGCCCTACATGTTAATTGGTGGAGACTTATACAAGCTAGGCCAAGATGAGGTTTTTAACCAATGTGTGTTAGAACATGAGCACATGGCGGGATTGCAGGAGGACACCATGTAGGGAATGCAAGTGCATGGAAGATTCTACTGGCAAGGATTTTATGGGAAAGCATCTACCAGGATTGTATTGAGTTTTACAAGGCATGTGACCATTTCCAGCAACTTGGCAAATCAAGAAGAAGGGATGAGATTCCCTTGAGACCGATAGCTAGCGCAGAACCATTTGAGAAGTGGGCCATTGATTTTGTCATATTGATTTCACATGTCACACAAAGGACCAGTTTGCACTATATCATTACTTATATTGATTATTTAACAAGATGGGAAAAGGTAGAACCTACAAAGGATTACATAGCAACCACAACAGCAAGATTCATGTGGGAAAACATACTCATCAGGTATGGGTGCCCGTTAAGCTTGACTAGTGATAGAGGCACACACTTTTTGAATGAGACGGTCAGGATTTTGTTAGCAAAATTCATGGTACCCCACCACAGCACTACCCCCTATCACCCATAATCCAATTCTCTAAGGTAAGGTAGTCAATTATTTTGTGTAAGGTAAGATATGGAACCAATCGACTACCTTACCTTAGATAATTTATTTTGTGCTCCTAATATCTGAAGTACAATAAGGGTTTTTTGAAGAAGAATGACATGAGGTACTATCACAAACCAATGGACTTGTGCAAAGTTGTAGCAAAATCTGTGACATAGCACAGAGGGAAGAAGATAGCAAAGCAGGAATAAGGTGACGTGATAGAGAAGCAGGGAAGTTGTCAAGTTAGGGAAATTGAAAGAGAGGAACATAACACCTAGGGCATGAACGAAGGAAAGGATGGGAAGATGGCACCAAATAAGGCATGCAAAAAGAAACTAGTGGTGGAAAAGGAAGATCCTATGGAGATCTACTCGTAGATGCAGTGCCCTCCTGGAGTTATTAAGGCCAAGAAGTGGAGCTCAAAGCTATATAGATGTAAGATCATCAAGTAAAACCACAAAATAATTGAAAATGAAAAGATGATGCAAGAAGACCTTGTGTCAGACACCCCAATGATGGATGAGCTTGGAAACCCTAAGGTTGATGACTCAGTAAAACAAGATTTGTAAAAGACTGAGGGTTTTGGAGCTATAGGAGCTTCCCTTCTTTTCCAAACCCACTCCACTTTTCAGGTGGTTGATGTCATGGGTGCACAAATACTTATTATACTTTGAGGCAAGAATAATAAGAATCACAGGCCATCTGATTTGAATGGTAATAGGCCTGTGGAATACTGGAGGAAATATAGAACTTGATTTATGTATCACTACCAAGGTCAAGGAGATGGAAAAGAAGATAAATTATGAGAAGGGGGGTAGGGCACAGGTAATCGTAGACCTCCTAGAACCAGCACTGAGAGTCACCTCCCAACTCATTAGCTATAAACTAGGCATATCAGAAAGGTGGACGGACACCAACCGTAGATTCTTGTATGTGGCTTATAGGGTGTCCAAGAGGACACACTACAAATTTTTGAAATTCATCACGAATGGAATCATCAAAGAGGTGTAGATACAAAATGAAGTAGAAGTAAAGATCACTTGGGGCTCCATCTTACTATTAATCATGTTCTTGGAGATTGTCATCCCAAATAGACTAGACAAGAAAATTCTGGTTCACCCACCTACGCACACATCCCCTACATTCTAATTCACACATTTCACCTGTGATGGGACCATCTCAAATTATTACAAGGTGTGAATGAATATGTGGTTTGAGAGGGTGCGTGGAGCTTTTGAGAATGAGTGGTGCATCCCCCATGAGTTTCCATAAGTTGTTGGTGACAAGGTAAAAATTTTTATCACATAACACTACTGTCTAGCAAGGTTTATGATGGCCAAAGGAGAGGTGGGATGTTATGGTGCAAGCTCCCCTTTACATTCACTTCTAGATACATGAAGTGCTCCATCAATAGGATTAAGGATGCACATAAATTAGTTTTTGATGTAGACAAGGTGGATGATGATTTCCACACATTGTACGCTACATACAAGTATGGTGATCGGCCAGCCTACATCAAAGTTTTGGAGCCATATTTCTTGGAATTACACCCACAAATCAATGTTACCATCAAGGGGTATGTCCATCTGGGGTTTTTATAGTTAGGCCCCAAAACACAGGGGGGGATTGAGGTGGAGGTTATAGAATCTCCCTTTCCAAAACCATGGGAGGCCTCAATCCCACCCATGAAGATAGTACAAGAATAAGAATAATAAGAAGAACAAGCAAGGAATTTAGACACTTCAAGGAAGAGGAATTAATACATGCACCGGAATAGCATCAAGGGCACCAGCACTTCAGAATAGGGTGGTTCCAACACCTCATCACCAGGGTGCGAGGAAGAGGAAGAAGAAAAGGAAGAGCTTGAGGAAAAGAAATAAAAGAAACAAAATGCATCAAGCCCCATAGCAGGCTTGGAGGAAGAATACCCCACCACTTTCAAAATTAAATTAGAAGCAGAGTTGTAAGGGTAGGAGGCTGAGGTAAAGGCCACAAATATAGGTGAGGCATGGGAAGAAGGAGAGGAGAATTCAGTAGGGGCTGAGAAGAGTTTGAAATGTGAAGCCACCACACCGCAAAATGCAAACCCAAAGGAAGACAAGGGGGACTCCTTTACTATAAAGGAGGATATGGGATTCACCCCTGGGATGAATATGCAAAGGATAAAGTGTAAGGCTATAAGGAAGAATTAGATGCCAATGTCCCCATGCATGGACTTCATGGATGACCCCAAGAAGGTCCTACACGTAAGGTTATAAGTTACCCTCCCACGAGAAAAGTTGCATCGTTGGGAATTATTGGATCAAGATGGGGGTGTCCCCAGAACTAGTAAGATGCTCTGTTGTACTATGCACTTCCATGCTAAGGAAACCTGAGTTTGAGGTCAATGATCATGTGATCGAGACTATCCACTTGAAGAAGAAGGGTGGAGATACATATAAAGTGGTGGATCCTAAACACCTTACAGATGAGTAGGCATATAATTCCATGCAAAATATTTCATCAGACGTAATCCGACGCAGTTTAGATACAGGGGCCACTATTTGGACCTTAATCGCAAAAAGAAAAGGCAGGGAGAAGGAAATAGATAGGTTGTACCAGGGGTTAAGGGGATAGCATGTGCGGACAAAGGAGGCATATGATCGAGTTGGCACCCTCATGAAGAACATTTTGGGGTAATTTCTAGAATTTGTAAGCCAGGCCAAAACAGATTACATGGATGAGATGGAGTATCTTGAGGACCTTGTAGGGATATTACTCATTAACATCAAGGATGGCGTGGGCTCGATGGCTGCAGAGCTCACAAAAGAAAAGAAAGAGAACAAGTTTGTTGTTGAATCTCAGATCATTGAGTTGGGAAACTTTCTCTCCCTACTCATGGAGGTGAATATACTAGCAGATAGAATCTTTAACATTTATAGGAAATGTGAGCCAATAATCGATACATGGGTGATAGAGGAGGATGAAGCCCTCAAAGTTTTGTAGGATACCATCCCCACCAATAAGACAGAGTGCGCACAATTGGTCATTAACACCACGGCCCAAAAAGAGAAGATCAAAACAAAGTGTGAAAAGCTAGATTTTAGAATCGGTGAGCTCCGAGACTTCATCACTAAGCGGATAGATGATTTTGAGGGTGTCTGTGTGGAGTTAGGGGTAGCCATCAGCACATTAAAGGGGAAGATGGAGGAAATCATCTCAGACCATGTGCCCAATGTCGTAGGGAATGCGTCAGGAAAGGCCTTATTAGAATTAAAGGCCTAGGAGAAACTGAAGGATGAGATAAACATGAAATCCCTCAAGCTCCTTCAATTAGTCGTATAAGCACCCCCCCCATTCTTTAATTCTTTGCTCATATTCTTTCCCTACTAATATTTTTTATTCTTTGGAGTAGCATTCTTACCATAGCAAGGTTTTGGTCGACAAGATTTTTGCTCGGTTAGCATGAAGGTTTACTAGGCCGGTAACCAGTTTAGTGTGGGGTGATATTGGACCCCTAAAACTAACTAATAACCTAAGGTATGAAGACTTATGGAATGCAGATACAAGTCATGAAGGTATGCGCACAAGTAGTCCTTGAAGAGGCGCGAAGGGTCGCGTCAGGGCAGGATGGAGTTTGGACTTAGTAAGTTTTGGACAAAGAAGAAAAAGACGCACATAGGGATCAAATAAAAAAGTGACCAAATACATATTTGGATGAGTTATGGAGACTTGCAATTCAAGAAATGGATATTCCAAGGAATCATTACGTTATAATGAAAAGATAAGGAGTTGAGGTTATTAACGATTAGTTGGAACATGCATGCTAAAGACACTCGATTGAGGGAAATGCATGGCGACATCTAGCAGATTCCTAAGTAGTGGTAGAGAAATCATAAGAAGATTCTAGTAGGCTTTTGTAGATGATGATGGACGGTTATGAGAAGATTCCTTTGAATGTTTATTATAGAGGTTCGTTTTCTAGAAGAGACAGAAGGGATGAATGAGGAAGTATTGTGTAATGAGTGTAATAGAGAGCTCTGTGATGAAAAAGAAAGTTCTGCTACTATGAACATTTTCCATGGATGGAACTTCTTGATATAATCTTAGCTACTATATTTGAATTATCAATATAATGAAGCAGTTTTGTAACACTCTTGCAATGGATCTTGATCTGTTTTTTCCCCTTATGTTCATGTGTATGTTACTGGTTTCCTCAATGTTATTTCATGGTTGATTCTACTTTTAGTTGATCATGTTAAATCTTTACATAATTTCATGATCGACTCAACTAAAGTAGTTTAATGATGCCCAGATAAATAGCAAACCAACTTGGTCTTAAATATGAGTCACTCTCTAAAGGATTGGTGTAAGTAGATGGAATTGCGGTGGGAACCATTAGAGTTGTGAGAGGTCTAAGTCTCACAGTGCACACATGTCCCAACTTCTCAACCCCATAGTTTTCACCATTGACCTACCCCCATTCTTTTCTTAGTACCTCTCACAGCATTTCACTGCCAACATCGGCGGATACCTATCCGCAGGTTGGTCTCATAGTATCCTTAGAACTAGGTATGGTACCAAGTTCACTATAATTTAAAAGCCTCTTTCCACATACCACATATGACCTTATATGCCTATTCCCATCAATGTAAATTTCACAATATTTAATCAAGAAGATCACCCAAATCTTCAAGAAGTGGATACTCAACTTGAAGATATCCCATACTTACTACTCAATGAATGGGGAATTAAGTGTCTTGGTTTTAATCCATACAAACAAATTGAAGAAGTTGGCCTTAGCATATATTGTCTACATGAATAAATATCACATGTGACTAATGTTGTTGAGTCAAAATATGAATAAGATGATGGCATTTGAAAAAATTTCTTTGATGGTTGAAGGAGCAGACCTAGAGCAAGAGGAGGTGTAGTGTTTGTATTTCCTACTGGTATGAAGTATTACTCTACCTTTAGATTTCAATTTAGTTGTTATAACAATCCCATGGAGTATGAATCTCTCATACATGAATTACAATGGGAAATAAATAATAAAATAAAACAATTGCATACCTTTAAGGATAATGAGTTGGTTGTAAATCAAGTTAGAGGGGTGAATATGTCTAAGAATGATCTACTTAGAGCTTGCAAGCATAGGGTGTGGAACATTCTAGAGGATTTTGAAGCTTTCAATATCCACACAATACCAAGAGGAGAAAACAATTCCGTAGATATGTTAACCATGGTTGGAGTAAGATTTGATGTCATTGAAGATATCAAAAGGAGTAAAGGGAAACCACATATCAAAGTGGTGGTGAGATTAGCGGTACCAGAAAAAAAAAAAAAACAATTGGAAAGCATTTGAGAATGATCAACAGATCATCCACTTCATCCAAGAAGAAGTTGAATTCTCTTCAACAAATCAAGACAAGTTGGAACACTAGTATGGAGACCAAATTTTCCAACTCGTGTCAAACAAGTTTCCCAATTGAATAGTGACTTTAGAGTCCATTTTCAGTTCAGATGATCAGCTAATAAGATAAAAATAAAACATGACAGTAAAAGGTGAGGACTATGAACCTATTTCATTTGGGAACGACAAGTTACTGAAGATGGGAAAGGTACTACCCCATAAGAGAAACATGCTTTTATAAAGGTTTTTCAACAGTTTTTTAATGTTTTTACTTGAATTTATGAAGACCTTAGAGGTTTCAATCTTGATTTGGCAAACCATACTATTGAGTTGGACCATGTAGCCAAGCCCATTACACAAAAATAGAGATGTGTCAACCCAAGAATTGAGCCTCTCATGAAGAAAGAATTAAATAAAATGATTAAGGAAAACATCATCTTCCCCATCAAGCATTCAACTTGGGTTGTGAATCTAATTTTGTAGACACAAAATCATGAACATATTAATATTTTACTATGCCACCAATATGTTTTTATATGCATTAATCTTAAGTAAGAAAATTATTCACTAGTGACACCATCTTGTGTCCATCTATGTCTTTGATTGATTTTTACAGCAACTCTCTTATACATTTGTCATTTTTGTATCCATTTCTAGTCAGGTCATAGGGATCCCTATCTATATGTATTTTCATATGTATCATTATTTATCTTAGGACACTAGTGTCCACTCGGGACACTAGGACCCAGATGTTTATTTCCCTTTTGGGCACTTATGTCTTGTTTATTCTTTTTACACATCTTGACATTTTTGGTCAGCCTTTTCAACTTCCTTATCCTTATCCCATGTTTATAGTCAGCATTTTCCGTCACTAGTGTTGAAATTCAAACAAGAGACTCATATATATACACAACTTACACACTTTTATTTTGGTTGGCTATTTAAGAGGGCTATCACATCTACATATTATCACTTTTATCAAAGGGACTGCATTTTTGGGATGCATACATTACATAGGAAGGGGAAGTATTGAATTCCATACCACACATTTGCATCAAAGCTAGCTATATCCCTCTATCTTGGTGTCATTAGCATGAGGGAAAACCTAAGGACACTATTACACACACAAGCACACAAAACTACATGGAGTCTGAAATGTAGTGCAACACTTCGTACTAAGTTCACTCATCGGATGACCGTTGGGGTTAGTCAGACTTCACATATTACTATTCATATATAATATGTCTGTGAGCTTGTGAAAATATATAGGAATTTTTTTTCAAGTTACAAATGTGATTGAAACCCTAACTGTGAAGTCAAAGTGACAAAGAAGATATTGCAGCAAAGACTTTCAGACCCAGAAAAAGAGAAGATCCTAAATATTCACGCAGACATTACCACCCAAATGCTCCTATTATCTTGTGGGAACTTTTTTACTGCAAATTACAGAGTCTTAGAACTCTCTACCATCCACTATGACATCATTCCCAGCCATATCCAATGAATACACGGTCCCGACTACCTCCAAGTTACACATAAATTAGCTAAGTCGTCTATCTCTATTATTTTCTTAGATTTTTGCATTGTTTAAGTACTTAGCACTTGTATAATGTCATTTATTATCATTTGTATATCATTTTTTACATTAATTACTCTGAAATGTAGATTTAATTCAATTTATATTAAATCATTTGGCGAACCCCACTCTTATTCAAACTCCTTGCCCTAGGATACCAAACCTTCATGGCTATAAAATGTAGCCATCTATAGAGCATGATATGACCTATATGCGCATGCAACCAGTGTTTTCCAATTCCTCTAAAGAATCTGAATTATGTAACCTCATGTTCAATCCTTAATATGATCCAAAAGTCCTCCAACAACTCCTTAGCTTCAAAAACTCCATTCATGTTAGTTTCCAAAGCCCTAATTTTTGCATAGTTTCCCCCAACCAAAGTTTTGCCACATGTTCTCCCTCATCTACCATAGCCATGAATGTTCCTCCATATTCCTCTCCTTTTACTATGGCAAATGATAGCATTAATATAGATTCTTTGTAAGATGAGGTTCTTACTTGTGAAAACATTTATCCTAATGACTCTAATTATGATAATGAAAATGTAAATATGAATAACGATGTTTCTGGTATTAGTCAAGTTGAATGTGAATCTTGTTGGTGTGTGTATTTTCCACATCATTAGGTGAGTCATCTCACTTAGGTGAGATTGTAGGTCCATGTGTCATTTAGGGGTCATTATGAGATTCTCTTACGCGTCACTGCGTCAGCTCGTCAATGCGTCAGTGTGTCATATGCGTCATTGGGAGTTACACTTCTATTATAGGAATGTAACTCCCCCTCTCTACTCGATTTGTCATGATTGCAGCACTAGGGGTTACTCAACACCTCCTATATGTACACCCCATTTGATCTATGAGATAGAGGAGAGTTTTATGGCTTAACTAGGTTCTGCCCATGTTTCAAATCTTTGCATGCACATTCGGTTGATACTCTCTCCTCTTGAGATCTCTTCACGCTACCGTTCACACATCCGTTGATGTGCATGTCATCCCTCGTGATCCTCTCTTATGGTTTTTAAACCCTCTTTCAAATCTATGAATCCTATTATTCCTACTTCTGAAATTGTTTCTTGTGATTACCATGATAAATCCAATGCTAACACTACTACAAATTTTTTGCATGTTGATGATAATCTTGATGAAATTCTTGCTTGCAAAAATATGGTTGATAGTGACTCTAATTATGCTTATGATAATACACATGTTAATGATGATGTTTCTTCCATTAAGTCTATTGAATGAGAATCTACACCTCCTCTTTCTTCTACTTCTAAATTTATTTCCAATGATGGCCAATATGACACAAATCTTACTCTTAATACACCTCTAACTTTATCTCATGTTCTTACCCCTACTACATCCCTAGAGATTCCACATTCAACTCCTCCTTTCACACCTCCATCCCATCCTTCCACATCTACTCCCCTTTTTGGGTTCCCATGATCACTCATAATGGCAAGATTCAACCCCTTAATGTGCCTCTCACTTCCTATTTTCCAAATAACTCTCCTACTTATCTAGACAACTTACACACATATTCTGGCTCAGAGATATTTACTCTAGTGGCACACACCTTAGTTGTCTCCTTGTCACATTCACTTGGTCATTGTTTCCTCATGCACCCTTGCATGCTTCCCCTTCTCCCCTTTCCATTTTCCTTTTCCTCTTTGTTCTACTCTTACCTTGTGCGCATCTTCTGTGCATTCACATTCTTCCTAGAAATTATTCATCCTACACACATGCCTTTCACTTTATTTTATCAAGTAATTCCCTGGCCCTATCGTTCACCCCACACATTACCTTGTAATAGTTGTGCCTTGACCATACGTTCTCCGCTCACTAGTTTTCCCCATTTCCTTTGCACGCATTGCGATTATGCACACCTTCCTTCTTCCTTCTTCCTGCACCTCATTCTTCCACGTGCATATATTTTTTCCCTCCTCTACTCCATTTCATGCCATGTCATTCTCTAACACACTTGAGTGTGCCACACGTAACTAGTCAAAGTGTGCCAACAGGGCGCTAAATCCTTGCAGCAAACTAGTGAGTGACACTTGGCAGAAATGACAAAACACTTTTTCGCATGTGACCATCTTTTCAGTCAATCATTGCACACCATGTGTCTTACATACGTAGGTGACTCTGATAATATTCTGACAGCCATATCTTTTTCTACAGAGCTCTGATCGGCGCATGCCTAGTCTCAATTGATAGTTGTTGATGTAGGCTAGAGTGCTAGATCTGATTACTCCAACCACCCAATTTGATCCGATCTGCCCTCTTTCCTTCTCCTACATGTCAAACAGACTTGGGGAAATGAATTTGACATATTTTTAGGTGGATTTACAGGCATTAAATGCTTCTTTTTGGTGGTTTCATTTCAAATTCGTATTTTCCCTTCTTCTTCTCTTTTTCTTCCATGGATTCATCTATAAATGTAAGAGTTGGGCTCATTGTTAATGTTGGACATTTTGGATCCTTACGCACTATAATGAGGACTTAATATTTCTATATTTTGAGTCACAGACCTCTATATCTGGCTTGTGCATGAGGATATTGGCCTCTTTCGACAGTGTAATAGTTTTGTGCATTTTTGGAAGTAATAGAAGTATCATTTTGTGACTATTCTCTATCCTAAGCATGTTTTTATTCTTTCTTCTTACCTTTCTTTTACATTACATGCTTGTTGTTTCATTCCCCTTGCAGTTCCCTTTTTTGTTGTGTTCCATGAAACATATCTGGTAAATGTGTCTTAGTTTTGTTACACGTGCCTAGCCTTCTTTCACGCCTTTCCCTTCATTTTCGATAAGAACAAATAGTTTTCATCCCTCTATTTCTGGTGTTATCATCTTTCTTTGGTTATTTTTCCTTTCTGTTATCCTTCTATTTGTGGTCCTTTGGCATTGTTAGCTTAGTTTTACCTTTCAGCATTAGGAGTAGCAGTATCAGTAGAAATCAATAAAGGAACTAGCCTTCTCCAAAGATCCGTCTCAAGCACACAAGGTCCCACAACTTGGAGATGGTTCCATTATTGTCTCAAATGACTTGATTATTCCAGATCCGAGACACTGACACAAGTTTGACCATAAATAGTTTTTGGCACGCCTGGTGGGAGAACCAATGAAAGCTTAAATTTCATATTTTTAAGTTCTAGTTTGTGAACTTAGTATTTCTATCCTTTGGTAGCTTATTTTTAACACATCTAGCGACTCCCGACATTTCCAGAGCTCCTGTTTTGCTATCTTGAGTTCCTTTTATGAATAGAATGCAGACAAGATAGAGTTTTGTAGTTAAAGGATATTTTGAATACCTCCAAATTTCACCAAGAAGCACATGCAGTAGATCTATAGCACACACATCCCCATCTCCAGTGTGTCATACGCACTCTACTCCTCCTCAAAATAGACAAGTGCATCCTATCATGGCGCTTCAACCTCCTCCTCCTCCAAGGAACTTTGTCATCTTCACTAGTGGAAGCTTGTTTAATCTCAATACCCAGCATGATATGCAAACGACTGTGCTTAAAAGTATTCCATACTTCACGGGAGAAAATCAAGTCACTCGTGTTGAACACATTCAAGATGTGGAAAATGTATGCTGTCTATCTGATTACACATGATGATGTTGTTGTTAGGTTGCTTACAACCTCTTTCAATGGTAAAGTACTCCAATGGTACCATGGTCTGAGATCTACATCTATTGCTACTTGGGATGAGCTCGACACAACTCTTTGCAATTACTTTGAAGATAAATTAGAACATCTATCATTGGTGGAGCAGCTGACTACAACAAAATGTGCACCCAATGAGTAGATGACTAATTTCAATAACAAGCTTCAATTTCTGAAGAGAAGCCTCTTCTACCTTCTATTCCTGATCTAGTACTTGATGAGTGGGTGGAGAGGCCCCATAAATTTGACCCATATACTAAAGAGTTGGAAACTTATGAAACTGGGCTCGGTACTTACTGCATCCTTGAAGAAGAAGATGTGCTACCGCGTGCACTCAAGAAAAGTGAAGAGAACCCTAGTCTATGGAAGTTATACTTTGATGGATCCAGAAGAAAATACGGCACGGGAGCAGGAGTCATTCTCATTTTCCCTAAGGATGAGAAATTATTCTTTAGGCATAGGTTACAGTTTACATTTTCTAACAATATGACAGAGTATGAGACGTTAGTGCATGCTTTGCTTATTACTGAAAATAAGAAGATTAAGGCAATATAGATCTTTGGGGATACAGAATTAGCTATCCACCAAGTCACCAATAAGTGCATGACAAAGAATAAGTTGCTCAAATATTATAAATATAGATTTTGGTACCTCCTTGAGAGCTTTGATGCTCTAAATATGCAGGTAGTACCACACAAAATGAATATGGAAGCTAACCAGATGGTCGCGTTGGGTTTACAGTTCTCTCCTTCTGACACCTTTGTCAAAGGAAACACTTAGCACATTAAGATGTTGATCATAACAACCATTCTAGATAATAACACTAGTTATCAAGTGTTTGAAAGTGATGCATAGATTGTCTAGTTCATCTAGAATGAAGTTGAGTTCTAATCAAGCATGCAAGCTAAATTACATGATAGCTATGGTGACCAATTAATTCAACTAAAGTCAAATAAGATGCCTAAAGGGCTGGTCACCTTGGAGAAAATTTTTAGCCCTAATGATGAGTTCAAGGGTGAAGAAAAGTATATGCAAACTTCGCAAGAAGACTATTCCCTAGTCACTATTATTGGTGGAAAGGATTTTTTGCTCAATAAAACTTACACACACGATGAAAAACATGCCTTCATCTCTCTCTATAAAAAATACAATGATATCTTCTCATGGGAGTATGAAGACCTCAAAGGTTTTTATCCAATTGTTGCTCAACACTCCAATTACCTTGATCCTTGTATCAATCTCGTTTGACAAAAGCAGCAACCAGTCAATCCAAAGATAAAGCCCCTCATGAGGAAGGAATTATCCAAACTCATTGAGGTGAAGATTATTTTTCCCATCAAGTACTCTACCTCGGTCGCGAATCTATTCCAAGTGCATAAGAAGAATGATGAAATCAGACTCTATGTTGATTTCAAATATTGAACAAGGCATCTCTAAAAGATAATTATACTTGCCTTCCTTTTATGGAGTTGATTCTGCAAACTTTGGTCGATGCACAAATATTCTCAATGTTGGATGGGTACTCGGCTTTTAATCAGATCTTGGTCAAGGATGAAGATCAATTCAAAACAACATTTACAACTAAGTGGGGAAAATGTCTATATCAGAAGATTCCCTTTGGTCTATCAAACGCAGGCGCAACATTTGAGCGCTACATGTAAATTACATTCAAAGGTTACATCAATGAGTTCATCTCGGTCTACCTGGATGACATCACTATCTTCTCAAAGAAAAGCGTGGATCATATGGCGTACCTGGAGAAAGTATTTCAGAGATACAGAAATTTTAGGGTATCCCTTAACCCCAAGAAGTGTAATTTTGCAGTGGCACAGGGAAAGCTCTTTGTCCATGTGGTTTCAAAGGATGGCATCGCAATTGATCCTGAGCATGTTTAAGCCATCCTATATCTTTCCCTACCGGTGAAAAAAAAGGCCTTCTAGTCCTTCCTCGGTAAGATTAATTTTGTTAGGCATTTTATTCCTAACTTTACAGGAATGGTTCGGCCCATCACCCTCATTCTCAGGAAAGACATAACTTTCAAATGGATGATGAAAGGAAAACAAAGTTTCAAAAAAATCAAAAAAGAGATTGATCGTGTGCTAGCACTCATCAACCTGAATTACTCAAAGTATTTTATCCTTTATTCTTATGGCACCGATGTTAGTGTTGTTATTGTCCTAACATAAGAAAATGATCAAGGGCTGGAACAACTGTTGGCTTTCTTCAACCAGACCTTGAAGGATTATGAATTAAAATACAATCGCATAGAGAAGCAAATCTTTTCCATCATGTGCGTGCTCAAGAAATTCAAAAATTTTCTCACCAAAAATCATATAAAGGTGTTAGTCCCCCACTCTTTTATTAGAAACTTCATCATGGGAGAAGAAATCAGTGAAAAGAGAGCACGATGGGTGATAAAAATCTTGGAGTATGATGTGACAATCAAAGCCACAAAGCTGGTAAGAGGTAGCACGCTCTATAAGAAGCTTGCTAAGGACACACACAATGAATCTGAGAATTCATTATTTCTTATTGAAGACCTCCTATGCATAGAAATTGAGTAGAATACAGATTCTGACGCGTACAACTGGATGAAGGACATGATCACATTCATTTCTGAGGATGTATACCCTCATCGATTAAATAAGGCAAAGAGAAGACATCTGAGGTTACAATATATCCCTTATGTTTTGATTAATGGAATTCTCTTCAAGAATAATCTTGATGGCGTGTTGTTAAGGTGTATCAATGGTGTGCAGACTAAAAAATTATTAGTAGAATTTCACAATGGATTCTCTGGTGGACACTTCTCTGCCAAGAATACAGAAATGAAGATCATAATGGCAGGTATCTTTTGGCCTAATCTATTTTCAGATGCACACAAGTGGGTCAAAAAATGAAAGGAATGAACTTTATTTACAGGAAAGAAGATATTGGTAGTGCTTCCCCTCCAACCAATCCAAACGGATCAACCTTTTGCGTAATGGGGTCTTGACTTCATAGGCATGATCAATCCACCTTCAAGTGCTAGACATAGATGGGTGCTGAAAGCTACGAACTACTTTAATAGATAGACAGAAGCTATCGCACTCAAAGAATCAACTGAGTCAGTCATCCTTGACTTTCTTGAGGGTATAGTCACAAGGTTTTGTCATTCCTTAAACCATTATCTTTGTTAATGCAAAAGCCTTCCTTGGCACTAAAATCACTTATTGGGCCCTAAATTTGGGCATCTATCTGAAGACTTCTTCCAACTATTACCCTCAAGGAAATGGTCTGGCAAAGTCAACAAATAGGAACCAAATCAAGATCATGAAGCGCACAATCAACATTATCCAAAAGAAGTGGCATACAAAGGTCTCACGCACACTTTGGGTAGATACAATCATAGTTTAAAAAGTAACAAGAACTTCACCTTACAATCTTGTCTATGGAAAAGAGGCTACCCTTCTTTTGATGTTGGAGTTGAACTCATTAGTGTTTATCCAATAGCTGGAACTCAAAGGTGTAGAGTAGAGAGAAATTAGAATGGCAAAGCTAGTTAATCTTGAAGAATCAAGGAACTCTTCCATAATCAAGCTAGAACAACATCAGCAAACAAAAAAGAAACGGTTTGATAGAAATCCCAAGCCTCGGTCTTTCAAAGTTGGGGACTTGGTCTTGAAATGGGATGTTGACAGAGCTAAACCAAAGTGCCATTCAAATTTTGATGCACTCTAGAGTGGCCCATAAATCATCAGTTCGTGTAAGGAGGCTAACTCTTTCAAGTTAACTCATCTTGATGGAGGCACACTATAAATTCCAGTAAATGGGATCTATCTTAAACACTTCCATTAAGTTTGTTGCATCATTTTGTATATATTAAGGTAGTCTTAATTCCTCCAAGTGTGTTGCACACAATTTTTTATTTGTACATAGTTCTTTCTTCTCGTATGCTTCCTAAACGCACTCTTCTTTTTCTTCCAAGGTGTCGATCTTCTTCCAATAATTTTCAACATCTTGTAGGATTTGGAATAGAGTCAAGAAATGATCCTTAAAAGTGACTTCAGGGGAAGTTCTTCAAATCTACAAATTAGAATTGCATGATTACATAGTAGAATCCATGGCCAATGGATGCTCTAGGCTACTAATCTCCTTCATCTAGCAGGAAGATGGCCTCGAAAGTTGCCAAAATTGTTATCCAAATAACTCTCCTAGTTATTTGGACAACTTACCTACATATTATGGCTTAGAGATCTTCATTGCAGTGGCATGCACCTTAGTATTCTCCTTACAACATTCACTTAGTCACTGTTTCCTCATGTGCCATTGCACACTTCTCCTTCTCCCATTTCCATTTTCCTTTTCTTCTTTGTTTTACTCTTACCTTGCACACATCTTTTGTGCATTCACCTTCTTTCTAAAATATAATCATCCTCCATGTGTGCCTTTCACTTACTTCAATCAGCTAAGTCCCTGGCCCTCTCACTCACTCTGTACATTGCCTTGTAATAGTTGCACCTTGACCATATGTTCTCCACTCACCAATTTTCCCCATTTCCTCCACGTGTGTTGCAATTGCATGCGCCCTCCTTCTGCCTTCTTCCCACACCTCATTCTTTCACATGCATATCTTTGTGCCCTCCTTTATGTCATTATGTACCATGTCATTCTCTAACATGCTTGAGTGTGCCACACGTAGCCAGTCAAAGTGCCCCAATAGGGCACTAAATCCTTGTAGCAAACTAGTGAGTGACATATGGTAGAAACGATAAAACACTTTTTCACATGTAACCATATTTTTAGTCAATCAGCACGCGCCACATATCTTGCATACATAGGAGACCCTAAAAATCTTCTGGTAACCATATATTTTTCTATAGAGCTCCGATCGGCACGTACCTAGTCGCAATCAATAGTTGTTGATGTAGGCTAGAGTGCTAGATCTAATGACTCCAACCACCCAATTTGATCTGATCTGTCCTCTTTCCTTCTCCAACACGCCAAATAGACTTGGAGAAATGAATTTGACATATTTACAGGCATATTTGTAGGCATTTAATGCTTCTTGTTGGTGGTTACATTTCAAATTCATATTTTCCCTCCTTCTTCTCTTATTCTTCCCTGGATTCATCTATAAATGTAAGAGTTGAGCTTATTGTTAATGTTGGACATTTTGGATCCTTACACACTTTGCTAAGGACTTCATATTTCTATATTATAAGTCACATACCTCTATATCTGGCTTGTGCATGTGGATATCAGCCTCTTTCACCATTGTAACAGTTATGTGCATTTCTGGAAGTAATGGAAGCATCATTTTATGACTATTCTCTATCCTAAGAGTGTTTGTATTTTTTTTTCTTGCCTTTCTTTTACATTTCCTACTTGTTGTGTCATTCCATGTCCCTTGTAATTCCATTTTTAGTTGTGTTCCATGAAATTGATTAGGTAAATGTGTCTTAGTTATGCTACACATGCCTAACCATATTTCATGCCTTTCCCTTCATTTTCACTTAGAACAGATAGTGTCCATCCCTCTTTTACTGGTGCCATCACCTTCCTTAGGTTAGTTTTCCTTTATGTTATCCTTCTATCCCTGGTCCCTTGGCATTGTTAGCTTAGTTTTACCTTTCAGCATTAGGAGTAGCATTAGCAGTAGAAATTGATAGAGGAATTGGCCTTCTTTGGAGATCCGTCTCAAATGCACAAGGTCCCACAACTTGGAGATGGTTCCATTGTTATCTCAAATGATGCGGTTCTTCCAAATCCGAGACATGGGTGCAAGTTTTACCACCAACACTTCCCAAATAATCCCTTCACAAGACCTCCTCTCTCTCATACATGTTGTTGGTAATTTGAAAACTCAAGTTCATACCCTTACCCTCGAGAGTAAATCCTATTAAGCCTCCATTGACAATAATTCCCTTTTTGGAAATCCCCTTCCTAAGAAGATTCAAAATTTTGCTTTCCCCAAGAGTTTCATCATGCATTTTTTCTCATGTTTCGATGACATATGCAATCCCTATTTATATCTAAAATATTACCAATTATCCATGGCTTCTTATTCCAATGATCAATTATTACTCAAAGTCTTTCGTCGTAGTCTTTTTTATCATGCTCTCCAATGGTATACTCATTTACGTAATAGATCTATTATTACTTATTATGATATAAATGATGTTTTTCTCAGACATTGTATTTCTAACAATGGTCCTAAAGTTAGATATGAATTCTTATCTTCTTTGCATCAAGGAAAAAAAGAAACAATCTTAAATCACATTTTACACTTTAATTCTTGCATGTATCAATTATTGTTTTAACCTATTGATCTAGAAATGTAATTTATCTTTTGTCGTAGCTTAATTCCCCCATTAAAAGAAAATCTATTGTATGATACATGTGATTCATTTACTCTTTTGTGTTATAAATTTATTGATTTAGAGGACTTAATTTTTAAATGTTATAATACCTCCTTCTACTTGTTCTATCCCTTCCTTTCCTACTTATTCTTCTCCTCTCCCACCTATTGACCCCCCTCTATGGTCAACGTCTCCTCCTCCATGTAAGCATCCTTCTACCCCACCACCACGTCATCATTCACCTAAGTCTTCTCCACATCCCACCCATAAACCATTACACTTTTCACATATTGTTAAGCCACGTGATGTCTTGTGTAGCTTGCTTGACAAGTGGATAATTTGTTTACCTTCCAACTAGCATCATCCCCCTCACTAGTTGCACTACCATCGTGATCGCCCTTTTTACAATTTCCACTACATTAATGGCCACCATGACGATGATCGTTATGCTCTCCATGATAGACTACAATAATTATAAGACAAAGGTTTCATTTCCCCTTGTGATAAATCTCTCTCTAATTCCACATAAGCGAGCCTCTACCACCATTAGCTTGTCTCATTCACCTCCTAAGGTTATTATCCATCTAGATCCTAAGGTCATCATTCATCTACCTCCTTCACTTGTCCCACCTATAGCCACATCATCTCACCCTACACACACTACTAGTACATCTCATTGGCTTCCTAACCAGCCTACTTCCGCACTTCCCACCATCACATCTCCCATTATTGGCACCATTTCCTCAGATATTCAATTTGGCACCTATACTCACATTGTTGTTGTTCCATAGGATCCTATCATGCATTACAAGCCTCTTCAACTCTGGTAGATGATACCCATTTCCATCTCATTACCTAAGGATCCGCTCATTTTCTTAAGGTTCATACATGACTATCAAGGGAATTTTTACTAAAATGAACGTTAGTCTCACACTGGGGGCAATACCTCATCTCCCCTCTTCATCCTAATCACACCCGATTATGAACATTATTTTTACATCTCCTCAATATATAATTATCAATGCATTATTAGTATAATATTTTATCTCATCTAAATCATGTTTTCATTTCTACTTACCTACCACATTACATCACATACATACATTACTATTCAATCCATTACAATCCATTACTTAGCAGTTCTTTCCACATTGTAACTAATTTCAACAATCAACAATACATATTAAATGAACCATTCCAACAATGCACATAGAATCTAACAAACTAAACAATCACTACTAATTTCAAATCACAATCATCACATCATATACCAATGATCATCAACAACAAATACGATATCAACACACACACACACACACACACACACACACACACACACACACACACACACACACACACACACACACACACACACACACACACACACACACACACACACACACATCATCATCATCATCATCATCAAAATCATAGTTGCAAAATACAATCGTTGTGGGGGGGGGGGGGGGGGGGGGGGGGGGGGGGGGGGGGGGGGGGGGGAATCCCTTGTGCATCAATAAATCATATCTAATACATTATATATCATCCTTGCTATCACTATCTATAATCACAGGAGCTCTAAAACTTGAAGCTTTTCCGCTACTCTGTGTTGTCAATCTTGACCTATATATCTCTCAAGCTAGCTCCATAATACAGAGATCTTTGTTGTCTACTCTGCATATTGGCCCTGCAGCTCTACATATCGTGAAAATACATCATGAGTTAGGCCTCCTCCTAAATCTTGTCTCACTCACTTAGTCTCTACACAAACCTCATCACGCCCACTCAAAAAAAATTTACATATGGTTACTGTTATAACCACTAGCTCAAACAAATGGGATTTCTCGTCCGCAATCTCATCTACCCAGTCTAGGATCCCTCCTCCCACGAGCACATCTGGGGGCACATTCTATGTCAACATGTGTATGGAGGTATTTACAATCAGTGTACAGTAGGCATCGCCTACCATCATACAAAAAACACTAGCTATTATACATCTTTATATTCATCCACTATATCCATCAATTAACAAATAACAAGTAGTAAATAACAATGAATGACACTTACACTCTGCTCACGTTGCTATTATATTGTTTACCTTGGGGGCTGGTGTTTGGCCCTCAACTCCTCCAATGAGCAGATCACCTGCTGCATCTACAATTAGTAAAAATAGCAACACCTATCAATGTGTCGTCCACCACTGACTATGGACCTAGGGGCACTAGTTGTGCTCTTGTAGGGCTTGGCCTCAACCTAGTCACCTCACGGCCCTCATAGACTGACACTATATATATATATATATATATATGTATCCGTGGGGAATATCCTGGGTAATGCCAAACTGTCTAGAAACTCAATCACCCTAGAATAACTATGCTACCCCTAAGAAATAATCCTTTAACCACATAGTACATCATATACATCGTAACTCAACACCATCCTCCACCCATCCTCCATAGTCTCTATAATGTCTTTATATAATGGCCCCAAGGCCCATGTGATCTATAATCAACCTAAATTTGGTTGTATCCATCTCCTATTGTGGTTACCCACCCACCTCTCTACAAATATCTATGGTTGATCCCAATCAACTTGTGGCCCACTGAATAACCTCAATATAGCTATATGCTCATATGCCCACACATGTAATAAAGTAGTAGCTCCTAATCCACCTCCATGATCCTCCTAAGTAAATATGTATAAGTCCCTATATAAATGGGCCACCACACATCATGCCCATGCATATCTAGTACCATGCTCCTTTATACTGCGAAAAAATATCATGAATCCTGTACAAAATTTGATCCAAAAATAGATCTAAAAATGTCCAATTCTATGTAGTCTTCATATTTTATACTTTCTCTATAGTTTATCATCCTATTATTTCTTCAGGAGATGGTCGATTCATGAAGGGTGATCTAGATACCTTCGAATGATAGTTTAGACCATAACTATTATGTTTGGGAAATTTTATAGGTAATGGTTATGCAACTGACCTGGCGGTTACGTAACCATAGCTCTACTCAGAGCAGCGGTTATGCAACCACTAGTATGCATTCTACGATGGTCATGTTCACAATGGTTCTAGAATTTAGGATCTCAATTGTTGCAAATGTTCGAGCTTCCAAAATGATTTGTTTCACCTTTCAATGCATCCTTAGATAGAGAAGCTATAAATACAAGTTCAATTCTTCATTCTAACAAGTGATTTCTAGTGAATTCTAGTGTGGGAAAAGAGGAGAAGTTGGAGTTTTTTCTTTTTTGTTAATTAAGAGTGAGTTCTTAATTGTTGATAATTTTTTAGCAATAAAATACAATTAGGAGTATGAAACCTTGTTGAAGGCTTATTATTGGCAGTACTTTGTATTTTTAGAGATTTACATAGTGAAAGGGAAGCAAATTTGCTTACCCACTGGATTTTTCCCACATTGGGTTTCTCTAGGATAAATCTTGTCTCCTTTGTCTCTTTTTTATTAATTTTGTAGTATATGAGTTTTTAATTCTTGTACATTATATTGGTAACAAAGAACTTAGTAAATCTTTCATCCATTTTCACAAGCACAAGATTTTTTTGTTGTTAGAATTGAACAGTTTACGAATCAAATTGGTATCAGAGTAGTTGAGATTTCAATTTTTGTTTGGTTAACTTGGATTGAGATTGCACTCAAATTCCTTACCTAAAAGGGAAAATAAATTAGTGAAGGAATCCTTATTCCTTTTGAAGAAAATATTTCCACAAAGAAGTGGAAGCAAGGAATTCAATATATAGCTCATAGAGAAGATGCAAATGATAGTAGAGAAGAACGTTTCTATAAGTTAGAGGAAAATGTGGTAATTTTGTCCAAAGATGTGGGTAGTATTTCCTTATCCATATGGTAATTGGAGTCCATTATGGTATTACTTATAGAGAAACTTGGTGTTCCAAACAAGACACCATAATTTGTGAAGAATATGCTAATGAGTATGAAGAAGAGCATCCCCGTGCCATTCACACACCTCCACCTTTCAAAGAAGAGGAAAAGATAGAGATTCACCCTTATGGTGGAGACATGGATCCTGAGAAGCTAGACCATTGGCTAACTCAACTAGAGGTATATTTCAGTTTACATCAAATTAATGAAAGTCAACATATTTCTTTTTCTCAGTTAAAATTGACCAATCATGCTTTAACTTGGTTTGAAAGTTATATTCACTCTTTGGTTGTTAAGAAGCTTCCTCCAATTACTAAGTGGGATGATTTTAAAAATATAATCAAAAATTAGTTTTATATTATTTGTTATGAGGAAGAGAGGTCCATGTATTAGCAGTATCTCAGGTAGAACCAGGTCATAATGTGTCAGAGTATACCAGTGAGTTTCAAAAGACAGATATCCATATGGGTAAAGATGTAGTATACCAAGAACTATTGATGAAGTATATTGATGGAATCCATAGCCACTTTAGGAGACCAATCCTCTTGGCCAAGCTGACAGACTTATATGAGGCTTGTACACAAGTTCACTCCTTGGAGATGGAAAGGAAGAAGAGTTCATCTACCTCTCAGCATGCCTCGATAAAACAAGGTGACACCAAGAGGAAGGATAATGGGAAATGAAGGGATAATAAAAATGCTAAAAAAATTTCTAAAAAGGATACTAAATTTCATTATGGGCATTGTTATGTTGACACTCATTGTGGGGGAAAATGTTGGAAGCTCCACCCAGAATTACATCCCTTTAAGAACAAGAAAAATAAGAAGAAGACCATGGCTACCCTCCAGGGAGAGGAAGTGTTTTGTAGTGAAGAGGTGGATGAGACTATGTGTCGTACTTCTGTCTGCAAAGAGATATGTTTGGGTAGTAACAGTTTTGTTCAGGAAAATGAACTAACTAAGCTCTTTCATTTAAAAACTCAAGTGAAGAAAACTAAGGTGGATTCTCTTTTTGATACATTTTCTCAAGCTAATTTGATTAGTAAAGAGTTACTGAACATGATAAATTTGGAAAATTACAATCACTCAAGCTCGTATTTTTTGGTTTGGGTAAATAAAGGTGTAGGCATAAAGGTTACTAAGTAATGTAAGATCGCTTTTGGTATTGATAAGAATTTTATTGATGAAGTTATTGTGGATGTTATTCCCCTTGATGTGTGTGGTGTAGTATTTAGCAGCCCATATTTGTATATCAGGGATGTTATCTTCATGAGGAGATTCAACCAGTATCGCTTGGTGAAGGATGATGAGATCTACATCATTTGATCCTATTCAAGAGATTTGAATATCTCTTTGGTAAGTGCCACCAAATCTTGGAAGTTTATTAATGATAGTGGTAAATTTGCATTACTTATGTTGAGAGATATGTTAGAGGATGAGAGTGTTACATATAATACCACTTGTATTTTTTATAACAAAGAGTAGACACAGAGAGAAAATTTGGATCAGCAGTTCAAAGATTTCTTTCAGGAACCTACAAGGCTGCCCCCAGTCAAGGGAATTGAGAATGAGATCTATTTTCTACCAAATAGTCTGCTTCTAAACTTGGGATTATACAGGTAGTCTTTGAAATATGTCAATGAGGTAAAATAACAATTACATTCTTTGATTAAACAAGGTATAATCTATCCTATGACTTTTCCATGTGGTTCTCCTATTGTTTTAGTACCTAAGAAATATGGTTAATGGAGAATGTGCATTGATTATAGAGATTTAAATAAAATAACCATCAATAATAGGTACCCTATTCCTCACATTGATTATTTATTATATTAGTTACATCATGCTAAATATTTTAATAAGCATGATTTGAAGTCTGGGTATCATCAAGTGTGGATCAAGGAAGAGGACATCTGGAAAATAGTGTTCATTACCAAGAAAGGGTTATATGAATGGTTAGTATTACCATTCAGGATATGCAATGCACCAACTACTTTCATGAGATTAATGAATGAGGTAATGAGGCCATTTATTGATTCCTTTTTTATTGTGTACTTGGATGACATTTTGGTTTTTAGTAAAACATTTAAGGAGCATATAGACCATTTGTGTCAAGTTTTATAAGTTTTTAAGGAGAAATGGTTTGTGTTGAATGAAAATATGTACCAATTCGCACAACATTCACTTATCATTTTCAAACATATTGTTAGAGATGGATAGTTAAGGATTGATCCAAAAATGATTTCGGCCATTCAAAATTGGCCAACACCATCCAGTTTGACCGAGACCAAGAGCTATGTTGGTGCAATTTAGTATTTGAGGAAGTTCGTTTATGAAATTTTCATCCATAGTAGCGCCACTACATTCAGTGACAGAACGGGGTAAGGCTTTTGATTGGGATAAGAAACAACAAATTAATTTTGATTCATTTAAATATAAGATTAGTCATGCATGCTCCATTTTTGGAGTTGCCTAACTTGTAGCTACCATTTGAGGTGGAAACCGATGTCAATGACTATGTTATGGGGGTTGTGCTTCTTCAGGGGGTAGGCCCATATCTTATCACTCTAAATTGTTTCACGGTGTAATTTTGAATTATTATACATATGATAAAGAATTGTATGATCTTATTCAAGTAGTAAATAAATGGAAACATTATTTAATGGATAGGAAAATATCATTCGTATGTATCATCAACCTCTCCAATATTTATAAGCTAAAAACAAACTTCAACAGGCTAGACACTATAAATGGATGGGTTTTTTACAATAATTTCATTTGAATATCAAATATAAGAAAGGTGTGACTAACAAGTTAGTTGTTATGTTATCTAGACCTCCTTTGCTTTCAACTATGGGCATGTTTACTCTTCTTGAGACTTTTTTGTGTGAAGCATATCAGGAAAGTTATGGGCAAGATCAATATTTTGTAGAGAATTTTCAGCAGAAACCTCCAAGTGTTTTCACCTAAACGAGAATACTATTTTAGGGATGGTTTGATCTACAAGAATAAGAAACTTTGTGTGCCTAAGGGGAAAGAGTGTAGTTGATGAGAGAAGCACATACTTCTAGGGTAGTTGGTCACATTGGTGTGACAAATATTGTATCACACTTTTAGAGGTATGCTTATTGGCCAAACATGCAAGAAGAAGCTATTAAATTCATTAGGGGTTGTGTTCTATGTAGTACCAGTAATCCTAATAATGGGAATTTGGGGTTATATATGTCATTTCCAGTTCCTTCCCAACCATGGGAGAGTATCTCCATGGGTTTTGTGGGTGGTTTACCTACCTCCAAGAAAGGTCATGATTATATTTTTGTGATAGTAGACCAATTTAGCAAGATGTGTATTCTAATTTCCTTGCAAGAAGACCATTAAGGCCAGTGATGCAGCTGAGTAATTTTTTGCTAATGTGTGGGTTCACTTTGGTTTACCTAATTCTATTGTGTCAAACAGGGACTCATGATTCATAGGAAATTTTTGGTCTACTTTGTGGGAGAAGATGGATACAAAATTGAAGAGGCCTACCACCTTGCATCCACAGACAGATAGAAAAATAGAATTGGTGAATGGTACCTTGGTCCAGCTCTTGAGAGGTTACAATAGGAAACATCTAAGCACTTGGGATGAGACCTTGGTGTATATCCAGCATTCTAATAATAGGGTAGTTCATGCTTCAACTAGTAAAACTCCTTTTGAAACATGTTTTGGTTATTTTCTTAAGAATGCTTTTGATGTTGTTTTGAGATTACCATGTAAATACGATGGGAAAGTGGAACCGGAGGTCTACAAAGCTAAGAATTTCATTGAGAAAAATCAGCATATACACCTTCTGGAACATGAGAGGTTAAAAGAGTCACATGTTAGGTACGAAGCACGACATGATCAGCATAGGACTAAGCATTCCTTCCTTATTGGTGACAATGTATGGTTGTACTTGAGAAGGGATAGACTTTTATAAGAAACTCAAGCCTCATTGATATGGCCCATTTGAGATTCTGGAACAAGTGGGTAAGAATGCATTTCACTTAAACTTGCCTCCTTATATAAGGATTAACTTAGTTGTGAATGTTGAAAATGTACATCTCTTTGAGACCTCCATGTTAGATGAAGAAAAAGGGGGTATTGCTTCCGTATATTGAGGATATTGCTCCATATAGTCAGCTAACATTGAAGAAAGATGTGGTCTTGTAGCAGAAAGAGAGGGTGACAGAGAGAGAAGTGCAAGATAGGTGGTTAACTGGGTTGAAAGGCCAGTTTCCTACTAAAGCCAAATGGTAGTCTAGAGAGGATGTGGGGAAGAAATTTCCTCACCTCATCAGTCCGTGAAGCTTTTAGGGACTTAAAATCCTCAAGCTGGGGAGGTATGATCCAAAAATGGATCTGAAAATGCCTAATTCTATGTAGTCTGCATATTTGATACTTGCTCTACATTTTCTTAGGCTATTCTTTCTTCAGGAGACGGTCTAGTTAGGTTGGGGGTGATCTGAACACCTTCAAATGATAGTTTAGGCCATAACTATTTTGTTCAAGAAATTTTACAAGTGATGGTTACACAACCACCTTAGCGGTTGTGTAACCACCGCTCTGCTCAGAGCAGCGGTTATGCAACTGCTAGTCTACATTCAATGGTAGTCTTGTTCATGATAGTTCTAGAATTCAAGATCTCAATAGTAACAAATATTTGAGCTTCCCAAATTATTCATTTCAACTTTCCATACATCCTTCGATAGAGCAGCTATAAATACAAGTCCATTTCTTCATTCTAGAAATTTATTTTGAGTGAATTCTCATGTGGGAAAAGAGGATAAGTTAGAGCTCTTTCTTGTTTTGTTCATTAAGAGTGATTTTTTCATTGTTTAGAAGTTGTGAGAAAGAAAATACAATTAGGAGTGTGAAACCTTCTTGAAGGCAAACTATTGGCAATACTTTTTATTTTTAGAGATTTACATATTGGAAGGGAAGAAAATTTGTTTACCCACTAGATTTTTTCACACATTGGGTTTCTCCAGGATAAATATTGTCTCTTTTACCTCTCTTTTCTCAATTTTATAGTATAGCAGTGTTTAATTCTTACACATTATATTGCTAATAAATAACCTAGTAAATTTTTCATTTATTTTCACAAGCACGGGATCTGATTATTGTTAGAATTGAGAAATTTATGGATCAAAATCACAACTCCACCCTTCATGGGCACCGACGAAGCTAGTACCACTACGATAAATTTCCACAATCCCAAAACCCTAGATCTCACAATCACATCCATGTTAATATATGTCTCAAATTTTACTTGAGACCCTATAAAATATCATTGGTCCACCCTCATCTGACCATGGGCATCCAATATGGCCATAATCGGTACCCTCACTCCAACTATTGGTAACAGCAATATCCTATATACATCCTCCAATGCCACTGTCATCTAGCATCTCGGCAACAAAAATGTATAAGTATTCACACACCATCTCTCACATAAAGCAGTCAATAAAGACATATTATGGGGTATCTCCCCCAATCTAGTAAGGTGTTACAGGTTGGCACGGTCCAATATCTCCCACTCATAAACTATTAACCCCAACTCAAGCAATATGCTCAAGTGACGGCCCACACGAAACTCCCTAGAGTGGATATCCCTCTATGTAACAAAAACACACAACAATACACAATATTAGCACACTAGACATACTTCAAAATCAATCATAATAGACTCAAATTAATAAAAATACATGCATTTCACAAAAGTGTGCCAAAATCCTACTACTGGACACTAGCGACCAGAAGCAAGTCACTAGCACTAGGAACTGGATGCTAGTGTCCTAAAGGATAGAAACACCCTATCTACTTTCATCTTGGTTAGAAACTCCTAATTCTATAAAATTTGAAATTTTACTAAAACTAATAAAAACAATCATATGTAACAAAATAAATAAATTTAGCCACACATACAAGCTCCTTGATTGTTTACATAGCCATGACGGCCATCACCCTCTTGAATCTCATCTGACTCCTTGCTCTAACACGTGGCATCCTCATAGCTTAGAGCTCTATATTTCAACCACTCTCAGTACAAATGAAATTAATATTCACTTTTTCTATATTACTATGAATACTAATTCAAATTTACTCTATACTATAGTCATTATTTGCCATCAATCTTACACTTATACTCATCTCACAGTTTGACTCGTATCTTGACCCTCATTACTCCATTTTCCTCCCCATTTGAACCATCCAAATCATGGTCTCCTCTAGCACCATACTATATAGTTTTCACCATTCCATATTCACATTAGGCTCGTATACTAATCAATACATATGCATACTTTGTCAATACTACTATCTCTTATATCCTATCTCTCGATTACTATTACAACCTTGCTTTCGGCTCAATTTTATTTTCTTCACACCTCATCCTTTCACCAAAAGGGGGTCATATAATTAGGATCATCCTATAATCCCTCTCAAGATAAAACAAAATCAATCGATACCCCTAACACATTACTACCATAATTTTCTTTGATCTTATTCAAACATGGTTATAATCATTGTATATGACAATTACTACTCTCTACTATTTCAAGTTTATTTTCCCCCAAATGACCTAATCTGGGGAAAAGAAAAACATCTTTGTGATTAATCTTCTAAATGTATTCCTCTCAAATTGGTTCCTATCACTCGAATCAATCAATCAATACAATGATCACATTTATTATCACACCTAGACGACATAACTTGGGAGTCGCATTACATTACCATCACTTCTAGATGACCTAAATTGGAAGCCATATACAAATATTTAAACCGGAACACCTGTTACTATAGGAGCGGGGGTAATGAGATATCATTGCCTTTCCTATACTACTCTTATATGGATTATTCAATCAAGGAACAACAAGTTACAATCGGAACTAAACAGGTAACAAATTCATTATTTATCCATCTACAGTGGCTGGACCTTTTTGAGAAGCATCACAGAAGGAAAGAAAAATACAACTCTCTCCCAAATACTCTTCCTCTAGTGGCAGGACGCCCAAATCCTCTAATTATCAACAAATCAAGTTGAGAATTAATCACTCCATACCTCTTCTATCACCTTTGACAACAATCCAACATCTCCAGTATCATCACAACAATTTCTCCAAGTTGCTCCTTACAACACTTTTCTATCTCCTCTTACACCACATGGGTCAAAATGTTGATCCTTAGTTTTCCATGCTACAAGTTTTTATATTCTATGTGCACTCTGTAATATGGCTTCTCTGAACTCTATACTGGTATGTTCCTTACTTATTGTACACTACTTGAATTTCATTCAAATAGTATAAATGGGGGATAATGTAGACACAAAATCATGAACATACTATTATTTTACTTTGTTTTCAGTGTGTGGTTGTATGCATGAATCTTAAGTAAGAAAATTATTCACTAGTGACACTATATCTTGTACATCTACGTCTGTAATTGATTTTACCACAACTCTCTTCTACATCTATCATTTTTGTATCCACGTATGGTTAGGTCACAAGGATCCCTATCTGTATGTATTTTCACATATGTCATTTTTTATCTCATGACACTAACACCCACTCTAAACACTAGCACCCAAGCACTTATGTCCATTCTAGGCTCTTTTGTCTTATTTATTCTTTTTACACATTTTGACATTGGTGGTCAGTGTTTTCACTTTTCTTATCCTGAGCACGTGTTTATAGTCAGCCTTTTTTGTCACTAGTGTCGAAATGCAAACAAGAGACTCATACACACACACGCACACACACACACACACACACACACACACACACACACACACACACACACACACACACACACACACACAAATATTTTGGATGGCTATTCAAAAGGAATATCACATCTATACACTATCATTATTATCAAAGGGACTACATTTTTTGGTTGCATACACTGCATAGGAAGGGGAAGTGTTGAATTCCATACCACACATTTGCATCAAAGCTACCTATAGCTCAGTATCTTAGAGTTATGGGCATGAGGAAAAACTAAGGACACTATTTCATATAGAACTACATGGAGTGTGAAATGTAGTGCAGCACTCGGTACTAAGTTCATTATTTGAGTGACCATCGGGGCCAGTCCAACTTCACATATTGCATATTTTATTCATATCTAATATTTTTGTGAGATTGTATAGATAGCTAGGGTTTATTTTACAAGTTACAGGTGTGATCAAAACTGTAATCATGAAATCAGAGTGACAAAGAAGATATTGGAGTGAAGACCCTCAAACCTAGAAAAAAGAAAAAATCCTGAATATTCACACAAATGTTAGCACCCAGAACAGATGCTAGTGTTTAGGAACTCATGTCCTCATGTGGGAACTTTTATACCTCACAATAAAGATTCTGAGAACTCTCTATAAGCCACCATGACATCATTCTCAGCCAGATTCAGTAGATACACAGTCCCGACTACCTCCAGGTTGCACATAAATTAGCTAAGTCATCTATCTATCTTATTTTCTTAGAGTTTTAAACTGTTTGAGTACCTTAGCACTTGTATATTGTCATATATTATCACTTGTTACATTAGTTACTCTAAAATATTGATTTAATTCAATTTATACTAAATCAAATCCTAGCACATAAAAGAAATGGAGAAATCAGACAATGTGTCAATTTCAGATATATGAGCAAAGCTTCCGTGAAAGATCACTATCTGTTGCCTTACATGGAGCGGATTTTGTAAATGGTAGAAGGTTCAGAAAGGTTTTTCCTATTAGAGGATTATTTAGGATATAACTTGATTATGATAAAGGAATAGGACCAATTCAAAATAGCCTTTACCACTAAATCGATAACTTATGCCTACAAGAAGATTCCTTTGGTTTATCCAATGCAGGAGAAAAATTTCAAAGAGCCATGGATATGACATTCAAAGGGGTGATTATTATAACTTTACAAGTTATCCTTGCGGGGAGAACTTTTAAAAGTTTCTTTCTATATTTTGTATTTCCCATTCCTTATATTTTTTTGAAAATTTTGTTTAAAAATTGCCTTAGCATCATTTTTCACCCAATTTTGGATTTTGGAGGTTGACTTGTATTTTGCATGCAAAATGAAGGTTGAGTTCCAAAGTCTGAAGTCCCTTTCCATCAGAATTAGGAACCAGAACTTAGAACTACAGACATATTTTACATGTAGTTTGTCTCTTAAGTTTCGAAGTATGATTTCGAACTCTCAGACTTCAGAGTCTAAAGGGCATGTTACATGTAGTTTTCACGTCGTATCCCGAATTCTAAAACCCAACCACTATAACCATTTTAGAACTTCATAATTTTAGAATTTGGAGTTCAGATTGCATGTTGCATGTAATTTACATGATGACTTTTGAAGTTCTATTTCTAAAGACATTAATGTTCAACCAGCCCCACACATGTCGGCTCGCAGTAATTAATTTTACCTTCCTATAAATATGCTAGCTTTTACTTATCATTTTTTACCAAATGATTAAGTACATTGACGCACTAACATCTCTGCACACACCACTATACCCATAAGATGATTTTCAAAGAATTATTTTCATGATTTTGTCACTATTTTAGGTAAGTTTTTGTAATTTTATTTTTATTTTCATTTGTTTTGGGATTCTTGTTCTAGGTATTGCTTTATTTTTTCTATTTCTTCATTTCCTTTGGTTCTCTTAGGATTAGCTCTAGAATTTAAGCCATGGCTTTTCTTCCTTTGTTGATTTTATCACGTTTGACATATGAACTTCAAATAATTCATCAATAGGAAAGAAGAATATCTTTTTGGGAACAAGGAAATTCAGGTTTTCACACTTCAGAACTTTTGGGTTCCACTTTTTAGAGTTTTGAAGATTCACTGCAAGCCCAAGCTCCAATGTTGTTTTTCGGAGTCATCCATTCATAATAGGTTTTTGGAATCATGACTTTTTCAAACTTTAGAGGTTCAAGATTTTGCATTTCAGAAATTGGAGTTTTGGAGATTCAAATTTTTTTAGCTTGAGGGTTTTCACATTTCAAAAGTTCTTCCTTTCCAGATTCGTAAGTCCATATTTTCAAAAAATACTCATTTTGGAGCTTTGGAGATTTTTGGATTCTGGAAGTCTACCACTTTGGAATTTCAGATTTGTTCATCAAGTTATAAGTTTTGATTTCAGAACTTCAGGCGTCGGCTTTTCAAAAGTCTAAACTGATTTTGTAAGGTGTTCTGCAGGCACACACTTCCACTCCGAACTCTAATTTCTTGATTTCTTCAACATGTTAAATGTTTATTTCTTCATCTAGGGGAAAGGAAAAAATGAAGTATAGTTACCAAGGGGTATAATCCCCTTCCAGTATCTCATCTGATGTAGAGAATATTGCAGATACGGATTTTGGACATATGGACATGTCTGAATTTTTGGAACGAGTAAAGGCCCCAAATAAAAAACCATGGATGCAAGTTATTTATGATAGTGGACTTCCCCTTAAAGATGAATTTCCCTAGTCTATGTAATGTCCTAAGTTTTTACTCACCACAACATCCCACTTTGATAAAGATTCACATACCATAAAGGATGATGATAGCACGGTGGTAATCAAGGTAGATAGTGATTTCTTTTGGGACCTCTAGAAGCTCCCTGGCGTTGAAGGATATGCCATTACCTCCTTGGAATATAACTAAAACATTGGGTCGCAGATTATGACACTTTCACAAGGGTTTTCAATAAGATCTATTTAGCCAAAACTAACACCTCATTGTTTAGATTCCCCAAGACACTTCCCCGGTTTGATTTCATATTGGAGGTTAATAATATTATCACACTTTTGAGCAAGGTTACAGGTCTCCCTTCTACTAGGGACTTCTAAGATTGGATGTACCTCTACATTGCCACAATCAAGAAGAAAAAACATCTCATTCAATGGGGTGAACACATAAGCAAGGTTATATGCTTTCAACTGGAAGATGTGTTAAGCTCAAGAAACTTCTTCATGACCTCCTATTTGGTGTACGCAGCAGTGGGAATGAGGTATTATCCATGGATAAATTCAAAAGGATCTAGAATTACATATAAGATAGATGATTATTACCCCCAACTCACCATGGCAGAAGGTCCCAATCATTTTCAAAGAATAAACGATGCGTTCTTCGTCACTCTCTTGTATTTCTTTGACAAAGATTTATATAATCGGAGGATCTTAGATGAAGCTTGGAAGGAAGTATGAGATTTGGGATGCATCTACCTATAGTTCCCAACTTTGACTTACATCAGAGTGTCAGGGTTTGTAGGATCTCCTAAAGGGTTGCCAAGATGCCCAACTGATAAGTGGGTCCTAATGGAATGCGTTCGTCAGTTGAGTTATCATAAGATCCAACATGGTCAACACAAATTAGTGGAACAGTTTCTTATAACCATAGGAAGATATACATGCACATCTATATATAAGGCTAAAAATGTTAAAGGACAGATGCCTTAGATGACTCTGAGAACATTGCACCTGGGCACTAACTTTGATTATTGGGATAAATTCGGTATAATGGGATCGGCCAACATTCATGTACCTCAACTAGAATACATATGGATTCATTGTTGAGATGAATATGCAATAAGAGAAAGGGAATTTGAGAGGCTAAACCTGAAGGAAATAATCCACTATGGAATTACACTCATTCCTAACGGCCTAAAAGATTACGATCAAGTGTTGGATCCTGCCTACAAATAAAATAATGTCATGAATCATCATTTTCCATAGATAATTTTGTCAGTCGAGGAGTACAATAATGCAAAGGAAAGGGTGGGTCCCATTTTACAAAGAACCTTACCAATGGCTGACATCCTTGGGAATTACACCTAAAGTGTCTGACCAGCTAGCCACATAATTTTTACAAGCATGGAGATCAGAGGGACATGCCATCCCTTTAAAAGGAAAAAGGGTGACTCAAAATCCTATCTCAAGACCTCGTAAGATTTCCTTTATTATTGGAGGTTTAGGATCCTCTTCATAATTTTCTACAATGAGAGTTGCGTCTCCTAAATTATAATCAACTTAAGTGATAGATCTAAGTGTTTCACCAAATATTTCCAAAGTGTCATAGTCACCACCTTCTTCATCTCTTCCATCTTCAACACCTTTAGTTCCTCTTTCCTCTTTGTATCTCATTCTCCCTTTGACCTTTTCTTCCATTTCTCCCTCGATGGCCCATGTTTTCTCTTCTCTTCCAACACTCTCAACTGGAGATGTTTTAGAAATAGGGTCTCCTCTTGCAACCCCTCTTCCTCAACAATCTCTTCCCATTTCCACTTTTGTTTCACCCACACCTGAGGCCATCCTTTCCACTCCACCCTCCATTGTTACCACTTCATTGCCACTTTCAGTAACTGTGACCAATGCTCTTGTCATATCAACTACCCCAAGTACTACCGTAAAAATTCCTATATTGTCTTCTAAATTATCTTCTTCTATTCCTATGTGGTTGTATAGAAAAACACCGAAACAGAAGAAGAAAGTGCCTATTATTGATGTTGTTGATTGGAATGCTCTAGATCTAACTCCCCGAAGGAAAGCTAAGTGGTAGAAAGTTATTTCTAACTTATCAGTCAATCAAATGGGGGAAAGATTCATCAAGATATCTACTCCAACAGTAGGCAAAAATAAAGAAACAATCATGGCAGCAAATAATCAAATTTCCAAGTTTTCTCTCGGGAAAGCCACTCATGAAGGTGTCAAGCAAGATGTTCAAGTGGCCCTAGGTAATTTTATAGAGAAATATGATAAAGACAAAGCCACTAAGGATCAACTTAAGGGAAAGGTTGAGTAGTTAATGGCTCTATTAACCAAGATCATGCATCCTATCTAGAATACTACTGCCCTCACTATTTCTTAGAGTTTTGACGACGCATCTTTTCATGTAGTGGAAAATACTGGACAAAAAGGGTGAGCGGTAGGAGGCTGGATGGATATCTTAATTCAGGAGGTAGACCCATTGATCAAATTTGATTTGGAATTGTATAATGAATGGTATACAGAGAAGGATTTTATCATGAAATTTAATGGACTCCTCACTGAGGAGAGTGATAACTCAGACCTTTCTCTCAAAACACAGAAAGAAATTAGAAGTGTTAGCTCAGACTTACTATTAAAGGAAGGTGTTATCGATGATATTTCAAAACCTTTTGAATTCAAGGAAGCTATGGAGTTCTGAACTCAAATACTGTAGGAGCTCATGTCAAAATTGGAGGATAAAAGATTCGAGATAATGGATGGTTTAAATGATATCTTAGAAGAATTTGAGAAGATCAAATGCAATTTTTTGGATAAGATTATTGATATTCTTCCAGTTGAATAGATTATTGCCCATTTTAAGAGTTTGGTAAATCAAGATGATGATGTGACAAAGTCTTTTAGTCTTGATTCTATTTACAAGTGGGTATCTTATCAAAACTTCTTGAGCCAGCTCAAGAAGGTTATCGACAGGGCTCAAAGATTGTCAGTAAAGATTTCCAGAGGAACTGAGTTAGTGGACATTCTAAGCCATTATGCATATGGACCTAAGGAGGAGGAGTCCAGGGAATTATTAAATGATTTTTCCAATACATGAACTAGAAAAGGAGAAGAAATATGAACCAGAAAAGGAGAAGGATTTTGTCAGCCCTAGCTAGGTGTGGCAACCATCGTTGGATAGCCTCCAAGCTCTAGAACTAGTGGAAGTTGCATGGCTGACTTGGTCAAACCTATGCAACTATTTTTTACTATTTACATGGGAGGTTATTTCCTAATTGTCAATGCATTTTATTTTTAGTAGGAAGTAGTTATAATATGGAACTATAATCACTTAATCTCCTTAGTCTTTAAATATGATAATGCATTATGTTAAAAAAATAGATCTTATTGTATAGGGGCTCTATAATTCTGAGGAGTCCAAGAACAAGCTTTAAAGCCTTTTTTATATTCAGAACACTTTTTTTTCTTTGAATACCTAGGTATTGTGCAATTTGATAATTTTTTTAATACTTGTGAATGCTTAAATTCCTAGTATGTGGTGAATTATATTGCCTTTACATTAGTTATCTTCTTTCAATTATATGTGAGTTGTGGTATGAAATATTTCATTTTAGTTAAGGAAAATCTTGAACCCCTCCTGTTATTAAAGTTTTGTATTTAGTTAACTCGGTGATTGGAAAATATCATGAGATGTGTATGTTATGTATTGTTCTTCAATATTAATTTTTGCATATGAAGTAGATCTTCTTATTCTATTTACTCTTGGTGCATCACCGCCTTTATATATTTTAGTTATCTTTCTATCCCTATACCCCATGAACAATTAGATTAGTTTTATTTCAAGTATTATAGCCCTGCATCTTGTTCTTAAGTCAAATGCACCAAGTTTAAAAGGAAGTCGGCCTTCTCCGAAGGTTCATCCCATAGCACCAAGGTCCCATGCCTTGGGGATGTTCCCATATTACACTAGATCACTTAAAGATTCAACAGGTGTGTGATCCACTTGAAAATAGTTTAATAACATTATTCTTGTCTGAGTTGATGATATCACAATATTCTTCAGGGATGTAAATGACCACCTTTTTCATCTTAGGCAGGTATTTAAAAGGTGTAGACAATTTGGGGTTTCTCTAAACCTCAAAAAATGTATTTTCCTAGCACATGAAGAAAAGCTTTTGGGCCACCTTTTCTCCAAGCAAGGGATTATAACAGATCCAAAAAGGGTAAGTGTCATTTTAGTACTATCATTTCCTAGTAATAATAAAGCATTATAAATTTTCTTGGCAAGGATCAACTTTATCAAGTGTTTTATTCCATATTTTTCCAACCATGTCAACCTATTGACATCTATTATAAAGAAGAAATACATTTCAAATGGACCACGGAAGGGAATGGTAGTTTTGAGGCTATCAAACAAGTAATATCACAAGTTCCTACCCTCATTAATCAAGAATTCTCCAAGGATTTCACCTTGTATGCTTTTGGAGGCACGGATACCATATATGTCATGCTAGTAGAGTCTAATTGAGAAGGTTTGGAACAACCCATTGCATTTTTTATCCAAGGCCTAGAATATTATGTAGTTAGATACTCGTTCATTGAGAATCATGATCTAGCTATCATAAGGATTTTGAAAAGTTTAGGCATTTGATATCCAACAACAAAATCCACCTCATGGTATCACATTCCAACATTAAGGGTTTCCTTTTAAATAGATATTTGATTGAGAAAATGGTTGGATGGATCACCAAGGTGATGGAGTATGATATGGACATCAAGGTAACCAAGCTAGTAAGGGGGAAAGGTTTGTGTGATTTCTAGCTAGTTTTAGACCTACATAATAAAAAAAATCAAGGTTTTCGGTATCTCTTGAGTTAACAACATTAGAGCTCATCAAACAACTAGAAATTTTTGAGTTTGGAGAAATGGAAATAAGATATGCATATCTCATGGAGCTTGAAGAATTAAGAAAACAAGTCATGCAAGTAATGAAGTTAAATCAAGCTCAAGTAAAGAAATATTTTGATAGGAAATCACTCACTATGAATTTTTAAGAAGGAGAACTTGTGCTTGAATGGGATCAAGACAGAGCCAATTCATGTAGACGTTTAAAGTTTGACACAATTTGGAGTGGACCTTATGTGATCTCTAGCTACAAATGAATCAATGCTTGCCAATTGTTAAGGTTGGATGGAGAAAATCTTATGATCCCAGTCAATGGGATATATCTAAAGCATTGCTTCTAAAGTAGAGGTTCTACCTTGTACATATTAGTATAGTTTCAATTCCTCTATGTGTTGTTAAACACATGTTTTGTTGGTATTTGTAGTTTGATTTGTGATAAGTGCCTTGTACATACTTTGCATGTTCCAATTATACATGTATGATCTTCTCTTTGGATATAGTTTTATGCCCCTTAGTTGTTGTTGTACATTTAGTTCAAAGCAGGTTTCATGGTTGAAATGATGTATATGGGAGTATTTTCAAGATCTACCCACTCATCACTAAAATCAATTATCTTCAAAAGTACCCCCATGTTCCCTCCTTAGCCAAAAAGTTGAATTTTGGGACAGTTTGTAAGTTTTATCTATAAATCCATAAGAATCAGTCTTTAGGAGCACCTTCATGTCAGTTTTCAAGTTCATGCAAGTTTAGGGGTGAAAATTCTAAGTTCTATGATCAGTTTTTTAAGTTTTAAAGTTGAATCCATGCCCAACGGATTACAAGAAGGCTATTGGTCATCTCTCTAGTAGGCAGATAGCCCCATTGAGTCACCAAATTGTTGCCCAAAATAACCCTCAAGCTATTTTGACAACTTATGAACTCAATTTCAGACTTAAAAAAATCTTTTCTCAAAAATCGCGGAAGACTGGGACTTCATCTTCCATGGACTTCCTGAATAAAGATTATAGACAAAAAATATATGCACTTGGGTACATTTCTAGGTCCTAAAAGTATGTTAGTATTTACATGATTCCTAAGCAACAAAACTAGTAATTGACAACTCCTTTTAGCATTTTTCTTTTTCTTCTACACTTTTATTAGTTTTATACATCTTGCACTCTCGCCAGAATTTTATTGTTTTATTTTTTATATGGCCTCAAACACTAGCACCCAATTGGGACACTAGCACCAGGAACTTTTGTCCTCCTGGGTGCTCTTGTCCTTCTTTACCATTTTATTATCCTTTTGGACGCATTTCGCTTCTTCATTACTTTTTACTACTTTTGTCAATTACGAAATTAAAACAAATGAATCATATAAATACACAACTATGTTTTCAAAATAAGGGACCAAACACTAAGCATTACATATTATCACCTAAGCTTGCATCCGAAGGCACAAAGAGCGTCTCAAGGCATCCATCTAGCACACTCATTCAAGGGACAAGGGTTGCATCACTTATGCATATACAACATAGGAGAGGAAGTCTATTCTATTATATTACACACATTTGCATATAGAGCATTCTAGATCTAGCCCGCTATTTTAGTGCAACTTATACAAGGGCATATTAGGGCATTATTACACACACTCTCACATAGAACTACATGGATTATGAAATGTAGTTCAATGCTCGGTACTAAGTTCTCTCTTTGGGTAACTATCGAGGTCATTCCGACTCCACATTCTGCATCTTTTTTATTATATTTTATGTGGTTTGTGGACATGTGCAGGTAAACAAATTGTTTTTCAAGTTACAGGTACATTTGGAAATCAAGGATCGAAATCACAATGACAACTAGGGACTAATAATGAAGCTCTTCCTACACATAAAAATACCAAATCCTAATCATTCACATAGACATTAGCGCCTAGAACAGACACTAGCGCCCATGCACTCATGTCCTCCAATGGGCCTCCTGTCTAACACATTCTTCAGTCTCAAAACCTCCAAGGAGCATTAACGACACTCTTCTCAATCTATTTCATCTATTCACCTACCTAGATCACTTACAGATTTCTCAGGAATCAACTAAGTCTTTTTATCTCCCTCTTTTGCTTAGGGTTTCACATTTATATATGTTTGTTTGCTTACATCTTATTGTATTTAGGATTTGCATATCATTCATTATAGTAGTTACTCTATAATTAGATTTAATTTCCATTTATATTAAATCAAATGGAAGCTAAACTCAAAGGATAATTAGGTGAAAACTCATAGAGATTTGGTCAAATCAGGAAATAAAAAACATGGGTTTTGTTCCTCTGATGTCACGATGCAAGGATGGAGAAGGTGTGATGTTGCAAGGAAACCAAAAGGTTGAGTTTGAGATGGCCAAAGTAATGAGCCATGGAGCACTATCCCAATGTTTTGTGGGTTCCTTGAGCATAATGTGTTCCGTGAGTTTTCTAAAACCCGCGTAATGAAGGAAAAAGAGTGCCAGTTTCAAATGTCACACAACAAAGGATGCATGCATTCTATAAAGGTAACAAATCAAAGGATTAGGCCGTTATGGATTGTGGAAGAGGGACATGAGTTTTGCTAGCGTGTAGAAGTTAGTGTCTCGTGAATTTCTCAATTTGGGGAGACATATAATTCAAAATTTGTGGTTCATCTAATGAAAAGCCGTCGAATGTTGGAGTTCCTACAAAATATTTAAAATTGCCACTAAATAAAGAAAATCCAAAGGTTTTATGTGGATTACAGAAACAAACAGTAAATTTGTGGGAATATTTTAAAGTCACATAACAAAATAAAACTACCAAACATAGGAATTTTCATGGGATAAAGGCAAGTAGAAGATAAAAAGGTTGTAGAACAAAGCAGGAATGGTTTTTGACCATAACTTTTATTCTGGCACTCCAAATTGTAAGAAAATGGTGACATTAGAAAGGTCTCTTCCAAGGCAACATTATAGCAATAGGAAACACTAAAACTTATGCCATTTGGGGAGATAAAAATGTTTAAATAGGGTTGATAAAGAAAAGTACAATTCCAGTCATTAAAACATACAACCACCTCGCCTTTAATGGCAACAAGATCTATGGGTAGTGAAATCAACTCTATTCATTGAAAAATTGAATTTTGAATTAAAATTTCTTCCTTCATATATCTCCTTTTCTCATCTTCCCATATTCTATAAATGCAAGTGCTTTTGTACAAAATAAAATGTTCTCTTTTGCGAGATTAGAAACTCTGGCTTAAATTTTTACATTTTCCATGCTTCCAGACCTTTGAAACTACATTTTGTAAGTTATTCCCAAACCTTTGTTCTATAAATGTAAGTGATAGCATTTAATTATATGTGATTGTGGTATTTTCCTTTAAGTATTTTGTATTTGATGTGAACCTCTGACCCTCTTACCTTCTTTCGAATTTATTCACTTGTCCCTTGTAAAACTCTATGTTTTTATTAGATTCTTACATGGTGGTTTCATTTGTGTCTCTAGAGGTCAAATTTGGACCTTGTTTTAGTTTTGGTTCATCACCTTCTTTCATTTTACAAATTTCTTCACTTTCTCTCAACCCTAAATCCTATGAATTTGTAGTTTAGGTTTTAGTTTTAGTTATATTTTGAAGTTGTAGATTAGTTTGTAGTGGGATAAGACATAAGGAACCAACTTTCTCTGGAGGTTGATCTCAGGTTATAAGTCCCGCATTATTGAGATCATCCCATTTTACACCAAAAGTAATGATTTTTCATGATCATATCTAGGTTGCTACTTTTGTGCGTTAATAGCAACTAATGAGCACCTTAGTGACTATGTTTTGTGTTATAAGACAAATCTTACTAAAATGAACAATATCCTAGCTGATTTTGAATTGCAAGATCTATTTCTATAAATTCTTTTGCCTCACATCCAAGAGTCAATCATCTTTGATAACTTTCATTGCTTTGATCACTTGTGTCATATCCTCAAGGATTGTGAAGGCAAGCTACTTTATATGGAAAAACTCAACTATGGTGACCAAGCCTCTAATCAACCTCATGTTGAATTCCAAGGTAAAACTAATTTCGAGAGTAAGCCTACGAAGCCCCGAGTTGAGATTAAATCCATTGTTAATGTAGTGCCCCAACCGAGGAAGCTCCAGATCTAACCTCTTTGATGAAATTTTACTAAATTACCAATCCCACCTCAAGCGGTGTTACAATAACTCCTTGATAGTAACCTTATCTCTCTGTCTTCACTTCTTGAGTTGGATTCTAGTCATCCTTGAGGAAAATTTTTGATGAAAAAGCATATTGTGACTACCACTATTGCAATGGGAATTTCATGATGGACGTTTTAAGCTTTAACATATGATTCAAGACTTAATTGATCCTGATGCATTTAAATGGGATGAATCTCCCATATCCAATCCTACAAATAATAATGATAAGTTTAAGATATTCATTAGCCCGCTTCTTAAGCATGATAATGCTACATCTGAAGAAAACTGCTAATCATGCTTACCATAAATTCCCACCTCCGCAATCCTAATAATAGTCTAGAATTTCTTATTGGTACTACTACTACTACTTTACCACTAGCCATTGATTTTACTGATGTAGATTTCCATGCTTATTTCACATCTTCAAGGCTTCACATTATTGCATCCGTTAAGAATCAAGCTCTCAATAATGTCATGATCAATCCTACTTTCAAGCTTAATGTATGTTCTCTTCCCCTCTTATGTGCTATTAGATTTCCATTATCCCAAATCAAGTGTGAGTATCCTACTTCATATGGGGGTATAACCCTTCCCACCACAATTGGACCTCTTACTATATGCCTATCATTTGTTGTAGCATCCCAAATCAATAATTATGACATGATCTTAGGTCTTCTTTGGCTTAAGGACACTAGGGTTGTCATATCGATCATATAACAATGTATCAAATTCATACATGAGTGTCAGGTCATCACAAGTCAAGGTATCCCATCTCATACCTTGTTACCTATTATCTCTCAAGCTTTACATGACCCTACCACTAGTGCACCTCTTGCTCCAATCAACATTACTCCTAGTCCACCTGTTATCACAATTACACCTACAACTAGCGATGTTGCTCTTATGAATTTGTCACAAACTCCTAGCGATATTCCTACACTTTCACTACTAGATACTAGCCTAAATAAGTATCCTCAACCTTTAGCTTCCATCACCCACTCTTGTTGTATCTCTAAGTCTCATAATTCACCACATAGGACTAGACCACCACACATGGTTCATAGTAAACATTGCACATCTTGGTCTACCAATAGGTTTGTTTCACCTCATACATAACACATTTCCTTAAAACACACTTCCCTACACACACACACATACAACCAATCTCACATTACATTCGTCCCTTAATTAATGATCACATGTTTCCTTTAGTTGTAATGATGGATAGTGGGTGACTAACTAAAATATGAATTTTAGAAGTTAATCTAAATAGTACAAGAATGAGATAGCTAATATAAACTGAAATATAAATTTTAGCTAATTTTATTTGATATTTTAAAATAAAATGAAATAATTGAAATATGAGGGAAAATGTACTAACCTGAAATGAAATTACCTCGTTAGTGATCTAGAACTAGACTGGATGATGAATAGGCAGAACAGAGTATGACAGCACACCTTTGGAAGTTACAGCAGATGAAGATTCAGCCAGACTGGGGTGCCTGGGGGAGGATTAAGGTGCACCTGTGGGCACTCTGGTCCACGTAGTATGGGTGCCCTGGTCTATAGAACAACTCAAAACCTAAGTCTGCATTGGTCGCTAGATCTTCGCAATAACTCGGTCTTTGTCACATGTATGTCGCACTAGCTTCACTGATATCGTTGTAGATCTTCAATGAATAATCTCCTACAAAACCCCACACAAAAGCATCAAACCCTAAAAAATAAAGATGTAAATAAATGGGTCAAACTGTCCTTAACTTCCAAATGGATGGACTTATGACTGAGCGATTGCACTACATCTTAGACCCAATGTAGTTCTATGTGCTTGTGTGTGCAATGATGTGCCTAGGGTGCCCTAACACCAATGACGCCAAAGTAATGGGCAATAGCTAGATGTAAGATACAAATGGTGGATGGAATAGAATGAATACAACCCTTCCTATGCAGCGTGTGATGCAAAATAGTTCCCAAATGCAGTCCCTTACCTTAGTAGATAGCTAGCCCTTAGTAGAGATAGTCCAACCTTAATATAATGTGTATGTTATGTTTATATAGGGATATATTGATCAAATTTTGACACTAATGACCCGACATGCCGACTAGTACCTAGGGGAATGAGAGGGAAAACTACAAAGACTGGCCTCGAGACTCTAAATGAGAACCAAGTGCAACTGGGACCATGGCACCTAAAAATGAGGACCGGGGTGTCGAAAGTCACGGCAATCCCTTCCTAGGAGTCCCAGTTAAAGACTAGAGATGACTACTTAGTAAATAACAACAACTGAGACTCCATGAGAGACGAACCAAAACATTGAGTAAAGTAACTGATGAATGTGCAAGACACTCAATGACAAACGACTGACTAAATTGATGATAGGACTAGGGGATGAGCCATTAGTGAATAACTTTTCTTATGCGAGATCCATATATAAAACAACATATTTGGCGGTATAATAGAAGTAGTAAGTGCGTGAATTTGTGACTATATTTTTCCCCACTTTCTGGTTGGTAAGTGCAGAAAGCTTGGTAACATAAAGTAGATAAGATAAAGTAGATACGTACTGAGATAAATTCGAAGAAGCCCCATGTAGTAGAAAGCGCAGATGTGGTAGTAAGAATGTCGTAGTAAAATAACCATGTAGCATGTTGAACCATGGATCAACACATTGATCTATGTAAAGTCGTGAAAAGCATATGAGTGTGATGAAGTGTAATAAATGAGAGTGATGGTTGTAATGTTGGATGATTGATCGATTTTGACATGCATATGATGATGATAAGATGGGATAGGGAGTGATCATTTCCCAACCCAATTGTGTGTATATGAATAATCGACCAAAGGATTTGAGCGTCCTGCTACTAATGGAAGAGTGTAAGGATAAAATTTCATTATTCTCCAATCTCTAACTACATCCTCAAGATCTAAGCAATACCGTAGATAGAATTAGATCAAACATTTTTGGTTTTTTTGATTCCAAATAATTTAAATGAAATAATTTACCCATATAGGAGTGGTATAGGAAAGGAACTCTTACTTCCACTCCACAGGTGTTGTCACAATGTAATGGCTTCCAAGTTAGGTCATTTGGAAGAAAACACAAATTGTATGATGGCTTCCAAGTTAGGTCATCGGGAAGAAAACGTGAAATGTAGAATAACTTCCCAAGTTAGGTCATCTTGGAAAGTAATGAATGTAACTCCCAAGTTAGGTCATATAGAAAGGACACATGTAATGTGACTTATATTAGGTTATAATGATTTCATATATGTTATTAGAGATTTGAACGCATGGTTGTTGAATTGATTGATTGATTGTATTGATTGGTTACTCATAGAGAGATTTTACACTAGTTTGCCCTCAGGTTAGGTCATTAGGGGGAATCACTAGAAATTTATGAAATGATTGTTTTAGAATATGTTAACGCTTATTTCCCCTAGGTTAGGTCATTATGGGGAAGTGATGAAATGTCACATAGGGAATTTGTATGCTTGTTTCCCCCATATTATGTCATTAGTGGTAATTGATGATGAAATGTCATGCGATAATTAGTAAATGTTTGAAAATGATGAATTGGTAGTGTTCGATTGATCATATGGTGATGTAAGGGGGATTATAGGATGACCCCAATGATATGCCCCCCCTTTCAGCAAAATGGGAAGTGATGATAGGAATGAATACTAAGTTGAAAGTAAGCACGAGATAGAGAGGAAGTGATAGATATTTCATAAATGTGTACAGATTGCATGAAAGACAATGTTAAGAAGATATAATGCATATGTAATGTATATGGTACAATGGTAGGTGAAATTCTAAAAATAACGTTGCAAACGGGGTGCAAATCAGAGTAGAAATGCTCAAGATATGATAAAAATAGAGTAGTGTGTATTAGTTGCGAGAATAAGCATGAAATAATGACCATAGTAAAGTAGGTGATGAAAAGTAACTATAAGTAGTGAAGTGAAAAATTGATTAGTCACTTCATTTGTCTTTGACACGATTGTGAGATTGAGCGCTAAGTGAGTGAAGATGCCGCAAGTGAGAGAAGCACATCCTAGCCAGTTTGAGAGGGTGGTGACTGTCATAGCATCACAGATGATAGCGGAATTGGTAAGTATGATGTTATTTGAAAAAATGTGTGTAGTACTTGGTTTTATTGGATTTTTACAAATGTGAGATTATGAATTTTCTCAGAGTTTTAGACCTAGACAAGAGCAATGAGGGCGCTAGTGACCCTTGGGACAGGAGCACCTAGACCTAGGCACTAGTGTCTTGCTCCTGGGTGCCCCAATCCTACATCTAGTCACCTTGGTCCAAAATGTGTATATTTGATCTATAACGATGCAATTGAGATTTTTAGTGTATAGTAATGTGATAAGTGGGTGTATTTGAACTTGTATAGTGTTCTAACGTTGTGTTTGTTGTCGTTTTTGGTGTGTAGAGGGATATTCACTCAAGGGAATTCCATGCGAGGTCATCATTTGAGTACTTTGCTTAGGTTGGGCTTGTCAGATGATGAGTGGGATGTTATGGACCGTACCATCTTACGACAAATAACACAGATGGGGGATGTGCCCCACAATATGCCTATGTTGACAATCCTTATGTGAGAGATGGTGTGTAGATACATGTAAGTTTTGGTTAGCTACGAGGGAGATGACAGTTACTTTGGAGGATGTGTATCGCATACTACAATTTCCAGTTGTTGGGGACAGAGAGTACAGGTTATGTCCATTGGAGGATATGGAGAGACAGATGCGAGTTACTAGATGGTATTTTATGGGGAATCGATTTTACCTTGCTGAGGCCCATATCAGTTTGGATGTTATCTTGAGATCTATGGGGTTTCTGCACTTGTGGAAATTCATCACCATTGTGATTGCTTCATCTATAATAGTAGAGGGAGGAGGTGTATGCATATTTTATAAAATGCATAATATATGCTTGCATGGATAGAGGATGAAGGGCACTAGATATGTGTGGGTATGGTGTGTTGGCCCACCTATACAGGGATCTATACAAGTTTACTCACGATGAGCATGGTGGTGGGATAGGAGCCACCACACTATTGCATGTATGGGTGTATGAGCATATAGTCGTGTTGAGGCCAGTTGGAGGTCCACAAGGAGAGTGGGCTAGGCCAGAGATATATGAAAGGAGGTGGATTAATATTCGTGGGTGTAAGGTGGACACTTATATTGACATGGAATTGATAGATAGGATGGGGCCCTAGGCAGTTGTATGGAGGCCATACCATGATTATGGCGGATGGCTTGAGGATGTTATACAGTTATGGTGTATACATAGGACTATTTAGTTGGAGGATCGATTTCCAGAAGTGGCTGAGATATTTCCAAGTGGAGAGAGTATCACGATAGTTTTGGCATGGCTCAGGACATGCCCCCAGATCTATATATATGGTTGAGAGATACAAGAGCACCTAAGAGGGCCATATCTAGACTAGGGCCCTTAGGAGAGCAATTAGTACCTCCTAGGCCAGATGAGGTAGACGTGGTGATAGAGCCAATAGACTCTGATGAAACGGGGTGTACAGAATATTACCGCTTATAGTTGGTGACACATCGATTTCCATTATTTGCAAACATAGCAGGGCTACCACAGTAAGGAGGAGAGGGGGAAGCACATGCCCCTGATAATTTAGCAATAGTTGTAGGTGAGTGTAAGTATTTGTATTGTTGTGTACTTTGTTGTTTGCCCATGTTATAACAATGGTTATTTAAGTCATGTTATTTTTTTGTAGGTGACGTGTATTGGTCCTTGATATTAGACACATCCATACATTGATGTGGAATGTGCCAACTGATGTACTTTGTGGAGGGATACTTGAGCGTGTGGATGATATCATGTGGGCGAGCATACCCATTTATTTGAGCTAGTGGCCATAGTAGCACACATGTACTATGTTGCTAGGCAAGAGGGACAAGGCATTAAGGAGACTCGATGAGCCAGAGAGGTGGTGGGTGGCAGTCCTTTAGTGCAAGATGTATTTGCATGATACATGGATTTGCAGAATCATTTTTCAGAGTAGTCTACGGAGGTTACCTTATTTTAGAGGTAGGTTAAGAGGTATCGAGGCAACGAACAATCGGCATATGAGTTAGTGGTGAGGCATCTAGTTCTAGGGCTCTCGTAGTACCCGAGAGCGATAGTGATGATGAGATTTGATTTGTATTATTATATATGATGTGGGGATGTTACCCCTTAGTGATGAAATTTTTTGTAATGATGATTGTATTTGATATATATATATATATATATATATATGATAGATGTTATCAATATGATGAGTTTATTTCTTAGTGCATAAATGTCGTACTATGACTCAATGTTTATTGTTGTTAATGTGTTATATTTTGTTTGTGTATATTGATGTAGATTCACACTATAATGTTGATAATGATAGACAAAATACGTAATTTGAGTGATGATAGATAACATATGTAATTGTATTGTTGAGTTATATGAAATTTTTGTTAAATGGAATTTATAATGAGTAGTTAGTGTAATGATGATAGTAGAATATGTGTAAAAATAAATCATATATGATTGTCAGTCTAACGCGTTGTAGTGAAATTGATAATGTACTATGATCATATTATGTTAGTATGATGAAATAAGGAGGGGGAATTAGCGATGTCCCTAGTGTGTGAATGAATAGGTTCATTTAGTTAAGACCCCTCAGTAGTCAAGGATGAGACCCGTAAGCAAGAGTGCGTCATCGGGAAATGGTTGATTGCACTATATGAATCGACAAAGCGCGTGATGAAAGGTTATTAAAGAAAAACCCTCAACATTCGTGTAATAAATTTAAGAAAACAAGTGCATCATCGGGGGATAAGGTGACAGTAATCACCTACCAGAGACCAAGGCGGCGTGAATTGGTGGAATCATGTGGTATGGAAGGAGTGTGAGCATATGAACCGAACTAAATATCATGTGGAGTAGTGATGGGATGTGCAAATTTCGAGGGTTGACAAGAAATAGTAGCATGATGTGTGGATGAATTGGATGTGATGGATGTGATGATGTAATAATGTATGGATGCGGTGGAGAGCGCACATGAGTGGAAAACTATGGTGGTGGACGCACCATGACCTAAGCACCAGATGGAGGAGATGACTCAACTGAAGTAGAAACTCATTGATGAGGTAGATGAGAGGCAGACTGCTCACGTGAGTGAGAGCCAAAGGAAATGATGCCCTTATCCTCTAAATGTTGTAATCTATCCTGAAGGGCAAAATCAATCATTGTCCCTATGGACCATTGATACTGATGATAATTACAATAAGGTTGATCACATTGATGATGTAATCAATGTTGTGGATGATGTTGGTCGGATGGTAAGCAAATTAGACACTTCTCAAGTAAAGTACGTAGCACATTGTGAGGTCTATCATAATGAGAGAAGTGTAATGGCTCACGTGACATAGATGGAGGTGAAGAAGAATTATCCTGTCACGGAGGAGGAGGAGAATTATGCTTCTGTGAAGGAATAGGTTGAGCTTTCTTTCTATGACAAGGTGGAGACTGTGTAGGATACTCAACCGATGTCAATGGAGGAGGACTAGATGATACAATAGAAGTAGAAGTAGGTGGAGGAACAATGGCATGTATCGAAAGAAGATATTTTTCTAGGTCTATGACATTATAGCATAGAAGAGTAAATTACTTACATGTATCATATTGCAATCTTTTCTTAAGCTTGAGAATCAGACCACGATAGAAAAGGAATTACTTCTCTAAATAAGAATAGGTTGCGGAATACTAGCTGATGAATACAAACATTGAACTAATAAGATATAATCCTTGATACAGATTCTAATGAACCCTAATGTAACAGTAGGTAGGTGGTCATAAGTAACTCTAGGGCAGTATTAATTGGTTCATAAAACAGATGGAGCTAAAGCATCCTCCATGTCATAGTAAGTACTAATGGACCCAAATGGAAGATGAGTGTACCATTGTAAAGCATCATCAATAAGACATCCGTTTTGAAAGACCTTAAGTAATAACCTATCATTAAAATAGGGGTCCAAAGCCATGTGGTAATGTCGGAGAGGTGAATGAGGGTCACCAGTACCATCAAAACTTGTGATTGTAGGCATGATAAATTCCTTAGGAAATTTAGAGTTATGAATCTTCTCGGGAATAGAGTTACCATGTAATGAGTTATTTTCGATAGAATCATTATAAGCCCTACTTTATAAAGTGAGAGATTGAACCTAAGATTGTAATTTACCTACGACATGCATGAGAGATGGGATATCCTATGAAGGAATAGTAAAAGATGGTAATAATGTATTGAGTAGATGTAACTTTCCATTACGAGTGATCATGGGAATATCAAGATAAGATAAAGGATATTCTGATGCTAAAGGTAGTCTAGGAGTAGGTGTCGAAGAACCTATAGAAGATGGTAAAGATGGAATACCCATAACAATGGTAAGAGTAGCATTGGAAACATCTATAATGGTGAAATTATTAATGGAGACACAATAATGGGAGAAGATGAAGTAATAGGTGTAGATGATATGACAAAAGGAGAGGAAATGGTAGTAGAAGAAGAACCAACAGATAGAGATGGCTCGTCCACTATGATAGATATAACCTTAGGAGAAAGCAGCGATAGAGATTCTCACTTAGCAGAAAATAAAGTATGAGAATCATGGCTATCAATTTTTTCATCAACATCTCCTAAATACTCGAGTTTGGATCTTGAAAATTTTCATGAGAAAAAAAGAATAAAGTGAATAATTGTAAAAACAGTGAACAAAGGCAAAATTGGATCTAGTAATCATGAAGGATTTCAGGATTCGAAAGGGGTGTTGAATGGTTTCCTAGGTGGTCATGGCCTAGTCTCAGGGGGTATACAGGTAGGTGGAGGAGCGTAGGGTAATGGAGGTGGGGAAAATATTATGGAAGACCTGCACCCTCACCCTAGGGCTTCAAAATTGGTCGTGACTATGTATGGAGCTGGCAGGAAAGGCAGAGAGCTTAACAGGAATGATGGGGGCAGTGTTACAGATAGTTGGGGAATGGTTCACCCCCATAAGACAACCTCATTCAAAGATATGTTGGAAAACTGAGGTAGTCGATCCCCAGGTAATCTGCCACCAAACAATCAAGCCTACCTGGTTGATATAACTGAGGATATTCCTTCATTGATCATCGAGAACCCTGAAGTGGTGGAATAATATCAAAATTTATCACGGGATGTAGTGATCAGGAGGTTTAATGGTTTTTGGCCTTCCTATTCTGCATTGTATCAATGGTTTTTTGAGAGTTGGACCAACAAGTGTGAAATATCTCTTTATTCCAAGGGATTTTTTGTTGTCCATTTTAGGGAATCAGAGGATTGTCACCATTATTTGATGGATGGTCTGTGGTTCTGGGGACATGCTAGTTTATTTGTAACTCCATTATTTCTAGATTTTGATTTGAATACTTATTCAGTTACCAAAACACATGTTTGGGTTAGGCTTCCTAACCTCCCTTTGCATCTAAGGTATGCCCTGGAAGATATTGGAAATACTTAGGGCAAGTTTATAAAAGAAGACTTAGATAGAACAGATTTAGGTCTGTGTACATATGCCCATATATGTGTTGAAATCGATTTGCAAAAAGGACTACTAGATCGAATCAATCTAAAATTTTGAAATTTCCAGCATACCCAGGTTTTAGACTATGAGAATAAAAGATTTTGGTGTAGAATATGCAGAAATATGGGTTATTTACAAGCTTTTGTTCCCTTCAATAAAAACCATAAATCTATAAAAAATAATGGATCAACTTCTTCTAGTGGATGGGGCTCTTTGAACTCAGATTTGGTTCCTGCTTCAAATTTTAAGGAGGATCCAAGAAATCCTAACATCGAGGGTAAAGTAGGTACAGAGAAGGATGATACAGATATGGGAATACAGGAAAATCACCCAGCAGTAGGTGGAACGAAAAGGGGGCATACATCAAAAAGTTTGGAATCAGATTGGGACTTCGTGTCAAAGAATTTGATTGCATCGAAAAATCCTAGTGATCTTGCACTAGTTGTTTTATTTGATCATGGAAAATGGCAAGAAGTATAGAAGTGGAAAAGCAAAAAGGGATGAATGGGAAGTTTTGAGGATTATTTTCCATCGCAGGGTGGGAAGTAAATTTGGTTTAAACATTATTTAGTATGTTTAATATATAGTCTATCTATATGTATATACCAATGAGATGGTTTTTGATCATTTGTAGTCAATTGTTTTCTTTTGGCTAATAAATCCTATTGTTATCCTAATGATTTAGCCTCAGCTTTATTTATAGGGTATGGATCCCTTCAACCCATTTTATCAATAAATAAAAAACATCTCCTAAATACTAGATATGATAATGTCATTAAGCATATTATCGATATGGTCATCAACATAATATGAAGGTGTATGAGAACTTGTGTGTGATGAATGATGAGAAGTAATATCATAAGTAGAAGAATCATGAGATGGAACTATAACATTGGTTTGATTAGGAGAAGAATTGGTATATCCATGTGAGTGATTATCAATACCAAACATGTAATCGATAAGATAATCATCTAGAACTTCCTTAGAAAGATCAGAAGGAGGATCACTAATAGCCATATAGCATGGTGTATAATGAGTAAAGGTTATCAAGTCCTCAACAATACTAAAGCTAATAGGAGAATTTTCAAAACTAGTAGGCACATGTTATTGACCATCTAAGAGGAGTCATTGGATGTCATCTTGCATAGTAGGATTACTATAGAGAGTCATGAGCTCAGTGATGCCAATGTCATCATAGATAGAATTGACACTAAAATGAGACATGATGGGGTGAGAAGAAGATGAACTATGGTTAGCCATTAGGGTTTTAAGAGGATCTTAGGGAAAAAAGGTTTCTAAAGTATGGGTTCACCAAAATGATTAACTAAAATATGAATTTTAGAAGTTAATCTAAATAATACAGGAATTAGATAACTAATATAAATGCTAACTAATTGTATTTGATATTTTAAAATAAAATGAAATAATTGAAAAATGAGGGAAAAGGTACTAACATGAAATGAACTTACCTCAAAAAAATTCATAACTGGACTAGATGATGCATAGGAATAATAGAGTATGATGGTACACATCAGAAAGTTGCATCAGATGAAGATTTGGACAGAATGAGGTGCCTCGAGGAGGATTAGGGCACCTTTGGGCACTCTGGTTTGTAGTATGGGTGCCTTGGTCTACAAAATAGCTCCAAACCTGAGTTTGGGTTGGTCGTTAGATCTTCACAATAACTCAATCTTTGTCGTGTGTATGTCGCACTAGCTTCACTGATGTCATTGTAGATCATCACTAAACAATCTCCTAAAAAACCCCACACAAAAGCATCAAACCCTAAAAAATAAAGATGCAAATGAATGGGTCGGACTATCCTCAGTTTCCAAAATAGATGGACTTATGATTGAGCATTCCACTACATCTCAGACCCAATGTATTTCTATGTGCATGTGTGTGTAATTATGTGCCTTGGGTTCCCTAGTGCCAATGGCGCCAAAGTAGCGGGCAATTTCTAGATGTAAAATATAAATGGTGGATAGAATAGATGAATATAACCCTTCATATGTAGTGTGTGATGCAAAATAGTGCCCAAATGGAGTCCATTTCCTTAGTAGATAGCTAGCCCTTAGTAGAGATAGTTTTCCCTTAAGATAGTGTGTGTTTTGTGTTTATACAGGGATCTCTAGCTCAAATTTCGACACTAATGACCCAACACGCTAACTATTACCTAGGGGAATGAGAGGGAAAACTACAAAGACCAGCCTCAAAACTCTAAATGAGAACTAAGTACAACTGAGACTAAGGCACCTAAAAATGAGGATTGGGGTGCTAGCGGGTGCCTCAATACCTTCATAGGCACCCTAGTCAAAGGCTAGAGATGACCACTGAGTAAATAACTATAGCTAAGACTCCATGAGAGACAACCCAAAATGTGCGAGTAATTAAAGACTGTGTAAAACACTCAATGACAATGACTGACTAAAATGAAAACTAGACAAGGGGATGAGCCATTAGTGAATACTTTTCTTACGTAGGATCCACATATAAAAGAATAGAATAACATATTTGGGGGTTTAATTATAGTATTAAGTGCGTTATTTTTTTACTGCAATGGGCCCTCGCCCAACATACTCATTACCTAGTTCACATGCCACTCATAATGGGGGCATACACTTTCCCCCTCATTTCCCAATGACACACTCTATTTATTGGTTGAACTTGACTATTGAGGGAACAATTATACACCTAAACCTCACTTTGTACACACACATTGGGGGGCAAGCTTGCTTTCCCATCCCTACTTACAAACTCTATAATTCATCAAACACATTAAATATATATATATATATATTCCCCTCCCTGAGGGCATTTGTTGATCACCTTCCTTCTCTTTAGATAATAGGTTTTCATCTATGCCCTCAGGGGGGCTAAAATCCAAAAACATTCAAATATGTTAAAATTTTCAAAAAAAAAATTGTATTGTTCTTGGTTATTTCTATTGCAATCTTACACTTTTCATGTTGCACTTTACTTATCATGTTAGCTTCATACATAATATTTTATATCCTTTTTCCATACACATGTGCATTCACATAGTACATTGAGTTGAACACATGTTGCACACAAATGGTTACACGATGTAGGATGTTTGACTCTACTATTTATTAGTTGTTATGCCTCAATTGGGGTCATCCAATATACATTTTCTTACACGCGGGTGCTATCATTCCAATATTTACTACTTTACTTCCTCTTACCTCATTTACTCAATACATACATCATGTCATACTCTTTATTACTCCAACATGCTAATGGGTGTTTCATGTGTAGTTCTTATTTTGCAGGTCAATTCCAAACCAAAATCATTTTAATATTTGGTTTGTTTCTTGTTTCACATGCTTAATCTATGCTTTCCCTTATTTGTGGACAATGTCATATGTTACTTGTTTGTTTCTTATTGGCCTTCAGTGCCCCAATTATGTTACAACATCCTGAGTGGTGTCTCATGTACGTGGCATATTGTTTGCCACAAGTTTTTTTTGCGTGTGTATTTGCATGCTTTTACTTACATCTATTGCATTGTTTTTCTATTGCTTGTCATTAACACTTTGTTAGCTTTTCTATTATACTATTATGTGTGTGTGTCATGGTATACACAATGCACACTCTCATTACCCCTGCAAGAATCCTACAACACATGTGCACATCAACTACATGTCCTCTTGTTTGGTTCATATTCACATTACTCTATCTCACATGCCCAAACAAGATGGGAAACCATCATATGATATTTCACCCTCACAACAACTCAGAATAAGGAAACAAGATAATTGGTATAGAATCAAACAAATCATAGGTACAAAAAATGGGTCAAAAACAAAATGGGGTCAGAAAATACACAGGGACCAAACCGTATAACAGGGACTATAGCATATGGATGTTATGGCCCATTACATCCGTCTTGGGGGAAGATTCAATAAATTTCTCAGTTGGTACAATTTCTCAGTAACATCTATAGGCTTTTTACTCATGTTAAATTAGAGAATTTGTGGTACAAGCTAGCATTTCCCTAGTTCATTGTGTCATTGTTTGAAAATCACGTAGGTTCATTTTCATTTGTAGTGCCACTTATCTATAGATCTTGGGAAGTATCGAGGTGAATGTTATCCTCATAGGCTTGAATTTCCATTGCTCGTATCTTAGTGAAGGGATGTAGAGCAACTAGAACGCTCCCATATAGTTCTCTTCACCATGTGGAGTGCATTTGCACTTCTTTCTATTCTCCTTGGCACATTCCACTTTATGGATCACCCCCAAACATATTTCAACAAAATATCCATGGCAATGGTAGTGAGAGTATTCTCTCCCCCTCTCTCAGAAAACAATCAAGTGTACTCCTTCCTTTGTTTTGATTTTCTATTTTCATACTAAGTTCAACTTTTTCATGTTAAAGTTTAGTTTCCTATACTTTGGACATTGACTACACTCTTTTCTCTACATGTACGCATCCTAAAAAAACAAACACAATTGGAACAAAAAAAAAGTCCTAGCACAAGCACAAGGTGCTTTGAGTGAAGACTGAGTGAATACAAAGTATGTATACACACTCTGGAAACCTTTCCTTTAAACACACAATTTTTAATTTCATACTTAAAAGGGGGGAAAATGTAAACACTCATTTTAGTAATTCATGTCTTACAACAACAAAAATTGTACAATGATTTTACACTAGTCCACACTTGTCCAAATTAGGTAATTATGTTATCCCTAGCTATATCTGATTCATTATTGTTTTCCACAAAACTCATTTGTTTATACAACAACCATATTAGTCTGTAGAATCACGGTAAACCTTCGCACAATACAATCCCAATTTTCAAAGCACTTGCACATGCATCCTAACCAAAGCACCCAAAATGGGCCATAACATTTATATATTATGGCCCTTCCCATTTGCTTTGGTCCCTTCCCTTATAAAGATATTTTTCTTAATTCAAATTATTTTATCACACTTTTCGTCAATCTTATCTAAATTTTCTAGAACCATAACACATATATAAGCTAGTTATTCGTTAATTATCAAAAAGGAGACCAGGCACACTTGACACCCACAGATCCTAATAAGCATACACTAAGATAAATCATAAGTAAATCCATTCCAATACTCTCTTGAGCTTTGTATACTTTGCATACTCATTCTAAGGCACATATTTGAAAACATAAGGAACATATCATCATTCAAAGTCAAGCTATGTAGTTTTTTTTCTTACTCAAACCCTATACGTGTTAGCACATTATTTAGATATATCTGAGTGCTCACCCGAAACACGCAAAGGTAACAAGTCCCTCTTTTTATACCATCCTTGTCAAGGTGTTAGCATGATCACCACATGTATTCCATATCCATAACAAATAATTAAAGGTAAAACATAAAAAAAACTAGATCCAACCATAGTGCATAATGAATCAGAAAAAGATCAAGATCAGATTTACCATATAAGAACCAGTAATAGATATGTCAATAACCAGTAACCATCTGCAATGATCCATTAATCCATCAAAACACAGTAGTTGAATACATTATGATTACCATTACAAAGTCATGTGTGCAAAATCATACAAGCAACGTAACTCTGTAACGACCCAGAATATAATGATGATGATCCCAAAACCCGTACAAATCAAAACATATATATAGGTAGTGGGGACTTTCCCTTCACTACTCATTCACCTCTCAAAAATAGGTTACATGCTAAGAATAGCCATGCGTCACTAAAAAAGTAACTAAGGAAGCATGCACGCTTCACCTAATAATAGATTACCTATAATTAAACCTATTCCTATTATTAGCTCGAACTTCACATGACTCTTGATCTCCTTCTTGTTCCCAAAATATATTTCCATAGCCTCTATGTATTCTCATCCAAAACATGTCCATCACTTTATGTCTATTTTTAGTCTGTGCATACATAAGAGGTTAAGTACCAAACTATGTCTTTCCTAGGCACAAAACTATAGGGCGCAAATCTGTCCAATTCTCGCGCCTACTTACGCGCCCCTTACTTTTTCACCTTTAACACTTAGGAAATATTTTACCAACCCAACATTACCCCATACTAGCTTCATTTTCACCTTGACAATGGGTAATCATGCCTTACCTCTCCACAGAATAAGGAATCAAAGAATATCTTTACAAAATAAATAAATGAATGTAAGCGTAATTCAACACCCTAGATGCTCTTCTACCATAGGTAACAACTCAGGGTACTCAGTATTTCTATCAACTTCTAACTCATTCCACCCACTGAGTCCCTTCCTTGCCTTGTTAGGGATGTCGCCAAACACCCCATTCATCTCATCCATTGTCATATCTTCCCCCTCGTTCCTTAAAACTCTGATAACATTGGCCAGGGAGGAAATCATACCTTCCATTACATCCATCCTCTGCATTATTAACATCCCAAGTTCTTTTATCTTCTCCTTATGGTGGTCTTGGGTCGCTGTAAGTGCATCATGCTTCTCTGATACCAGTGTGAGCCTCACCTCATAACCGAGTGTCTCATTCTTCTTTACCGCAATAACTTCATCTTCTTCCGCTAATGTCCTTGTCTCAATAAATGGCTCTGGATATTCACACATTCTCATCACTAAGTTCACCCTCTTCAATTCATTTTGGAAGGTTTCTATTAAGGCATCAAACTCTACTATCTTGCATATTATCTGCTTCATCTTATCTAATTCCATGGCATCATTTTTTAGATCCACTGGTGCGTTCTCTACTCTACTTGAAACCTATAGTTTATTCTCATCTAAAACAAAATGAACAAGGGTGTGAAACCAATGTAATACAGAAGGGAATTCTCTAGACACCTCCTTCTCGTATTGTGGTTAGGCTGCTAAGATCTCATCACCAATCTCCTCGGCCATGTCCAAGACAGTGCGTGCTTTCTCCTCTACTTTCTCTTTTATTTTCTATCAAGCACTGAATTTCCCCCTTCTTATCCTCTAAATATGTTATCAAAGTAGTGGCCTTGTCTATATTTCTTTGTGTGACCTCTACAACTATCTTTGTCAGCACATTACTTGCTTGTTCATCCAAAAACTTTGTTGGCTTGATAGTTACGTTTCTTGAATGAGGAGCCTTCTCCATTCTTCTTAATGCACATGAATCCTTACACATGTCAAACACATGCTCACCCATATGATTTTACATAATCTATGAAAATTGTTTTCTGGAGTGAGTGTTCACCATTTCTGGGTCAATCAGCTTCCATCCATATAACTTATCCTTTTCAATGGTGCTCTGGAAATTTGTTAGGTCATTAACGTACTCAAGGTTCTATGTCTACACCATCTCTTCTTCCCTTTACTCACTAGTATACTCCCCTGTATGCCCCTAAGTCTCAGCACCCTCTTTATTTTCCTCTCCCTCAGGTCCCCTGGTTGGGTGCACAACATTGTACTCAATTTCCGTATCTCCACCAGTGAAGCTTTCTTCTTCAAGCCCATGCATACTCGCACTGGGGACATCTTCATTGAACAATGGTTTCTCATCACCTATCTCTTCATCTTCTCATACCTCTAGGCTAGGTGTGGAAACATCCTCATGCACACTTCTATGTGAGGAATTCTCATCATTTTCCTTCACTGACACATATATGTGCATTTTCTTTCTTTCTTCTTTAGCCTTATTAACAGGCGTTACAGGCAGTGATCTCTTTAGTATCTATGAGGTGTCAGCGCTAGCATCTATATTAGCTCTATGAAGTATTCTTCTACTATGATCAAGGGCAACACTATCTTATTTTTCTTCCTCTCTCTCTAGAACATTCTCCAAGCCCTACTTCTCCTACTTGGGGGTGTTTGTTCAAGTAGCTTCTTTGTGCCCAAAGTATACCTACCCTTTAGAGGACCTGGTAAATACAAGTCCTCTTTGGAAACAAATTTACCTTCCTTGAATTGCGGCCTTAGAAACACATACACGCACGTGGGTTCCATAATTTCAATGTTGTCTGACTCCATTGTCTCTACATATGCCTCCTTATTAGAGTAGACACATGTCTTGCACAATTTACACACATTGTGTAACCTGTTCACCGAGTCTTGAAAGTAATGAGTAGTAAACGTGAATGGTAACTTACACCATGGGCTCTTCTCTCTTGTCTTCATGTAGAAGAAACCCAAGTATAAATGATGATATGTTGCGAACTCTACGTGTTCCCCCAAAACATTAGGCAATTTGCTCGGTATGCACCACTCTCCCTCAAATGCTTGAAACATCCTCCTGAACCATTTCTCTTAGCGTTGCTTATATGTATTCAAAATTGAGCCATGACATGTATACTTGGCAAACTTCTTCACAGTGGATTTATTTTCCACGGGGTATTCCCATACTTTTTATTTCGGCCCATCAGGCACACCAATTTCACTAAACACAATCAAGAGTAAAACGGCGCCACAGGTTATCTTCTCACCTTTATAAGCCTGGGTGCACGCTTCTACCACTAAGCTTTATGCAATTTATCATGTAATATTATAATAAGTTTTATTTTCCATCTTATGTGCTACATGTAGCTAGCGTTTTTTTACTTCCATCTACCTCTCTCAGGCACCCAACTTACAACTGACTAGTCACACAACTACCCTTGTAGCTAGGTCTTTTATATGTGTGATGTTAAATACTCATCCTCCCTTCTGGTAGAGGAACGTGGTGGCCATCACCTCTATTCCCTCGTCATCTAAAAAATCTCTTGAAATTTCTGAATGAGATTCACGCAAACCTGTAACATTTCCATCCAACTTCGTCATAATTCACATCCTCCACCCCACGAAGTAGAAGAAATATACATGTACGTGTGACATCAGCCATAGGTACAAGTGATTGGGCTTGCCAAAATACGGTAGTTCATATAGTTACATAGCTCTAACGCTCTCTAGCAATTTTTATATCGAGTTGTCCATAACCCTCTTCCCATCTGCAGTCCTCTTATTAGTCTTTCGTATAGTCTCTGCATTAAGATCCTTTAGGGTTATGTTTGTTCGATGATTGAAGTCACTAATCTTACATTTGGTTAACTGTGATTTCCATGGCCTTCCTTCAATTACTTCCACTAGATATTACGTCTCTACAAACCACTCTTGTGATGCTTCCTCAATTTCCTTCTCAATGACCGAAGCTATCCTTGGTTCCATTTACTCTTCTCAATAAGAATGTGCCTCAAAAACTGTAATCATTTTACTACCTTGCCCCTGTACCGATCTCATCTAGTTCCTCATATTTCTAGTGCCCTAGTGTGCCCTAGCTTCAAATCTTCCCTCTTGAAACCCTAACCATGTGAAACTGCCTTCCATACATAACAAAATAGCTCAAACACCCATCTTCTGCGAAGCTTTGTCAATGTTGTGTCATGAATTCACCTGGTTCGTCATTCAACATATCACTCTTCGTACTATGTACTTCATCGCACTTCACAATTCGATAACTCAAAGGATGTAGGGTAATAATAACATTGCAAGCACTAACTCTTATAGGTTTTTCAAAATTCCCCACATTAATTGCTCCTCAACCACCACCGTACATAGCATTAATTTTGTTCCTTTGCTCTTCCACACGTCACACCTTATTCTTTCGTGCCTTAGTCATAACCTTTTGGTGCGCCCACTACTTATTGGCCACATATTTCCTCACACGTGCCTCCATGCGCCAAAGTACCTATCCAATGTGCTTCATACCAAGTAGTTTCCAATGATACAATATACCTCACATTACATTGTGCATCCATCTATCTATGTGTGGTCTTCAATACGAGAAAATTTCTTGGCATTTTCTTTATAACCATCTTTACTCTGAGCACCTATAATTTCATAATGCACACTAATATGCATCAAAGCACGAATAAATTTTTGATCCACCCCACACTAAAAGTATGCACAGTCCTCTACACATGAATTCAATAGATAGTAAACAGTTACTTGCGCGCAAGCACACTTATTACAACAAAACATTGAACTAAATTTACAAAGCATAGCGACAATGAAAGGAAATGCATTAAATTAAAACCTAATCTAACTAGTAATACTACCTTATTACAAACACCAAAAATACTTATTATAGTAGGGCTTCAGCCTACTCCCATTGAAATAATCGAGTAACCATGTTCCATCTAGTTCTTACAACTAGAAATTACCTGAATAAAGTATATATGTCACCACCAACCAATGCACCTTTAATTTCCCATGGTGGCACGCAAACTTAGAGTCATAAAGTAGAACCATATGCTCAACCTCAAACTACTTATTCTCAATGTGCCTATCGTGTCATGCCTTCTATTTGGCCTTTTTTATCTTCTAGGTCCAAAGTGTGATGACACATTGCTCATCCAATTGCATCAGTTTATCTATACACTCTTCATCATCCACTCCACCTGTGCATGTAATACATAGGGAAGGTAACATGAATTCTACTGGTAGAACAACCCTTGTGTTAAAAACTAATTAAAAGGGTGTGGCTTTGTTCAATATTTTGTAAGTTATCTTGTATGCCCAAAGTACAACAAAGACTTTATCATCCCAATCTATTCTCCCAACATCACAAATTTTAGTCAATGTATGTCCCAATATATTGTTGAATGCGTCAGTAGTTCCATGTGCCTATAGGTGATAGGGTGTTCTCTTATGATGCGCCACCATAAAATTTTCCAATAATATTCATATAGTCTCATTCAAAAAGTGTGTGCCCCTATCACTTATCAAGCTCAATGGGAATCTATACCTGTTGATAATGGTTTCCCATAAGAACCTTGTCGTTGTTGTCATCGTACAATGTATTGTAGGCATTGCTTCTGCCCACCTTGTCAAATAATTTGTACATGTAATAATATAGTGCGACCCAGATGTACGTGTTGGTGGGGAAATAGCGCCCACAAATTCAATTTCCCATTTTTCAAATAGTTCTACACTCGCTATCAGTCTCAAATGCATTTCATCTCTATGCCCAAACTTCCTAAGGTGTTGACAATGATCATACGCCCTGACATACTCCTTACAATCCTTATATAGTGTTTCCCACCAAAGGTCAGCCAATAAAATCTTACGCACGGTAGCATTACCTGCATAGTCTCCTCCTATAATTCCACCATGAGCTTCCTCCATTATAGCTTCATGATCATGCTCAAATAAACACCGGTGAAGAATCTCATCATGACCTAACTTGTATAAATCTCCACTGATCAACATGTATAGTGCGACGCGTATGACAAGTTGTGTCTTCTCTAAACTCCTCATCCCTTTAGGCGCTACACCAGTACACAAAAACATAACAATATCCTCTAAATCAAAGGGTGCATGGTTCAATCTGAATAGCTTTACATATGGAATTGTGTCCTTAATTCTCTACGTGTCCTCATATGAGTTAACCCTTGATAAATGATCTGGTCTAAAATTTCTCTTTCCTGGTCTCACCACAACTGTAAAGTCAAATTCTTGAAACAATAAAATCCAATGGTATATGAGCCCCTATAAAATGATCTTATTTACCAAGTACTTAAGTTTCACCTGATCTATATAAAATATAAAGGGAGTTGTCAGCAAACACTATCTAAACTTTTACAGCACATAAATCATGGACAATGCTTCCCACTCTATAGTTGTATAATTCTGCTAATCTAGAGTCAAATTCTTGCTCGAGAAATAGAAAGGATGTTCAACAATCCCATCACTAGGTTGTGTTGACACTACTCCAATGGTCATGTCAGAAGCATCAACATGCACATAGAAAGGTTTATCTTAAGAAGGAAAGTGCAAGATGGGTGCAGAAGTAAGCCTTTCCTTAAATGTCTCAAACACTACATGTTGTGCCTCATCCCAATGAAACTTTCCTTTATTAACAGTTCTTCCAAGGGTGCAACAATCTTGGCATATCCCTTTATAAACTTTCTATAATACCTTATGTGTCCTAAGAACCCGCGCACCTCACTCTGATTAGTAGGCTCCTCCAAACCCAAAATAACAACAACCTTAGCAAGATCTACCAAAATGCCTTCCTTACATATAATATGTCTGAACAGAGTTCCAAATGGTGTCACAGAGATACACTTCTTAATGTTCAAGGAGATGCTTAACTATTGGCACCTCTTAAACATAAGTCTCAAATTGTCACGGTGATCTTTTACCAACCCATACACAGTCTAATCATTTAAATAAACTTGTAAAAACTTATGTATAAAGTCTTAAAATGTTTGGACCACAATGCACAAAAACACTGCAAGCGCATTCTTTAAACCAAAGGGCATAACTGTATAGGAAAAACTTCCCCACTCAGTGGTGAAAGTTGTCTTTTCTTGGTCTTCCTTAGCAATCCGTACCTGATGATAACCAGAGAATCCATCAATGAAAGAGTAAATCTCATCCCCTGCAATGCCCTCCAAGATCTCCTCAGTAAAAGGTGTGGGAAAAGGGTCTATGACACAAGAAACATTCAACTCACTATAGTCCACACAGATCCTTATCCTACCATCTTTCTTTATGCTTATCACCATGGGGCTAACCCACTCTGATCCTCAATGGGTTCATTGATTCCAGATTTCAACATCTTGTCAATTTCTTCCTTTACTTTGACATGTAGACTAGGACTCATCCTCAAAGACCTCTTCCTAATCAGGTGCAAACCTTCCTTTAACTTGATATTTATCTCACCCAAAAAGGAATGCACTCCCTTCAACTCATGATAGCCTCATGGGAATAAGTCTTAGAAGTCATGCAGTAGTTCAATACTCTTCACCACCTCTTGTTGAGACCAATAGTCACCAATAATTACCTCTTTAGGTTCTATATATGTCCCAATGTTGACTTTCATTTTCATAGGTTCATGGTAAGCGCACGCCTTCTCATTAGCACTATCCAAAACCTCATGCATACATATAATGTGGTCAATATCTAGATTCTCTACTTCTTCATCATAACTCATATAAACTAGCTTACCCTTCTCTTTTACCAGCCAGATGCACCCAAGTTGCACTTCATATGTCTCTTCTTCGTCAAAGCGCGCCTCCAAATATAACTCCTTGAACATATCTAACAAGATTTCTTCAGCCTTTGCACTATCCCCCATCGTAAGGAATTTTATAACTATAATGCTTCATTCACCAAAGGTTTAGTAGAAAAATAATCAAAGGTCAGAATCATACCTGAGGTCATCTCCTGCTAATTAATTGTTGGTGTGAGTTATTTTCCACATCATCAGGTGAGTCATCTCAGTTAGGTGAGATCATAGGTCAATATGTCGATTAGGGGTCATTATGAGATTCTCTTACGTGTCAGTGCATTATATGCATCATTGGGAGTTACACTTCTATTCTAGGAATGTAACTCCACCTCTCCACTTGAGTTGTCATGATTGCAGCATTGGGGGTTACTCAACACCTCATATATGTACACCCTTTTAGATCTATGATATTGAGAGAGATTTTATTGATTGTAACGAGGTTATGCCTGTGTTTTGAATCCTTTCGTGCACATTTGGTTGATGCTCGCTCCTTCTGAGTTCTCTTTGCGTTGTCATTTACACATTCGTTGATGTGCACGTCGTCCCTCATGATCCTCATGTTTCGAGTTTTGAACCCTCTTTCACGGTATCAAAGCAGATCTTATGGATCCATGCACTCTTTGGTATTTCTGTGAATTTTTTCTAGCTTCTGGCATGATATTTAGTTTTTCTTGTGTGTGTCATAATGGATACTCCAACCGTGCATTGATTCGGGCTTCATAACTTTGTCTGTTTGTTCGTGGTTTCTAGTTTTTGGGGGTTTTACATCTTACATGTACTTTTAAAGTACTTCTCTGGAGTTTTGTTGTAGTCTGAAGATCATATCTAAGTTTAAATCATGTTTTTAAGGGTTTGTGGAGTTGGTTTAGAACCCAACTCAGCCCCAGCTCACCAAGCTAGGAACCGAGCTCGACTGCTAACTCATGTATTACTCCCTCTTCTCCTCATTTATTGCTCGTGGTAACTCTACCTTTGGTTTGGCCTCGACCCTTGATCTACTCGTCCTCCGATGTTGGTTCATGCATTTCTCCTTGTGACTTAGGTATCTACACAGTTTTTGCATTGGCTCTTCGACCTGCGGTGTTTAACGTGTTGTCGAGCTTTGTTTCATTGTCCCTTACTCGTTGCATTCGACCCTGTGTGCTAGTTTCCACCCCTACCATGGCCTCTGTGCTTTTGTTCTAGTTTGTGTCACTATGTTTTTTCCTTGGCCTCGCTTGGTTCATCTTCCGTTATGAGTTTCTCACCGGCTCCATTCCCTATCATGTCTGACTCACTTGACAAGGATTTCAGACTTCCCAGCGCTCCCCCCAATGACCTACCTCGTCATCCCTATCATTACTACATGCAGAGAGCTCACCTGAACCGCTCCACAATGGTCACCGAGTCTAACTTCCATGAAGGCCAAACCCCTCTCTAACACGTTCAACATCCACTCCCAGACCCTCCTTTGACTCGGCACTAAATCCTCACTTGTGCACGTGGACTCCTCGGTGCTTGATCTGGTCTACCTTACATTCGCATTCAAACAACTGAGCCACTCACCCCACTCTCTGAGTCCTCTAATGCTCCAACGCTCAGTTGACTGTGCTCACTCGGACCTCCCAGACCGAGCTCCAACTCTCCAACTGAGTCTCTCAGTTCACAACTCCCAGGTCGCCCCACTGAGTTGCTTTGGCTCTTCACCATTTTGTGCCCCTAGACACCCCCATTTACCTTTTTAGAGTTTTTTTTATTTTTCCACATCCTATGTTGTGTAACACATCGTGTAAAGGGAAAACAATAGAAAATAATCCATTATATTTAGGGGGTGTCTTTTGTTCAGACTCATTTTATAGGGTTACTGGGCTTTCCGGACCATTTTTTTTTGGCTCATCATTGTAGTGCTCTTCTTCACCTGTGGCTAGTGGATGCATCTGCCACAATAAGAGAGCCTTCTCTTTTGCATTATGAGCCACCCTTTTTCTCACGTTGTGCAGTGTTTTGTACCTTTGTCGCTTTCGCGCTTTTGTGCCTGATTGTGTGTGTCCCTCTGCTTCTGACTTAGTTCTCCATTGTGGTCTCCACTCTCACGCGCTTGTTGCCTCCTGCGAGGTGAGTAGTCAACCATTAAACGTTACATGTATGCACCTTATTGTAGTCACACACTATCTAATACCACAGATAAGGGGGTTATCACTACTCTTCTATCGGGTGTTGTATTGCTTGTAGACACATTATCGGATGAGTCTGACGTTTTACATTCTTGCACTCATCTTGTTATTCACCTTGCACTTCTTGTTTCTGCATCATGGAGGGTGCTCTTTCCATACTTGAGTGTCGCACGATCACCTTACAACCTCCGCCACTTCTTATCAGGAGAGTTATCTATTCAGTTTAGTGTGCTTTTATGGAATGTTGCTTTGCCCACAAGGATCTTTCACAGTTCTTACTTGGGCCAGTTCCTGCACCCACTAATCATCGTCATCTTGAGGAATTTATCAACACTTATGACCATTTTTTTGGTCACTTGATGATGCATGTCTCTAGACCTCTCAGCTTTTACGTGGCAGACTTAGATCCTCCCCACCACATCTGGATCATCTTTCAGTCACTCTATAGAGACCCTTCACATACTGCCACCATTGTTGCCACTCCCGATCCAGTTATCTCATCTTGTTCTTTATGTGATGGTAGTTTCGTTGACACATACTTGTTTGATTCTTCTTATGATGATGAGGATTGTGCATCTAATTCTGATGCCGAGAGTACTACAGAGGAGTTATCTCCTCTTTCTCTCACCTTTCAAGAGAGCGTTGACTCTTCCCACATCTCATCAGATATCGAGAAGTCTCCTTCTTAGCCTCATACTATCATTACACCTGCCTCCTTTCCACTTCCAGTGTGCGAGTCCCCTTCCACTCCTCTACATTCACTGGATAACTTATATCTATCTAACATCGCTCTTCTATTTTTTGATTCCCCTCATTGGGACGAGTATTTGCCTAACCTTTATCATCTCTTCACAGAGTCCACTTGTGATAAACTATAGGTTTCTCATCCATCTACAGGTGTCTTGGAGGAGTTCATCATCTCCATTGTTAGGAGTTCCCCTTCTGGGACTCTTATCACATCCACTTTTTCGGAGTTGATCACTAATCCACCCTTACTTTTGGATCCATTTTCTGTTGTGGGGGTTGTTTTCTTGCCTTCACATCAATTGGACATCCTTTCTACGGGTTTTCCTCTTCCTCAATCTGATAGTTCTATGCACGTGGCATTACCTTTGGTTCCTTGACACTCCCTTACTAGATCACGTGGCCTCTAAATAGGAGAAAAAAACTAGCATGGATGCAAAACATGAAACCAAATGAATTCTAAACAAGAAATTGAAAGACTAAACAATAGAATTGAGAAGGTGGGGGGCCATTTGTTTGAAAACAAACCAGCGATTTATAGAATTCCCATTCGTTAAAGGGTAACTTAGAATTGAACTCTTTTACCATTAAACAATGGAGAAACACTATTACACGGAACCAAAAACATAAATACAAGCTAAGGTGGTTGAGAAAAGCTGGTAAATGTTGAAAATTCACGCAAGTCGCAATCAAAGGAACGTGCTGGAAAACGCATGAAGGACCGCTGCCCTAAGCAGGTGGCGGTTTCAAAACTGAAGGTCAAAAAGCCAAGAAAAAGGGGGGCAAGGGATAAAATAATCACAAGGAACTTAGATAAAGCATTTGGGATGCTAACATATACTTCGCGAGCTTCTCTGGATCCCAAACACCTTGCGAGGTGACCTGTATCATCATTGGGGCATGTGTAACATCATTCCAATAGTGTAGTACCCTACAACTTTGGGTACATACATATTGCCCCCTCTGAGAAGCGTTTTAGCCATGAAGAGGCGTAAAACAATGGGTCTGAGTATGGTGGTCCCAAAATGGGAAGCTAGAAATTATATCTGACACGCCCGTGCGTCGAAGTGACGCCATCCAAATTCCCACTACCTACAAAATGAAAAGAGGACTCAAGTGCAGATAGATAAAATAAGTCGAGAAAACAAATACTAAATTAATATGGAATGAGGACTTACCATTTACACGGGGATAAGAACTTACCTCCGTCAACGCTCCAAACCTACGAAAGGGGCATTCAAAATGAGTCAAAACACTATATATATATATATATATATATATATATATATATATATATATATATATATATATATATATAAAACGGGCTCGTTTTACTATTCATTTGTGCGTGTTGATTTGATAGTTTTCGAGCTCTGGGACCCACGGTGACTGTTTTCGACAAGAGTATAGTCGAAACATTCATGGTGAGATAGCATTCTTGCCTCCGACAGTGGAACGTCGACCCGTGAGATCTCAGGTTAGTTCTTCTCCATTTACCGTTTTTGCACCCAAAATGTTAAAATGTCAAAATCTTTGTCTTGGGGGGGTCATTTTAAGAAATGATAGTGTTAATAGGGTCACTTAGGGGGGCACCTAATGGGTAGGCTTTTGTTTTACTTAAAATGGTCAATTTTTGCATTTTTGAGCATTTTTAGGGCACGTGACTCGTTTGAACTCGCGAGACAAGACCGCTGCCCTGAACAGGGTGGCGGTTACGGGACCGCCGCCTTAGAAGGCAGCAGTTACAGAACCGCCACCCTGCACAGGGTGGCAGTCCGCTACAAAGTGTCAAACAACACTTTACTTGATTTGTTTTTACATTTTTAACATTCTTGCATGTTCTTAATAGGTCTTCCAATGTAATTTTGGTACTTACTCCTTTTTGCATGTGTTTTTTTTGGTGTATGCAGAAGAAGGAGGAGTACATTAGATGGAGCCGGGAGAGGGAGTGTGATTGGCTCTCGACAGTGTTGGAGGCACTCTCCTAGGAAGAGTGGGATACTCTCCAGAGGGCTGGTATATGGAGGATTGCACAGGTTCCTCATGTTGCACCTGCTAGTCACATATTGTGTGACTTGTTCTCTTATTGGGATGCGGATCGAAATACCTTCCAATTTCTAGGAGTTAAGGGTGAGTGGTCTATCACCCTGGAAGATGTTTACCATATACTGGGGGTTCTGATCCTTGGGCGGCGATTGTCTCTTAAGATAGTTGTATCTAGATCATAGGTGGTTCAGTGGGCCACCTATATGGGAGATGCAGTTGTGTCGATGGGGTCGAAGAAGGGTGTGAGGATCCACTCTATTATTGAGTCAGACATTCCCTTGCTCTGCAAGGCCATCATGGGCATCCTTGCATCCAGACTGATTGGGGATAAGGGAGGGGACACCCTCTTATATTGTTGGGCCCCTATTATTGCACAAATTGAGGGCCATGGACATGTCTATGCTTGGGGAGCATAGATCCTCTGGACTACCTACCATGACTTATACAGGGTAGTCTGTTTATAGAAGAAGTCACTGAGCCACCCGACTCTTGTCATGAGTTGGGTGTATGAGCACATTATCCCATATGGGAGAGGTGTAGAGGTGGAGGATTCCAGGGCTGTCAGGGTAGCGAGGTGGACGAGGATGACAATTCTCAGAGCACCCCACCAACCAGTGGTTTCCCTTACTACAGCAGACATGGAGGCCACTCCCTATCAATCCATGGTAGGGGTATGAGGAGAGGAGACCATTACATTGATTGCCTACCAGACCACCAGCCAGTTGATAGATAGGGCGGGGAAGTTAGAGGTACACCCCTTTGACAGAGTTCCACAGTAGTTTGCCCTTCCCTATAGTGGCATGCTTCCTCCGGTGGTGCCAGTGTATAGATCTATCTGTGAGGCTCGGGGAGGTCCTAGAGATCGAGGGTGGACCATTGTTATGCCTAGTACTCCTATTGTGGCTAGGAGGGTGGTACGTGCATGAGGGAAAGTTGGTGCTCCTCAAGCACCCTTACTTCAGATTGCGGCTGGTCTTGCTCATAGTAGTGATGAGCCCATCAATGTGGACTCCAAGTCTAAGGAGTTCACTGGGGGAGAGACCGAGGAGGAGATAGAGGGCATGGAGATTAGTGAGACGGGTGGTGGGGGGGATGATAGAGATCCTGAGTGGCATGATACCTAGGAGATCTTACAGGCACAGAGGGTGGAGCAGAGCGCAGAGAGAGTGACTCTAGTTTCGGAGGAGTTACTCTCTCAGGACTTAGGTGGATATGGAAAGTCTGTTGTAGGTTGTCATATTGCCCCAGACGTGGACGAGGGGCACCAATCAGTGGCGGCATCAGTGGCGGGTGAGGATCCTAGAGATCCTTCTTGGAGGCCTGGCGATCCTAGTGAGTTGTCACTCTTCTCCTGACCTTTGTTTTAGTTAGACTCGTCTTAGTTTGTTATTTCTTTTTGTTTTGCTTACTCTTGGTTTTATCGTTGATCATTTTCTACCTTATTTTCTCCTTTGTTTACAGTGACTGCTGATGAGTGGCGAGACTTGATTCGTCAAGTGTGTACTGATACCCTGCTTCTCCCCTCGGAGAAGACTCATGCTGAGCTTTCTGTGGATGTGGGGGAGCCCTCAACAGCTGGTAGGCACATCGATGTTTTTGCCTCTGTCTGGTATATGGAGAAGATTATGACTTCTCTCCACACGGAGATGGCTGGATATAGGACAGCTAAGCACCTGATGAGGAGGAGCCATTCTCATAGTGAGATGGTAGCTACTAGGTGTGATCACGAGCCCTCAATGCATTCGGAGCATTAGCGGAGCCGGAGTTCTAGGCGTGGCCACGCACCTTCTAAGGGATCCCATAGGGATTGAGAAACTATTTGGCTCCTTTTGTAGTGACTCTTGCTAGATTGTTTATACGAGCACTTTGTATTTTCCGGGCTCATTGAGCGTTTTGACCATGCCTAGTGCATGATGGCATTATACATGAAACCTGATTATATATATACCTCTTTTTGGATCTAGATATCTTTGTACTTAGAGTTTTGTGATTCATTTCCACATGTGTACTAGATGTTTATTAGAATTTTTGTTTTTATATGCTTTTCAAAATGTATGCAATGGAGAAAAAATGTCACAAATGTTTTCTTTTTGTATTTCATGATGCTAATGTATGATGACGTAGACACCATGTGATCTTGAACTTTAGTTTCTATAAGTAATTTTCTGGTACTTCATATTGTTTTGAAAAAATGTGATGATGAGCTGGTATGATGAGCCGATGAACTTGCCCCACTCCTAACTCCACGCAACTAGTAAGATGTGAGGGCTCGCCACCGAGAGCTAGAAAGGGAACAAGTTATGAGGTGTGTTGAAGTGGTAATGATGAGAGATAGAAAAAGAGTTGGTGGAACCAAATTAGGACGCTACAAACCTATCCTACTCAAGTGACTCCATAGTTTAGAATGCAACTTGCTTTGTAGTTTATCCAGACTTAGATCCAGAGATGGCCGCTTGGTTGACAAAATCTGGTTTTCAAGGTTTTGAACTCTCTTAGAATTTTGGACATCTGATTCATTTGTTTTTGACTCAATATTTCAAAGGTTTATTTGAACCATTTGCTTATGACCTTCAATGTTTATTGTGAAGAGGACCCCCTGCACCTTGCCCCATGCTACTAGTAGGAAGCATGGGCTTATCACCATGGACAAGGCACAGGTGAGTAAAGGCATTTCCATCCTTTCCCAACCCTATGTCACTAGTAAGAGACGCAAGCTTAACATCGAAGGTTGGTAGGGCGAGGAAATGTGTAAAAGTAAAATTTTTTGTTTGATTTATATTTGACTTACTTACTTGAGCAAAATGTCATAATGTTCTTATTTCCAAAGAGATAGATATATATGGGATATATGTGACACCATGAAGCTTCTAGAACAGACCAAAGGCAAGACACCTATCCTAGGAAGAAACCAAAAGTGAGAACAAGCATGCAGACCTTGGTATGGCTACCGTTAAGACTTTATCATATCTTGTTTTAATTGATGAAATGATTCTGAAACAGTTGATGATGTTATGAAAATGAAGAAGTATGATTTGAATGCTCCTACCAATACTATCATAAGTTTGTAATGAATTGATTAATAATAAGTCCCTTGATCATAAAATTTTATGAAATAAGTGAACAAAATGAACCTAACTAAATGAATATGTAATGTAGATATAGTTATACAAATAGTGATGACGCTTCATGCGTAAAACCATTTAAGATGCAAGGAATTGATTGATTCATTGAATTCCTCACCCTCCAGTGTGCATGAGAGATATGCACCATTCCCATAGTCTTTCATGACTCGATATGGGCCCAACTATTTGGGCCGGAACTTTCTTCCTTCACCAGTTTTCTTATCAATCCGACTGTCTAGTCTTAGAACTAGATCTCCTTCATATATTTCTCACTCATAGACTTTTTTGTTGTACTGTTGGCACATCCGGTCAGCATAGGCTCTATACCGCTATTCGGTGTTTAACATGGCCTCATCTAGGCTTTCTAGTTGAGAGAGGTGTGCATCCCTATAAGCTTCTTCATCCAGAATCCCTTGTAATGAGATGCAGAGGCTGGGTATTTCAACCTCAAGCAGGAGAACTGCTTCTGCCCCGAATACCAGCGAGAAAGGAGTTGCTCCTATTGGTGTTCCTATTGAGGTTCGATGGGCCCACAAGGCTGGATATAGTTTTAAATGACAATCTCGCTTGTTCTCCTTGACCATTTTGAGGAGAATAGCTTTCAACTTTTTGTTTGTCACTTTGGCCTGCCCATTGGCTTGGGGGTAATAAAGAGAGGCCATATGATGGTTTATTTTAAATTTACTACATAACTCATAGACCTCATCTTTCTTAAAGGATGTACCATTCTCTTAGATAATGACTTGTGGGACACCGTACCTGTAAATGATCTAGTTTAAGATGAACTTGGCGATCACAGAACCTGGTACAGTGGTAAGAGGCATGACGTCTACCCATTTGGTAAAATATTCTGTGGCCGTGATTATAAAGTTATAGCCATCTATTGACGAGGGAGAGAATTTCCCAATCAAATCTAGGCCCCACGTAGAAAAGGGCCATGGAGTCGCTATTGGTTGCAGGGATTATGTTGGCATGTGAATCTCGTGAGAGAATTCTTTGCATTTGTGGCACTTACGTACAAATTCCACTGCGTCACACTCAAGAGTGGGCCAAAAATAGCCCATCCAATGTATTTTGTGAGTGGTGGCATGACCACCAAAATGGCCTCCACATATTCCACTATGAGATACTTAAAGAATATTTTTGTATTCTTTTGTGTCAACACACCTTAGAAGCATTCCATCGAAAGCTTTGCGATAAAGCACTTGTTCTATAATAACATATAAAGCTATAATAATGCGTAACCGACTTCTTTGCTGTGGCGTGACACCTTCTAGATACATATGGTCCATGATAATATTGATAATATTAGCATACCAAGGACATACAGAGATGGGAGGTCTGGTTTCGATGTAATATATGCATTCATCAGGAAAGTCGAGGTCTACCAGATCACCTCCATCTAATGGGTTGTCGGCTAACCAATATGCAATGATTTGTCCATTAACAGATTTTTGGTTTATAAATGTTAATTCAAATTCACCCATTAAGGTTATGAAACGTCCAGCCTTTTTAGACAAGGACCCTTGTGTGAGGAATGTCCGTAAATGGTCTGTCTTTACAATGACCCTTGTTTCCTGGTTTAACATGTAATGTCTCAAGCATTTTGCTGCAAAAATTATGGCAAGGCATTCTCTCTCTACTTGTGTGTAACATGTTTCATAATCAAGCAATGTTTGGCTAATGAAATATATCGCACGTTCTCATTTGTCATCGTCTTCTTGAGCCAGCATGTAGACCATCGAGACATGAGTGGCTCGTGAGTATAGGATCAAAAGGCAGTTTAGCTTGGGAGGCATTAGTGTTGGTGGAGACGATAAGAAGCGTTTAACTACTTCGAAGGCCTCATGGCATTCTTTTGTCCAAATAATGCAACAATCCTTTTTTAACAAATTATTAATTGGATAAACAACAAAACTTAAGTCCGGAATAAATCTTCATATTGCAACGAGTTTTCCAAGAAATGATCTGATACCAGAGTCGTCTGATGGTGGAATCATTTCAAGAACAGCCCAGATTTTGGCTAGGTCAACATCAATCCCTTGTGATGATATGATGTAGCCCAAAATTTTGCCTCCTGTCACACCAAACACACACTTTTTCAGATTTAATGTGACGCCATACTCAATTAGTCGTGAGAGGATGATACATAGCACTTCCGAATGATCACAACATTTCTTGGCTTTGGCCAACAAGTCATCCACATAGGATTCTACAATTTTATGGATAAGATCATGGAATATATAAGTCATTGCCTGTTGATATGTAGCGTCAGTGTTCTTAAGACCAAATGGCATGACAGCGTAACAATAAGTTCCCTAGGGAGTTATGAATGTGGTTTTGGCTTGATCCAGCTCTGATATGTTAATCTGATTGTACCCTGAGAATCCATCCATGAGGGACAGTAGTTCAAATCCAGTTGTTACATCAACGATAACGTCAATGGATGGTAATGAGAAGTCATCCTTGGGACAAGCTTTGTTAATATCCCGAAAATCTATGCAAATGTGTATTTTCCCGTTATTTTTTAGAACAGAGATGATATTAGATACCCATTGTGAATAGTCAATGGGTTTGATGAATCCAACTTGGAGAAGCTTTATTACTTCCTCTTTTACCATGAGAGCCACTTTTGGCTTCATTGGTCTTGAATTATGTTTGATTGGGTTCGTATCTAGTTTAGTGACAAGATTATGTATTACGACTTGTGGTGCAATGCCCGTCATTTCTTTGTAATTAAATGCAAAATCCTTTTGATGTTCTTTAAGGATCCAGGTGTGTATTTCTATCTCCTCTGGGGTTAACGAGGATCCTAGTTTCAAGATCTTTGGTTCTTCCTATGTTCCAATATTTATATCAATCATTCCTTCAATTAAAGAAGTGTTACCTTCTTCAAATTCAGGCGGGGCTGGAGGTGGTTCTAAATCTTCTCCATTCTCTATCTCGTAAATATCAAGATTCTTTTGCAGGGGGAGCTCTGTCCTGGGATTTCCAAAGTAGGAAGAGGAATGATGTATTAGGGAAAGATCAACTATACGGTGAGCAAGGTGTAGCTCTGCATAGGCGTTCAGATATTCAAGAGTGGCTCTATCATTGTCAAAGTGACCTATGATAGAAAAATCATCCTCAACTTCTCCATGTGGTAGGAGTGAGTTTGTTGGTATTTTACGCACTAATGGTTCGGTACGAAGTGATACCGTGAAATTTGTATCCTCCAACTCGCTGTTCGAGGTGAAACATGAAGTTGAGGTTGCTATTGAGTCTGCGAGAAGGTTCTGCTCTCGTGGGATTGCTTCAATTGATATGAAGTTGAATCCCTTGCTTAGATCTAACACGGTTGTTTTGTATAGTTGTAAATGTTCAGCCCTAGTTTCATATACCTCAGAGACTTGGTTTACAACTAGTTGCGAGTCTCCTAGCACTCTAATGTTATTGACACCCATTCTTTTAGCTAGGATGAGGCCAAGGAGGAGAGCTTCGTAGTCAGCTCCATTGTTTGTACATTCAAAGTTTAATTTAAAGGCAAAAGGTAGGATCTTTCCCTCAGGTGAAGTAAAAATCACCCCCGCCCCAGCTCCAAAGTGACATCTAGCTCCATCGAAGTGGAGAGTCCAATATTTGTTTGGAAAAATTGACGTTGGGATATTTGTCGTATCTATTTCTTTTGCTTCGGTTACCTCTACTATAAAAACTTCGTCTGATGGAAGAAAAGGATTCCCAGGGTGTGTCCCATACCCATAGAACCAAACGGTAGGAGAATAGGTAAGTCTTTCTCCAGCAACTCGACAATTTTTACGGTAGTCCCTAGTGACACTATTTTTATAACATTGGTTTCATTTTTGAGTACTGGAACATCCTCGGCTGGATTTGTAATTTCCAACTCAGTGGTGGGTATCAGCTTATCTTTTGGTTGTGAATTAGTTGGTTTGACAAGCTGATTTGTTGGAAGTTCAAACTCAGAGTGAACACTTGGTCTTTTCTTCAAATCAGCTAGGTGTATATCGAAGGGTTTTGGGTCACCTTTTGCTACGAATATCTTTCCTAGGTGCAATATTCTTATTTCTTGGAAAAACGTAGAAGGGATTGCCTTCATGCGATGTATCCATGGTCGTCTGAGGATCATGTTATAGTTGGTTTCCAAATCTATGATGTAAAACTCGGTGAGTATCATCTTGGGTCCTAAGGTGACTGGTAGTATTATAGTCCCAATTGAAGTAGCTTTGAGGCTATCATAACCTCTTAGCGTATTCCGTGTCGTGGAACAGTTTGTTTCTCCATATCCTAGCTTTTGAAGAAAAGAGAAGGGGACTATATTAACTGCTGCCCCATCATCAACCATTGCGCGTTTAACATAATTATTGTAAACCCACACTTGTAAATGTAAGGTTGGATCACCTCTACGTGTAATTTTAGCCTCTGTTGGCATTTTGTTTACATCAAATATAAACTCAGTATCCCTATCTGGCTGCCCCGGAGGATAAACGTCAAAATCCACATGGTTTACTTGTGTTTCCGGAGGAGGATTAATGTTGATTAAATGGCCAAGGCATAACGCTTCTAAGAGGGCAGCCCTATGGGTGGGAGAATTTTTTAACAAATCCAAAAAGGAGATGTGAGAGAAGGTCTTCGTTAAGTCATTAATTAGATCATAAGCACTTATGGGTTTCGTTAATGTTTGTTGACTGTTATCTGGTTCTAGTGGATAACTTGGATTTGGCTGAGAAGAATATTCTCATGTTCTTGTTATGGCTTCTACGTGCAGCTCAGTATCTAACTCCACTAGACCAACTATCTTGGTTCGTGGTTGAGTTCCTAGTTGAGGTGCGACGAGTGGATTTAGTGAGGTTTAGGCTTCATGATCATTATTTCCTATCATTACACCCTTGTTCATCCCATTTGGATTTAATTTATTGTTGTTATTGTGATTTGGGAGTGGATCATTAAAGATCTTGAGGGGTGCGTTTTGAGGGGAGACTGCTCCCGTGAAAGTGTTTGGTGTGGGTGTCACAGAATCTATTAAGAACGTGTCTATGAAGAGTTGTCTTTGTTCTTCTGGCAAACGTTGCATGAACTTATTGTAATCATGGTAAGTCCTAGTGTCATGGCCTTGAATTTTGTGCAAACCACAATATGAGTTGGGATTATAGCTCCTAGGTTGTTGGTTTGGAACGTGTTGTGGTCCAAAACTTTGATTAAACTTTTGAGTATTAGGATTAAAGTTTTGAGTTTGTTTCCTTTGGTTTGGTTTTAATATCCGGTTGAATTTGGACCCTGTGTCTGGATTTGTCGTTGTTGTTGTTGTGGTGATGGTGGACAATTAAAATCCACCACGTTGATTGTCAAAGTAAAGTTGTTATTTTGTTGATTGTTAACTGGTGGTGGAATGTTTACAACATTTGCTCTTTTAGCTTAGTCAGTAACTCCATTTGTTGTAACCCCGCGGTTCTTGTTAAGGATCTTAGGTCCTTAATTAGCGTTCCCAGCATTAGGATAGGCTGAAGTGTTTTGATTAGGAGTGGTTAATTTCCCATTTATCCCATATGTTTTATGACCACTATCAATCACTGCTTGGTCGATTCGAAGAGCGCTTTCGAGTACTTCATCGTAAGTTCTTAGTGGGAACTTCAGGACTTCTTCCTTCATCTCTCTATTGAGTGAATTAAGGAATAAATCACATAGTTCCATTTGATCCATATTTGAAGCACTCGCTGATGAGTAGAGAACCATATGCCATCTTTGGATAAAATGAACGGTGGATTCATTATGTTCTTGTTTGATATGTAAGAACTCATTAATTCCCATCCTTAACAATTTGTTCATGTCAAAGGCTTTGATGAATTCTGACACGAGTTGTTTAAATGAGTGTATCGAAGCTTCAGGTATTTTATAATACCAGTCAAGGGCAATACCTTATAAGGTTTTAGGGAATATTTTAGTGACAACCCCATCCCAAGGGAGTAACTCCCGTATGGTTGTGGTATAGGCCTTAATGTGTGCATTTGGGTCCCCTTCCCCTTTGTATTTGGTCAAATCGAGAAGAGGTCTCAGAAGCATAACGCTTCGTATGGTGAAGTCTAGGGGTTCTTTTAAATATTCTGAATAAGTCCCTACTATGTAGGCCTCAACCATTGACGGGGCTTGCTGAGGGGGTTGAGGTGGAATGGGTTGTTGATATGGCATAGCATATGCATTTGTAGGGATATAAGGGAATAACTGTGGTTGACAGAACATTCTGGGAGAAGAGAACATGTCTCCTTGTGGTGATTTTGAATAGATATTTAAATAAGGAGGAGCATTGTTCTGGTACAAGTTATTTGGTGCCAAGCCGGGAGGTGTCATGTTTCCAATTAGAGCGGCGTTCGAAAACGTTGTCCTAATCGGCATTTGTTGTGGATAATTATAAGGATTTTGAGGAGGCATGCCTAACGTGCTTGTTCCTATAAGGAGGTCAACTTGACTAGAGTGATACAGAGGGTTGGGGATTCCCGCTTGTCCAAAATATGAATTTTGGTTTGCTTGAGCAAGTTCTAGCCCTCTAACCTTCTCAGTTAAGGCTGAAATGACCTCCATCGGTGAAGACGCAGTGCTTTTCCTTAAGGGTGTTTGTTGTATGGTTTGAGGTTGTAAGAGGGCATGATACCCTGCTAAGAATTATTCGTTACCCTACCAAGCTTCAGCGAGTGTATTTCCCATAGGTGGAGGAATGGGGGTGTTTTCTTGGAATAGGGTATTAGATTGTGTTTGTAAACTCCCTATAGGTGGGTACATGTTTTGGAAATGTTGTTCGCTTTTAGCATAACGTGCTAAGTATTCCTCATCCAAAAAGGGGAGTGGGTCTGATTATCTACTGATCTGTGGTCTGAACAAGACCCGAGGAGATGAAGCGGATTCTTCAGTAAAATTCATATTGTTAGAGCCTAATGGCTCTGGTTGTTGTGTTTGTGGAAACTAATCAAACTCCTCAATTCAAAACAAAGAACTAGAACCGGTTCTGTGAGGGGGAGTTTGAGATGACAAGTAATTACTTGAATAGTTATCAGCCCATGCAAAAAGCAAGGGTGATGGTTACCTATTTGTTTGACTATAGTTTACTTCGAGACCTGAGAGAGGTCTTCCATATGCATCATATCTTGACATACTCCGGGGGTATATGAATACCCACAGAATAATGGAAGGAGAGAAGGTGGATGGAAGAAATGAAAACAGAAAGAGGGATATTAGTTTGTTTCATGTCGGGTTCACCAATTTTGTACGATGGAAAAGTGACAAGCGAGCATGGGAATCTACAAGTACCCTTTCCTCATACCCGACTTCTCGAGGTCGTGTCGAGATACCCGGTGAATGTTGAATATGAATGGATATGTATAAGCTAATCGAGTAATCTTAAATCCTCAACATGCAATAATGGAATATGTGAATCTAAGGTGAAGAAGGCCCTCCTAACCTAGATTGGTGTGATGGCTTGTTCAGATATAATGGCTGCTCGGAGGCTCAAATCGATGTCGAGCTTTGCCAAGATCCTATTTCTTGGTTGTTGGATATGTGGGAAGTGACCTGTGGGAGCTTCGTATATATCTCCAGAAAAGGTCATGAAAGTAGTGGTAGGTCGTTTTAGTGGATTTTGTGGTTAGCTATGGGTGGTTTTCTAGTCTAGCCTAGAAAATATTGGATTGATTGGCTTCTATGTTTAATACAGAAAATTGTGCTATGATATCTGGCGGGAGTGGTGAAGATCTAAACACTAATGTTCGCAAACCAACATCAACGTCGGATTGATTTATAGGCACGTTGGGTTGTGGGACATGTGGATCACAACCGTAAGGTCGTGGTTGTTGTGGACCTCCTATGGTCATATGAAGATTCAATCCCTAATTCCAAGTATCCAGTAGTCATATGCCTTTTCGGCCTCTATGTTCAGAACTAAAAGTTGTGGAATTTTCTCAGAATACCTTACAGGTGTTCTAGTAACTTGAAATCGTAAGCTAGTGTTTATATCAATGAGGATATCTCCCACATCAGGTTGTGGGATTAGTGGGTCGCAACCGAATGTTTGTTCTCTTTCAAGTCCTTCTACAGTCATACGGATATCTATCAAGGTAGTCTATAATTTGGTTGATTTGACCAGAACTTGTGTGCTTTGTCGTCTTCTATGTTTAATCCTCTCAGCTGTGTGCTAACTTCTTGTAGGTATGATGTTGTTCGGAAGACCTGAATTCTGAGATTTTGGTCTATGTCAGCTAGAGCCGCGGGAGGTTTTGGTTGAGGCATGATTGGCTAAAATATGTATTCCCTGGGCTCTCTAGGTCCCGTGATTGTCATGCAAAAGATGATACAATTCTAACTAAATCAAAGTAAACAAGATATATTTATAGCATACATACATTCCTCTATTTTTGTATTTTTGATAGAATATTTAACATAATTAAAAGAAATATTTAATATATTCAGAAAATGAAAACTAGTCTAATAAAAAAATTTAAAACAAGCAAGGTAGCCTGGTATAGCTACTTGCCTGTGCAGTTGTGATTTTAACCTAAATAGCTAGATAACTAATTAACTTAAATTGAAAGACTCTCGATCCTACCTCAAAATTGAGGAATGAATCATAGTTTCTTAGAAACTATCAATCCCCACAGCTTCCTTGGTAATATCGAAAGCAAATTTAACTGAAATGAAATAATTCACTACTCTATTTGATATGTTTTAACTAGAACTTTTGACAACTCAAACCTGGCATTTGTAGAACAGTGGCAAATCCAATCGTGTGTGATTTTCTCCCCTTAGTATGATCTCCTCGTTCCTTCGTGTTCATGTGAATCCAAAAAAGTGTGTATATGCTAGCATCAACAGAAGGTGTTCGAACAATGGCAACTTTGGGTATAGACTGAATACAATACGAGTAGGAGAGGGATACTGCAAGTGACAGAGCTTGGCTTATGCAATTCCTAGCGGGATCTATTGCAGGAATATAACACAAGTGTATTGAGAGATTCTAGACACTACCTCCTGTGAAGAACACGACCTGCAACTCTAATGGATTCCAAATTGAAATAAAACTACCTTACTCTAACTGATTGTATGAAACAACAACGAAACTGAAACAAGAAGATCACGTGGCCTCTAAATAGGAGAAGAAAACTAGCATGGATGCAAAACATGAAACCAAATGAATTCTAAACAAGAAATTGAAAGACTAAACAATAGAATTGAGAAGGTGAGGGGCCATTTGTTTGAAAACAAACTAGCTATTTATAGAATTCCCATTCACCAAAGGGTAACTTGGAATGGAACTCTTTTACCATTAAACAATGGAGAAACACTATTATAGGGAACCAAAAACATAAATACAAGATAAGGCAATTCAGAAAAGCTGGTAAATGTTGAAAATTCACGCAAGTCGCAATCAAAGGAACGTGTTGGAAAACACGTGAAGGACCGCTTCCTAGAGCACGGTGGCAGTTATAGGACTACTGCCCTGTCAGGGCGGTGATCACGAGACTGCCGCCCTGTCAGGGCAGTGGTTTCGTTACTAAAGATCAAAAAGCTAAGAAAAAGGGGGGCAAGGGAAAAAACAAAGCACAAGGAACTTGGATAAAGCATTTGGGATGCTAACATATACTTCGCGAGCTTCTCTGGATCCTGAACACCTTGCGAGGCAACCTGTATCATCATTGGGGCATGTGTAACATCGTTCTGGCGGTGCAGTACCCTAAAATTTTGGGTACATACGGTACCTCATTAGGCTCTTATGTTAGGACCCATTTCTCATTTCTAACTTGTCACCTCATCCTGAGTTACGATGAAAGGGGGGTATTAGTGTGAGTTATTTTCCACATCATGAGGTGAGATCATAGGTCCATGTGTAATTTAGGGGTCATTATAAGATTCTCTTATGCGTCAGTACATCATATGCATCATTGGGAGTTAAATTTCTATTCTAGGAATGTAACTCTTCCTCTCCACTCAAGTTATCATGATTACATCATTTGGGGTTACTCAGCACCTCCTATATGTACAAACCTTTAGATATATGAGATTGAGAGAGAGTTTGTGCATTGTAACCAAGTTCTACCCGTGTTTTGAATCCTTACATGCACATTCGGTTAATGCTCACTCCTCTTGAGATCTCTTTGTGCTACTTTTCACATGTCCATTGATGTGCACATCATCCCTCATGATCGTGTAAGGCCTCTTCCTAACTGGGTGCACACCTTCCTTTAACTTAGTCCTTATCTCGCCCAAAGAGGGATGCACCCCCTTCAACTTGTGATAGCCTCGTAGGAATAAGTCCTAAAATTCATGCAGTAGCTCAATACTCTTCGCTACCTCTTATTCAGACCAATAGTCACTAATAATTGCCTATTTAGGTTTTGTATCTGTCCCAATGTTGACCTTCTTCATTTTCATAGGCTCATGGTAAGTGCACGCCTTCTCATTAGCACTATCTAAAACCTCGTGTATACCTACACTATGGTCAATATCTAGATTCTCTACTTCTTCATCATTAATCATATAAACTAGCTTACCCTTCTCTTTTACCAGCCAGGTGCGCCCAAGTTACACTTCATCTGTCTCTTCTTCGTCAAAGCACACCTCCAAATCAAACTCCCCAAACATATCTAACAGGAGTTCCTCAGCCTTTGAACTATCCGCCATCATAAGGCATTTTTTAATCTATAATGCTTCATTCACCGGAGGTTTAGTAGAAAAATAATCAAAGGTCTTAATCATATGTGAGGTCATCTCCTGCCAATTAATTGTTTCTCTTATTAATTTTGCATGAACATACCATGTGCATGCATAACTTCTTAGAGTTGCGTAGAACTTATGTACCCAAGGTGATGATGAAAAGGCCTTCTGCCCCTTCGTCTAGAGTCTCTCACACTTCTAAATGTGATACAAAGCAGAATCCTTCCCATGGTATTCATAAATCTATGAAGGTACATTGTTCCTAAGAAACCTAGTAGAGAAGGTGATTCTCACTTCTTGCCACTCTAAAAGGTTATCTCTGTGTGTATCCCACCAACGCGTTGTTGTCTCGCATAGGGTATAAAATATCATATTTCTTCTCTTTTCTTGGTCTTCCATGGCGAGCAGAAATACATTAGGATTTCCTTCACCAGTATACCGAGGTACCTGGTTATTGCCCAAGTGCCTAACCATGCGCGGCCTGATTACGGGAGTAACTATGTTCTTGATCTCTCACCCCACCATTTCATACGTTCCATGCACCCAGTTATCATAGGAAACATTAGTTGTATCACTCATAGACTAAGCATCATCCCATTGTATAAAACCTTGCTTAGATTGCTCAAGCACTTCAGGATCGCTAATTGTATGCACATATATCCTATTTAAATCCTCTTCACTCAATGGTTCTCTATACGGTGTAGTTTTTCCATTTGTCAAAGGAATAATGACATGCTCTTCCTTGTTTTCAAAACTGATATAACCTTTATTAAAGCGTAGATCAACATTATTTGTGTAACACTAAGGGCACCCACGCAAAGCTGGGAAACTGTCTACTTCTACAAGTGCTAAGACCTCAAAATCCCCAGTAAACTTGGCCCCTTATATAGTAATAGTGGCATCCTTAAATACTCCTATGGGCGTGGCTTTAGTCATGTTTGCCATATATAGTACATTTGAAGATGGTTGTAATGGTGGTCTCCCCATCTGATTCCACACATCCAAAGTGAGTAAATTTAATTTTGCACCCATGTCAATCAGTTTGTTACTCAACCACCACCCATCAACAACTGCATTCAAAGTGCTCTCTTTATCATACTCAAGACTGTGAGGAGGTAAATTCACATGTAATATTTATCTTTCACACTCAGATCCAACACGCGGTATCTTCTCTCTCAACCATTCCCTTAACAAAGGAATGATGTTTTCTTGGCGCAGTATCTCACAAACCTCCTTTAAATCATCAACATCTTTCCGAGGTAACTTAAATGCCTTCTCCTGCTCCAACTTCCATGACTACTCCTTCAAGCATTATATCTCACCCTACAAGTTTCTAATAACCTCCATAGTCTCCTGATAGACTTCCTTTTGATGGGTAGGGTCCAGACATTTTGTATACAATACTTCCTATTTTGTAATAATAGTTTTCTGATTTGGGGTCTCATGAGCGTGCACAACCTCAGCTCGTGTAGTCACCAACACAGGTATTACCTCATAATCAAGAACTAACTTTGAACTCCACTGATCTTCCAGAATATAGTGTAGCTTTATCATCCCCATGCCCTTATCCTTCTTGTGTTGCTTACTTATATGCTCATATAAATTAGGGCATTCTTCAAACTTATGGTGTTTTCCGCACCATGAGAAAACTACGTTCTGAGGGCATTCATTCCTATAATGATCAAGGGATCCGTATGTTTAATAAGTTCATTGTGGAAAATCACTTCTACCTCCACCATGACCACGACCTTTGTATTTACCTCAATAACCTCTTCCTCTACCACCTCCATAAAGAGTGCCCTTCATTATGGTTATGATTATGATGTTCACCTTACTCCTTAGAACCGTTTGCAACACTGGGCTAACATAAACCTGTCTCAATAACGTCATGAATATGATCAATCAATCTACAATTTTGTGTATCATGAGTGTAGGACTTGTAAATATTACAGTAACAAGACACACTCTTCCTTATCGTGCACTGCAACAAGGGGTACTGACTTGAATCATGATCCAAGTGACAAATCTCATAATCCAGCAACATATCACACACTGATTTACAAGGGAATCTATCCTTATTATATCCTTCCACCTTGTAATTTGTACACCATATCCTGTTGCACATCTCATGGGCTGAATTGACTGATAGTTTGTCCAACTGTTTTGTCATTTACGTAATTTCTGCCTCCAAGAATGGGCTAACTCTAGTGTCTACACTCCCAACTACCTCAGTGCACAGAGCTACCTCCAAATCCTTGCGCGGATATGTAAATGTCTTATGCGAGAGCGCCTTTTTGAAGGGTGTGATCAAAATGCCAACAAACCATTATGTATGCTAGATAGGGTGAATATCATAAGACAACTTTGATAGAATTTTTTTAAAACATGCATTATACTCCCTTACGCTCTTAGTCATGCCCTACTTAATCCCTTTCAGTGTGCTGATGCTTTTCTGTTCAAACTCAAGTATAAAAAACTTAGCCAAGAAAACATCACGCAACATGTTATAGTGTACAACAATCTAGTTCAGATCATACTTCCTATACCAACTATATGTGCGCCCTTGCAAAGTATTAGAAAAATGACGTGCCTTATGCTCAGGTGTTGTAATCCCCTTAGTGCACCATAGTATCTCACACATATGCACATGTTTCGCTACATTCTCAATACCTCTGTACTCTGATAGGTGAAGAGACATCTCATAATAGACTTGTTGTGGCTAGTACAGACCATGCCCACCATACCCAAAACTTATATTACCCCCAGTGTTTCCTCCACCTCCAGAACCACTAGATCCACTAGATCTTGAACCTCCTGATCCACCTCCTGTAGCGGGCACCAAACCAGAAGATTAGCTACTCTGCATTCCAACTGTTGTACTAAATTGAACTCCCACAATCTACGAATTCATGCTACTTGCAAATGTATTACCAATGTTCTGAGTGTCCACACTCTGTCTTGATGATGTGCTAGAATATATACCACCAATCAGACCACCAAACAAAGAAGATGTATGCGCAACCATAGATGAATTTGTTGTCTACAGAAATTTTGTATTCTATGATAAATGAAATCTACCTGTCACTACTATATCACCAACACTAGCCTAATTCTCAACAACTATTTCAAGAACTAGAACACCAAGCACAAGGGCAAGGTTGTCAGGTGGGATCAGATGTGCACCCATGGTCCTTAATATTTCTTCATCAAACGTGCTCTCATCAGAAGCTGCAGAGGATTCTCTACTGCACTTTCCTAAGTGGGGGAGAGCTTGATGCTCTGGCTCTATGACTTTTACGTGAGCCTCAAATCCTTCAAGAGACATCATCCTCTGCAACTCCACATACTCCTCGATGTCACGTTTCTTCATCAATTCCCTCTCTCGCACCTCATTATACTTAAGCCACCTTTCTTCTATGTGCCTTTCTGCCGCAACGTCCTCCATCTTTCACCACACCTACTCCTGCCCCTGTATGCGGTGGGGTTCAGCTAGCCATAGGTGGCTCTTACAAATCCAGAGTTACAATCAAGATATTAATTGCTAAAGGGATAACATGCAAATAAGATCCTTTAGGTTCGTGCAAGAACTAGAACTAAACAACCTCTGGACATGAATAAGTAGAAACAATGTACTCGAATGTGTAATTGTTCAAAAAACCACTCCACCAATGATCTACAATGCACGTCCAAGTCACATTAGCATCATACAGAGCCTGGTAATCTTCTTGTGTCCAAATAATTTGTCTATACCTCTAATTCCGCTTTGATGCATAAGCTATCAACCACTCATACAACTCTATAGGAAATAAGCAAATGAACATCTCATAGAGTTTATGATATAGATGTTCTTCAAGCGTCAAAATTAGGTCCAATATTGTATCTGTGAGAAAACTAGTCTTCTAAATCCACAAACCAACTCTCAATGTTATCCAAAGTCAACCGATACGTCTTCATCATGTAACATCCTTGCAACAACTTGAAAAGAGGTCCCAACAACGAAAACAAAATGTAGTCTGTTTTTCTTACTCAAACCCTATACACAATGACACATTACTCAGAAAGATTTGAGCACTAGCCCAAAGCGTGCAAAGGTACCAGGTCCCTCTTTTTATACCAACCTTGTCAAGGTGTTAGCATGATCACATAAGTATTTCATATCCATAACAAGTAATTAAAGGTAAAACATAACAAGAACTAGATCCAACCATGGTGCATAATGAATCAGACAAGGATCAAGATCAAATTTACCATACAAGAACCAATAACAAATATATCAATAACTAGTAACCATCCACAATGATCCATTAATCCATCAAAACACTGTAGTTGAATACATTACAATTACCATCACAAAGCCATTCGCGCAAAATCATACCAGCAACATAACTCTGTAAGAACCCATAATAGAATGATGATGATCCCAACACTCGTGCATATCAATACATATGTATAGGTAGTGGGGAATTTCCCTTCACTGCTTATTGAAATATCCCTTCTGGGGATACCACAAAATAATGCACAAAATATAGAAATTTGCAGCCAAATAAAATACTGATTTTTTCATATTTTTTAACATCTAGTGCAACGAATTGAATTAAATCAATAACTCTCAGGATACTTGCCCAAATCACTTGAAAATCTAAGGAGAGCTTGCTAATATTATATATAACACAAGGATTTTTTTTTTTGAATTTTTGGAATAATATAGGGCCTTATGGTGATATGATGGAAAGTGGAGAGTTAGAATATCATAGATTTGTTATGACTCCTCACCTTCTTTCAAACTTGTTCGAAAGAGGGGGGAAGGCCTATATTTATAGCCTGGAGATGGGGTTAGATTAGGGGTTATTAGGAAACCTGGGTTTTCCAAAGTAACCCTGATTAAGTGAGTTGGGGGGACATGATTTGAGTGATTAGATGAAATAATGGATTTGATATGATTGAGTGGGGTTCATGATTTTGATGATTTTGGAGTATATGACTTACTTTGGAATATTTGGATAATGAGGTTTAGGTATTTAAAAGGGGATCAATTAATCAATTAAGATTTATTAATTAAACATGTATTTTAGGTGGGAAATGGGATTTATTCAAATTGAGGGGGAAAATGGATTCAAATGGGTAAACTTAAAGAATGAGAGCAAACACGAGGTGAAGGGGATGAATGATACCAAATATTGGTGCCTATATTTGCCCCTTTTTCATGAGTGGTTTACGTTCGGTAAGCCATGAGACAAAAATGATGAAAATATTATTGATTGAGTGTTCCCCCTCAAACTTGGGATTGATAACATAAAGGAAGTCAATCATGATTTTGAAAGAGATAGATGGTAAAGATTAGGTGGGTGATGAAAAGATGGATGAAATGCATAACCAAGGAAAGATGCCCCAGGTAAAAAGGATCACAATAATAATGAAAAATATGGCGGTGACTCCAATATCACATCGGTAGAGGACAATTGTGGTCTCAATGGAGACGGTCGACAATGTTCCACGGACTAGTGAGTGGGTGAATACCACTGCGGTATGGATGTAAACTGCAAAGACCAATGGGTCATAGGAAAACATCAAAGTATGCACAACTAAATGCGAAAGGTATGTGAAATCCTAATTATGCAAGGAATCGAGTGAAAACTTATGCGTCCACAAGGATGAGGATGAAAACAAAGGTGTCCCAACACAAGACACGAAGAGTGGCTGAAAAGGTAAGCTGGAATATGGATGGTGAGGTAATATGCCCCAGGCAAGGGGGTGAATAGTATTAAAGAGATTTTTCCTAAAGAAGATGTTTCATTGACAAGAAAATACTAGAAGAAGAAAGTAAAACAAACTGTGATTCATAGAAATGGGGGGAAGATTACGACTGACGTTTTCCAAGCCAACATATCAACAGAGATAATGAAGAATGAGGGAAGGGAGAATTCCAGAATGGTGAGTTTAATTTAAGGAGGACTCTTAAGTGAGACTTTCATGCGGCGAAAGAGGTTAAGTAAGATTACCAAACAAGGGATGATGGAGATGAAAAGTGGGAAAAAAAGAGGTAGTACTTGCAAGAATGGAAGAGGCGGCGACATGATGTGATGATGGGGAATGATGAGAAAGTTTGGACGGTGAGAATGTGGAGTGATGAGGTAGTGCAAGATGATAGATCATCCTTAAGAGGGACTCTTAAGGAAGATCGCCATGCCACATGAGTGGTTAAGTAAGATCACCAAACCGAAGAAAAAGAATGATGGGAAGAAGTAAGTGATTGTTGGAGCTGGTGGGGAGATGGCATGACAAGATGGACTGAAGGAGAACCCTCGAGTGAATTTTTCATATTATGAGCATGTGTAAGTAAGATTACCAAGTAGATGATGGATACTAGGAAGAATGAGAAAAGAGTGAGTGGTGTATGCAAAAATGGAACAAGAGGTGAAAGGAGGAGATAACAAGGAAACAAAGGAGTGTGACATGAATGCATCAAGGAATATATGCAGTATAGATGGAGAGTGTAAGGGAAATCCTTAATTGGGATTCCCATGTGGTGGGAGTGATGACGTAGAAATGATAAGTGGAAGAGGCGAAGCAAAAAGATGTGTGTGGTGGTGATTGTTGTCTGATGAGAGAAGAGATGGTGGAGTTTCTATAGTGGGAGGATCTAAGCAAGAAGATATACCTCAACTAAGATTCCTTGACTGTATGGATGATTAAGGAAGATTGTGAAGCTGAAAGCGGAACAGTGAAATGGAAGAACACAAAGTAGTGAAAGGGGCCATGAATGACGAGAAGGGTAACATGGATGAGTAGAAATGAGGAGCGAGGATGAATGGATCAATTACACAGTGACCATGACGAGAAAAAGACACATAATCATAGTAAGGAGCATACATGGAAACTGTGTCTCGATCCATATTGGAGGTAAATAAGAAAGGGTGCCACTCAAGGCATTGCAATTGTAGCCAACAACATGTGTTAATACATAACCAACGATAATTAGTTATACCAAAAGACCATGAGGGAAATATGCTCATAAACCTAATGGAAACACGACAAAGGGATTTGAGATGTAACGTGTATGGGGGAAGAGGGTTCTCCATAGCTGGTTGTTCCTAGGATTATGCTCCAGCTCTGGGAAGGGTGAAGATGTAAACTAATCAATGCAGGAAGTCTGCAAGGTATATGAGAAGGATGATCGATGCGAGAAGATTTCTTATGATGCTATGATATATATATAAGGTTGATCAATGCATGAAGCCTTTACTGCCATGATAAGAGAGTATCCATCCTTCGAGGGTATGGTCTACTTTTTGCTTTTGCTTTGGGATTTTTGACTTTTGGTTTTAGATGACAGGATAAAATATGCATGATAGTTGTCCTTCGGGGGAGCAATTTATACTTATTATATTATTTTTATGAACAATTGTCCTTTGATGGATCAATTTGTTTTTGGATAAGATAGCATGAGACACGCGCATCCATAATTTGTAATTTCTTTTCTTTTTGTTCATTTTTTGATGGAGTAGAGATGGGTATATCTAGGTAGACCACTTAGGAGGGGACGATGATCATACAAGTAACACCCCTGGACCTATTGTGTGGTTTCAATAAGTAGATAGGAGGATGATGGATGTAATGATCATTGAGTTCTCACCAAAAAGGGAGAACCTATCCATAAGGAAAATGCGATAGAAAGAGTCGTGGTGCCCATTTTAAGGTCATGTCTAGAAAGTGATGGTAGAACACATAGTTCCATATCATTACAATGATAGATGGAAGAGGTTCATGATGGATGAATGATCTAAGGATATAACTAAGTTCTCATTAGTAGATATGTTGATAATAGACTGGTTACCAGTGCAATGCATTAAGAGGTTCTGTCTTTGGTTTACCATCAAGGGAAACCAAACGATAGACCCTAGACCTATACTAGAGTGTGATCGAAAGATAGGATAAAGTCTTAGGGGAGGAAGATAGGATATGATATGATATGATATGATACAACGATATAGATGAGCGAAGATAAAAATTATACGCTATTCTTGAGGAAGCGAATAAAATATGCACCCCATAATGAGGAAAATAAATGGCCACAAAGTTGGGCTTAGGATTAGGAGAAATGGTCCCCTGAGGAAGGGAGAAATATGGCCACGATAGTGGACTTAGGATGAGAGGATAGATTGGATGAAATCAGATAAGGTAAAATATGAGCAAGATCTCAAAAAAATGAGGAAGCAAAATAAATATGGTGCCCTAAAGGAAGGGACACATATGGCCACAACAGTGGACTTAAAATGAAAAACATGGTCCCTCAAGGGAGAGATGAATATGGCCACAAAAGTGGGCATCAAGGGAGTTTTATGGACGAATAAGAGATGAATTGATGTGGAAGGGATGCCAAGGATGGGGGGGGGGGATATCCCCCTAGCAATGGAGATTATATTAGATGCGGATGAGTTAGTGGATGTCGAAGGAGTTTAGATAGGATTGTTTTGGATTTGGATTGGATAAATGGTTGGAAACCACGAGGGTGACTGGCAAGATAAGCAATATTGATGAACAATGAAGGACCTTCCATAACAGGAATGTCATGTGCAAGAGAGATGTTAAGGGATGATGTGGATGGAGGAATCGTGGGAAACCTGATGGATGGAACACAAATTGGATTAGATGTAGATGGAGAAGGATGTTCCCCTGAATGAGGAAATCGTCTTTCTCAATAAGGTTATGGACGATTATCCAAAAGACCTTACAATGTTCAATGTCATGGCCCAGGGTACGATGACAAATGCAAATGCAATTGGGATTGAACCACGACGGATTTGGACTATGGGGATTAAAAGCTTTTATTGGGAGGAAGTGTGATGGGAGGTATTCAAATTAAATGTCGAATGACGTCTGTGTAGGACCCAATCGAAGTGTTATGGGGAAGGTAACTCTTGTGGGTTTTGATATAATATTTTGGCTTGGAGTTAGTGGAAGAAGTGGACATAGATCGGATGGGTGAATTAGATGTCTTAAAATATGAATCAATTTTGAGAGGAGGGTTAAATTGTTTTGATTGGGATTTATTGTTACGAGGTGTATTAGATAAAGGGACTGACCTTAAAATAGTTGTTGTAACATTGGATTGCTGAAAAGAGGGAAGACCTGACTTATTATAAGGATGCGCATGAGACTTTAGGGAAGGTTTACCATGAGCCTTAGATATTGATTGAGAAGATTCACCCTTAGCGGGGATGATAATAACCTCAACTGAAGGATCTAAATATTATGTTGTAGGGGTGGATATTGATGGAGAAAGAGGTTTTTGTATGATGCGATTAATAAGGTCTATGTGAGATTTGGATTGTGTAGGTTTTGGTTTGGTCAATGTGGAAATAGTTGATTTTATAGAGGGAGAAAAAATCTCCCTTGTATTTGTTTCAGGTGGAGGTGTTTGTTCTATAAATTTTTCAAGGGGTATCATCGATAGAGTTGTAAATTGAAAGGATATGATCGGTGTGATAAAAGGATTAAGTAAAGAGTATTGGGATAAATTGGGTGATGTGGCCATGGCCAAGGATATAGGTATAGGTGATGAAGATTGTCAAGGTAGGGTTAAGTGGATTTGTTGATATGACAGATATAGGGGTAGTTGGGATTGATAGGACGGTGGGCATAATTGGGATATTTGGAGATGTAAGTGATGTGGTTATGGGTATGTTGGATGTAGATGTGGTTAAGGTGTTGAATATGGTAGGTTGGAGCATGATAGATGTGGATGAAGTGGTATGTATAGTTGAAGTCGATGTGGATGTGGTAAAGTTAGTTGATGTGGTTGGTACGAAAAAAAGTGAGGAATGAGGAACTAGGATTGACTCTAAGGATGGTATAATGGGTAAAGGTGGAATGAATGTAGGTAAGGTAATCAAACCCAATGAATTGTATGTGGTAACTAATGGAGTAGATGTGATAGGTAATGAAGTAGGTGTAGGATCAATATCCGGTGTAGAAGTATGTGGGAATGGTTGTTTTATAAATGTTTCGAGGGGTAAGAATGATATGTTTGTGAATGGGGTTGATGTTGTAGGTGTGGATGTAAGTATAGGTTTGTTTGATGGAGATGTGGGTGAAGGAACAAATGTGAGAAATGTAGAGATAAGTGTGTATATCAATGGGGTCGAAATAGGTGCTAAAGGTGAATATAATTGGATAGATTGGGGCATGATTGAAGCCGATGAAGTAGATGGTATAGTCAAAGTTGATGTGGATGTGGCAAGGGTAGGAACAATTATAGGTATAGGACAAGTAGCAAAAGTTGATATAGGTGTGATAGTTATGGATACAATAGGTTCTGAATAAGGAGTGGGAATAATGTTTGAGGTGGGAACATGTGGTTTCGGTGATGAGATGAGATCTTGATTGACGGTGTTAACGGTGTAAGCATTTAACAATTGAGATGTAAAAGGGGTGGCTTAATTTGTTGGTGGTTGATTAGGAAAAGGTTGCTTAATTCTGTGGAGGGGTTGACTAGGTGAAGTGGTGGAGCTATCCATTTGGATATCCCCTTGATTTATAAGTTGTTGGATACGATCTTTGAAGGAACGAAATTTCTCAATGTCGTGACCTTTGACTTGATGATATTTACAATAGTGGGCTTCGTGATACCAAATAGGCTTGGGTCGTGATACCAAATAGGCTTGGGTCGTGAGTCATCCATGGGTTGTATGGGAGGAAGTTGGACGGAGTGTACTGCCATCAAGTTGTCAAATATAGAACTATAGGATTCCCCCAAGGGGGTATAGTTAGGAGACGGTATAGGGGCTTGTTGTTGAGGCCGCATGCTAGATGTAAGCATGGATGAGGACTTAAATACCATGACATTGGCCACACCCTTAAATGTGTCATTTTGTGTGGATGATTCGATTTTAGATTTGGTCGATCTAAGTTTAAGATGAGCTTGCTCAATGGCACGGGTTTTGAGTTTACAAGCCATGGTAAAGGCTTCATCAAAAGTTTGGAATGATTGGATTTGCAAGGTAGATGATTGGTCTGAAAATCTGTCGCGCGGACAGATCTATGGATAGACGAGCCAACAGTGTTGCAGGGCTTAGCCCCTCTTTGAGACAGCAAAGCGAAACTGGTTTATTGCTATTTCTACTAGCAGGAACCTATGCAAGTCTCACAGATTCTACCTTCGGGGTTGGGATCTCATCCCAGTAGAGTATTCCAGGCTGCGAAAAGAAAGGAATGAAGGAGGGAGAAGAGAAAGAACAGATCCGAAGGGAGAAAAGAAATGAATTCCAAAGCAGAAAGGTCAGAAGATTTATGTTTTTAGTTTGGTAGTAAACAGAGCCAAACCTACTTGCATAAATAAACAAAGCAATACTGATAAACAAATGACGGAAAAGTAGATATGAATCCAACAGATTAAACACATACAGATCTAACGTAAGAAAGATCTAATGTATAACACAGCTATTGAGCACAAAGTCTGAATAATTGTATTACTGTTCTTTTCTGTTACAAGAAAGCTCAAAGTCTTTCTCTCCTCACTTCTATTTCTATCTAAAAAATGTTCACTCCTGAATACAACAAGTATTCTCATATTTATAGAAGATGAGGGAGAGAGAAGGCAAAAATGGAGCCAACCACTTATTTACAAAGATATTTACAAAATATCTAAAAGTCATGTTGACTTTGACAACTTGGTGGATGACATCATCCCATGATGCAACATGGATGATGTCATCATTTGTGCCAACACATTTTAGACATTTCGAAAAGAAAGTCGGAGAATAGAGAGAAGAAGAAGAAGAAGAAGAAGAAGAAGAAGAAGCTACTCATCATCATCATCCTGCGGCCGAAAAGGGGTTGCCTATTTCTAATGCTGCTCAAGTGATGATATGTGGAACTGAGCGCGGTACTCCAAAAACTTGCTGATCATTGGCCCAAATTGATCCTGTGATGGATCCTTGTGCCATTCACTGATTGCTTCGCAAGTCTCCCGCTCGTCTATGAGCTTTTCCGGGAGTTTGGAATAATCTTTCTCCACCTCGATAAGGAACCCGATGAAGTCCCTACAGGCCAGTAGGTTGTTGATAGATTCAGTGTCGAACGTGACCTCTGGCCCTGTCCCTTGAGAGGCTATCTCCTTGAAAATCCGGATAGTGTCATCAGCTGATCTTAAGGTAAGGGAAGGAGTGAGCAACCCTGGAGTCATGGTGAGGACAATTTTCTCCATTTGATGCATCGCATCCAGGGCCTCTTCCTTTACCTTGTCTATCTTTTCTAAAACAAATTCCAGCTGATCTATCTGATAGTCCAGAGTGGACATAGTTTTGTTGAGGGCCCTTGGATGACCGAAGACTCCGAACTTGACCAGATCTTCGACTGAACAGTCGAACATTTGTTGGAAGGTCTCGTGCTGGAGTCTAGCATGTTCTAACTCTTCTGATATCGGACCTGCTAATGCTTGGAGTTCCTTATTCACCTTCTCGATGTTTAAGTATAAACTGATATACTCGGCGATTACTTTTTCACTATCCTTGAGGATCTGGCTCCTCCAAGCAGAAACAGCCATACCCTGCTCGCCGATCTTTGAATACTCATTGATCTTCTCCTGACTGAGCAGCTCAGGAGTTTCGGCGGCAGTTGTGGGGGGTGCACTTCCCATCTTCTGTAAGGCTTGAAGCAGGTACTTATTCTGCTCCTTCAGCAGCCTTTTCTCCTCTTTCATTTCCTGAAGCTTTTTATAGAGTGCATCAACTGCGGAAAGAGCTTCCCCCTAGAGACTTTCTGAGGATGTCCCCATTGTGACTTGAGTCACGGTGAAATCTGTCGGAGACAGATCTTCTTTCTCTTTGAGAGGGTTGGGGTACGCTATTTCCATGACTCTCTCACCCGCAGCGCTCTTTGAGAAGCGTGTAACCGGCTTGTGCTTCTTTGCTCCTTTAGCCGGAATGACCGAAAAGTCCATCGGAGCGATGGGAACTTTCCTCTTTTGTTGGCTCAGCTGCTGAGAGATCCAAGCTGGTCCTATAGAAGAAGGACCAGAGACAGAGGGGGAGGCAGCAACGGTAGAAGAGGGGAAAAACGTGGAGACACGCGGCGGCGGCATGGAAAGAATAGCCGAAGAAATGTCCACGGGAGGAAGGGGAACCGCAACTGCAGAAGACATAGGAAGGGAAGGGAGCTCGGAGATGAGGGAAGAAATAGAGGAAGACAAATCAGCGAGGGAGGAGAAGATAGATGAAGAAGCAGGGGAAAGGGTAGAAGAAGGGGCAGAGGACACGACCAAAGGGGTGGTCGTTTGAGTCACTCGAGGAGGGGAAGGAAGAGAAGAAGAAGGGATAGAAGGGACCTCTAAAGTTGTAGCGACGCCAACATCCTGGGTGGATGGGCGTATAGGACTATCCTCTGTCAATTCTTTTTCTGGCGAATCCAGAGTTATTACTTGTTCAGGCTCTGAAGGAAGAGGACTTTCAGGGGCTTCCTCCTGAATGGTGCTAGGCTCACCTTCTGCACCTTTGCCTTTCAGCTGCTTCTTTGACCTTGGAGGTGCGTTACCCAAAGGGGAAGTTGTGAAATCTACCCCGAGGTAGATTAGTCCGTTCATGCGGCACCAATGCTCTGTTCTCCGCATAGTCTCCTTGACCCTCTCCTCAATTGTTTGAGGAGACATATTCCTGTCAATGGTCGGGAAGGGCCAATTGTCCCCATCTGTGTCATTATACACCTTATCTACTTCATCTTCCGTAGTCTGGAAGCCTTCGGGGACAATGGCCACTCCGTATTGGATGATTTCCTCCAATGCTAAGTGCGAATGATCCTTTCTTCTGAGTTCCACCTCATGGAGAACGTCAATGTAAATATCCTCAATTTGAGGGACATGGATCGGATCGAGCTTCGCTTTTGGCAGGCAGCTTCTTGGGTCGAAGGTAGGCCTGGCTGGGAAGTCATGCTTCAAATTGAGTAGCTCCAGCTCTGCGAACATTTCCTTCGCCTTATGGTAGGAGGAGCATGTGTACCGGCCCACTGTGAGGGGGAAAGGAGTTCCGCCCTTCTTTCTTTTGAGGCACTTTTCATGGTACGTGACCAGCTGTCTTGATAGTTCTAATAGAATCAGCCTTGGTCCAGCATACCTCGGTAGCCTGGTTGGCTCTCCCAAAAAGTTGGCAGCCCTTAGATAGGTGAACGTGGGAAATTGGGTGAACAGGGCCCCCCATTTCTCTGTGACTGCTACTATGTTCTTGGTTGTCCGGCTATGAGTCATGTTTGGCCTCAGTAGGCAGATGACATGATAGAAGAATGCATCGTTAACTTTTGCGAAATGTTGGATGCTATTCTCCAGCCTCAGCTCTGGATAGTAATCAAATATCTTGGCCTGAGGCCATACTCCACTTCGGTTCAGCCCTGGATAATCCCTTGCTGACGCTGCAGCATAGACTACATAGGAGTTCATATGGAACACTCCTGTTGTGGCGAACTGTTGTAGCTGCTCAGAGATGGTGCTGCTGATTATTTCACCCCAGCAAAAGCGCTGATCGGGAAAATTCTTATTCATTGTCTCCAGGTACCGCAGCATCCACTTATGGAAATAGTGGGCATCTGAAAGCCCGAAGAATCTGCTCAGGAAGGTGATAGTATCACTGAGTTCCTCTGAGAAATCACTGCGGTGGATAGTTTGAGGCCACCGGGTCACCGCCTTCTTATTCTTTAGGTAGACCTCATTCATCAACTGCATGCACTGGTTTTCGTTGTCTTCCCAGGCCTTGATGCATTCTCGTTGGCTAACAGCCACGTAGTTCCGGTGATGAGGGATGCCGAGCATTATTTCAAAATGACGGGCAGTGAGGTTTATGACTACCTCGCCCTTGCTATTCTCGACACATCTTGTGTCTTTGTTGTAACATTGGGCAATCACCATCATGAATTCGTTGTTGACAGCGCTGACGGGGATTCCTCCGGCGAAGTGCAGGGCACTGCCTATTAACTTGTCCATCCATGGACTCCTTGTGACCTTCTGAGTTCTAACCCAGAATTCATCCATGTCAATGTGACCCAATTCAGAGTCTCTGACATCCATACTGCACTCAGCCTGTGATTCGGGCATCCTGACCCTCTGATATTTGTATTTCATCTCTTCTTCTGTCAGCTTAGCCTTTCCTCTTGGTTTGGTGGGTTTCTTGCTTGACGTAGACATGTGTTCTTTCGAACTCAGTTGCTGATCTGCACGAAGAAGAAGAGAGACCCAATCCAAAAAGGTTGAATTAGTCATTTGATCTTCCATTGGAAAGCTAGCAGAAGGAGTTAGAGGTTTAAAGGCTCAGGGCGCAGGAAAAATGCAACTGGCAGGCCAAATAGATAAGGCGCACAAAAAAGGAATGTTGCAGAGGTTATACTGGCGCCAAAGGCGCATGGCGCATGGATGAAGCAGGTTGCATTTTATAGCAGGGCGCACAGGAAATGCGTGTTACATTGGGGTTCGGTGCGCCCTTTGGCGCATGGGAAGATTGTGTAACATGGACAAATGATGCGCCAAAGGAATATGGCGCGGCGCATGGAGGGTTTACACAACATAATGTTACTGCAATGGAGGGTGCGCCCGCGCCTATGTAATCTTTATACTTGCGCGAATAAAGTTTGTGTTGCATGAAAGCTGGGTGCGCCCTTTGGCGCATGAAAACAACATGTAGCATGGAAAGAAGGCGCGCCAAAGGTTTCAAGGAGGCGCGAGATTTAAACTTGCAGCATGTAAAAGGGGCGCGCTTCGAGGGCGCAGGTCTTGAAACTGCAGCAGGATGGCAGGGTGCGCCCTTGGCGCGGGTCTTGAGCATGTTGCATAGCGGGTAGGTGCGTCGAGGGGCGCGACTGTCTTTATTGTTACAAGGCGCGCCAGTGCGCCATTTGAGATAAGCTAACTACTCAAATCATTTCATTCTTTTCTTTCTCCTACCTCAAAAGACGCCTGGACAAGTAAGGTTTCTATGAAAAGTTTCTAACAGACCAAGCTACTTTCAAAACAACTCCCTTCCAGCAGATCTGGAAAGAGGGAGGGAGAGAAGGAGAAAAAGAAGAAAACGCGATGGAAAAGCACAGGGGGAAAGACTTAAACATATCTCTTTTAAACACAGACCAGCAGACCAAACACAGACCAAAACACACCAACAGAACACAGACCAAAACATGAAAGCATGCAATGAAAAAGAGGATGAACCTCTTACCTTAAATATATGTCAAAATCTGAAGAGCGGGTCCACAGGGTGAGATAATGACAGAGCAGAGCTGACAAGTCCAGAGCAATCACGTGCTTGACAAAAGAATGAAAATGACATGGGCGCGCACGGATATTTATAGAAAAACTTGTCATTAATGCGCCAACCACTTTTGAAATGGCGCATGAAAACTGCTGTCGACAGGGTGAAAGTGTGCACCCTTTGGCGCATGGAAGTTTTTGACAACAGAAGAATGAGTGCGCCTTTGGCGCACCGTATGCATTGTCGACATGAAGTTATGTGCGCCCTTTGGCGCACCAAAACTTGGTGTTACACATAGATTATGTGATTCAACCCTTTGGCGCACCGAAAGACGTGTTAACATGGAAAACCATGCGCCAAAGGCTTTTAAGGGGGCGCACCAAAACTTTGTGTTACAAGGCAAATCCATGCGCCCAGCCAAAAAAGGCTCAAAAAGACTAAGTTCGAAAACTATATTTCCCGGGAAGGGACTTTACGATGTTTCGAACGCGGGGGATCCCTAACAAGGGATTGAAACAAAATTTTCGGTATGGTTATCAGTAAAATTTCCCTTGTCAATTTTACAGGATAACATTGTTGAGCTTAATGAACTGGGGAAGCTCCCAATGAGGAGGGTAAGGTTTGATAGGAACTAACGGATGGATTGGTTCGTTACAAATTTGTTCGTAGGATAAAGTAACCTTGGGTGCCAAGGTAGCCGCTTCTACAATAGTCAATCTATTCATTAAGGCATGAACATGATCGTTTGATGTGATGTTAGGTTGGGATTGGATTGGTTGTGTGGCATGGAATGTATCTTGATAAGGCGGTTGATAAGTTTTTGGGTGGGATGTTTGCAGAATCATTTGATAAGACGGTTGATTAATTTGCAGATGTGTGGGCATTTAGGGAATTGTTTGATAAAGATCAACATATGTCATGGGTTGAAATTACGTAAGTTGCTATATACGTTGATGTTGAGAAATAGGGACGTGATGTGATTATTGAGTTTGGGTAGGGTGTTGTGGTAAATGATAAGTGAGGATATGAGTGTTACGATATTGAGATGGTTGGAGCATATGGTGGGTAAGAACGTAAGTGTGAAGGGGTTGAGATGGTTGGATAGGCATGTTACTAGCGGATGTACTAGAGTTGACAAAAATGGACGTGGGTGGAATAAGATCCACTAAATAAGTAGACTGATAAGATTGAGAAATTGTGGGATATTTATGAAGTATGAAGTCATAAATGGGATTAGAAGGTTGTCCAAGAGTTTCTAAAGGAGCAGAAGATGGGGGTGTAGTTGGTCTAGAAAGATTAGGAGGATTCGTTTCAAGATAGGGATGATTTTGGATGACATGGTCCTCATGAAGTGAGACCATGGAAACAAGGGGTTGGGTAACCAAAGGTGTGGTTTCAAGTGTGGAATCTTGTTGGGAGAGAGCATTAAAGGAATGTATGTCATTAGATGGAGAAGATTGTTGTTTTGTCTTGACAATGACAATAGGCATGAAATAGACGAACATTTGTTTATGTAATTTATTAACAAACAAATCAAGCAACAAGTTTCTTATCATCATGATTAATTAAAGATGTGAAAAGAAAAGAAAAGTGGATAGTGAAGGCACCTAAGGAATGCCAGTCTAAGGTTGGTTTCCGTTAGTTTTGGCTAGGGATATTCTCAAGCGATATCCTGTTGGGTGATGAAATCCCAAATAGTAAACTAGGTAAGGAGATGTTTTGATGTGTTGATTTTGTTAGTGAGTCTAGGTTATGTGTGATAATGTTAGATGTAGAAGGTTAAACCCCTATTTAAATTATGTGAGCAAGCAGGATGCACATGTTCTTTCTAGTCCAAATCCCAAATGTGAAGTTTGATGCAGAAAATCACAGAGGAAAGGGAAATTACAATGCAGAAAGGATAAAATAGGGAAAAAACAAGGAATACCTGGATAATTCTTATCCCCAGTTGTTTAATCTGACTGTACGTGATAATGACGTGCATTTGAAAATCGTATGATTAGTGATCAGGATACATGTATGGGGACCCTAAAATTTGCATCCTTCACGATTGTGGAAGGGGTTGGTGAAAAGATACTTTTAGGCTGTGTTTGTGGGTTTCAACAATTGATCTTTGATAGCATAATGTTGCGGTCACAACTTCGTGGAGTTTGTAGATTACACTTGCAAAAGAAAATAAATGTAATTAGTGCGCGTAGTCGACGAAAATTTGGGAAAAAAGAAGAAAAAGTTGCTTGTTATCGAAATAGATTCCTACGTACTGACGATGTAATTGAGTGGTAAAACAAGGTATATTCCAGATGTTACCTTAATCAATGATATTAAACAAGCTACGAAAGCTAAAGGATATACTAGAAAATAATATAAGCAAATGCAGTAAGGGAACGAAAGTGATTAATGATTGGTTGGAATGTGAGAAAACTATGAAAGCTAAAGAAATGATTTATGACATAAATGACGAACGATAAATGATGAACGATACAAAACATAAACTCAGGATAAACTATATAGAAGATAAGCTATATAAATGCAAGATTAATATACACAATATAAACGATTGACCAATGAAATGATTGAGACTAATATAGGTGAGAGGCGACAAAAGGGCGAGACTCATACAAACAATGCAAATAAGCACAATATAAATAATGTAAACTAATATATAGACTTGAGACTGAATTATGAGATAAGTACGAGATCATATGAATGCAAGTTTACGTAATAGTAAAAATAAATTAAAAAAATTGAAGACTAAAAACAATGTATTAAAAAAACGGTTATGAAAGTCAAACGAGTAATTAAATAGGTTAGTCGGTTAAGTTGGATTGAAAAGTGGTTGGTTGGTCAGTTGGTTTGAAGTGGAAATGGGGGTGGTTGGTCAATATGAAAGGAAATGGGTTGGTGGGTCGATGTGATCGCCAAGTATGAAGTGGAGTGCAGTTGGGTGGATGTTTATCAAGAATGTTGGCCCAAGGAAATGCGGAGGTGGGGTGAATAGGCCAAATGACTAGGAGCATAGAAACGAGGTAGGAGTGTGGAGTGAGAGAGCTCGAAGTAGGATGAATGGCTTGGTTATTATTTTAGGAAAAGTTTTCATTAACTACAACCGCCCATGCATTGGGTGTGCGAATGGGCAGAAAAAAATTACCGTTACTCTCGTGTTTCTTACAAACAAGCGCTAAAGGATCACTCCATCGTGGATTGCGATAGATCTGAGAGCAGATACGTCGGAAAAGGCATCTCGATTGACAAATTTAGATGGCATGATTGTTGGAAATCATTTGGAAAACTTAGATCAAATACCATTTAGACTAGGAAAATTTTGATGGAGATGAGGCGGGATATGGGTGTAACGTGGGAAGTCGGGATGTGAGGTAGCCAAGTGGGAAGAAGGGTGAGGAGATAACTCAAAATGGGAAAAGAGTCGGGTAAATGGTTGAGCTGGGTCTGCATGGGTAGGGAGACGAGTAGCTGAGTGACTGAGGTAGTTGGTTGGGAGTAGGGTGTAGAGAGTTGGGGACGTGGGATGAGACGAGTCAGGGTATGTGAGGGGTCGGTGTTGTGCCAAGTCAGTGTTGAGAGGTGAGGGGTCGTGGTTGTTGGGACAAGGTCGGTGTAAGTATAGAGCCGAGTTGGAGATGGGAAGTCAGGATAATAGAGGACTCGACCAAGTGTGGATAGAGTTGGGAATGGTGACAGGGAGTGGGATGACCAAGTGGGAAGAAGGGAACGGAGGGAGATTGGATGGAAGTCTAGTTGGCTGGGGAGAGGGAGGTAAGATGCGTGGCTGAGTGGCCAGGGGCATGGCATGAGGCGTTGGAGTTGGGAGAGAGCTCGGGGAGTAGAGGGAGATGGTGGATAGATGGGTCAGGATGTGAGCTCGACAGGTGAGGGAGTGGCTGAGTTGGCCGAGTGAGGGACATTGGATGTGGGTCAAATTGGATAGGGATAAGTGAGTGGAATGGCTCGACTGAGTTGGCCGAACTAAGGGAATTAGGGGATAGGTAGTTTAGGAGGGGATAGTTTTACCTCAATAATTTTTTCATTTTATTTTTTTTACTTGATTATTATTATTTATATAATAATAAAAAATAAACTTGATACTAATTATAAACAACCAAATAAAAAGTCGGTTGAAAACAAGAAGAACACTTACCTCTAAGACAACATAGACCACTGAATGTAAGAAACACACCACACTGACGAAGATAGCACTAAACCCTACAAATAAGTGAGTCTAAAAAATGAAATATTCATAAAATAAATACTAAATAGACAACAACTATGAATCAAGATAACTGTTATAATTATGAAACTTGCATAAGACAAGTAAAGTAGCAACAAATAAGACCAAATCTTAGGATTGGTCCCCACTAGGTGTGTTCATAATGTCGATTCAGATTTTCTTCGTCCCTGTCCAGATTAGCGAGCTAGATAACAAAGAAATAAAACAACCTCAAATTATGGAGGGTTTAAGGTACCTTAGTTGTGATATGATGGATACAGTGTGCTAAAGGTGTCTGATTTCCGCTGCGAGATGGATAGAACCTGCAAAACAAAGGAAACTAAGAGGAAAACGAGATTAGATGGTATATGCGAGGGGTTTGCCCAACGAAGCCGGTTCCAAGAAACATGTTAGATTCCTTATGCACGGATGTAGAACCCCATTTAATAAGATAAAATGATATAAATGATATAAATGAAGGATATATAGATAACATGCAGAAAGTGATAAATAATCAGAACCTGAAAATGCTGATGTATGAAAAAGCTACTTATCTAATCAATGCAAACCAAACCTGCACGAACAAACAACAATTTTGGGGTTGGACTTGTCAAGAGAACCACAAAAGGTACTGAGGATGGTATTATGGTGATACAAGTGGCATCACAAGGGAACTATGGATGAAATTATGGATAAATGAGGGAGCTATAATATCAGAGATTTTCTATGACTTCTCACCTTCTTTCAAACTTGTTTGAAAGAGTGGGGGGAAGACATGTATTTATAGTCTGGAGATGGGGTTAGATTAGGGGTTATTAGTTTGACAAAGTAACCTTGATTTGACAGAGTAACCCTGATTAGGTGAGTGGGGGGGACATGATTTGAGTGATTAGGTGAAATAATGGATTTGATGTTGATTGAGTGGGGTTCATGATTTGAATGGTTTTGGAGTGATTTCATTATGAGGTAGGGTGATGTGACTTAATTTGGAATATTTTTTTTATTATCGAGGTATAACGAGGATTTAAAAGGGATCAATTAATCAATTAAGATTGATTAATTGAACATGTATTTAAAAGGGGATCCAAATGGGTAAGCCTAAAGAAGGAGAGCAAACACGGGGTGAAGGGGAGGAACGATACCAAAAGCTGGTGTCTACATAATGCCTCCTTTGTCTATTTTGTCTATCCACTCCTCTATTTTATCAATGTAAAGCCCGATTAAAGTGGGTGAAAGCGGGCATCCTTGTTTAACACTAATGTCGCTCCCAAAACTTTCAAACATCCCCCCCTTATTTTGATTTTGGCCCTGACTTGCTCGTAGAACCTATGAACAACCACTCTATATTCATCTGGAACTCCAAGTTCCTCCATTTCATTCTAGAGTTTATTTCTAGGTACCGTATGTTTTGAAGTCAACAAAGCAACAAAAAACTTCTTCACATTGATTGTCCCATGTTTTTTTCAATCAAGTGTCTAAGAGTGATGCAATGGTCGATAATGGAGTGCTTTGGCTTAAACCCTACTCGCCCCTTTGTGCTTTTCCCCTCCTTTTCAACGCAACTGCTAATTTTGTGCTCTATCACACTCACAAATAGTTTTCCAAGAAGAGGGTTTACCATGATAACACAATAGTTTGATGAGTTATTTATATTTTCGCTTTTGTATAAGGGGATACCAACTGTAGTCCAGTTTGATAGGAAGCCTTCCTGAATGATATTATTGAATATGTTTGATGTGTGATGTGAGGACTTTCACACCCCATTTGAGATACTCTACCTGTAGACCATCTATATCTTGAGCCTTTCCCTTTTCCAGTCTCTCTATGCCTTGAGTGATATATCTTGTGGAAAAGAGCTCAATTGTTATGTTGATAAGGGAGGGGTGTCTTTATGTTGCTCCCGCACGTAGAACAATTTTACATGTAATATTATTCATTATTCTTTTTTTTTTTTTGTTTTGTTTTGTGGTTGAAGTTCTCTCCAAAATCCTAAGAAAATTGGTACCTTCCTTCTAATGTTGAGGCAACACTTCTTTTTGATAAAAAAAGGATATATGACTAAACATGGGTTCCACATCAAACAAAGAAGAAAGAAAGTTGAAATGATGCACAAACCGAACCATCTCCATTCTAGAGCCGAGAAAGAAGAGCAAAGGAATTATTTGAGTCCGTACCTGCGGAGACGACGTGTTTAAATGGCGTTGGGCCCGCCGCGCCTTAATTTGGTTAAGGACACCAGATAACAAATTCCTTACTTGAAGTTGGAAGCAAAAAGGAAAAAGAATCCAACATTATACTTCACCGCACTCAACTCCACTCTCCACTCTCCACTCTCTCTGTGAAAAAGCAGCAAAGTAGGGAAGACGAGACTCTCCTCATTTTTCAGTGTTAAGATGCACTCTTCCAGTGTATCATCTTCTGTTATCGTGCAGTTGGTGTTTTTGAACAAGGAAAGACGATCCTAGCGTGAATTGTAACAGAAGAGAAGAGAATGGCGGGGAAGAGCCCGAGCGAGGCGCCGAGTAGGCGTCTGACACGAACACAGACGGTAGGGAACATGCTAATGGCGGATGCAATTGACAGCGAGGTGGTTCCCTCCTCTCTAGCTAATATCGCCCCCATCCTTCGTGTCGCCAACGAGATCGAGAACGAATGCCCCCGCGTTGCATATCTCTGTAAGCATTGTTATAAACCCTAATTCCTCTCTCTCTCTCATTTGTCTAATGCTAATGATGATGTTACAGGTAGGTTCTATGCATTTGAGAAGGCTCACAAGGATGACCCCACCTCCAGCGGTCGAGGCGTCCGCCAGTTCAAAACGGCTCTTCTGCAACGCCTCGAAAGGGTACCAATCCTCCTCTGCATCTAGATTACCTATTGTTTTACTTCTGTGCATCGTATTTTTTCGCCTTACTGGGGAGCCATACAAATATATTTGCCGTCAGAAATTAGTTGTCTTTTTTCTTTTTATTTGCTTCCAAAAATTAGTTATTTCTCCTCGCTTTAGTGTTCATACGTGTTTACGCAGACGTGTCTATGCTATCAAATTCGCCCAGCACTTGCACCTCGCCTTATAACTTCCATACAAGAGAGTCAGGTTATTTTCTATTCCTCCAGAAAATGAGGAATATAAAATCTATAGTTTTTATTATTCGATGCGACAGTTCATCTGGGCTAAGTGGTGGCAGTCGGCACTATGAGGGACATACACATCTATGCTGTCAAATTTACCAAAGCCTTGCATCTGGCCTAATCGAGACTCACTCACATGGGCGGGCTTCCGCTGCGAAAAAAAAAAATGCAGCCACAAGTCCCCTGAAGGGTTTTTGACCCGCCTACAGAAAAATAAAATGAATATTCCTCTGTAAAGTAGGAGCTCCGAAATTTTTACCCTTGGAGGATGGGGTTGGAAGTTTCTCCCTATAGTTTAGGGGTTTTTTCTGTTCATATGACACCTTGGCATGTAAACTCCGCATTCTAGTTGGCTTCCTGACTCCGCATTCTTATAATTTCTCAACGAAATTTTTATAAAGATATTCTTATTTTTTATGTAATTCATGAGATCATTCGAATGAAAAAAATTCCTAAATTTTCTCAGCAGCATCCGCTGAGAAAATTTAGGTAGTTAGTCTCATTTAATTAAATTACTTCTCTTAATTGTTTTTTCACAGAATCTTCCCTACAACTATCTTCCGCTAACTAGTGCTTCTATAAGGGGCGGATCTACTCTGCCAAAGTCACCCATGATTTACATCAGCTTTAATTGAACCTTGCTCAAGAGTTTAATAAGTGATCCCAATGAATGAGGTTTCTTTAAGTTTTTTTAGAGTAATTTTAGAGTGTTTGCCGTAAAAGTCATCCCATGATATAATTTCTTTTGAGGGTGTGCTGCAGCTTTTTAGGAGATGATATCTAAAAATGTTATTTTTCTATTTATAGGAAAAGTTTGAACTCACATTTGCTCATTTATAAACTTACATTTGGCAAAATGTCTTCCTACAAAATAGGAGCAGGTTTGCGAAACTTTCAGCCCTTCCCGTTTTCTACCTGCTCAAACTTTCCACCTAAAGACTCAATACTTCCTTGCTCCTTGTTGCGAAAATATTCTAAATTTCCTGTTTCTATAATTTTCATTTTTCATTGAACCACCCACTCATTGAAAATAGGAGCAATAGCCAGCTCCTTGAGACTCTGGCCTTAGGAAGTGGTCCTCTTAAATTCTCTTAGCAAGTGCAGCAGAGTAATTTTTGGAGCATTTGTAGTGAAAGGGGTCCTATTGTATTAAAAAGTCTAAATTTAAATTTAAATCAACACTGCAATTTTTTTAGGAGATATATTTGAAACTGTCATATTTTTATTTACAAAAAATTTAAATCTAATTTGTTCATTTTTATATTGAAAATTGTTTATACTTACCACCTCTCTTTTTTGCCTCCAGCTCAAACTTTACATTTAAAAATTTGTCCCCTCCTTATTTTAGGAAAAAATTCTAATTTTCCATGTTTCCATAATTTTTTGTTTTTCATGGGATTATCCACTCTTCAAAAATTGGAGCTGTAGCGCCCTCCATGGAGCCCCTGCTTTAGTCTCATTCAAATAAATTAGTTATTTTTTTTATTTTTTGGATGAAATCTTTCGTAGAACTATATTCGGCTAACTATCTCAGTGAGTTGAGACCTGTCCAAGAGACTCTGCAGTTTAGTCTCGTTTAGTTATCTTGTTAAAAGTTTCAAAGCCCTCTAAAGTAGGGACAGTATACATACCAGACCAGACTGAATTGGCTATTTTTCAAAAAAATGGGATTAGAAACTATTTAGTTTAAAAATTATTTGATGCCTTCAATTTTTATTAAAATTTGAATGATTTATATGTATATTTAAAAAACAGCCCTATAAATTAAGAGAATGCGAGATAAGACTTGCACAAGGGACTCTGGTTCCTTCTCGTGTAGTTATCTTGTTAAAAGTTTGAAAGGTCTCTAAATTAAATTAACTTCCACAAAAATATACTAAGAGTATATCCTTATCCTTGTTCTTAATTCATAAACAACATTATCAAATTTGATACAGTTCTTTTCCGAAGTGGCAATCAAACTATTGGGGCTGAAAATTACACAAATGTGCAGTGTCCATCCACTCCCATGTGGTTGGAGGGCTTAAACATATGCAAAAGTTTGTCAGATTCGTTGGAGGAGGTTTCCCAAATGTTCTAAAAGCTAATAAATTAGGGAAAATCTAAATACAATTGAAATTTAATATATATCCCTGAAACAATGGGGGAAGAAAATTGCATACATGTCAATCCATTTCCTCATGATTGGAGTAACTCTATGCCATACATGCAATTTTCAGCCCCATCAGGACTTCTCTGACCTTTGTGGGCTTAAGCATTTGCAAGATTTAAGATCTGCATATGCTATCTACATCCTATCTGTCATCACCAGCAGTAAAGTTGGTGCCAACATTTTGATGTACATGACTGATTTTTGATCTAGGTGAACCAACTCAAGAAATTCAGGTTGGAGTAAAACTGGGCCAGGTCCAACCAGCCTAGTAACCATGATGAAATAAATGAAAAAGAATTAAATTAGAACTTGTTTGCAGGTATCTTTAATTAAAGCAAAGCAGCTTCCTTAAAAGTATGCCTGGGCATGCTTTAAGACATTGCTGAACGCAATGAGTTCTGGGTAAAGTTATTTGTTACAACCTCAACAAAATATTTAATATATTGTTATGCCAAATCAAATAAGTTTGTTTCATTCACTAAATGGCCATTGTGCTTTATGGTGGTGAAAATTTACCAATTCAGTTGATATAAATTTTAAGCTTGGAAAAGTTTGTTTCAAATCTTTAATTAAAATAATACTGCAAATTCAAAAGATATTCAGAATTTGTTTCATCTGTTAAATACTACATGGTTTTTTTAATGACTAAAATATAACAAGCTAGTTATGATGATTCACAAAATTACACAAGTCTACTTTGCTGGCTGATATAACTCAATCTGATGTCAAAGTAAACTAATGCAGTAAACCATGCATTAATCCTTGAAACTTGAAATCCATAGAGCTTTTTACTGTGGAGGCTAGCTTCATGTTTATGATGTGCTTTTGCGATGCCTTGCTCCACTAGTCCTGACTCTAAATCCTCTTAACATATGATAAACAGATAAACACACGACCATTTAAAATAGGTGAGAAATTTTTAAGAAGGCACCCATGGGATGTAAAATATATTTCAAAAGAGCATTAAAATTGTAGACAAATTATAAAGGTAAGGTGAAGGTGGATTTTTAGGTCACCGCCAAGTGAGACATTGATTTGGTTATGAGACCCCTTTGCGAAAGGCCAAAAGGGGTTTGTTTTTCCATATATCTTATGCATTGGTCAATCAGGTGTGCATACCCTAACCTCATCCAGATTTGAAACCGTGCCTTATCTATGACAGCTGCTATGAGTATTTTGGAGGGTAAAAAATAAAATATCCTCATTTCCAACAGCTCAGAAAAATTGTTTGATCGAATACAAATAGATATCAAGCGAGTCTATCATGTGTTTTTCTTTTTTTTGATTTGTAAAGAGAGGGTTGGTGGGCCCCGCACCCATGTACTAATATTGAAAAAACCTTACATAAGAACTCTGAACAGATCAGATTTCACTGACAAACAACTGCTAACTGTCCTTTTTCCATACAACAAAACATCCACCTGTCTTCAGCAGCTATTACTACAGCTTCCACAGCAAAAGAAAACAGAGAATCCATACCAGAAAAGATACCATAAAAGTTATAACTCCCAATCCTAGAGATCAAAGAGAACTACAAAATATAAAGCTGTATAGGAGCCTTACGACCTCCAGCAAACTCTATTCAGATATCATTTGCAACATATAAACTTTGGCAATCAAAATTAATATATATACAAACACAGTCTTAACATCACGAACAGATGAAAGAGAAACTTTCGCATCCAAGAGCCAAGCGGAAGGGTCTTTTGCAGCAAAAGAAAACCCGTCAATAACTTCAGCAGCACCATTCCAAAGTTATGCAAAAGAATTGTTGCTCATCTCTAAGTAAAAAGAGCAATCAAGATGACACAATGAGGGCTTTCCTTCCTCAGTAAGAGAACAATTCTCTCAAGGCCAGTTGGGAGCCATCTTCAATGGCCTCCAAGGTAATCTCTCCAGTACAGTTTTCCCCCATCGCCACTTCTTTACTTGAGAAGAAGAAGGCACCAAAGGAGTTTTAGAGATTTTTCTTGGGCTAATAACAAAAAGAAAAACAACAATAGCTTCTTGAAGCAAAGGTCCATCCTCTTTCAGAGTAGAGAACAAGGACATGCTCTACATCGAAGAGGACAGTGGTAAATCAGCAGGAGAGCTCGACTTATCCTCAACTTCAGAACCAGAACAAAAAAATTCCTCCTCGTGAATGGTGGAACCTTCCAAACATCCTTGCTTGAAGAAGAAAGTCTATCATGTGTTATCGACCATAGAAACTAAGAAATGTAATAAATATTAAAATAATGAATTACACAAAAGCTCATAGATTTCATATCAACATTTCTGAGTTGGGTACATACAAAATTAGTCATCTACAATATTCTTGGATGCAAAACACAATACTTAATGAATTATTATACTAGAAATTTCACCGGGAGGCACAATGGACATGCCAAAGAAGGGGTAAAAACAAACTTTGAAAGTTAATATAAAGAAAGCTACAAATGAAGTTGCAAACATGACATCAAAAGTGAAAAATGTAAAGTTTTAACTTTTAAAGCTACCTAATATTTGATGTCAACTATTTTTTACCACAATACCACTTGTCTCTTGTTATGGTGCTATGCAAGTGCATTCACTGTGTCTCATCCACCATTGCGTGCAGATGGGAAGGCTGAAGCTATGATTTGTCAAAAAAAAAAACATGGAAACACATCATATCCATTCCGCCTTAAAATATTTAAACACACAACTGTAAATTGATGATAATATGTCAACCATTTCATTCCTTCTCCAACATCTGGCCGGAAAGAACATTGATTTACAAAACTAAATATCCATAGAAATAGAGGAACTGGGAACTGCTCTTCTGCGCCACCATGCCTTGTTGTCCTAGTCGACAATGCCCCAAACTTCCATGACATAAAAACAAATGGGTATTATGCAACAAGGAAATTAAAAAGGAGAGACTTTCTTTGTTGTATGGCCCCAAAAAGAGTTGGTCAACATTAATAATGATCTCCTTCATGGAAATTCTATGGAAAAAAAATCTATCCTCACCTCCAACAACAAATGACATATAAACAACAGGAAGACCATTATTACCACTCTCTTGATCAGTGCTGCAAAAGGGATAAGCTCTGGAGACTCGTGAGAAGGTGATACACTGTGTGCAGGGTCTGCAGAAGATGAAGATGAAAGTCCACGATTGAGCTTTCCTTGGCATCTATCAAACATCTATTAGAGGCTTCTATATGTATGAATGTAGGGGCATCAAGGACATACATGATCTGTTTGACAGAAGGCCATTAGGACAAAAATACCTTATGTAGAAACTTATTTCAGCAAATAAGTGTTTCAAGAAATAAAACGACAGGTTTAAATATTAAGGTACATAACCAGTATCCATACCCTCTCAGCCATTGGCAAAAAATAGAGCTCACGAACAAAAATATCTACATCCATCAAAGTTAAATGGAAATACGCAAAACAAAAGGTGGTCATTGAAACTAGGCTATTCACGGGGAAAATCAAAGGTTCTAACTAAGACCATGCTAAACAAATTGCAAAGGCCTTCAACACCGCCTGTAGTGCAAAGGGAAGCTTGCATTAGTGCGAACCCCTCATGCTTCTACCCTTGCCCACGAGTTGCACTCTGCTTCTACCTATAATGGAGCTTAATGAAGACAAACTAGATTTTACCATGTTGTGCATTGAAAATATCAAATACTAACAGAACACAAAATAAAGTGGCACGCTTACGAGGGTAACAACATGAAGTGGATATGCCATCTCACCAAACAGCTGGAAGACCTCAAGTAGATCCACGGTTGAAACTTGAAACGATGCAATAGTTTGGAGCAGGTGGATGCATTCATAGAGTCTTCTTCAACACTGCTCGAAGACATGGAAGCTGGCAAATGTCCAAATCCCTCACGCTTCTGGCTTTGTGCACCATGCCCTCCAGCTTGTCCTGTTCCTTCGTCTGGGCTTCAGGGATCAAAACAATTTCTATAATGGCCCACTCTCTTGGCAGCGTCATTGTGTCGGTTCTTGAAATATCATTTCCCGCGCACCATTGAAAGTTAAAGCAGCCTTGCACATGAATGAATTCCTGACCAAGAATATTGAAAGTATAAAATTGGAGGGAGGACTAAAGAATATGTTATGTTGTACCTAGAGAACAGAGATCATGCCCTCATCGTGCAACTTATCCTCGGTTGGCCAGGCTCGTAATGAATTGGCAGTTGTCAAGCATGCTATAACAGGTCATTGCAAAGCGGGGGATTCATCGTATGACAATTGGAGCCAAATTCATGGAAGCAGTAACGTGCAAGTCAAGTTAAATGATAAGGCTTGCAACCAAATGCCGAATGAGAGAGAACAACCATTAAAGGAGAAAAGTGCTTGTGGCGAGTATGAAAGCATGATGATCAATGAAATTCCGCCGATAGTGGAGGAGTTCAATATCATCGACATCGACATAGAGAACGAGGGGAGATCCAGAGGATGACACTGGCTATTAACTGGCATATCTAGGGGAACATAAGGCAGTTCGGATTCCAATTTCAGAATCTTTGTTACCTCTCTCATTGTGAATCTCATTTTAGGGTCTGTATGAGAACACACAATCCCAACATCAATCCTATCATTTCTTCCCTATTAAAATTCTATCCCAGTATTTCATCCGCCACATTGAGAAGCTTCCCTTGTCCATACAAATCCCAAATCCATTCCACCAGTCTACAATTATGTTCATTTAGGGTGGGGTCTACAGGGTGCCTTTTGCAGGCAATTTCTAGAGCCTCTACTCCAAAGTTGAACACGTTCGACTCGAGACTCGACTTTCCTGTCATTAGACTCTTTGGTGTCAGATGCCCCAATGTCCCTGCCACCATAGTTGTAAGGGGGGCCATGTGTTCGCACTCCACCAGCCTGGCCAGACCAAAATCCCCTAACTTGGCATTAAATTTCGACTCCAACATTACTTTGTTGGCCTTGATGTCTGTATGCATGGTGTGCTCGTCCCATTCCTCATGAAGATAAACAAGAACTGAGGCTATGTCATAGGCAATACTGTATCTTCGATCCGAATCCAGAGTTATTCCCTTCTGACCTGCCAACAAATATTTATCTAGGCTCCCATTTGGTAAATATTCGTAGACCAGAAGCAATTTATTCTTTTCGCGGCCTCTCAAAAAAGTACATGACTTATTAGAGCTTCCGAGAGAAGGTCAACTGTGACTGTTTAATGCAGTCGGACTTTGTTTGGCTGGCCAAAGGTACAGAGAATGCGTCCCTGGCAATGGTGTTAAACTCTAGTTATTTTGTTATGTTGGCAACATGAGAACATATTTGAGATTGTATGGCGGAGCTTTGACCATCCCGTAGATACCTGGTTGCCCAGAATGAAATTCACTTTGCTGGTTTCTTCGCACCATCAAAAGTTAAAACAGCCATGAACATGAATGATTTCCCGACCAAGAACAATGAGCCGACTGATTGAACGGCTTGTCTGTGAAATCAGGGGAGCATAATAAATGTTTGTAAGAATGAAAAGTGTGCAGGACTGTATTTTAATTCATCCAACTGCAAAATCAATGACAAAAATCCTCCCAACTGCAAAATCAATGACAGAGATTAATATCCCATTCAATGGACCAGATTATCCTGACGGCCATCCATGTGTTGAGATTGAATCTTGACCATTGATGCGCACTGTTCAAGCAATGGTCTCACAGTATATGTTACGCTTTAGGCATTATTAATAATCCCCATCTCTGATCTAGCATTACTTTGCCTCTAGTAATAGGAGGTTGCCAATCTTTTGTTTTCACTTCCCACACCTTCTCGGAGGCCATTTCTTATGTTGCAAATTGGGTTACCTCAATAAACTTCTTATGAAATAACTCTCTCTGCTTAAGATGTGAGTAGTCATTCATATAATTGGCCTTAAATCCCTTGTCATTGAAGGTAGAAATAGAAGATGAATTGAACAATATCTTGATGTACCAAATCGAGTTTGACATGCAATCTAAGTATTTTAAAGCACATGCAACTGTTTATTTTATTGTTTTCCCCTTTGACATATGTTTATGTAGTTATGAACTACTAGTTTCCATAGAGAAGATGATTAGATGTTGATATTTATATTTCCTTCATTGGGTAGTCTTCTAAACTAGAGATAGTATGATAGAAGGTATTAACAATGCATTTGAATGGTCTGGAGATGGAAGGATAGAGCTTCAAAAAACATATGGCATAAACTAAACCATCCTTTAAGTATGGCAGCATATGCCTTAAGTACGAAACGGCACCTGTTAGGCCTGGGAGGGTTTCACCCATAGAGGATGTAGGGAAGATTCACAAAAGTGTCAAAATGCATGAGGCAAGTACCACTAGATGCCAACTTCTTTTATGTGATCTATTAAAGATTCATAAATGAGTTTGGAACAATTGGCAAGAGAGGATAGACCAATGTTAGCTCAAAAAGAACCATTTAGTTGGTGGGTGATACATGATGATTAGGTTCCATACTATGTAGCTAGGGATATGATATTATAATGTATATGGGTTGATGGAGATGTCGACGTGCGGTACTCATCTCTTACTCACATGTTTCTATTATGTAGGGTCACATATGAATTAATTATATTGGGTAATGATTCAGCCTACTTTGGGATTAGGGGTTCGCAACCCATTAAGAGTATCATATGCCTTTATAAAGGAGAGGAATGTCATTATGAGATATGTGAGGTATGAATTGAGTATTCTACTTGGTAGAAGGATATTGGAGGTGTCTCCCTCAAAGTGAAACTCCCATATTGGGAGATCGTGCATTTATTCCTCAAGGAGTATTGTATGGTGTTGCCGTACCTTAAGGGTATTCTTCTATTTCTGAATATATTGAATGTTAGGACCTCTTGGCCAACAAATATTTCTTGTGTTGTGTTGATCTTCATCATATTTTGCATATTGTTTGAATTATTCATTTATTATATAGAAGATCCTATCAAGTGGTATCGAAACATCAATTTGGGAAAACTTTTAGGGTGAAACCCTAATATTAGTGATTCACTTATATATTGTGAGATCAACTACAAAAATTTTCAGATTTTTTTTGTGGGAAGTGCCGAAATCATGTAAGATACCCTCATAATTTTAGATTTTTTGGACTTGTTTTGCAAGAGTTATCACCATTTTAGGGTGAAAATCTAATTATGAATATTCGTCAATATCTTAAAAATGACTAAGAAGTTTTTTGCAATATTTTTACTAGAGTGACGAAACATTTCAAGGAAGCTGCAATCCAAATTTCATAATTTTTTGAGTCATTTCGAGGAAGATATTGCACTTTTAGGGTTTTCCACAAATTCGCTCCACATGCCACGATTTTCAAAAATTTTGTATTTTTTTACATTTTCAGAAAGCTCTCAAAAAATTTAATTAGGGTTTGTTCTCTGTATTTTCTGGTTTAAGGCCGACATCTCACATAAATTGCTAGGTAAAAGACTTTGCCAAAAGAGCTTGTTTTTGAAACCCTAATTTGTGTGCATCATATATGCAATCTTTCCATGGAGATTGTGAGATTGATGCTAAAAAATGGTAGATCCAATTTAAGGAAACTTATTTTTCATGTGACATGATATGCTTTCATTTGTTTATTTGTCTTGGTGGTCCAACTTGGACTTATTTCTATCAATTGACACAAGAGTGGATAACTTGGTACACCTTGGGAGGAACTATAACAGGTTTTCTTAGCTAGATGGGATCAAAAAAAGGAAGAAGACGAGGATGAGAATAATAAGACAGAGTAAAGGTTAAGGGTTTAGAAAGTATAACGCCGAAGAAGGAAGCGTCACTATTTCAATTTTATGGATGCATTCAAAGGAAGAAGGTCATTGTTTCCATAAACCCTAGCAACAAACATAACTTCATCAACATGGATTTGGCTCAACTTCTATATGTTTCCAACAAAGAATATCAAGGAAGCTGACGTGGATGGTAAATAAATTTAAGTTTTTGAGGATTTGAAACTTACTATGGACAAATATGCTTAGCATTCAGATTTTTATGCTTTGGATATGGTTGGTATAGATATTGTTCTCGGATATCCTTGGTTAGAGACCTTGGGAACGATTAATATTAATGTGCAAAAGAAATTTATGAAGATTTGGTATAAGAAAAGAAGGTCACTTTATAGGATATCACGCTTAATGAAGAACAAAGAAAGGTCAAGTTAGAGCATGAGAACGATTTTGAAGATGGCGAAGAATGAAATAACAATGATTCAAAAGAAGAACATGAAGAAAAAGAAGATAATAACAATTCATGTATTCAAGAGAAACAATAAATAACATGCCAAAAGGGGGAACAGGAAAAGTTTGATACTAAAGTTGCAGCAAATAAACACCCACATCATCATTAGAGGCAACAATCATGGAGGCATATCAGGGTACATCAGAACAACAATCAATATGGATATACATGTCATTGGAGGAACAATTACTATGGTTATACATGGAATCATTAGAGTAATAATTATGTGATAGGGAATTATAGGAATAATTACTATGGTTATGCATGGAAGCCGATGAGGACCAACTATGGACATGATAAGATAAGATAAGATACATATATTAATGTCCAACAAATGACCAAAAAATTAGGTCAAAGGGATTGTAGAAAACAACAAGCACTGAAACAAAGCGGGAAAACCAAAGAGTTCCTGAGAAAGACAAATACAAAAGCCAAAAGAGATGGCCAACTGGAAGGAGAAACCACCCACACCCAAAATGGGGGTGGAAATACAAGTGAGAGGAAGAAAGGGGGAAAGACGACCAAGGAGGAGAAGAGGAAAGCCCATCAAGAAATGGTAGATCCATCTCTCTTAACATCCGAAGCCGATAGGAAAAAGTTGAGGATAGAATGCCGACCCGCCGAATAGAGTCTGCCTACTATGATGCTGTCTGGACACAATGCTATCCCTCTAATGCCTGGTGGATCTAGTCTGTCTCCTGAGGCAAAACCTAGTACTGACATCCCTGTGATTGCTTAAGGAACCATGTATGGTTTCCCTGGGCCGAACCAATTTGGAGGAAGAAGTGGGGTCGGTCTCATAAGGGCGCTTAGTGCCTCTCCCCAAAGGTAACACTGTGTAAAAGGAAGTGATCCGTTGGGTAGAATCCGGTCAAGGATGCGGCTGAAGAGTGTGCTCACAAAGCTTCAAAGCCTCTTGTAAGTATAAAGCTAGGCACCTCTGATCCTCAAACCTGAAGAAGTCAGAAAGATCCCGTGTCCTCCTAAATAAACAATGGAACCTCCCTCTGATCTCGTAGTAAATGGGGCACTGAAGATAAAGTGTGTTTCTATCTTGGTTTCCTTGAGACTACACAGATGGCAAATCCTGTCCGAACGATCAAGGTGGTGATCCGTCTCACACCAGACCTCTGTTCTATGAGAGATCCAAGTCCTGAATTGATCAAGGGGATGCGAAGGGCATGGATCCAGTGCTGAAGGGTGTACTGAGGAATGACAATGAAACCGTCCCTTAACTCGAAGAAATGCTCAACATAAAACACCATCTTGGGACGTAAACCCCTAGAGTATTTTACCAAGTGGTACGGATGAACTCCCTGTAAATATCGTCTCCGATGATCCTGTTCATCACCTGTTAAGTAGGTAGAAGGTGGCTCGGTGCATCCAATGGATACCGAAAAGGTGGAAGATGGTCCATCTGAATACCAATTGCCCCCAAAAGTTCGGAGACCTCAGCATACCAACCGTGACCCCGGTGTGGGGAGTTTGAAAGAGCAATAGCCTCTGATGAATAGTATGCCAAGTACAGGTACTTGTCTCGCCCTTTGGCAGTGATTGCGAAGCCCCGAATGCGGTGTAAGAAAGAAACCAAGTCAAACATGGTCTCCAATTTGAAAGGACGGGCTTGAAGCTCTGCCAAAATAATGTACTGGGGTATAGTTTTCTTACACTTGATGAAACGACAAAGGAGAAGTGTCTGAACCCTCTTGACGGAGGCCCAGTCAGTACCCAACATAGAGGGTCCCCAAGTAATAAAACCATAGAGAATTGTGGGTCTGATGAGGGAGTCCATGAGGGACATTTTGGAGATGTCTTGAAAGTGATGGCAGAAGCACTGTCTCTCTAGAATAACTAAGGAACCATAGCCCTTATTGACACGAGGCCGGAGGGCCTATCTCAAATTGAAGCTAGAGAACATAATCCCTAAGTAGATTTAAGAGTTGGTGGTCTCAATCTCCTCACCCTTGAAGAACATGAGGCTGAATCTGAAGATGGGGAAAAACAACATAAAGAAGATTCAAAAGAAGAATATAAAGAAAAGAACTACTCATCTACACAATAGAAAAAGTCCATAGCAAACCAAAATGTGAAAGAGGCAAAGAAAGTAGAAGAAAAGGTTGATAAGGTCAAGGATACTAAGGTTGAGGCATATAGACACCCACAACATCATGAGAGGTAATAATCATGGAGGCATGTTAGGGAGTGTTATAAAAATAATCAATTGGCTATACATGGATTCAAAGGAACAACAAATGCAGAACATGCACTATGGCTATGCATAAAAGTCAAAGAGGAACAACTATGGTTATGGATGGAATCAGAGTAGCGCAACAAGATCGAGAACCAGGGTTAGAGTTATCACCCACCAAGATTACATATGAGTGGTTTGATGATCGAGCATGGCGGCACATTTGCAATAATGAGAAGCACACTCATTACTTGGTTTCTTCTCATGTTATTGGGATGAAATATGTCAAGGAGGGATGGCATGTTATGTACCTAGGGATATAATGTTATAATGTATGTGTGATGGAGATGTTGACATGTGGCACACATACCCCTTAATTAGCTATTTTGGTTTAATATATTGGGTTAAATAGGTAACTTGTGCAATAGTATATTGGGTAATGAGTCGAACACCATTGGGATTAGGGGTTACGCATCCAGTAAGAGTAATAGAGGTCTATATAAAAGAGATGAATATCATTGTGGTTTCTGCTTGCAGTTTTTTATAGACGACGACATAGACCATGGTATGTCGGCTAGCAAAAACTACAATTCCCCATCATGATTGCTATATATACTCGATATTTGAGTGCCCTTTCCAATGCATTGTCATTCATTCAATATGTTGGCCCGGGCCAATTTGTCTTTAAAGCCTTGAGGTCTTGAAGTTGGTCTTACTTGTCTTTTTGGAGTCTACACTCACAGCATTAGGTATTTAGGATCTTCAAGCATAAAAGTTGCATTTATTATGGTTTTCCTAGCCTTTTTAGTCTTCCACAAGAGGTTTTCAAAGGGCTTCTCTTATTTGTTTGGGATCCCCCACATCAACTCTCTTATAAGGTGCTGCTAACATTGGGTCGAAGTTGACGCGCTAATGGTGTCTGCAATCAAGTAAGTATCTCTAGCTTCTCTTTTCCTTCATGTCATTTCAGATATGGATGTTTGTTTAATGTGGTCATGCATAGGTTAGAGGAGCAACATATTCTTAATTTATTGCATTATTTACATATTGACTCTTGCCTTATAAACCATCCTTTAGGATTGATGAACTCTTACAACTTATCGATCCTTACAACCCAAGCAAAAGAATCCATATCTTGTTACAACCTAATTGCAACCTTATTATCAACTTACGATTGAGACATAGTTAGACGCCACTACCCTATTCTAGATCTAGGCTTTGGAATCCTACATCTCATGTAGAGCGTGGATTATCGTCTTCCTAGCTCCACGTCTTTTGCAACTTATTACTGCAAGGTGTGCATCTTTAATATGACCCCTCTCATTATCCTAGTCTAGATAAGCCATTATCGAGAGACAAAGGATATTTCATTAGGCCATTGTTTATTTGAACCATACAAACTTTGCATAAGCACATATTTGTTTTAGGAGGATCCCTCAATAAATCGCGGGGTTGTTGAAGATGGAAGTAGGAGACCATGATTAGAGACTAGTGATGCCACATGTTTGCAGCTAAGATTGAGCCATGTTTAAAGAGTAGTGATGCCACATGTTTGCAACTAAGAATGAGCCAAAAGAACCAACATCATCATCATCTATCATCTTGAAAGGGCCAATGCAAGATATATAATGCTGATAGTGGAATGTCCAAAATTGTGAGGGCTAAGATGAATAATCTTAGGGCAAAGTTCGGAAATCCCTCTAGAATGTCTCCTATCACGCATGACCATTTAGCTTGTGTTGGCAGATAAAAACTAGTAATGTGCATTGCCTCCATGACCTAGGATGTGAGCAAGGGGTAGTCCTCTTTTAACAATTATCTTGACGGGAATTGGAAAAATACGATGTTTTTTCCCTCATGACATCGCCATTCTACTAGACAAGAGAAGGATGCTAAATTCTTCCAAATTTCTAACTTAAATGAATCACTACCCTTATTCATTTAACTTCAAGTCTAAGCATTAGTTGTTCTTCCAAGGTTTAGAAGGTTCTCAAAACATGGGATACACAATTCCCAAGGACAATGGAATACATACATAACCATAACATTAGTAAAACTTGAAATTGGTTAACCATAGAAAAGAGAAACAACACCCTAGATTGAAGCAACATTGTTCAATACCACTCAAGGGGGAAACTAAAACTAGAGTATTCTAGTACAAGCAAGAAAATTATAAAGATACACAAGACATGGCATGTTGACAACATGATTTGGGCTCAAGGAAGGAAAAACTTTCAAAGGAGGAAAACTCACCCCTTTTATTGGGTCTTACAAGGATTTGATAAGTATTTTATAATCTTTCCCACAAAATGGGTCTAATACAATTTATACATCCTGATTCCACTAGATCCCATAACACTTAGTTGCTTTTGACAACAAGGCCCTATTGGACATGCTATTTAAACAATGTCTGTATGACTTCTTCTCATCATATAGTTGTCTCTTTATCTTGCATATCTAGGATTTGGTGTCAAGTCAGAGCCCATATAATAGTATTCACCAAACCCTTAGACGAGTTCGTCAACTTGGCCTCAGTATTAGTGGCCTCATTGGCGGCATAGTCATGAGCTGTCCAATCGAGTAACCCTCAATTGTCTTATTATACAAGATGCTTTCTTGATCTGCTCCTCATTGAAGACATCATTTCGTTTGGTTTACTTATTATATGAAGCATATTAACAATAGTTACGAGGAGATGAGTACAATATTGTTACCAGTATGGGGAGATGGGAAAGAGTATGCCGTTTTTCAAAAAATGGGAGACGGGTAATAAAAGACGACAATATACATACATACATACATACATTCATACATACATACATACATACATACAAATATAGAAGTAAATTTAATAAAAAACAATGTTATACAACCCGATATAACCTAATAAAAACATTAATAACTTTTTAAAATAAAGATATTAAATGTTTTAAAAAATAAAAATAAAATGCAAGTTTTCGGGACGAGTCATAGCAAGTACTAGTCTCCAAGATGAGTACTAGTCTCCGAGATACATTTTTTAGGTAGAAGGCAAGTCTCCATGCAACACTGATAATAACATACGATCCTTCCAACACCAAAAACCTCAAATCACTTAAACTATCTATCAAATGATTATAAAAACATTCCCACTATAAAGAAGTTGAATATACTAGGCATTTGAACTATCTATCAAATGCATGAAATAAAGGCATTTTATTCCAATTGGCTTATTTATCAAGTGAGCACAATTGATCGTTACCAAAGAGAAAATAACCATATTAGTTTAATTGATTTACTTAACAAAAGAAGCACTAAGTATCTACCATCAAGTTATAACTAAGCAAGTTAGCACCATAATATTGCACTAGCCAATTAAAAGAAATAATTATATTACACTAGTCATGAGGCACACCTTATTGTTCCTAACATTGAAATGCCAACATTCAAATATGCACATTATTGCATACCTTGCCTCTCTCGCCGATTGGAAGTTTTATAAGCACATTGTGTTATAATTGCCAATCAATAGTATCATGGGCAATGGTACAACCGTGGGAAAGCCACCCTACTCTATTCATCCAATAGAAGTAGCTACATTACTTAATTACGTGAAAACCCATGTACTGCTCCTAACAAGGGAAGTTCAACTTTCAATTATACTCATTTTAGCATACTTTGCATTGCTCACCGATTGGAAGTTTCATAAGCATGTTTTGCCATACTTGCCAATTGATGTCATCATGGGGCAATGCTACAACCATAGGGACAACCACCCTACTATACTTATCCAACTTAACCAGACTCCCTTGCGATCACATGTATCTAATCTGGGTACACTTGCCCTCATTAATGAGATGTGCGCAATCATCACATCCCATTCATAGAGCAATCAAGACAACAATAAGCCATATAGAGCATCTCCATTCCTTATCAGAATAATGTTAAGCAATTTATTCTCCAATAATTAAAACAACTAATCATTTTCAGAATAATATAAAGCAACTTATTCTATAGGAATAATGCTAGGCCATTTATTCCCTTTGCTCTAGGTAAGTATAGAGCATACTAATTGTTTACTAACAATAATAAATCATTCTATTCGCTTTAAATAACATAGGGCACATTAACTGTTTACTAACAATGATGAATCATTTCATTTGTTTTAAACTAGCATAGAGCATAATAATTGCTTATTATCAATAATAACTCATTTCTTTTGCTCTAAAACAATGTAGAACACACTAATTGTTTACTAACAATCATTAATTATTCTATGGCTCTCAAAATACATGGAACGTACCAATTATTTACCGACACGAATGAATCTATAAGCTAATCTAAGTATTTTCTATTGTTTAAATAAACAACAATATAAATAACTAGGCTTACCGGGTTTCCTATTGCTTGAATAAAACAATAACACAATTAAACTAATTGAGCATTATCTATTGTTTAAATAAACCAACAATTTAAATAACTAAGCTTTCGAGAGCATTACTCATTACTTAAAGAAACAATAATGCAACTATAAGCTAATCCGACATTATTTATTGCTTTACATAAAACAACAACATGAGCTTTCCGGGGCATTTCTCATTGCTTAAATAAACAATAATGCGACAAAGCTAGTCCGACATTATCTGTTGTTTAACTAAAACAACAATATAAATAACTAAGCTTTCAAGAGCATTTTTCATTATGTAAATAAATAATAATGTAAATAAGCTAATTCAACATTATTTATTGTTTAAACAAAATAACAATATAAATAAGCTTTTTAGGGCATTTTTTTTTAAAGATAAAGTGGGTTGAAGGGACCCGTTCCCCGTGCAAGAAAATGATGCCAAATCCTCAGGAAAACTAAAGGCCATAAAAGGCAAAAGTAACTACAGACAAACTGCCCTCCAACAAAAAGGCATAACCCTATTTACTTCTTAGCTTGTGATGGAAAAAAGTCTTCAATGTTGCCCATTCGTCCCTTTTTTGTTTTTCCGCTTCTTCACTTCTTGCCGTTTGCCATGATCAGATGAAATAACCAGTGCCAAGTCATTGGGATTAATTGATGGAATCACTTTATCAGACACGAAATCATGATCTGATTCCGACTTTTCTGATATATGCCCCCTTTTTGTTCCTCCTGCTACCAGGCTATTTTCCTGTATTCCCATTTCTCTCTAGTTCTTTTCTGTATCTATTTTACCATCGGTATTAGGATCTCTTAGATCATCCTTGAATTTCGAATCAAAAACAAATTCCATATTCAAAGTACCCCATCCATTAGAAGAATTCGATCCATTCTTTTTTGTAGCTTTTTTATTTTTGTTGTAGGGACAAGAAGCTTGTACAGATGACCCAGAATTTCTACAAATTCTACATCTTAAAGGTAGTATTCTCATAATCTAATACATGGGAGTTCTAAAACTTACCAAATTTAAGATTAATTTGATCTCGTAATAATTTTCTTAAATCTAATTCAACGCACACTGCGGGCATAAAAACACATACCCAAATCCGTTCTATCCATGTCCTCTTTTAAAAACTTGCCCAAAGCATTTCCAATGTCCTCTAGGGCATACCACAAATGCAAAGCGAGGTTAGGAAGCCTAATCCAAACTGGTGTTTTTGGAAACCGAATAAGTATTCGGATCAAAATCCAGAAAGCATGGGGTTAAAATTAAACCAACATGTCCCCAAAACCATGGACCCTCTATCAAGCATCATTGATAATCCTCAGATTCCCTAAAGTGGACAATGAAAAATCCCTTGGAACAAAGAGAAATTTCACATTTATTAGTCCAGTTTTTGAAAATCCATTGATAAAGTGCAGAGGAGGAAGGCCAAAAAGACATTGAATTTACCGATCATAGCATCTCGAGAAATGATTTTTGTAGTATTTCTCCACTTCGAGGGTTCTCTATGATTACAGAAGGAATGTCCTGCAGCCAAGTCTACCAAGTAGGTCTGATTTATTGAAGGATTCGTACCAAGGGTTTGACCTCTTCGATTTTCCAATATGTCTTTGAATGAAGTAGATTTTTGGGAGTGAGCCAATCCCCGGCTGCCTGTAGCTCCCCCCCGTTCATCCTGTTGAAATCTCTGCCAGGCCCCGCAGTCCCCGATGAAGGCGTGACTTGTATTTTTAACCCTAGGGTTAGGGCACGACTTTCCCGCATTCCCATACCCGTCTCCATTTCCTTGCTCTCCCTCATCCGCCCGAGCCCCTCCAGTTACCCGGCCAGACTCATTCGGCTCTCCATGCGGATCTATCAATTCCCTGTGGTTATCGAAGCTACTAATTCCTTTGCTGCCTTCGCGGTTTTTCCCTCCATTGCTCGCACTTTTCCCGCACTCAAAAAATGTTTGTTAGTCGATTATAATCATTTGTACTATTATTTTTAGGGCATTTCTTATTGCTTAAATAAACAATAATGCAACTAAGCTAATATGGCATTATCTATTGTTTAAATACAACAACAATATAAATAAAAACTTTCCATGGCATTTCTCATTGCTTAATTAAATAATAATGCAACTAAGCTAATCCGATATCATCTATTGTTTAAATAAAACAATAATATAAATAACTAAGCTTTCCAAAGCATTTCTCAGTTCTTAAATATACAACTAAGCTAGTTTGACATTATCCATATTTTAATTAAAACAACAATATATATACCGAACTCTCCAGGGAATTCCTCATTGCTTAAATATGCAACTAAGCTAGTCCAGGCGTTATCTATTGTTTAAATAAAACATCAAAATAAATAGGCTTTCTAGAACATTTGCCTTGAAGTTAAAGAAATCCCTTTATTAGTTGAAATAGTATTCTCTAACTATTGCCAAAGTAATTGATGCCCTATTCTCTTAAAAACATTTCAAATTTTGTACTGTTTGTTTTATATAGCGTTCCTTGAGCCATACTAAATGTAAATGATGTTTATAAATATTAAATGTATTTCCAGCCACAATCAAACATATTGGGAAACTATATTTCTTGTAAGGTGAAACTTGTTGGGTAGATCAAGACTAATCTTGCTCCATGGCATTTTCTCATTCTATTACAAGGATATCATAGTTACCAAGAGATGTGTACTGGTATTGGTACTGCTACGAGGAGACTGGGACAAGCACGCCATTTAAAAAAAATAGGAGATGGGTACTCGGAGATGGTAAAACACTATACATGTAACTTAAAAAAAAAAATAATATACAACGTAAGAAAAACAATACTACCTTTCCAAAATAAAAATATTAGATGTTGACAAAGGATAAAAGTAAATATATTGATATTTATCTTTGATATCTAATCATATCTTAAGGTCGAGAGTACAAAATAGATATTATTTTGAAAACACTGAAAAGCAAGTCTCCGAGACGAGTGCCAACAAGTACAGTCTCCGAGACGAGTACCAACAAACACCAGTCTCCGAGACGCATTTTTTTGGTAGGAGACAAGTCTCTGTGCAACACTGAAGGATATTATTCCAGAGATGATGCCATATTCAAAGTATACAATCCCAGTTGCAATCAATTTGATAATGTACTAGATTGGTTATTAAATTTCTTCCTCACGCCTTTTACTCGCATACATATTAATAATTTAGAAAACGGTAAAAGGGTCACTTACCTGGATGGTGTTAAGATCTTTGCATGGACACCCAAAGTTATCCTCTTATCCTGTGCATTTTTTATGCAAAAACTCCCCAAATTTTATCCCCCAACAAAAATATGGCCACCTCCGAAGAAAAGTGTGAGATTGAGATTGAGATCCGCTTGTGCTATTGCCATTGAAGAGATTTTTTGCCCCTACTCAAAGGGAAGCATTTTTGTTCTCCCCTTATGTAATGGTCATCCCAAAAGAAAGTTAAAAACCATCCCTTAATACTCCGCACTGGAGCTTTTCCTCCTACACTTCTGCCCTTTTTTTTTTACTAATGATGTATCCTCACAATAACAACTTGCTATTAAATTTGGCCATGTTTAAATGGAAATTATTCCTTGAAAAGGACGACCCTTTATTCTACGTGCACATTTTCTAATTTCCTTTTAACTTGATTTGGAGTAGTGAATGCATTAATTATAACCCATTTAGGTGGTTACAAGGCTCGATAACTCAACACCATAGTTGCAGGTTTGGCATTATTTAATTTATTCTATGTCCTCAATGCCATTAAGAACATAGAACGGGTACAAAATAATGCTTATATAAATTTATATCCCCTTGCATATATACGTACTTATGTCCGAAATCCACATATTTAGTATTGAGGCATGATTACATATTCTGAAGATACCAACTTAGTATATAAAGCTACAATTTTGTCAATAAATTTATTGATATTAGTTATAATTCCACTATAAAGTTTTATAGCAGTATACTCTCAAAATTATATTATCTGCTACACTTTCTAAAGGTTTTACTTATTTGGAACCACTGGCTACATAGAAAGGGTACCTAACCCATACTAGGGCACCCAGACACTGGGGGTGGTTAGAACGATGCATAACTGAATGCTAACAAGGTCCTTAAATATGCAAAACTTATTAATTTGTTTAAATAATAAAAGCTCGAAAAATGGGGTCGTGACACCTTGACACCAAAAGGAGATTGAGATTGAGGGGGTTGGGCTTCTTTGGTAATAATATGGAAAGAGAAATACCATCTCGCTAATCTGCCCCCATAAGAATGTCAATCGATTACATCCAATAGGTATTTACAGTCTCCAATGCTTTTAATAGGCTAAATGCAGCAAGTATTCAACCTGACAACTCCAGGGCTTCCATGTAAGGATCTGGATTTGAGAATGACAACCTCCTGAAGAAAAAGGGCCAAACACCATCGATCAACATTGTAGAGGAAAGTGGCTATAGAGCCGCTCGAGTCCCCTAGATAGTGAGAAAATGGAATGGGAACAAGTGCAAAAAGAGTGTAAAATTTGGTCCATATGCATTGTAACTTGCAAATTTATAGTGGGAGACACCATCTTATTTTGAAAGGCCTACATGTTTTTGGTATATGGAAGTGGACGATCCTATGTATGTCGATGGTGATATTGAGTTTGGTAGAGATGTGCTACCTAATATTGTTGAGCTTCCATTAGAGGAGGGGAGTAGCATTAAGAATGTTAATAATTGTATTTTTGATGATCTTGAGGTAGCAATCTAATTGGGAGAAGGCAAGTGGGAGGGGACTGAGAACCTCATGCTTATTTCTCTCATCTTTGATTTTTGTATCGCCATTACTTCGATTTTTTCATCATAAAACATTGTCACTGTGTTTTGACAGGTAGAAACATTGAATCTGAATCATGATATCGATTAGCATATGCTCATTAAATCCATGGTATCAATCAAAATCTCTAGTTAATTAACAGTTTTAGATTTTCAATATTTTACGTGCAAGTCATAGTTCAAAAAATCTTATTGGACAATTTATCGGCAACCCAAAATTTGACTTAGAAATTGGGAATTGGCAATTTCTCAAAGCTACTTAACTTTATCGTTACTTCAAAAAACATATAAATTCATAAAATAAACTTAAATTCAATGTAAAACATTGTTAAATGACATGAAAAGTGAATGTGGAAAATGCCAGAAGTATATTTTCTATTAATTTTCGACCAAAAACGAGTACAAAGTACAAAGTTACAAACTACAATGCTCATAGAGGCATATGAATTTTGAAATAACAATATACATATTACATTTCATTAGGTGCGCCTAAAATAAGTCTGCTGCGACTGCTTTGTGGAAGTGGAAGGTAAAAATTCCTCCTTTGCAACACCAACATCATTGTTCACAAAGATATCATCTGGATCATCACCAATTCCTCCTATTCCCCTTGATGCTATCGCTTCTTCTGTCTCCCTCTCCAAATATGCCATCTCCTCCGCGTTAAACATGTGTTCCACATCATCAAAAATCTAGTCATTATATGGATCAATCTCATCCAAGTTAATTGCATCATAATTTTGTACCCGCTCCACTCGTCTCACGCGTAGACGAAGATTGTATCACATGAAGACAATGTCATTGAGGCGTTGTGTTGTTGATGCAGAGGATCATTAACAACCTTCTATCATGCAACGATTTATTAGATAATGAGTGCAATCTCAACAAATAATTCAAAATACTCAAGAACACAAGAATCTCCAAATGCCACAAAATACCCAATTTGATTTCAAACCTGTAACTGAGGCCCTGAACACCTTCGACCTGCTCAATATTACCCAACTAACGTATCCAATCATTCACAAAGTTACAAAATACCATTTCACTTCTATTTATCTTTTAAGCCTTCTCAAGTACTCTATTAGCCCTGAAATAGGGCAAAGCTTATAGTTTTGACAACTTTACAAGGTTTTAAACCAAACCAAAAACATTCCTAGGCACCCTTTTGGCTCATTGAACTCATGCTTAAATTTCAGACTCTGAAAGTTTATACAACTCCTTCAAATTGCAAATATTTCTCTCAATTAGGTCTTCAATCCACTAGCCCTGTCTGAGGACAAATTCACACTTTTAGAGCAAACTATAAGGTTTCCTGAAGAAGCAAAATCATTTACAGACACCCTTTATCGCACTCTTGATAATCACCAATTTTCTTGACCTGATTCTTCCAATAAGTCTCTCAACTCAATTTGCATTTCTTTGCATTAGGTCTCTTTGCTTGTTAAAACTGTCTTTCACACATTGAGGCATACTTATTCAAGTTACTGAGTCCCTGAGTCACTATAGTCATCTTTTTTTATGCTTCATGTAGTCTCATATCAGGTGTTTTGACACTTCTCCTAGTTCTTTAGCTCACTACAACTACCAAGTTCAACTTAACCACCTTCTAGGACCAAGATCCCAAGCACATATGACTGGTCTGACATAGATTTTCTTCCAAACTCCTTCTTTGACACTTGCTCTCTTTGTATCACCTTCCCACACTCCAACAAACTTGAATCAAGATTGAATCTATTACAAAAACATTGTCCAAGGTTTTCTCACTTTATTCTCCTGTTGGACTGTGCATTCCTATTCCTTGACTGAGACTGAGTGCCTTTTGAGGCCTAAACCATTAACTCACACCACCTTATTTATATCCATACTTTCAATACCCCAAACACCATCTTCATCATCAATTTTAAGAATCAGACACACAGACTTTTATATTGTTAACAAATTTGACTCCAAAACCCTTAAATATGGTATCCTTAATCAGGCTGACTGTACTGTCATGCTTTTTCCCTATCTAACCTAATCAAATCCCTTTGAAATTTGTCACACTTCTCTGCCCCATCTAGATGCTCCTATACACCAATTTCTAGACTTTTCCATTGGTTAGTTTGCAAATTTGACTCACTTTTCATCTTATTCAAAACCCTAGACAGGGTATAGCCTGAGAGGGTGTTAATTAAGAGTTTTAAGCACAAATCTTCTTTTCAGATCACCTAGATGGCTTTATAAGGTCTGTGACTCTGTACCACCTTATTCCTCCTCTAAAAACTTGTTTTAACCCACAAGACTCTTTGAAATGTTGTAAATCTATTCATTAACAGTCCAGAAAGGATATTTTTTTGACTTGCACAGTCTGCTCTAAGAGATCTCTTCCACTCCTTGGCTTCAAATGTTCTAAGAACTCCTTGTCACCTGTGTTAAAGAGAGAGTTTCCATCATTACTAACATTCTAAACTCACAAAAGAACATAGGAGTTAATGTTTTCTCAAAGCTTTTTTGAAAGGGCTCTGTCACTGTACCCTGCCAGTCTATACAAACTTTCAAACCAAGATCTTAATAAGCCATATTTATCATTTAATCCAATCTTAATAGTTCATTAAAGCCTTATACATGAATCATACAACAAAATAACACCACGAGATGCAAGAGCAAAGTCATAATCTATATTTTCAACAGCCTTTTCAAGAAATTCACTCTTAATTACAAGAAACCTGTTATGCTTGTTTCCTTGACCAGAATTCTCAGGTTTCTCTGTCGCCTAGGCTTCTTCCTACGTAGTTCCTTCTTTGAATCCTCTTCCAAGACCCTAACTGCCCACTTCATTCGAATTCCTTCTCTTTTATAATGAGAAAAGGTAGTTATAGGTTTTAATCAAGGTGACTAACCATAGTTCAAGTTGATTGTAGGTCATGACAGCCTAGACAAAGGTTTAAACACTTAATTTGCTTCCCATAAGGTCTTAAATGACCTTTTACAACAATAATATCCTTTGCATTGTACAATAGACCCTTTCATGTAGACTTAGAAATTCAAATTTGCATAGACTCCATTTTGGAGGGAAACTCGCAAGGAACCAAAAACACCTAATGAAGGTTACATGGAGACAATGGAAACAACTAAAACACCAAAATAGGCCTATTAAGACCCCTCACAAACCAAAATATGGATGAAAGCCAAAATTTGACTATTCACAAGATGATTCTCAAGCATCAGTTGTCAACCTGGTGCACTTCTTTGTAAGAACAACTTAAAAAATGCTCCAATTATGTTCACACTCAGAAGAGCTACACAGCTGACACAAAATGCAGATGGCAAACCTTTGAAGATTTGGTGTTTTCACACCATAATCTTCCCACTAAAATTTGCAAATATGACATTTATAATTTTGTAAGTGAACTAGGCTTGAATAAATAAAAGAATTCTAGAATTCTAATTTCTAGTTCTACTTGTAATGAGACTAAATATAAATGACTCAATTTGTTTTTACCTAGCTGAGAAGTGTTTCTTCTTTTCACACATAGAGCCGAAGAAAAGAGTCTCCCCTCTACAGTCTTGTAAATATGCAGCTCATCAACAATTGCATCTCTAATATCTTCGTCAGATACCATCCTCTCTATGCATGTATTAAGGTCATCCATAACCTCCTCATCAACCTTAAATGATGGGGAATAGAAAAACTTCGGGTTTAGGTAGTACGCCGCTGCATGTGTATGTCGATGGAACAAAAAAAGTTCCATCTGAACGATCAATTAGTGGATGACCAAATGGGTTCATATCCTTGACCCCCGTTGAGTTGTGCCCATAATATTTAGCTATGGCCTCCTTGGCCACATCCATAGCCTCATACAAATAACCCATTGGGTTTCTCTCCCCATAAGCCACCATCCGTAGAACTCGAACCAAAGGCTCTCTGACACCTAAAACAAAATAACATATATATTTAAAATTGCCAATTAATAAAAAATTGATATAACAAATGCATAAATAAATAAATATTTAAGGCAATTAGATTACCTATCACTTATCTTCATCCCATAATAGTTGCATACAACACAATCGTCCTCTGCTCATTCATAATGCTTCCAAGAAGGATCTTGTGACTTAGGTTTATTACGGGCTGCTGAACTTGAACCGGATGTTGATGCCATTCTAGAAAACAAAACAAAACAATTCTGTCTTAGTTTTATAAGTCTTAGAGAAATCAAATTCCATGAAAAAATTAGAAATAATATTTATCTTGGTCAAAAGAAATAAAATTGTTAAATATTGTCAAGTAGCTTGTAATGCAGATATATAGTTTGTGGCGAATGCAGATGTAATTTTGTAAGTTTCTTGGATGCAAACTGTTACAAAGGGCTGCCAACTTGACCAAATTATTACAAAGGGCTGCTAATTTGACCAAATTATTACAATGGGCTGCTGACTTGACCAAAATGTTACAAAGGGATGTGCTAACTTGACCAAATACTAGTGAGAATGCTTTTCTTTTACTAGTCAATTGAAGGGTTTGTTATTTATGAGTAAAATGAAGATCATTTCTAAATTCCAACAAATATAGCTCAATATTTTTCATATTTAAGATCCACTTCCACCCATCTTGTACCAGTCAAAAAACATATAAATACATGGAAGTAAAAGCCAAGCTATATTGAAGAAGGAATTACAACAAAGGTATATATGTTTTGTCCGTAAACAAGATGAAATTCGTTTGGAGCTGCAGGGAGAGGTTCAAATAAGGCTATTGCAATGTTATGAAATTCGTTGGGAGCTATAGACTGCTAATATCCAATGATGATAGGCAAGAAAGTGTTATTTGAAACACTGATTCTATTCTCTTTTCCAAGCAATTTTTCCCAAAGCTCATTTATTATACAGTATCAGTATAAAATAAGGTTATCAACATATCATAGTGCTCCTCAAGGAGCTCAAACTATTCAACAAAACAAGGTTATGGAGCAACGCTGACTTTCCAAACACTTTAGAGATCTGATTCATGAACAATGAAAATAAATTAAAATGTTATGGTTTTGAAACCTGTTACTCTTGCAGGCTGTGCCGTTGTATTCCTTGAAGAAAAACCTTGATCTTTGAAACCCTAGGCGGTTGCTATCAGACTAGATACCCTAGCGGATGTGAAACCCTAGAAAACAATCACCAAATTCATAGAGATAAATTGTGGAGGGAAAATTGCAGAAAAATAACCTTTTCTTCATTTTGGGCATTTTATACTGTTCATTGGTGCTTTTTGGCGAGTAAGGACAAAATTACTCGCTGAGAATTGGTGATTAACCGCCATACCAAAAAGTGTGATTTTCGAAAAGATAAATTGTTTCATGGTTGTATAATGACTTTTCACGGATTTATGGTGATTTCTAAATCAAAGGTTGAAGTACATGATGTTGTTATTACTTTTATGTTATAATGCAGACTAGCTTAAACACTCATTAGCAAGGGGTGTGTGTTAATATCCTTAACAATCACAATTCATAGTACTTGGTGAAATGCCATGGCATCTTTCTAACATTTGAAATATCAAACTTAACTAGTAAAACCGATTCACGATAACTGTTGCCTTTGTAAAGGCCAGTGGTCAATAAGCATCCTACTAAAGCAATGTCCATAAACAAATTCAACTTTTATAACAACGGTCTTAATAATTCAATAAATGAATTTAATTAAATCCGGGATGTTACATTCTTTAGCTCCAAGCATATTCCAACACGCACTTTCTTCTTTTTATCATTCCCTTATTTTCGATTCTAATATGAAACTGCACTACCGACTACACAAAGGCTATTTTTTTATCCACAAGTCTTCCCCCTTTTGATCTCGAGCTTTACAAATTTTTAATAAAGAGCAAGCTTGTTGGCTAGATTTTATGCACAACACAAAACCTAGGCAGTCATGAAATAAATCTCCCTCATTTATCGGTGAGGTTCTCGTGCAAGTTGTTTATCAATTTAGTAGATGTGAATTCTAATAACTATTTTCAGGGTTTTGCTTTAATTACCACATCTTATGAACCACAACTGGGCAATTTTGCAGCAAGTAAGCAGCTGTTATGAAATATTTGCAAAAGGGGGAAAATAATAGAATTTGGGAAAGAAGAAAATAAGATATGTGATTCAACCAATAGTTTTCAGAGTTGGTCTCATCTACACAAATCAAATAAACAAATAGATCTCACAATATTCAGAAGTAAAGGAAATGAATAGCTTCTAACCTAAATCTCAGATAACTCAAAGTTTATCCAAAAATTCAAATAGAAGTGATGAATAAAGCACCGTAGACATAGTTTTCCAAAAATCCACCTTTTATTCAATTCCACAACTTTCACAAAAATAACACCAAGTGTTCCAACATAAAGTTTGAGAACTCAAGAAGGCTCTGCTAAACAAATTGTGATCCTTTAACCCGTAGGATCTTCCTCTATTTATAGTGCATAGAGGGCAATTACAAATATGAAGCTTTCAACGAATTGCCGCATGCGAAAGCTATGAAAAAGGGAAGCAGCTGGCAATCCTTCTCTTAGAATCCCTTTTTGTATGACATGCATGATTTACAACTGAAAATAGAACTTTCTATTCTGCATGTTTGCTACCTACTTCCAAGTAATTGGCTTCTTCTAGTAACTTGAAGCAATGACTTTTACACCAATCACTTAAGTCTTATAGTTCAATTGATTACTCAATTACTTTGTTGGAGAAAATAAGAGAAAGAAGAAGAAAGCTGCAACACTCTCAGTCTTGTTTTTCTTCCATACTCTGCATGCTGATGTAGCTTGTATTACGCTTCCACGTTATGGATGATATCTCTGCCTTGAATCTGAGATGCTTTTTCTCTTGCATGTGGTTGACTCTTTGCCTTTGATTCTCACCAAACTGGATCTGGAAGTAGCTGACTGTGATTTGCTTGCGGGTGTTGCCTCTGACCTGTCTTCTCTTTTTATCCTTGAAGCTTTTGCAGTTCTTCTCCAGTAAAATGCTTGCCGTAAACAATTTAGACAAAACTCATCACCTTTTATTTTTAATTGCATATGAGCAATTTTGACTTCTGGAAAGCACTCCGGGTGAAGACAAATATAAGTAGATCCAATGAAGACCTCAACTGAAAGATTGGGAGCACATGCACAAGCTTTTAAAAGAGATTTTGCATGCAATGACTTCCTCCCTATCTTTGGCGCCAACACTTGCTAAAACAATTAAAATAAATCCATTTTAAAGCATGCAACTATGCCATAGTGGGTCACACTTTTTGGCTAGGAATTGTGGAAAAAACATGAGGGCAAGGAAGTGGGAATATTCATTGTTCCAGGTAGCCCCAAAATTCTCACTTTTCATTAAGTGATTTGTGCTAAATTACAACCTTCCAGGCAGCCCCAAAATTTCCACTTTTCACGTAAGTGACTTAACTTATATTGTGGGAAAAAACAACCTACTGGGAAGCTCCAAATTTCCACTTGCCGGGAAGCTCTAAATTTCCCACTTTCCACTTAAGTGAATAACTTCTATATTGTGTGTGGAAGTTCAAGTTAAAGGCAACTTAGAATAATTGCGACTGACACTAGCAATTGCTCTTATGTTTTGCGTGGAAAATAGAAAGTGCCGACAGCTTGCACTTTTACGTTTTGCTGCAAGAAGCATTTCTTTCCATTGTTGGATTTTCGGTGAAGAAAACAAGTACAAAATAAAATTTTCCATTTTTGGAAAGGGTCCGAGAAGATGTAGCAGCAAAAGCTTGCAAGTGCCATAACTTTCACTCCGTGGCTCCGTTTTAGGTGCCGTTTTTTCTAAAAGTGCATAATTTCTTGAGCTCTACACATTGGCGGCAATGTTTTTCTTATTTTCATACAATCCCTTATTGCACCTTTTTGGACCAAGCAACCTCTTGCGATTTCTTGAAGGAATCCTGAGCTCCAGTCACCTTTAGACAGATTAATTAGCAATTAGAAACACTAGATAGCTTTTCAAAACCTTAGGCCTGGGAAAAGGTATGGCAGGAAGAATGAATAGGCTACGGGGATTGCTGGACGGAAAAGGGAGAAAAACAAAAAGAAATAAAAACAAAACCCGAAAGAAGCTGTAGGCAATTGCTCGAAAAATTTCTCCAATTAGCTGATCTACAAAAATTCTTCCCCTTGGGTGAATGTTTTGTGGTAATAATGATGGGGTGAAGTGCTTTATATAACCTAAATCCTCCAATTTTAGCTCAATCTAATTTTAAAAGAACTTTATGTATTTAATAAAAATAAATAAAACGCTTGAAGACATGGTCTGGCGAAGGAATTGAGTGAGCTTCAACATGTGGGTACTTGGCAAATTTGGCTTTTATGACTCTCTGGGGATACCTTAAAGCAATGCAAGCAACTGTAGGCAAAACAAAACACGAAACACGACCTGTTACTTGAAAAGAACTAATTTTTTTAAAAGGGGTAGTCCCAGATTTTAGGGTGAAATCTTGGGGACACCAAAACTCCTCTACTTTGGCACAGTCTTCCGATATTGGCTGTAATTGGGAAGGAAAAGGACGAACATTAACCATCTTGTGTAACTTTTCCATCTCCCAATTGGCTGCTAGTTCTGCGACCGTATTTCTTGTCTTGCTGATTTGTTGGTATAAAATCTCAAAATTCTAAGTTTCCATCTTAATTGCCGGAATTGTTTATTTTTCAGTAAAATGCAACGCATCTTAATAGGCCATAATGACGAACCATGCGAATAAGAGAGCAAATACACTCGCTTAGTATGGGTTTCTTACATGTTTTTATTTCAAAATTTGAACCATAGCTTATCGATTTCGTAGAGACAGTGAGAGGTCTATTGACGGTATGACATCTGTGTTGTATCTCACTTTGTAACATTTGCATATCTATCTTGTTAATTTTGGCTGTGTCATCCCCTTCCTGAAAGTAACCTATTTTTCTCATGACCTTGCCTTTGTTTGAAGTACAGGCAGATGTTGACTTTCATATCCCTTCTATGCTTCACTAACTTTCATATCCTTAAATATTTATGACTGGTTATGCATGTAAAATTGCATATCTATTATCATTTCTTTTCCCTCTCTGATTTACAGGAGCACATGTTACACTAGACAGGAAAATAATATTTTGTTGAGTTTGTTTATTCGAATTTTGAACCATAGCTTTTGGATTTTGTAGAGACTGTGAGAGGTCTAATGATGGTATGACATCTATGTGGTATCTCACTTTGCAACATTTGCATATCTATCTTATTTAATTTGCTTGTGTCATCCCCTACCTGAAAGTAACCTATTTTTCTCACGTAACCTTTGGTTTTGTTTGAAGTACAAGCAGATGCTGACTTTCATATCCTTCCATGCTTTGCTAACTTTCATATCCTGAAATATTTATGATTGGTTATGCATGTAAAATTGCATATCATTTCTTTTCCCTCTCTGATTTACAGGAGCACGTGTTACACTTTTTAGGAAAATAATATTTTGTTGAGTTTGTTTAAAGGTTTTTTGTTTTCATTTCTCAGCAAACCTAGATGTTTGATGGTATTTATGTAAATGCAGGATGCTGAATCAACCTTGAAAGCAAGGAAGAAAAAAAGTGATGCTAGAGAAATGCAAAGCTTTTATCTGCAATACTATGAACGTTATGTTAAGTCACTTGATGCAGCAGCTGATAAAGCAGATCGGTATGGTTAATCCTACATGAGAATGTGTCTTTCTTTTTCGTCTTATTGCTCTCCACATTCTGCTGTATGATAACCGGTCCATGTTTTGAATTCTGTCAGCTGCATAGAACATCAAAGCTATATAATATTACAAACTAAACACAGGCAAAAATTTAATTCATAAGCTGCAATTTAGAAATCGAAGTTAATCACATTACCCTCAGAAGTGCTTAATTTTGGAAATGATTTCTCTTTAATACAATTGCTTTGAGGTTTGGTGATAAGGTGCTGTCGGTGGCCATATTTGGTTGTCTGTAGTGCCAAAATGCAGAATTAAGAAAAAGGGGGACTCCTGAAACATTCGAAAAATCCCTTTGGTGCTGCACAGCACATAAATTGAGGAATGCTTAAAATTTGGAGCTGAAGGTTTATGCAAGCACATATTTGCACCAAGATTTGCAAATGGGGACTTGAAAACTTTGGGAACATAAGCTTGGGATTGGGGAGAGCTAAGGTAATGAAATTGGACAAACATTGGGGGACTTCTCAAGGAAACAATATAAAATGAGGAATAGGCAAGAAATGATATCAGAAAGGGAAAAAATTAGGGAGAGTCTTTGAATTTATATCAGAGGCTTCCAAAAACTCTTGGAAGCAGTATTGTAAACTTCTGAAAAACTGAGTTTCAATCCAGAAACTTCTGGAGAATATTTTGAAATTACTGAGATCATTTCCAGAAGTTTCTACCTGTCCGGTAGTTGCCAAAAGTTTCCGGACAAGGAAACATATCAGAATTCCCAAAACAGGTTTCCAGTCAAGTGGAACTGGTCTGGCGACTCAGATTGTAACTATCCATTACATGTGTACCCCCACCTTTTGTTCAAGTTTCAGCTCAATTAGGTTCTTAAGCAAACTTATGTATACTAAATGTCAGCCCTAGCATGGTATCCTAAATTTGTTTCTATATGTGCAGAGTTGATACACACACGTCATATTGTTTTAGGAGCTGAAAATATATTAATAAGACATGAAATGAAACCCAAAAGTACAGACAAACTCGGTCTCATTTGGTTTTCTGGAAGTAAGCCCTGAATTGCAATCTCGAAGTAATGTATCATGGAAGTCTACCCTGTTTTATAATATTAATCTAATGTGTTTTGGAGGTAACCCATGTTTCACAATATCAAATTTGGTATCAATTTTGCAGAGAAAATAACTCCTTGGAATTGATTCAAGAGTAGGACGTGTAGCTCTGTGGAAATGTTAAGGGCACAAATAAAACCTACAGTTTTTTTTCTACTTGAACCAATTTATGACCTAGGAGAAACAAAAGTGATGACAGGACCAACATGCCTGTTCCTCTGCCAGGTTTTCAGAAGTGGGAAATTGTGAGTAAAGATACCTTTAAAAGTGAAACTCCTAACAGATTGCCTATCCAACAACTTGAATACAGCCCCAGGAGCCACTCACTATCAGACAATAACAGCTAGGGAAGAAGGGGAAACTGACTTGCTTACCTCATAAAAAATATAGAATGTGTTGACATCAAACTAATCCTTGTCAAGGCTTCGGGTTCTCACATAAATTGGTCCATACTCATAAATACTAAAACTTGAAAAAGGCAAGTAGATATAGTGGATAAGAGCAAGCAACATAGATGGAGTGAATGGTCCCAGAAATTAGAGAAAGGAAAATCCTTCACATTGTACAAAGCCCTGGTCCTTGGCAGCAATTTGCACAATAACAATGGATTTTATCCTTAGATAAGTTTTTGTGTGCATTGACATGTTGAGAAATATTCTATTATTTTACATGCTACTGTTTGTTTTTGGATCTTATTCAGTGCACAACTGGCAAAAGCATATCAAACTGCTGCAGTGTTGTTTGAAGTATTAAAGGCAGTCACCCAGACGGAGTCTGCTGAAGTCGATCCTGAGGTCAGTAGCAATAGTTTTGTTTGATCTATACGATCAAGAGCTAAAGTATAAATTTCCTCATATTAAGAACAGTGAAATATGAAAACATGGGGTAAATATTTGTAGGTGTAAGATATTGAACTATCTGTTTGTTTGTATGCAGCTTATAAAATTCGGTAAAGATGTTGAGAAGAAAACAGAAATGTATGTGCCCTATAATATTCTTCCTCTTGATCCAGCAGGTGCGAATCAAGCCATCATGCAGTTTCCTGAGGTTAGCAATTAGATAATAAATTTGATTGCTTCACATTCTATATTATTTTATCCAAATGCTTTGGTGACTTCTTTGCTCTTTGTTCCACATATGCTAATATGTCTTTCAGTTTTGTGGGCCACTTGTGTTCACTTGTGGACATTGGGAAAACTTAAATTTTCGTGAACTTATCCAGTTGTCGAAATTTCATGTTCTTTGTGTCCATGGATGTTTTTAATGATTGCCTGCACATAACTTTCAATCATTTATTTCATGATACATTTGTATTGTCCAAATATTATTATTTTTATTCTTTTGAAATTCCGACTTCATTTGTGATCTCAGATTAGAGCTGCAGTGACAGCTTTACGCAACATTCGTGGCCTGCCATGGCCTGAGGACTATACTAAAATAGGAGACATTGATCTGCTTGATTGGCTTCAAATTATGTTTGGATTTCAGGTAAGTAGATTTTAATGTTTAGAGTCATGATTCTCACACATCTGATTGAGGCTGGTTTGAATTCTGTTTCAGGCCTCGGAAAAAGGTATTTTGATTCCATATTGCTCTAAATATGGGCATTACATAATGGACTTATCGTATGAAGTCCAGATTTATAAACATAGTTTGTGTACATGTTTTGCAGAAAGATAATGTTGCCAATCAGAGGGAACACTTAATTTTACTTCTTGCGAATGTCCATATAAGGCAAATTCCTAAGCCAGATCCAATGACAAAGGTGAGCTACCAAGCTACAAGAGGTTGACTTTTTTAATGGCATTGAAACTGATTTTGACCACAAACAATTTATTAGCATTGTATATTGTAATCATCATCCTTATGTTGTTCTGACAGTTGGATGACCGGGCTCTTAATGATGTCCTGAAAAAAATATTTAAAAATTACAAGGAATGGTGCAAATTTCTGAAACGCAAAAGTAGCCTCTGGTAATAACCTTTGAATATGGGATTTCCTCGTCTTACTCTCATTATCCTTTTTGCAATATTATAAATTTTCAAAGATTTTCTAGATTACCCTTGTGGCAATTTTTGGTTTTCATTGTACAAAAAACACTTGAAAATTAATTTCTAGTTTTGTTATTGCAGGGTACCCACTATTCAACAAGAAGTGCAACAGCGTAAAATTCTTTATATGGGACTCTATCTTCTTATTTGGGGAGAGGCTTCAAATCTGCGGTTTATGCCAGAGTGCCTTTGTTACATTTATCATCATGTATGCAAGAGTTTGTTTTAGCTCCAATTCCTTTGTTTTCCTTTGAAAAACCAAGGTATTTAATTAAGATTTCTTAAAATGCATTAGAGGGTATTATGCCATTGCTCCTAAACTTCAACTTGTAGATTCTATTTAGGTCAGTGTTCCACAGGGATGTGTCCCTAGGGATTTGAGTGGTATCTTGGATGCTTGGGGATGGGATGTCCCTCTCACATCTCCCGAAGAAAGGAAAGGTGTCAAGGATGTTGTGACATCCCCGGGACGGTTAATGGATGTCTAGAAGACATAGTTATGTCCCCAATTCCTTCACTTTATAAAAGAGTGCCCCCATGCCTGTGGAAAAAAGCTTTTAAAAAAAGACAAGTTTAAGACCCTAACGCTAAAAGCACTTTGAAAAACTTAACCCCTATACTACTTTGTCAATCACCATTCAACAAATTGACAAAGAGAGGAAGAGGAGGAAAGGATTCTATAATTTATAATTCATGATTTTGGATTATCAAATGTATTATTGGATAAATGATTTCATTTAGTAATTATTGTATTAAGTTTCTGCTTATTTTAGCTTGTTTAAGTTGTTTTTAGTTTATTTATATTTTAAATATATTAATGTTTATGTATTATTTTAAAAGTTGTCCCCCTACCGTCTCCAAAGTATGGGATTATTTTTTCATCTCCCCAAAACTCCATCGCTGCAATGTGCGAGACATTGATTTGGGTGAACATAATACCATCCTAGAAGAGTTTTCATAGTTGCGACTTTTGCTTCCGCAAAATATTCTTTTATTTGACTGTAGAATGTGCTTTGAAACCATATTCACTTGATTTGACACTTTTAATTGAAATATTAAAAAAAATCTCGAATTTAAATGGGTGAAGTTAAAACAATATAAATTATGATATGAAGTTTCTGGGAAGTGGGGATGCGTTCCTGGTATGTTTGGAAATATTTAGGGGGTTCCAATGGGATGCAATCATAAAAGAGAGTTTAGATCTTTTAATGACTAAACACATATAAGTCCAGAATTTAAGATTATTCAGATTGTCATCAACCTTGAATTAGAGCATTTTGAACTAATTCACATGAGTTTCTTAGTGCAATTGATCTTTGATCACATCCAAAGGCTTCGGGGAACAAAGAACTGGTACAATATGCAACTTAGAAGAAGTAGAGGATGAAATGAATTTTTTGTTGAATTTCCCTCTACATAATGATACTTAGCACAATTATATAGACATATGCATTCATAACTTGGATGATTCATTTTAAAACTAGATACCCATCAAAATTATCTTCTAAACCATAGCTCAAAAACTCATGCTCGGCAACCCAAAATTTTGACTCGGTACTCTAGACTCAGCAATTTCTCAGCATTACCAGGCAACTTTATTGCCGCTTTAAAAAAATTCATAAAATAAACTGAAATAACTTGTAAAACACTATTAAAAAGCATTAGAAATGAATGTAGACAACATATGAGTATATTTTCTATTAATTTTGAATTGTGCCCCCACTCTCGACACCCCTAAAGTTCCTACCAAGATCAAACAAAAGTTTAAGGTCTGGGCCTTTAAGGCCATCTTAAGGCTTAAGCCTTGAAAGAAATGCCACTAACTAAAATATTTAAAAACGACAATATTGTAGGTAATATATCAGAATGACCAGGAGATACACAGGATCCACAGGATCAATCCAGGAGATAGAACTTCCAAGTAAGAAACTTGCACAAATATTTTAGATAACAAAATAACGTAGAATTATTGTATTCAACACTCCAAAACAATAGCTACGTCCTTAATTCTCTCTCACTCACTCAGTTATAGAATTAGGGAGAATGCATAGGACTCCTAGTTTGCTATAAGAACTTACTCCTAATGTTTGCACACTAAAATAGGAAAAAAAATTCCGTTTCCCTATATTGGTGTGCATACCAAACCTACATAATATAATAGCTGTGCGAATCACAATTATATAACAATAGAATAATAGGATAAATCTAAACCCATTTACCCTATGTGAGCTTATTACCTATGTGTAGTAAAACTTGATAGAAAAGGTGAATTGCCTTACGTAAGTTTGACATACTTTATTCCAACACCCTCCCATAAGCAAAATTTAGGGAGTGCAAAATAAGCAAAAAAATATGAGTCTCGACTACTAGGTTGAGAAGGTACTCATGCACAATCCAATCAGAAGAAAAGGAGGACTTCATACTAACTCCCCCTAAGTACAACTTCCTTCACTCACACAAAGATCAGTAAAGTATATCTTGCACGGATGGAAAGAATGTAAGGAACCATATGCATATGTGGCGAGAGAGTCCCAACAATCAAATGTTCTTCCTGTAGGAGGAAGTGACAACAATTGTCTGTGATCCTCCAAAGAAAAATAGTCCTCGTGCGAATCAATCTCCAAAAAAGGCTTGATATGCTCTAGAGAAGACTGAATCATGGCATGTGTAAGAAGGAATTAAAGAATCACCAAAAAATTAGCCAATATAGAATAAAATGCCCCCTTGGGAAAAGGCCGAAGAGGAGTAGCAACAATAGATGGAGGAGGTGAAGATACATCTTCCAAGTAATCACCAACAAGGATATCCGCAAAAGGAACAATAAGAAGATGTGGTGGTGTGACCTCATCCATGTGGCCACCAAAAAGCAAATCTGCAACATGAGCAGTAAGAAAAGGTGGTGGAAGTTCCTCAACCAAATCAAACAAGAGATGGTGGAGGTGTCTTATCCTAAAGAAACATGTTCTCACAAACAATGGAAGGAGGAGGAGAAGTAGGAAATACCACATCCAGATCACCATCAAAATGTGTGTCTTCATCAACGACAATAGGAGGAGGTAATGCCAAAGGTTCCTCATACATATCACCGTCAAGAATCACATCCTCATAAATAGGAGAAAGTGGTGGAGGAACATCAACAATGTCACCAATAAAGGAATCCTCACTGAGAGAGAGAGAGAGAGGAAAAAAAGAGGAACAATTGGAGGTGAAGTGACCTCCCCAAATAAAGTTGCAAATTTGTCCCAAACTTCTTTTGGTGATGTGGCATTTGCAATATGAATCTGTAAGTTGTCCGAAACATAGAGTCCAATTTGGCCAAGGGCCTGATCTCGTAGAGACTCAATCCAAGCAATATCTTCTTCAATGAAAAATAGAATGTCATTTAGAATGACTCTCCACAATCCTTTGCATTGTAGAACCAACTTCATTTTCATCTTTCTGGTGTCGTAATTTGAGGTGTTGATGGGTTTGAAAAAGGGTGTCTCTATTGTCGTAAGAAGAACTCAAGGAGGATAAGCAAGATCCCCCCACAAAACAACTCCTTCGATACAAAAGATGACAAGGAACAAAATGTTAGCATATGAAAAAAAGAAAGAATTAGAGAGAGAGCAAACTGCACTGCTCAAATGACACAGGCAGAGGTTTATTTATATGTGAAGAGGTGGTTACATTTAGTTACATTTGGTTGTTTGGTTACAACCTCTTCAACTGCCAGGAAACGCATTACATTCTATATAACGCTCCATAGTTCTATATTTTAACACCCCCTCTTAATGACTAAACCGGAAACAATACCAAGTTTATCCCAAAATTTTACAAATTTCCTGAAGCCCATATGTTTAGTCATTACATCTACAGACTGTGCCATAAGTTGTACTTTAAAATCATCAGTCCACGATTGTGTTGCAGTTGTCGAATGAAGAAGAACCGCAAAACAAAAATCTGGTCCCATGAACAAAAGATATGGCAAGTGGTCCACTGGTTCTCTGTTACGTGATTCATTGACCAGTGACGAATCACCAATGGCTGAGAGTGTCAGCCCCATCTCCAGAGTGCTGAAATCAGAACCTTGAAGGTGTGGATTGAAAAATCTATTCTAGGCTTGTGTAGCCTGCTGGAGTCTGTACAAAGACTCAATTATCCTGCAATCGAAGTCACCTCGATCATGTCCTTGCAACACCGTGTAGTGCTCATCCAACTTTCTCAATAAGAGAAATGTGACCATCTGTGTAGGAGTTAGAACCAGCTCCACATTAGTAGGAGAAATAACCATCTTCGTCTCAGCAATGGTCTGCGTCTCAACAGGAGAAATAACCATCTCCATCACAGCAGTGGTAGGAGTGAGAACCAAGTCCTTCGTCTTATCTATTTTCTCATCTATCCCCCTCTGTTGGGAAAGATCGTTCACAACACAATGAGCAAATTGGTCATGCTCTACTATCCTTCAAGCAAGGACCTTTGAGTGAGTGGCTGGGCATGCCATCTCACCATGCATCGTCAGTGCATTTGGAATAGTGGAGTCTTCGTCCACAACAAAGTGTTCTTCAGAATGAGGAAATCCATCCTCCCAAGGCATGTCCGCCTCCCGTACACCTGGTATAGTGGATACTCCCTCCACAATAGGTGCATGTAGGTTGACTGTATCCAAGTCAACAGATTTGTGAGGAATGGCTTCCTCCCAAGGCATTACAACCTCCTGCACATCCTGAATGGTGGAGCTGTCCTCCACACGTGCATTCATGTTGATTGCAGCCGGATCAACTAACTGATACTGACCATCTTCCCTAATACCAAGGGCAATAATCTGTCTCTGTTCACATAAGAGACAACACACTTCTTTCCACAGAAATCCAATTTTCAGTCAATTGACGAACAGATAGAAGATTCTTTTGTAAAAAAGATACATATCTAACATTACGTACCAACAATTTATGAGCATTATTTAATACAATGCATATATCTCATATCCCTTCTACTGCAAGTGATTCTCTATCAGCTAGTACTATTGATTCAAAACAGATATTTGCAGTGAATGAAACATACCAATCCCTACGACATGAAAAGTGTGCAGACGCACTAGAGTCAATGATCCAACAATTGGTACCACTGCCATTCAAGCATGATGTCGTAAGACAATAAAGAGCATGCCCGTCATCCGAATCCCGTTCTTCTGCAACTGCTGCCACATGTTCCTCATTACATGGCTTTTTGTTCTGCTGCGAAAGATCATACTTCCGCTTCTGGCAATCTTTCGTGAGGTGCCCAACCTTGTGACAGTAATAACATCTGACCTGATATCGAGTGGAAGACTCACCAGATTGATGTTTCCACTTTACCTTTGACTGAGTGATAAGAGCACTCTCTGAATGGTCACAATTAGATTCTGCCTGAAGTCATCTCCGCTCCTTTTGCAACAGGTAGGAACTCACCTTTTCAAATGTGAGTGTTTGACTTTCAACCATTAAATGGAGTGCCTCCACAAATGACTCATACGAAGAAGGTAGGCTGTTCAAAACCAGAGCCACCATATCATCGTCGTCCACCTTTTTGTTGATGGAAGATAACTGGTCTTAGAGGTTTTTCATCCGAAGTAGGTGCTCAGACATTGATCCACCTTCTTGTAACTTTACAGAAAAGAGCATATTTTCCAGGTATAAAACCTGACTCTTTTCTGATGTCTGATATTTACCCTTCAGTTTGGCCCACAATGTGCTTGCCACAATGGCATTCCGCACTTCCGGTATCATATCATCCGACAACGACAACTTGAGAAGCAATAACGCTTCCTTATGATGTTTGTCATAATCCTCGAAGTTCGTTGTTGGTCGACTTTCATCACCCTTGATTAGTTTATCACAATCACGAAACTCCGCGACTCTTAAAATCTTATGACTCCAAACATTGAAATTAGTACCCGTTAATTTTTGTGTCTCTGACAAAGTCAAGTGTCAAATATTTGCCATTTTATTATTCCAAAGTAGCGGAAATAATAAAATAAAATTTTGCCCCACATTTAATAAAATATCTTTTTCCAGCAAATATGAAAATAAAGTATTTGCCCACTTAATAAAAACAAAACCACTTTATGCAAATATGTGGCAAGTATCAAACAGCCTATACATGGCAATGGGAGAAAAATTATAGAAAAATATTTTAATAAATCTTATTCTCCCAGACTTTAGCTCTGCCCATACGACTTCATTCTTTCCTCCGACATGATTTCTGCTCCACGATTTCCTCAGCCACGAGCTTGTGCAATGTCTGTCCTTCCTTCAATCAACTGTATTAACTTCGAATCTTTGAACCAGGTTTTGCCTATTTTTCTCTGCCATGACTTTGCCTTTTCCTGCGACAGGATTTGCAACTGAAGCTTTTTTCTACAAACCACGACTTTTTTGCCTTTGTATCACGTCGTCTGGGATTCAAACCACAATTTTTGTGCAAAACCGACTGTGTTTTTTCCCTTGTTTGCCTTTGACGTCTCTCTTCCAGTGGACTCTCTTCCACTGGACGTGTGCCCTCGTTTTTCTTTGCTTTGCTCCTTGCGTCTGGTATTTTTCTCCAAATACCCACGATTTGCCAAATTCGTGCTCTGTTTGGGCTTCCTCGAATTTATAGTTCGTGCCTCGTGGAGGCTTCCTCGAATTGCAACCTTGGACGCTCTGATACCAATGTTAGCATATGAAAAAAAGAAGAAAGAATTAGAGAGAGAGAGCAAACTGCACTGCTCCAATGACACAGGCAGGGGTTTATTTATATGTGAAGAAGTGGTTACATTTAGTTACATTTGGTTGTTTGGTTACAACCTCTTCAACTGCAAGGAACCGCATTACATTCTATATAATGCTCTATAGCTCTATATTTTAACACAAAACACCCAACACAAGTTCCTGACGACAAATATCTTCTTGTCCCTCTAATCAATAACAAATGCAACAGAATTGCAAGTTACACCTCAAAAAGTGACAACAAACGCCAAATATGGACATCAGGTAACGCCGAAAATGTGTCCAGAAAGGAGTATAATGAAAATACAATGCTAGAACCAAACGGAAGAAGGCTTCAAGAGGAAGGGTGCAGTTCATTTCATCAAAAAAGGACAAATAACACTACCCATAATCAAGTTCCCGCCAATAATAACAAATGTTTCTCTTACAAGGTTATAATTTTGTTGTAAATCACAAACAAATGGTTTTATGTAGACAATAGGTGGTGGGATTTGACCCCAAAACCTCCCACCCTATCAACGATTTAGGGAAAGTCTTCATGTGACTTTACTAAAGTTGGCTGTGTGACTTGTAACTCAAAAACTGCCTTTTAAATTACCTTGAAAGATAAAATTAATAAAAAACAGGCAAAAATAGATTCACACGTGTGGAAGGGGAATGTGGAAGGTTGAAAAAATCACCAAAATTTCACTTTGCTCTAGTTGGAAGTGTTGTCAGAAAGAAATCTGGCAAAACTCATCAAACCAGTCAAAAACAATTTCCAAAAAACCTTCAAAAAAGACCTGTGGAAAAGCCTTCACAAGAGCGGTACGGCCTACTGCACAACTGTATGTCCAGGTTTGAAATGAATGCTGGGACAATTTTCTATGTCCCTATGTGTTTATATTTCTAGATTTCATTATTTATGGCCTCCAAACAGCAGAAAACTGCACGGATCTGCAGAAACAAAGAACAACTAGGTAATGTTCTGTTCCAGGCAGTCAAACATCAGTATGGCCTGATCAGAAGTGGTACAACCTGATTATAGATGAAACTAGGCACTGTTTACTATGCCTATGTACTTTCAGATTTCAAAAATTTGTTTTGTACGGTCTGTGGTGAGAGAAAACTTTACGGCCTGTGGTGAGAGAAAACCGTATGGTGGTCAGAGAAGAAGGATACAAACCTGCTAGCAGGTTTACCTCTAGAGGAGCTGTGCGGCCTGCACTAAAACAGTACAACCAGCATTGAACATGATGTTAACTTAGAAATGAACATTTCAGTACCTTAAAATTCTGGTTTTGCAACTTGTACGACCTAAAACCTTAAAAATATTTACAAATTTCGCTAGAAAATCTTCCAAACAAGAGAAAGATTGTGAGAGATTTTTTTTCCTGAACACATCAATAAGATAATGGCTGTTCTGTGTTAGGATCTGAAAGATATTAAAAATTGCAGGCAAGAGGATGTACAACTGGAACTCCAAGCTTTAATACCATATCAGAATGACCAAGAGATACATAGGATCCACATGATCAATCCTGGAGATAGAACCTACAAGTAAGAAACCTATACAAATATTTCAGATAACAAAATAACTTAGAATTATTTTATTTAACACTCCAAAACAAGAGCTATGTCCTTAATTCTCTCTCACTCATTCAATACTAGAATTAGGGAGAATATATAGGACCCCTAGTTTGTTGTGAGAACAAACTCCTAATGTTTGCACACTAAAATAGAAAAATATTCCGCTTCCCTATATTGGTGTGCATACCAAACCTACGGATTATAATAATTGTGAGAATCACAATTATATAACAATAGGATAATAGGATAAATCTAAACCTATTTACTTTATGAGAGTTTATTACCTATGTGTAGTAAAACTTGACGTAAAAGGTGAGTTACCTTATGTAAATTTGACCCACATTATTCCAACATAATATACTGACTATAACTTATATACCATATAACAAAGAAATCAACCTTGTTAAAATGACTAAAGAAAATGTGTTAGGACTTCAATATTATTATCATCTAGAAATTATAAGGGTTATACCAAAGTAATAATCAATGTCTAAATATAATGAATATAACATTAGATCTCACCAACTATAAAATTATAAAAATCTTAGGCTGACTACAAAACATTGAATGAGGGTTTGTAGGGCATCAATCTGCCGTCTGGAGTTTGGTTCAAGCCACTATATAAAACAAGACATATAGGTGTTATGATTTGGAAAATAAGAGATAGCACATACAGGTACATAAGCAATGTAGCTGCATGTTGCCTGCCATTCTTAACACTAAATAGATCAAAATAGTCATTACAGGTACATAAGCAATGTAGCTGCATGTTGCCTGCCATTCTTAACACTAAATAGATCAAAATAGTCATAATGTGCTTTGTGCATCATACTTTGTTTTCAGAATTGCCATTGAATCTTTTAATCTATCACACAACTCATGGAAGGGCACAAATAAAATTGCACACAACAAGAAAGAAATGCTGGAAATCAGAGTGAAAACATGCAAAAAATGATGAAATTAGAGCGTTAGCTGAGTTTTTCCTTGATTTTCCGAATTTCAGGCGATTTTACGGTGAGTTTTTTTGATGAAAAATTGCCATTTTTCATTATAGTCCTGGCTTGCGAGTCCTGTGCTGAATTTTCGTTTGACAAGAGAGTGAGCACTCGCCGATTTTCGTGCAGTTTTTGATCTCTAATTTGAACAAGTAAATATACCTTGATAGGGCCTAAAGGATGCTAAAAGTCATATCACCTTATAAATAAACAATAAATTCATCACAGTAGAGCCATAATAGCATCACATATCATCATAAAATAAAAATACAAGAAATCATTACTTAATTGGAGGCTTCTGCATGCATGTTTTAATTTGATTGTTTTTATTTTGTGAGATTTTTAACCGTGTATACTAATTCATCTCTTTGATGATCACTTTACACGAGTAGGAATTTCTCTATGCTCTATTCCCCGTGCAGATATTGGTAATAATCACAAGGCAAGACCTGTGATGTTGGAAATATAATATTAGGGGTTTAGTCATAAGTATGTGCGTTAATATATTTGCGTGTGCTATAATGTGAGTGTGCGAATATATTGTGAGATATGAGTGTTTGTGAGTTGTGATAACAACTCACTTTAGATAGAGTATAATTGAGTGAAGATAGATTTGTTAGAGAGATTATAAGGAATTGAATAAAGGCATTTGTATGTGATATAATGTGATTTTGCAAATATATTGTGAGATATGAGTGTATCAGTATGCGAGTTGTCATAACAACTCACTTTAGATATAGTTGAGTGAAGATATGCTTGTTAGAGAGATTATAGGGATTTATATATTGCTTTTAGGAGATCAAGTGGCCTATATATATGTAACTCTCTATATTGAATAAATTAATTACATTTGTCTACCAAATGCTTTATTTGGTATTAGAACAGATACAAACCTGAGATGGAATAGAAGATAATAGGGGCAACGTTTGACTGTTTGTTTCCCAATTCATGAGAGTCTCTGAGAGTGTATATTAATTGTTTATTTAGAGCAGATACAAACCTGAATGGAATAGAAGATAAAAGGGACAATGCTTGAATTTTTGTTGCCCAATTCATGAGAGTCTCAGAGAGTATATTTATTGTTTATTTATAATTGTTTTTAGAGAAAGAGAAGTCCAGCCAGCAAGGCGTGTGAGAGCATAGCACCATCTATTTTACAAGAGCACTACCACAAAGAAGAAGTGTGACTCCAAGGTGTAGAATATCAGAGGAGGCATTGCAGCCCTCATGCCACGTGTGATAAGCTTGTCACAGCCAAGAAACACATTGGGTCTGTAAAGAGGTGTCCAATAGAGAAAGTGACGCTATATGGTGCAACTGCAGATCATATAAGCTATGAAAGCATGAGGTAAAGACAGGCAAAGCAAGCGCTCCAAATTTCTTCTTCCAGATTTAGACAAATTCGCTATATTACACCATGCTTGGAGGATTTTGGTGAAAACCCGTGCATTACTAGTGCATGAATTCCTATTCTTGCATCTATCTTCCGTCATCTGCATGTAACAAACAAATAGCACATGTGAGCAGCAAAGGTGGCTAGCTATTTTAATAATGTCTGCAAGGAGAAGCGTGTATATTATCAGCTGTTCAAGCAAAAATTTGCAATTGATAAAGTTCACGTGGGAAGTTAAATTATAGTCTATTTGCATAGTGGTTTTAATTTTAGTTTATGTTAGTATGTTTATATTTGAATATCACTTTTTTCAAGGGTTATAACATTTAGGATAACATTTAGGATAATGTTATATGTGTTAAGAAATAAGAGATAAAATATGCGGAATAATCCCTCACAGAATCACAACAATAGAAAACTAATATGCAGAAATTATTACAGATCTCAAATAAAAAATTGCAGAATAATATAGCACAACACAAAGAGAGTATTTAACGTGGTTCACCCAATTTGGGCTATGTTCACCAAGAATCACTTGCTCAGATTTTATTACAAGCCACCGCTCTCTCAATACAATACCCAGATCCGTTTGGAGCTATGCTCAACAAACTCTATAGAATTCACAGCCGAATTCAAAACACATCTGCAATACATTTACTTGTACATCTATCATATGCATAAGATCATATAAATAGACAACTGCTTAAGCAGTTTTACAAAACCGTGGGTATCAAAACCATGGGCAAAACCCGTCCCATAAACCTATGGGTCAAAAAACTCACCCATATGAGAAGAGCACGTTTCCCGATATGTCGAGTGCATTTTTTGAGGCCAAAAAAAATTTATGCCTAAAAAAAATTTTTAGGGGGCTGTGCCCTTGAACCTTTGCTACTGGGGGCTGCCGCCCCCAGACCCCCGCTCGGAGCCTGACTTGACTCCGAACCCCGACCAGGATACATGAAAAATGTACAGTACTCTTAGTGTACAGTCTTCAACACTTTCACACATGAAAACAAGCTCCACAACCTAACAATCTCCCACTTGGAGACTAGTTTTCCTCTGAGCAAGCTTCTCAACCCTTCACTAGTTTCTGTGAAGACCAACCAAAGCTAAACACAACTTTTGTTTTTCCCCTGTGACCACCTTGGTCATCATGTCTGTAGGATTCTGACTGGTATGAATCTTCTCCAACTTCAACTTCTCTTCCTCTAAAGTTGTCCTAATGAAATGGTACCTTAACTGTATATGCTTCGTCCTGGAGTGAAAAACAGAGTTCTTAGCTAGGTGTGTAGCACTCTGACTATCACCATGCAGCTTACATTCCTCCTGCTTATGCTCCAACTCCTCAAGCAATTGTTGTAACCAAATCATCTCTTTGCTTGCCTCTATTGCAGCAACATACTCAACCTCCGTGATTGACAAAGCCACCAGCTTCTGTAGTCGTGAAATCCAGCTCACTGCTGTCCCACCTACAGTGTAAATATAACTTGTCGTGCTCCTCCTGCTGTCTACATCTCCAGCCATGTCTGAATCTACATAACCACGTAAAGTGGTGTTTGATCCACTGTAGCACAAAACTGTCCCCATGGTCCCTCTCAAATATCGAAGGATCCACTTTACTGCTTGCCAATGCTCTTTACCTGGATCACTCATAAATCTACTCACAGCTCTCACTGCATGGGCAATATCAGGCCTAGTGCACACCATAGCATACATCAAACTGCCAACCGTTGAAGAGTAAGGTACTTTGGACATCTGGTTTCTTTCCTGCTCTGTCTTGGGACACTGCTCCTTTGATAACTTAAAATGGCCTGCCAAAGGAGTCCCAACCAGTTTAGCATCCTGCATTTTAAACCTATCCAATACCTTCTTAATGTACTGAGATAATGTTAGTTTCCGTTCCTTCCTATCCCGAGTTATCCTCATTCCAAGGATTTGTCTGGCTGCCCCCAAATCCTTCCTATCAAAGGATTCGCTTAGCTGTTTCTTAAGTACTTTTATTTCCTGCATGTTTTTACTTGCAACCAACATGTCATCAACATACAAACACAGGATAATATAACTTCCATCCTGAAATTTTTTTGTATACACGCAATGGTCAGAATGACATCTAATATAACCTTGCTCCGTCATGAAGCTATCAAACTTCTTATACCATTGACGTGGAGCTTGTTTCAGGCCATACAAGCTCTTCTTCAGTTTGCACAACATCTCCTCTTTACCTTTGACCTCATAGCCCTCTGGTTGCCGCATATATAGTTCCTCCAAATCACCATGGAGAAATGCAGTCTTTACATCAAGTTGTTCTAAGTGCAAGTCTTCTGCTGCAACTATTCCTAGAACAATTCTAATAGAAGTCATTTTTACTACAGGAGAAAATATCTCATCAAAATCTATACCTTGTTTCTGTGCAAACCCCTTGACCACCAACCGGGCCTTATATCTTTTCTTTCCTCCATCTTTAACTCTGTACACCCACTTGTTCTGCAATGCTCTTTTGTCTTCCGATAGCTTCACCAAATCCCAAGTCTGGTTCTCCATGAGAGAACTATGCTTCTCATCCATGGCTTGCTCCCACTTCTTACTGACATCTACCTGCATTGCTTCATCAAAGCTCTCTGGTTCTCCACTATTAGTGAGTAATAAATAATAAAGAGAAAGAGAAAAACGTTCAAGTTCTCTTCTTACCCTAGAAGGCCTCCTCAATATAGGAGTTTGGGGTTCCTGTTGAGGGGGTTCCTGAACTGATTCATGTGTCACTTTCCCATCTGGAAGATTCTCTACCACTGCATATTCTTTCTTGGATTCTTCCCTATTTTCCTGCAACTGCTGCTTAGACATGACTTTCTCATCAAAGACCACATCCCTAGATCGAATGATTTTCTTGTCCTTAATACTCCAACATTTATATCCAAAGTCATCACCACCATAACCAATGAAAGTACATTTTTCTGATTCAGGAAAATTCTTCTTTATGATGTTCACGCCCTTATGGCTCATATGACCGAGCCTATAGTGCCATAATGTTGTATCTGCATCTGAAGCCACAAGATTACAATCATTAGTACTATCAGTGGTTAAATACAAGGTTCCAACCTTCTTACCTCTTGCCACCACAAGAGCACCCTTGGTAACCTTCCAAGAGTCCGCTGTAAATATCACAGTACAACCATCACTTCCCAACTGCCCTGCCGATATCAAATTTCGTCTTAATGTAGGCACATGTCTGACATCCTTCAATAGCCAAGTATTCCCATTCTGCATCTTAACCTGAACAGAACCTTTTCCAACTATGCTGCAAGACTCATCATCACCAAGAAAAACATGCCCAAAATCTCCTTGAACATAATCAACAAAATAATGCCTATGTGGAGAAGCATGGAAAGAAGCCCCTGAATCTAAAACCCAAGATTTAGTAATATTGTGCAAAGAAAGAATCAAAGCATCCTGACATACATTACCCGTTGCCACATTTGCCTCCTTGTTTTCTTCCTGTTGTTTCTTCTTATCCCGAAGCTCCCAATAGTCCTTCTTTGCATGCCCAGGCTTTCCACAATTCCAGCATACAATCTTGTTCTTAGATTTTGAACTTGCTCGATCTTTTGATTTTCCACGGTTTCCTCTATTCTTTTGTCTCCATCTAGTTTCCACTGTCAAAGCATTCCCTGAAGTAGAAGATTCCCCAGAGCTTTTTCTTCGCATTTCCTCGCTTAGAATCACTCCTACAACATCCTCAAACTTCAACTTCGAGTTAGCTGGAACCGAGTTACTTACCGCCATTACCAGGGTATTCCAACTCTCAGGTAAAGAGCACAGAATTAATAAAGCCCTAACTTCTTCATCAAATTCTATTGTAACCGAAGCTAGCATATTCACAACCGTATTGAAATCATTTAAATGATCTGCTACTGAACTATTCTCAGACATCTTCATATTAAACAACTTTTTCATTAAAAATATCTTATTAGAGGCAGAGGGTTTTTCATACAACTTCCCTAATGCATCCATTAGATCTTTTGTAATCTTTTCCTTTGAAACATTAAATAATACCGAAGATGCAAGAATCAGCCGGATCGTTCCAAGTGCCTTCTGATCCAACAAATCCCATTCCACATCTGTCATACTCGAGGGTTTGTTCACCTTCTCAGACAACGGAGTATAAAGATCCTTCTGATAAAGGTAATCTTCTATCTGCATCTTCCAAAGACTGAAATTCTGCCCGTTGAATTTATCAACCCTAGATCTTCCATCATCTGCCATAGCTCCCACTCAAGCTAAAAAACTTTCCCTGCGATTCAACACTTCAGCAAACCAAACCAGACTCTGATACCAATTGTTAGGAAATAAGAGATAAAATATGCGGAATAATCCCTCACATAATCGCAACAGTAGAAAACTAATATGTAGAAATTATTACAGATCTCAAATAAAAAATTGCAGAATAAAATAACACAACACAAAGAGACAATATTTAACGTGGTTCACCCAATTTGGGCTACGTCCACCAAGAATCACTTGCTCAGATTTTATGACAAGCCACCGCTCTCTCAATACAATACCCAGATCCGTTTGGAGTTATGCTCAACAAACTCTATAGAATTCATAGCCGAATTCAAAACACATCTGCAATACATTTACTTGTACATCTATCATATCCATAAGACCATATAAATAGACAACTGCTTAAGCAGTTTTACAAAACTGTCGGTATCAAAACCATTGGCAAAACCCGTCCCATAAACCTATGGGTCAAAAAACTCGCCCATATGAGAAGAGCACATTTCCCGATATGTCAGGTGCATTTTTCGAGGCCAAAAAAAATTTACGCCTAAAAAAAACCTGCTACCGGGGGCTGCCGCCCCCGGACCCCCACTCGGGGCCTGGCCCGGCCCCGAACCCCGATGAGGATATATGAAAAATGTACAGTACTCTTAATATACAGTCTTCAACACTTTCACACATGAAAACAAGCTCCACACCCTAACAATATGTTAAGTCATTTTTTAAAGTTGCCTAAATTTTATAGTTTAATGTTATTAGATTATAGTCTTTGGTTGTGGTAAGTTTGTTTATAATTTTGGTTTATTTAAAACTTTTAGAATTCATTTTATTGAGTTTTAATTGTTATTAATAGTGATAGTGTGCTTATTAGGTTCTTTTAGGCAGTCGTGTTAATTGTCCTTGAGCCTTGTTGTTATCTGTAGTATATCTCAAAAGATAAAATTTTCAAATTCGCAAAATTAGCTAAAAGTTTAGTGTGTTTAGAGTCTAGGTCTGTTTTTGTTCCAAACTTGTACGCCAGTTTCTAGTTCAAGAGTCAAAATTTTCACCCATCTATGTAAAGGGAACATTTTCAACCGAATCAAATTTTGTGAGCTTCAAGTTTCATTCCACCGAGTGAGAAACAACACGTTGGAGGTTGGAGGCAACAAAGGAAGGAGGTCAAATAACGACCTCAAAGAGGCAATTGTGGCAAATGTTTGTGCCAAACTGATTTACATCGAGGGTATTTTCCTATGGCAGTGGAGGTTGCTTATGCTTTTCGTGATCGGGTGGCAGCGATCAAGGACAAAGGCTGCAAACAAAGACACTGAGGACTTAGTCCTCAAACATTTCATTTTCAATTTATCTTGTGTGGTGTTATGTTTGTGTGTAATCTTGTTGTATCAGTGAGAAGCCCAACACTCACTAAAAGTGAGTAAGTGTGGGTGTAGCAGTTCTTGTTTCCCGATTTGGTGTACTTGGTTGTGACCTAGGGTGGATGTTTATATAGGTGTGGAGGAACAAATGTGTGTCCTTGTTCATACCTAACTGGTTGATATGTTTCCATCCTTGAAACCCATTTAATACAAATATGGGGGATGAACAAATGTGTGCCCTTGCTCACACCTAGATGGTTGATATGTTCCCATATGTGGAAGGTTGATGTGTTCCCTATCGATTAGAGTCTGTCTTGCACCACATGTTCCAATGTTTACGAAGGGGGAAATGTTGGGAATATAATGTTAATATTCACATGTATTAGGGGGTGGGTTATACTTATAGTATGTGGGTTAATATATTTGTGTGTGATATGATGTGAGTCTGCAAACATATTGTGAGATATGAGCGTACATAAATTGTGATAACAACTCATTTTAGACAGTATAATCGAGCGAAGATAGACTTGTTAGAGAGATTATTGGTATATAGATAATAGCCGTCTCCTTACTTTTAGGAGATCAAGATGCCTGTATATATGCAACTCTCTATATTGAATAAATTATTTAGATTTGTCTACCAAATCTTTCACACAAAAAACACAACCACCTCTAAGGGATGTTAGTACTAGAGAAAAGGAAGATGTTAACATGTCAGCCTGTGGGATTTAACCCGAAAGTGTGTTCTAGATTGGAAAAGCTTTTGGTAGATGTAACTCCTAATAAGCTTCCCTCGTTTAACAATTATGATCAATGTGGGGTAATCACAACCCAATACGTTGTTTATTTGAAATTAATTTGTAGCCTTCCACAATCAATTTTTATTTGATATGGTATTTTTGTGGGATTTTTAACCATGTATGTTAAGTTATCTCTTTGATGAACACTTAATATGAGTGGTCAATTTTGGATTTGGTTTATGAGAGATGTAACTCCTAATAAGCTTCCCTCGTTTAACAATTATTATCAATGTGGGGTAATCACAACCCAATACGTTGTTTATTTGAAATTAATTTGTAGCCTTCCACAATCAATTTTTATTTGATATGGGATTTTTAACCATGTATGTTAAGTTATCTCTTTGATGAACACTTAATATGAGTGGTCAATTTTGGATTTGGTTTATGAGATCCCCTTTATCTGATAGTGATATCAATGAATAGGGCAGCCTTCTATAGAAGGGCCTGAAATTTCTTCCAGTCCTCTCTATGAGCATTAGACATGATATTAATAAGGTCTTGCGATATGCTGGATTCAGCTAAGAGATCAACAAGGAATTCACCTTTTTGTAGCAATGTGAAGAACAAAGAAAGATAAATTTTAGATTAAGCCTTTAGCTTCCTTTAAACTATGTAATGAGATGAACACATCCTATGAGAAAATGAATTTATAAGAGAGGGATATTTGTGATAATATATTTACAGAAAATAATAAAGAAAATTAGTGATAACATCCGTGTAGAAATGATTAAGGATTATAGAGATAATATCCATGCAAATAAAGGATAAGTTTGCATTATATGTCTTGCAAATAGAGGATAAGTTTCCATGATATAAAGATAGAAAATGTCTTGCAAGTAGAGGATAAGTTTGCATGATATATTCTATCTTCTCGCGAGGTCCAGGTTTTAATTAATAATACAAAGTTGAATTAAACATTGTAAAGCAAATGAAATAATAAAAACAACATAAATAAAACATTGCACATATTGAACACAAATTTTACATGGAAAACCTCGTAAGAGGTAAAAAATCACGGGAAATATAGAATTCCATATATGAGAAACTTTACATTTACAGTTCAATAAAAACTTCTTCACCCTACTCTCCACATTACATTTTCATTTTTTCAATTAATTTTTACTAGGCCCCGAGAGCCCTATTTAAGTGGAGTCACCGGGTGTGACTTCATGTGAAGCACACCTCCACAATTAATTGATTCAAAATCAATTTACACCATAAACAATAGTTTATATTAAATAAATAAAAACATTTCATATTTTTATTTATTTAATTATAAACTAAAGTTTATAACTTTATATTTAATCTTATAATTAAATATAAATAAGAAGAATCCGAGGGAATTAAACCATGCTTGATATTATTGCTCTAACACTCACCCTTAATATTAAGTGGGGTTTATATGCCAACATAACCTGTTTATACAACAAGATTTACAATTCTTAAACCACGGTGAGTGTTTAGGCAAACATATCACTTTCGAAAGATTTATACACCTTTATCTTGCTAAACTTATCTTTTGTACAAACCTTTTGTACAAAAGGATTTGGAATTCATAAATCAAAAGTGATGATTTAGGCTAAACATGATTTGTGAGACTACATCTCACTGTTTCTCATGGAAAATCTATGTAAGCACTTTAGGAGCCTTTTATAAAGTAAAGACCTTTACAAAACGATACTTTATTACTGGATTACACAATAAACTTAGAGTGATAAGTTTACTTAGATCATAAAAAGATATTTTACAATGCTTTTATGGACCAGAAGTATAGAGCTGAAGAAGAAAACACATAGCTGGCCGTTAGGAGGTGGCATTGTCATGCATACTCACCCTCTATGGCAACTCTGAAAGGCCAAATATTGTACGAAACTTGAATAACTTTATAACACAATGGCCTCGCAAACATATATGCAACTTGATCTTCAGTCGAGCAATACTGGAGATTTATATCACCGTAGAGCACCTTCTCTTGGATGAAATGCATATGTATCTCTATATGCTTCGTTCTTTGATACTGAACTGAATTATTAGCAATACAAATCTGACTATCACATAAAAAAGGAGTACTTCCTTTAACTTCCATGTGGATTTCTTCTAACAACCGCTTTAGCCACATGACTTCTTTCGCCGCTTCCATTGCACTTATATATTTTGCCTCAGTAGAAGAGACTATTGGTTACCTTTTGCTACTCCAAGTAATGACACCTATACCAAACTTGAACACATGTCCAGTCATAGATATTCTATCTATTACATCACCAACATGGTCAGAATCATAATATCCATATAAACAAACATTATCAGAAGAAGTGTAATGTAAACCAAAATTAATTGTTCTTTTAATACATCTTAATATTGTTTTTGCTAACTTGCAATGATCCTGATATGATTCTTGCACGGAACTGCATATGCAATATCATGTCTAGTGATTGTTAGATTAAACTACCTACAAGTTGTTTGTAAAGAGTAGGGTTAGTGTTTTCACATGCAGGTTTAGGATCAAGTTTACAACCAACTTCAATAGGAATATCAACTAGTTTGTAATCCATCATATTGAATCTTTTAAGTAAATTAGCAGGATATTGTGACTGAGATACAACAATTGAATGTTTATCTTGAAAAAATAGCCATGTTTACAGAATGATGAAGCAAGCATAGATCATTCATCTCAATATATATCCAACATTGAAAATAAATTGATTTATCTTCAATTTTCATAAATAATTTAGAGAGAGAGAATTCAAAATTTAATAATAATTGATTTCCATGTTTTTGGGTTCTAAAACCTACTATTGATTCACAAAGTAAAAACTATACTATGTTATATTATAGTGCCAATCATATAAATTGACATTAATATTAACCTTGACTGGGTTTAAGTTCATATTCATGGATTTTTATATTTTTCATCGAAGGATGCCACATAAATTTCTTGTCATTATTTAGATCCTTATTTCTTCAAAAAAAAAGATGTATACAATAGATATTATAAATGTCCTTATGGACACTTCTTAAGATATTTAATTAAAAAATTTAATTAAAAACTTATACTCACAGCTCCAGACCATTTATACTAGTAGCTCCAGACCATTTAAAATAGCAACTCTAGACTATTTATATTACGGCTTCAAACCGATTACACTAGCATCTTCGGACCAATTACACTAGCAACTCCAGACCATTTAAACTAGTAGCTCTAGACCATTTATACTATGGCCCCAGACCCAATACTAGCATCTCCAGACCATTTATACTAGTAGATCCGAACCATTTAAATTAGTAGCTCCAGACCATTTATACTACGGCTTCAGACCAAATATACTACCAGTGCTGGACCAGATATATTGCCAACTTTGAACCAAATATACTGCCAACTCCTAAAGTTAACATGACCTAATTTTTCATGCCATAATTGTAAATCATTCTTACCTTGAGTAGAAGACATGAAGTAGATGCAAAACTTTTAAACATATATAAACCATTCTTTTGTATGCATTCTACAATAGTAACATTTAACTCATTTTTAATAAACCATTTATCTTTTAGTAAAATGATGCTATAGTTGTTTTGAGCTAATTGAGAAGATATCAAATTCAGTTTAGGAATATACAAAACATCATTTATATAACCATTAAAAACTTTAGCTTTACCTTGATTTTGAACATCAAGAATGGAATGATCGACGAAATAAATTTGATCATTATATTCTTTGATATCAGAAAGTATATCAAATCTATAGGTCATGTGCCTAGATGTGCTACTATCTAAGCTCTATTCATTTTCTTTTGCAATAACTAATGCAACATATAAGACAACCACATCTGTTTTTTGATTATTCTTTTGATTTTGATTTGGTTTGTTTCCTTTCTGATTTTCGAAATTTGACTTATTTTTGTTTACCCTACAGTCTTCCTTTTTATGACCAAGTTTTACACAATTATGGCATTTTCCATCAAAACTGACTTTAAGGTGATTATTCACTAGTTTGTTATCTTTACTAGGGGGTTTAAAATTTGATTTGAACTTCTGATTCTTGTTGAACCTAGAAACATTATTCTTAGGTTTTTGAGTGAGATGTCCTTGGGTGATATTCTCCTTTTGAATCAAAGTTTGTCATGACTTGCTCTTCACTAGGAGAGCACTAAGTGTAAATAAGTTAGGAATATCTTGTTTAGTTTGATATTTTGAGTTTAAGATGAAATAAAAATTCCAAATCTTTCATAGACGTTCATTTGAATGATAAAATATAATAATTTGTCATGAATCAAATAACAATTATATCCATCTAGTTGAGATTTAATGTTTTAAGTTATAGCTAAAAAATTAACCACTTTTTCGTCTCCCTTCATGGGAGTTGTCATTAATTCAAGAATCAATTTATAATTGTTGAAAGACGCGTGCCTTCGTGCATTGATTCTAACAAGTTTCAGGCTTCGCTAGAATTTTCTTGGTTTCCAATGTGCAACAAAAAGTTTTCTTGCATGCTTCGCAAAATGATAGACATTGCTTCTTACATTTTCAGTTGAAATGCAGAAACGTTGTCTATTGATCTACCGTTCATGTCAGTCCATAGCTTTCGTGCTATAAATTCAGCTTTCAGTCAAATTTTCTAGATGTTGTAATTGGTACTGTTTAGCTTTTGCGACTTGTCAATACTAAAATGATTAAAATCCATTTTGAACAAAACTTTCAAACTCAAATTCAAGATGAAAAAACTTAAGATCTTTACGAAAAATGTATATTCACTTCTTATTCTATACTTTTGATAAAAAATAGGGTTTAAGCGAAATTTAAGGCAAAAATTGCAAGAATGTTTAAAAGCTTAGTAAATTCTCCCTGCCGTCTCTATTCGCCAAAACATGCCGATTTTTGGAGTTTTTCTCCTTCTCATGCAATTAATCTTCCACCTATTTCTTAAGACACAAGAAAGACAACTTGTCGATTTTATCAATAATTTCATAACCTCATTGTCGAAATAAATCCATTGATTTTTAGACAATAACAAGATGTTATAATTTTTGGTAACTTAAATAATAATAAAAAATAACAAAAAATCCCTTTAAAGAATCTATAGTAAATTTTTCAAATATGATAAAAAAGTTTATTAAATTTATCGACAATTTCTATTCATTGGATATCCAACAATTTAAATTGTGGATAATTCAATTTCTTGAAAAAGAACTAGATAAAAAAATTCCCAAAAAAAATTAGATGGGTTTTGAACACTTGACTTGGAGATTCTTATAAAATTGTACTTACCAATTTACCTATGCATCTTTACACCTTTATTTTTCAACACAACATTTATTTAAAGTTGAAAAGAATAAGACATAATAAAAAAAATGCTTCTATGACCATATGTCAATACCAAGTGGCAATACATTCCACATTATTTGCAAAGGTAGGCTAAGACAAGTCATGCGACAAGTTTATTAAAAAGCAATGGCCTAGTGTCAAGTGGCCAAGCGTAATTTTATATGCCACGTCCCATTTACCAAGGCAAGGGTCTGTGACCAAGTCAAAAAAGGAAGGGGGTTTAATGTTTAATGTTTTCAAACAAAATGGAGCGGCTGCCAACAAATTTAAACCAACCAAACACCAAACATATTATACATGCCACACATTCAAAGCAATTTCCAATGCATTTATTTGTTTAATGTGAGCGGTCAAGGTAAAGTGGCTATGTGGAACGGCGAATGCTAAGGGGTTAAAGTGGTCCTTAGTGCAGATTGGGTGGAGCGCCAAAACCAAGTAAGCGGCCAAGTTACAACCACATACCATATTAACAAGGTGCCAAGTCAAATAAGCGGTCCTTGACCGAGTAAGGTGGATGATATGAGGGGCGGTTAAGGCATATGGAAAGCGGTCCCAAAGACTTGTCCACACCTCCCAAGCCGTGTCAAGTGCCCTAAGTGCATAACCTGCCAAGGAAAATTCAAATACATCTTTGACCAAACCAAATCTAAAAGAAAAGAAAACTTTTAATGTCCACGAGGCTAAAAATAGCCTATGAGACAATAAAACCACTTTCTTCTAAATTCACCAATTCAGATCTTCTTTTGTTAATCTTGATAATGGAGTCTCCCATTCTAGTTATCCACTCCTCATCAAATAGAACCTGTACTGACAAAGTCTTGAAATTGATTGCATATCTGGAACGAATGTCATTATAGGCACTGCATTCTATAATAAAGTGTTTTTCTGATTCCACTGCCCCATCCGAACAAAAGACACAAAGTCTTTCTTCCCATTTTTCTTTAGGCCTTTTTCATTTACCTATTTCACATCTAAGCCGGTGGGAGTTTGTCCTTAGTTGAGCTATGAGAATCTTAGCTCTCCATAGAATGAGGGCCCCTATGTATGCCTTTTGTTGATGGTCACAAGTGTAGTTAAATTCTTCGAGATAGTATCTCTTTTTTCTACCTCTGTTGTCCAACATAGTTTTGTGGACCTTATCAATAACAAATGTTTGTATTTCTTTATTTCCTTGGGGCCATGTATTCCATTCAATATTCCATTTCTTCATCCACTTGATGTTTTGGTTCATCCATGACCTCTTCCTCCTGCATAATGGCTCTTTGAAGACAATGTTGGGCCACCTGTTTGTTGTCATCTGTTCAATTTTGTCGAGGTATCTTAGAAGATGAATCATAGCAATGGCTTCAATTGGAACTGCACCTGTTTCAACCGATGTTTTAAAAATCGGAACCGGACTTGGAACCGGTCAAGGGTTGGACCAGACTGGAACCGGAGCCGGACCGGTTCAAACTCTATGAACCGGTTTACTAAAAAACACATTAAAATTACATTTTTAAAGAAAACAATATATTTGAAAGATTAGAAACCATGATTCCAACAATTACACACAAAATATGCATAGTTTTCTCATGTATATAGTACCATAGGTGGAATACTCGCATTTGGCAAAAACTCGGCAGACCCCCAAAAAAAATCTCGGCAAAAACTCGGCAATATTTGGCCAATACTCGGGAATACTCGACAACTTAAAAAATACACAAATTTCTTTAAAAAAACATAAATTTGCAGCCAAAACTGTGTATTTGCAGCATTTTCTTTCATTGTTATTAATGCTTTCTTTTTGTTGGGACTTTTACGATAGCATTCATTCTTGTGTCTGAGGATGCACAAATTGGAGTGTAAATACAAAAAAAACTCTTAAAATAACAAAAAAACCTACGCATTTGTTGATATGTGAAGTCAACATTTGAATAAGCAGGTTGCGACCAAGCTGGTAGGTGGGACGATTAGTCTGAGCTCGGGAGAATACTTGCCGAGTTTTGGAAAGCTATCCAGTATTTTTAATTACTAATTTGTCTACAGGCGATCAAAGCACATGATTCTTTCAAAAGATTGCAAGAAGTTGCTTGGTCCAAAAAGGCGCAAAAATGGATTTTATGAAAATAAGAAAAATATTGCCATCAATGCGTAGAGCTCGAGAAAATATACACTTTTAGAAAAAACGACACCTGAAACGGAGCCACAGAATGAAAGTTATGGCACATGCAAGTTTTTGCTGCTACATCTTCCCGGACCCTTTCCAAAAATGGCAAATTTTATTCTCTACTTGTGTTTTCTTCACAAAAAAAACCTGACTCGGCCGGTTTAGGATGAAACCAGACCGGTTCGACCGGTTTGGTACTAAACTGACCGGTTCCTTACAAAACTTGCAGGTTCAGTACAAAACCAGTCGAACGGTCCGGTTTTTTAACCGGTTCATGTCTAAATATGTTGAACCGGTCGAACAGGCCGGTTCCGGTTCCGGTTCGGCCGGTTTTTAAAACACTGGTTTCAACTAAAAGAATCTCATAAGGGACCGAAATTTTCAACTTAAGTTTGTTGGTAATCACATCAATATGCTTTTGAATCCTCTCAATTTGCTTCCATTTTGATAATGGTATGCTGTTGGCTCATATTTCACACCCATAAAGTACAACAGGAGTAATTAATATTTCAAAAAGGGTTTGAGTAGTTTTCCAATCCCATGATTCTGCTTCTCTGCATTTGTTTTGTAAAGCATAGAGGGCTTTCCACCCTCTCGTCGTTCTCTTTTTTCTGCAAGTCTCCCAAGTAAGTTGGTTGTTGAAGTCAATCCCCAAATATTTGTAGTCGGTTACTTCTTCTAGAATAGTACCCTCAGAAAAATGGTTTTTGATTTCTTTTCCTTCTATTGCTAAAGATCATAATCTTGGTCTTGCTGATATTAACTTGCATACCTACTTTTTTGCAAAAGGCTTCAAGTGTGAGCAAATGTTTTTGTAATCCTTGAGCAAACATAGCAATCAATATAAGGTCATCAACATATAGAAGAAGCATTATAACATACTCACCCAACCGAATACCTTCACCACCCTCCATATTTAACATTTCTTCAAGTTAGTCTATACATAAACCAAAGAGTGTGGGTGATAGAGGACAACCCTGCTTAACACCAATGTCGCTCCTAAAGCTCTTTGAAATGCTTGTTTGGGTTCTGATTTTAATACACACCTTTTCATAAAGTCTATGAACCGCTGCTCTAAGCTGCAATGGTATGCCAAGATCTTGCATTCTGCACCATAACTTATCCCTAGGGACCGTGTCAAAAGCTTTTCTGAAGTCAACAAAACAACAAAAAACTTCTTTATTTTCCTCCCACGCTTTTTCAACGATATGTTTTAGTAATACCATTATCTAAGGTGGGGCGCCTAGGTCTGAAACCAACTTGTCCTTTTGCTCTCTTTTCATTTTCTTCAGCCCACTTGCTGATTTTGTGTTCAACCATGCGACCAACTAACTTTGCAAATAAGTGATTGATCATGATGGTCTTGTAATTGGTTGGGTTGTCAACATCTCCGCTCTTAAAAAGAGGTATTGCCATACTAGTGGTCCAATCATGTGGGAAACCACACTGAATGATGTTGTTGAATATATTCAAAATGTGAGGAGCAAGAATATCTGATCCTCATTTTAGGTATTCTGCCTATAGCTCATCCAAATCCTTGGCCTTACCTGCACATAACTTTTGGATACCTATTTTGACCTCCTGTAACGTGAATAGACTTGTTGTGTATACTAGAGGTGGAGCTTTAACCTCTTGCTCTTGTTCGTACAATGTTTTTGCATATTCTAGCCATTGAGTTGATGTAATGTTATTTATTGTTTGCTTATTTCTTTGCTGAAGTTCTCTCCAAAATAACTTTGGCGTATTTTTCCCTAGATATATGAGTTCTTCTCTTCTATTTCTCATGAACTCATCCTTCTTTCTCTTAATAATCTAACTGTATGCCTTTATGTTTGTTTTCTCTTTCGCTGAAATTTTAAGAGTTTTCCTTGCAGCTTTGCATTCCTCATCAAACCACTTATTTGTTGGAAAACTATTTGATTTTTTCCTCTTGTTTTTGGACCTCTTGCAACTCCCAAGAGCTTCTTGAATAATGTTTGTCATCTCATAACTTTTGATGTTCCGCCCATTGACTCTTTTTGTTTGCATTAGACGTTCTAAATTTTCCTTGAAGACGATCCGATTTTCCTGTGTGATGAGAATTCTTCCCTTTGTTGGAGATTGGTGACTAGTATGCCTTTTATTTGTATATTGATTTTGTGCTCCCCAAGATATCATTGTGCAAATTGAGTTGTGGCCTGATTTCAAATCATGCATGGGTTCCTCGACCAGAACGTTTGTTATCTTATCAATCCGGCTTTGGGAACAAATGACATAGTCAACAACACTTGCCCCATTGTAGGTTTTGCATGTCAATGTTCCAGATTTTTTCCATCTATTCACACCATTGCAAATAATCAAATTAAACATTCCACAAACATTAATTAGCTCTTCGCCAAAATGATTGTTGTCCTTGTAATCTTCTGAACATCTGCTCCATGAATGAGTTTCTTCTTCAGTGAGCCATATGGGATTGTGATCCTCCTTGTTGCATAAAATGTTAGATTGTTCATTCGCTGTCCTAGCATTGAAATCACCCAAAAGAAGAACTTCTCCGAGTTGAGAATACACAGCTATATCATTTTTTAGAGCTGCATATGGATCCTTGCCATTTAACCCATTTTTTTTGTAGATTTTTGAGCCTTGCGGTGCAAAATAACAAGCTGCAATTTTTATGTGTCTCCCGTTTTCTGATATTTTGAACCATATATACTGTTTATTTGTCTTCTTTTTCCAATTGGATCTGCCTACCCTCTACTGCTTTTATTAACACCATTATGCCACCATAACCTTTTCCCCTACCCACTGTATTGTTCCAAACCATGAACTTCGTATAGCCATCAAAATGAGGAGTCATACAACCATCATGTTCATGAATTTCTGTGAGGCATATCACGTCTCTTCCTTTTGCAACTTGGTCTAAGCCCGGTCCCCTCCTCCAAGGATATCCTCTACAATTCCAACATACCGATTTTAAACATGCTTGGTGAGGGGGTAGCTGTGTTTGCTATTTATCTTGTTGCTGAAGACTCACAACAGAACCTTTTTGCTTCTCAACCCACACTTGTCTTATTGCATTCCTTGTAGTTATATGTTCTTGTGGTCTTCCGTTGTTGTTACCTTGCTTAGTTGATGTGTTTGGAGGCATGAAATTGGCAATGACAAATTTTCTTTTATATGACCATGCTCTTTTACCTTCATCTCTTGCTGCTCTTACTTTGATCAATTCTTTCCTTGTCTCTTCAACTTGCATTGGTGTTAAATCCTCCTCTATAATGAAGCGCGAACCTTTCAAAAGTCCCTTTTTGCTTAGAATTTGTTGTTTGTCTTCCATTTTTGCCATGTGAACTTTAATAGGCTGCATGTTCCTTTCCCTCATCTTTCCAACCCTCCGTGCTTGGTATATTTGACCTTTCCATTGTATTTTGTCTCTTAGAAAATTGGCTGTAATATTGAAGGTATTTTCATTCTTGCCATATTCTTTTACTCCTCTGATAATTATGTTAGTTGCTCTTTCCTGTCTTTCTTTGTCTTCCCTTTCTTGTCCTTTGCTTTGACTTGTATTTTTACTTTTGTTTGATGTGCCTTTGGCTGTTTGGGCCCATGTTTTGGTTTCTTTTGGTTTGTTATCTTTGTCATTTTCTATTACCATCCAATTTTGAGTATACCCCTGTTGAAGTATTTCTGCCCTTGCTTCTGCTATCTTTGAGTGTAGTGTGACTAAATTCGCTTTAATTGAATCTTGCATATTTTGCAATTCTGATTTCATGTTCTACCATTCTCGTTTTCCTACTGTTAGAGCTTCTTGTAACACTGCCATCTGCGCTTTTAATACTTTGTTATCTTCTGCTAAAGATTGGTTCGCTAATATACTTTCTTGTAGCTTGTAATTCTTTGCGTCTTCCATTTTTTTCAAATACTCAACTCTGTTTTTGACATATAGGAGCTCCTGTACAAGCAATTGTGCCGACCAACTGAGTGGCGTAGAAATGAGACTGTAGTTGCTTGTGCCTTCCTTTGCTCCACTGTCTTGTAGCCTGGGCATTTCAAACTTGAGTGCCTTATTGCTGATCTGTTGGGTTTTGACCTTTTGAGTATGTGAAGTCTTTGTCTCTTGTTGATATTTCTTTCTTCGTGCTTGTAGCCATTTTAGACGGGAGACCCTGCACCTTAAAATGCCACGATATTGTTTGACATTCACCCATACCCATTTCCCGCTCTTATTTGAAGCTGCAATTTTTACTTGGCCCAATTGATTCGTCTCCATCCACTCAGTGGCTCTGCCAATATTTGTTTGGTTGGTTTCCATTGCATAGAAAGACAATATTTGAGAGCTTCTAAAAGAACAATTCATCAAATAGACATTGTAGGCTATCCAATGTTGAGTGTAATTTCTGTGATTTTACTGTTGGGCATTTTGTCAAATAGTTAGTAGACATTGTAGACTATTCAATGTTGTGTGTAAATTCTGTGATTTTGATGTTGGGCATTTTATTAAATGGTTAGCAGTCATTCCCAACACTTGTTGACGTCCACTGAAGATTCCCGAGTTCTGACACTGTATACTATCCAATGCTGTATATAATTATTGTGATTTTGATGTTGGGCATTGTGTCAAATGGTTAGCTGGCGTTCCCAACACTTGTTCTACTTGAGGACATTCACTCCCTTATTTGCCAAATTGATTTTACACTGATTAGAAGACCCTACCTGATTCCCAAATGTGGAAAGTGTTCGCTGGTATGCAGGGATGGGCAGTTGTTTTTTATGGCTCAAACTCACATTGTTTTTATCTAAAACCCTCCTGACTGACAGATGCCTGCTCTTAACTGCTGCTTCCTCTCTTGCCTCTACTGGTTTTATATCGCCGTCCAATCACCTGTCTCTATCTGCGCTGTTGTTGTTCCTGATCCTCTTGCGTTGAAACCCAAGTTAACGTTGTAAATTTAGCTGTAATGGGATGCTTACAACAAGTGTTCTTATTCGTCTTGCGTTGATATCGAATCCACTTCGCTATTTGATTATACACTGATTTTACAGAAAGTGGTAGGGGTGGTCCTTTGATGTGGGAAATATGTTAAATTTAATACTTATAGAATACTTATATGTGGAGCCATGGATATCACGTTTAGGGAGGTATGGTGGGATATGTCATTAAATGTAATGTTATTTAGAAGGAGATTGGGATACAATAATTTAAGGAAAATATTATACGGTTCCATTAATATCCATTATATAATAGTTATTATTCACAAATATCTACTTTTCAAAGCAAGGAATGTGTGGAGTGGTCCCCATTTCCACAGCCTAAAAATGAAAAAGCCCTAAAAAAAGTGGAGGATGTCTCCAAGTTACAGACATCCAATTAACTCTTGTATTTTATAAAAATTGAATTTTTGCCGAAGGTTTCTTAGAAAAGTAAATTATAACTTCTTACTAGCACTTAGATTTAGGGTGGGCCGTTCCAACCTTTGAACACAAATAATAAATAGAATGTGAAAGATTTAAAAAACTTGTGAGATTGAAAAATTAAATAGAAGGGGTCCATTTATATAGCCCGGGTGGGTTATAACCACCCACCAACCGTAATTTTTTTAATTAAATAAAATTTAACTTATATTTAACAATTTAATCCAACTAACCTTGTTCTAGTACCATGTCGGGGTCCGGGTTTAAATTAATAATACAAAGTTGAATTAAATAGTGAAAGTAAATAAAATAATAAAAACAACATAAATAAAACATTGCTCATATTGAATACATGTTTTATGTGGAAAATTTCGCAAGAGGTAAAAAACCACGGGAAATATAGAATTTCATATATGCGAAACTTTACATTTATAGTTCAATAAAAACTTCTTCACCCCACTCCGCTCCACATTACATTTTCAAATTTTCAATTAATTTTTACCGGGCCTCGAGAGCCCTATTTAAGTGGAGTTACTGGGTGAGACTTTCCGTGAAGCAGCCCTCCTCAATTAATTGATTTAAACTCAATTTAAACCATAAACAATAGTTTATATTAAATAACTAAAAATATTTTGTATTTTTATTTATTTAATTATAAACTAAAGTTTATAACTTTATATTTAATCTTGTAATTAAATATAAATAAGATCAATACGAGGGGATTAAACCCTGCTTGATGTTATTGTTTTAACACTCTGATACTACATTTGTGAGTCAAACTAATTTCTTAAACCTATAATTTTGGAAGTGAAAATTTCCCTAAAAGTTTGACATATTAATTTTTAGCTCAATTCTCCCTAATCCATCAAATCTTGGAATGCCATTTTTTTTGGCAATTGTGGTTATTTTCAGCTCTAGGATGCTTGTTTCTTCATTTGTGCCATTTCCATTAGCTCTTCTTGAAAGATCCCCTTTAATGGAAGATAGTTTTCTGATATTTTCCAATAAAATACCCTAACAATGCATAACTCGAAAACACTTAAAAACTGAATTTGAGTGCAGATCTGTATTTATTCCAGAAAATGCGACTAGGGTAGGAATAGAAAATTGGTATTTTTAATCACACAAAATCACCTTAACCCTTTCTGATGCCTCTTTTGTAATTGACTGAAATTTAGCAAGCAAAATGATAGTTTTCAGGCTACAAAATACTGAATCTTTATAAGATAAATTTCAGATCTGACCTGTTTATTACTGCAGCTAGAAAACAGTCTGAAACCTTCCACAAAGTGCTGGAAATTATGTAGAAAAATATGCCTAATAGTTCCTACAGACAGCAGCTCAAAAACAGCACTTTTAATCTCGCTAAAACTTGCAAATAAAGCCCAAAAGAGGTCGCTCCAGCCGGAATAGATCAAGCAAAATACTCAGAAATATTCTTGAGTCTTCATACAACTTGGGAATGAGAAAAAGGAAGAGTTTTCGTTCCTCCCTTGAGTTTCCTAGAGGGTTTTCGTCCCCTAAAAATTCCTGTAGCTTGTGACAGCTCCAATTATGCAAAAGCATGAATAGTAATGATTATCCAATGCCATGCCCAAGTTGCCCCTCTCCTTTTTATAGAAAAAATATTATAAAGTCACCTTTCCATCTTCCAATGAGAAGAGAGTGCCAAAATGCCCTAAAAGCATGCCCATACCAAGTCGCACTTTTCCCTTGGGTAAATAAACATTACATAATATTTTATTATTTTCCTAATGTCTATTTTGGCCCACCATGTCAAGTCGCACTTTTAGTCTAGAGTGAAATAAAATCACTTTGGCCATTTAAAAGACACTTTAAGTCATAATAATATTATTATAAGTGCTTTATAATAATTATTTTTAAATTGGCACTTTATAATAATTTTATGACTCAAGTCACCCTTAATCTCCTCCTTTGGCCGTCGGGTAGACTAAATGGGCCAAAGGTCTTCGACCAACAACTATCCAAGAAAAAGAGGGACATTACACTTCTCATATTGGGTATGCTTGAAGTCATTGACATTGGCCCCATATGCTCTTCAAAGCTCTCTGCTACTATTTTCATTAAAGTGCCAAAATACTCCTAAATTCCTTTGTTTAGCAGGAGATGGATACCATAATAGGAAAATTAGGTTTTGCCCTTAATCTACCTAGTATGAATATGAATGATTCAACACTAATAAAGGGCAGTCCTAAATTATTGTAAAATCTTGAATTTTGAATATATTGCTAACTAGAATTTGACAAGAGAGAGGAACCAAAATATGCAAGTAGAAGATGTGACAGAGTGCCCAAATGATATGCAGAGGTGGATTAGTGTGTCATCAGGGCTGCTCGAAAATAGCAGGACCTAGAAGTCAACTTTGGATGGGTTTGTAGGAAGTTGGATAATACCGTGGCTAAACCTATCTTGAGGGCTTTGAACCTATTCGCTAGGGTTTTGTACATGCTTGCTCCTTTTGTACTTGTTCGCCTGTGTCTAGATACCCACTTCTTGGATCTGGAACCCTGCAATGATTGTGTTTGAATATGGTGTGGATTCTTCTTGCTTCAAACCCTAGTTTTGCACCCTTGACTTGGAAAAGGGGTTAAGCATAATTGGGCTGGATTGCCTCACCACATCCTCGCTGATGTGATGAGCGCTGCGTTACATACCTGTACTTTGAAGAGGGATAAGCCACATTTAGTTCACACAAACCTATAATGAGATGCAGCATAATATCTGATATAAAATGAGCCCTTGATTTGGCCTTAATACTTTGCAGCATGCACTTGTACTTGAGATTTAGCTCAAGACTTGATCTAGGGGAGTAATATAGATGATTTCAGATTTGCAGCTTCTTATTGTTATAATGTGCTCTAAGGAATATAATGTCTCTCCTTTCTCTTGACCAACCTTCTTCGAATGTTCCGATGCTTTCAGGTGCCCCTAATAGGTTATGGTGTGTCTGTATTTATAGGTGACCTTTCAGTAGTTTTCCTACTCAACCGACCTAAAAGTCTTGCCCACGCTGACTTGGCCAAATAACCCTTTTGAAAATGTGATTATTAAAATGTAAGGGGACGGGTTTGTAGGAGACAGGTTCAGAGCTGAATCTGTCTAGGACCTACGAACCTTTCTAGGGTGTAACAGAAATCAGGTTGGAGACATGTGGAGGTCTATACAAATTTTCATTAGTGTGTGCAGTGATTTATAAGGAGCTGAGTTGAAGAATGAACGCCATCTAGAGGATAATAAGGTGTGGGATAGAGCAGGAGGTGCCATTAGCTGGTCAAATAATGTGTATATGCAGTGTATATCATAATAAGTGTAAAATGCCACATTGCCAAGTGCCCGGACAAACTTTAGGGTACTATAGATACCATTGCTTCTCAAATAAGGCTTCCTTATAGACCTACTTTGATGGCTATATGCTTCAACTTTACGTGATGAGTGGTGATGAAGGCTGTCTACTTGCCATCTTGTGCTGTAGTTGTTGCATGGTTTGGGTCATTTCTATAACATTCCTGCTCATGTTGTTTCTGTTCTCAATCAAAGGCTTAAAACATTCTTCGATTCCTTGTTTGAACGCACTTCTATCTCATTTTAGCTCAGAATTTATTATGAACAGATTAAACCACACAAGCTGACAGGATCACAGCTCTGATCCTGCTGTTATGATCACTAATGCCTCTGGAACTTTGGACAAGAAATTTCTAAGCTACCATCAAGAATTCAATATCTAGGTCCTAAAATACACTGCAAATCCAATCTCACTATTTCTTGGAAAATCCAAACTCCTCCATAACATTTGTATTATGTAAGGAACAAGCAGACTACTCTGTCATCTATGTGGCTATGGGTACATGGTCCATCTCCTTAAACCTAATACATCTTGGGATTATCCTTTAAAAATGTAACAGCCATAGGTCTGTCACAATTTTTAAGAATTATATATTTGTTATACATTGTTTTCAACAAACTGAACATCTATTGCTTTATTATTTCATATCAAGACATTTTCCAGTGGTCATCTCTGGGTCCACGCCCACGGAGTAGGTGTGTTCGTTTGTGATATTAGAAAAATTGCATGTGATTGGCCCTGGGTGGACATTGTAATGTCAAATGTTCGAACAGAATTTTTTAAATAAAAGTTAAAAATCTAGTAACACATTCCTGTTCCCTCTCTTGATTTTGTGCATTTCCTTGAATATTGTCTTTATACAGTTTCTGCAGAGTTTTCTTCTTGTTATGTCTGAGATATGGAACGGCCTTTGAAACTTCACTTGACTCAATATTTTTTCAGATGGCATATGAACTCTATGGGATGTTAGCTGGTAATGTCAGTTCAGTGACTGGAGAAAATATAAAGCCAGCATATGGAGGTGATGAAGAATCTTTCCTTAGAAAAATTGTGACTCCCATTTATGAAGTTATTGCAAAGGTAACATCTTCCTCTTCTCATGTATCCTGAAACTATACAATGTTGTTTACAATGGTGATGTGTTGATATGTGTGTCTTGACTCATGGTGTTTCTTCTTTCATTTATATAGGAAGCCAAGAGAAACAGAGCTGGCAGAGCCAAACACTCACAATGGAGGAACTATGACGATCTGAATGAGTTTTTCTGGTATGGTGTCTTGTGACAAGAATTAATGTACTTTCAGGCTCTGGAATAAACTACACATTATGAGAAAACATGACTGTTCATTAACAGGTCAGCTGATTGTTTCCGCCTGGGCTGGCCAATGCGGGCAGATGCTGATTTTTTTCATGTCCCAACGGAAGATATGAAGGTGATAAAATATCTTCCACACTTCTCTTTTTTAATGACCAATATTCATTAAACATCTTCCATAATAAATAGCTAAACACTATAGTCAGCAGTTTGAGTATCAGTTCTCTTCAAGTTGTGATGATAACATTGACGCAATAAATATTGGTTAGAAAGTAGAGAAATGATTTTGTTTTTCGTTGAGTTGGAAATGGTTAATTGGTTTTGAAAAAAACAATCTATCCTATTTGGGAGACGATTTATTTTGGCTAATGATCAAGATGGGTTTCAACTTCCAAGTGAGTTTGCGTAGGTGGAGAAATCAATCCTGCATGTCCTTTTTGCATTTTTAATTCTACCTTTCCATAACTGATTCCTCAAATGCTTGTTTATTATAGTAGAAGAGCAAATTAAAAACACATCAGTTATTCTTCAATCAGCAATGATTTTACTGCTATTGCTTTTATTATCTCCGGTATGTAAGTTAAGTGATTTTTTATTTGTCCTACCAGTCTCTGTTCTATTCCTGCACACCAAATCCAAATGTTCTTGGTGTCTATCATTGTTTGAAGAATAAAATAGAACTTTGAAAGAAGGGAGGAAGTTGCCTATCCTAATCTTTGTAAATAATGCATCAAGGTGGAGACTTTGTTTATGTAATTGTAATCAGCATTTGATAATCTGCCTAAGTTAAAGAAATCAATGGAGGATATCAAGCACCTTAAGGAGACATGAGGATTGTAGCCTCAATTACATTTGTTGATGAAATATCTGTTTGCTTTTCACCACTCCTTTGGATAATCATTGTTAAAAGCGAAAAGCAACAAGAAAAAATGAGAGCAAAGCTAGGTCGACGAGTCAGAAGAAATAACAGATAAGGATAAGTTTTCGTACACAAAGTGATATGATATGGAAAAAAGCCTAGTGATCTTTAAAGCTTGAACCTCCGGTAGTCCTGATTCTGACACTTCTCTCATATACCATTTCAAGCTTGAAAAGCAGTTGTAATGAGTAAAGAAGCTCCATTGTTTGGTCTCTCTGCAGTCTTTGTTGCTTGCCTGATATTGTAGGATTGATGTGGTCACAGGGCTATTAATCGCCTGTAACATTATATGGCCAAAAATACAATTTGATGAGCCTAAGATATCCCATATGGTTTAATGTATTTATAATTTCAGGTTTAATCTAGTTCTTTTTTATAATAGATGGCTTTATATTGATAAAATTTAATGGCACAAATCTACTATTGGAATAATGGCCATGCAAATTATTTGTCTGTTTGAATGTAAGGGGATGATAATAGATTTATTAAGTAAAAATGAAAATATTCTACATGGGTTACATAAGCTAACCAACCTTGATTAATCCCTTCCATCTGAGAGCTTTTTACTTTTGTTAACCATATAGGCTCTGGAACATCCATTTGGTACTTCGGCTAGGGACTAAATACTCTACGGATTTTAGAACTGAAGCAAGAGAAACTATAAGCAAGAGAAGAAAAACTGTTAGTAATAAACAGAGAGAGAAGAAGACTTACCTGGAAAATAAAGAAATCAGCTGAAGATAATGAAGTAGTTACCACTGCCAAGAATCACCTCTGGAAACGCTTAAAATCAGTCTTTAATATTTTTCTGACTGTATTGGATATGGATCCTTGTAAAAGGTTCCATGTACACTTTACAACCATTTCCAGGATCTATTGGATATGGAGATATGCACGTCTCAGTAGGGTCATATGGAGTATTGGAGATTGTAATATAATTTCTTCAAATACATTACAATACAATTTGAAGTATGTGATGGATATATATTACAAATCAGTTATTTCCATATGCCCATAGCAGAAACTAATGATGCACGCTTGAAAGCAGAATGTTGCTCTTTTTAAGCAAAAAAAAACTCATATCTATAAAGTATGAACAATTACATTACAGATTGGTTTCTGTGTTGGTGGAATGCAAGAATAAATGGTTTTTTACACCATGATCTTGTGTGCCTAGTTATTTTCTATATCACTATATGTGAAGAACATTACTGTACTTATAATTTATACATAAGTGTGCTTTCTATAAGTTTTGTGCCTGGGTTACATAATCTGAACTATTCAAGCTGTGATTATTCTGCGAATGCAATCTCACATGTTTGCATGCATGGATGCAAAGATGGCATCAATTTATTTGTAGTGATCTACCTACTTCCTTTTCCTTCGGCTTTGATGAATATTGTTATTTGCTTTGGAATTTGCAGGATCCCGTACGAGGCCCAGGACCTAAATGGATTGCCAAGACAAATTTTGTTGAAATGGGCATTAAGATTTGGCATCTTTTTATAAGCTAGTGACAGGATGTCAACGTTTCTTTATATTATCTCCACAAATCAGAGGGCATACCATTCTCTTTGAAAGAGAAATTGCATTTTCATACATGTTCAGCTAAACAGCAAAACCATTAGAATGGACTTCATTGATCACTAAAATTTGCTATGCAGGTTAAGGTCTTCAGCATGTCCTAAAGGATAATTATTGTGTACCTTTGAACTCTAGTTTCCACAATGCTATTGCTCTCATCTTATCCAGCCTCCAGATGCTAATATTGTTCCCCATAACTTGTATTGCCAGGCAAAATTGAGACATTTCTAATGCCTGGCAAGCCCCACCAGAGCTCTCCAACGGAAGACAATTAATATCCTCCGTCTTTCAACAAGTTTTGAACCTCTTCTTCATAACTTGTTTCCTAGCACCTGTCGTTCCTGCAAGAGTGACTTATGTATAATCTTTTCGTAATAAGTTTGACTAGGTCTCAAACAGGATCATGAATGGAGGACAATGCCATAACAGAGCGAATATGAGGATTAAAAATGATTTAGTCTTACAGATGATTCCTCCGATTTCAAGGTTATACCAGATGGTGCGTCCATATATAAGCTACTGCCATATATAAAATACTTGACTTTAATTCCAAAATTTTCCCACTGAGTTCATCAAAATGGCATGCTTGCACAGACTGATAAGAATCATAAATAGGATTTTTTCTGATCAACAATTCTTCTTGTACATTCCTAAGCATGCTGGGATTTAAAAAATATCAGGTTAAAATTATGCTCATTTTTCTAGTTAAATGCAGTCCCTAGTTAAGAATCCAGATAATACATAAATACATGACTGGTTAGTAATTGGATTAGTCCCACAGTTACCTCACAGAATTTGTCTAGAATTCCCTTCAAGTGTTAAATTCTTCCACATAAGCAATATCCCATCAACATGGAAACATTAATAGAGGCTATTGAATGGGTCGAGATTTTCCATATATGAGGTGGATTACAAACACCGTAAATCTATCCCTGCTCTATCAAATGCATGCTGGTAAGCTTGATGTGCTCAAGTGATTCCACCATGGCTTGGGATTATTACCAACGTTGGGGACGAGGGGGCAATGTCACTATGCCTAGTGATTCCTCATGGTAGTCATCTAAAGAAGTAAGACTTACCCTCACACTAGCTTAAAATCCCACAAAAATGAGTGGGAATCTAATGTACACTTTCCCGTGAACTATCTGACCCACTGTTCACAAAAATCCAGATCATGCACAAGCATCATTTGAAAAGTATCTAATCTTCCATGTTCATAATGGTCATAGGCTGTAGCTTGGTCATTTTTAATCGACATTACTCTCTTTTGAATTCTCATCGCTAAATGTCAAAAATTGCTTCCTGAGAAATTATCAGGCTTCAGTTAAAGGATATTGATGTCCTTTGACAGCCCCACCCTAAAGTTCCTCCGAGGAATGGAGACACTAGACAGCTCACTGTTTGCAACCTCACAGCTAATTTTTTTGTAAAAAGAACTTGGAGTTTCTAGCCTAAAATAGTTGCAATATAACTCGTGAAATAGTGAATCTGTGTGTTCGGGACTAGATGCGAGCAAAGCCTGGAATTGATTGCCTGTAAGAACTTTACCCGAAGTCACTATCTTCAAGAGGATATTTCCTTTGCCTAGCTGCACAGATTCATTTCAGGCCCATAGACATTAGATTCATGGATAAGCTGCAATCAGGTCTTCTTGGGCCCTGCCAATATTGTAACATCAGATGGTAAGGACTGAAGCAGCCCAATCCTTTTAGCTGCCTAGATCTAATTGCCTTATCCTATGTTAAATACTCCTCACCTTCTCTTTCAATTAGTGAAATATGATTTCTACATTCTGTGAGTACAGGTCACCGCTGTAGGGCTAAAAAAACTGGATCTGCATAGTCCATGTTGAGCCCATAAATCCCTGGATCTGATTTCACAAGTCATGTCCTCTTTTTCAAGCTTCCCCAACTCAGATAGCAAATCTCGATATTTTCCTCGGCTAAATGCTAGGAGCATCAGTATTTCAAAGATGAACTTTTGAAAACAGCAGCAATAATCTGAATCATTTCAGCGAACCAATAGTGGCAAATTCTACTCTTTTAACTCTCATTCACGTTTCATTCTGCTCCTTTGCCATTACTTTAGTATTTCAGTTTTGCATACAATACCTATGGAGCATGTCAATCCGGCTTCTACAATTGAATTCTTCCCACCATCTCACTGCAATTCCCAGAATGGAATTGTTATGCTTGATGAGGTGAGGGTTTTCGAAATCAGATCTGAAGCATGTAAATGAGGGTTTTCAACTTCATGGAATTTTAATAAAGCAGGAGCAATCTGATCTAGCCACTTGCAAGATAAAGGATTCAGCATCAATTGATTAAGTCCCAAGAGTGATTAATCAGCAATAAATCTATCCGAGTCTGCTCCAGATTAAAACAATTCTTTTCTTCTATTCGACTCCAAGGTAAGACACCGCCATCCTAAAAATAGGATTAAACACATCAACATAGATTCCTTTCTTCCACCCCTGAGGTCCAACACACATCGTAGAATTCTGATCAAAAGCATGCAGCTCACTTCCTCAACTTTGGTTCCCCTCTAACCTCGGATTAAATTATAAATTGCCTAACCAATGTTCCAATTTTTTAGTCCATTCGAGGACTCAATCTTGCCAATTTTGTTGTCATTTACTCTTCTGCCAAAGACTTGATGAATTAGGCCCATACACATTTAAGTATTCTTTTCCCCGAAGCTTGGCATATCCAAAGATATCTTTGGACCAATCCAAGACAAATTCGTAACTAACTACTAAGAATTTCCACTTAGCCGTTGTACGGAAAATAATACCCCCTAGGCTTCAAGTTATCCAGAAGTAGTGTAATGCTCTCGAACATTGTACATTACATGTACATTCCAAATATGGGTTAGTTTGATTGGCCTGAAAAATCATTTCTCACAGAAGGTTAGTCAAATTGTCAAAAATATTATTTCAGGTAGGAGATCTTGAATAATATACCTATTGCAAAGGGTTTTTCTAAGCAATTCGAGAACCCATGCCCTTACTTGGTGGTGACCAAGAAAAAATACCTTGACATTTTCTAAGGCTGTCGATTTAGACAACCTTACATTTCCCATGACAGTTTCCCTGAAGCGCATCTATTGTAGATTTGAACTTCACTTACCTGACAACAGCTGTCTACTTGCCTATCAGCATAGTTTTCCATTCTAGATATTCGCTATTTGAGAGTCCTATTCAACTGAGTATTTCTGTTGAACACTCATCTTTGGGCCAACTACTCCAATCAGGGTAGGTTGCAATCTGTCTTCCTCTGGGTACGCAGATGTGCCACAATCAATTTGGGCTGTTCCATTTGACAGGAGCAGGCTGCTATCATACCTGGCAAGGACACCCTGTTCTCATGTCATCTATCAATTTTTCATACCCCTTTTCTGAATCATGCATCAAGCATCAGAATGCCTGACCTTTGGATCCCACATAAGTTCCACCTCCTCAATGCATTCCTTGTTCCTTACCTATAATGGTGTGATTTTTGTTTCCTCCTGCATTTTTCTCAAAACCTTCTGCTGTCACATGAATATTTATGTATGAAATCCCTTCAATAGTCTTCAGTCATAGATGTGTATGACTCGCCCCCTCTTCATTGACATTTTTATCTTCTAGTGCAGAAAACTGATCCTTTAAGGGTAAGCAGGCAACCTCCCAAATAGCCCACATCCCGATTATGAACGGGATGAATTTGTCCGTCTTGCATTGTAACTGTAACGAACCCTTCATTCTCAGCACCCTTGGGGTTCTCCTTTACACCTGTTTGAGATTTGGGGGGGGCAATTGATTACTAAAATGTTCATACTCATGGCCTACCGTCACAAGGTTAGCTCCCAAATTTTATCGAAAATGTTCTGAATTTTGCCGAACTTTATTCTTGATTGAACATGTACTCAAATTTTATCCATTATTTTTGCATGGGAAGTTTTTGACACAATTTTACATTATTTTACAAATGTGTGTATATATACATATACCTACTGAAAGTAGCGGACAAAAAGCTCTCTCCACTCTGTCCCTTTGACATATTTATGCATTTTTTTCAAAAATAAAAATGATAGATTTTTTTTTTTGTTCGAACTTGACATTTTTTTTCTCGAACTTTATCCCTTGGCGAATTTGAACCGAACTTTATCCTCGCCGAACATGAATGCAAACTTGAACCTTGTGACTTAGGTCAAACTCAAATACTCATCTAGAAGGTTCAGTAGACTTCTTATCTGTCTTTAATCAGAAGTAGGTAGGCTGCTTTGCATGCTATCTTCTATGCATATAAACATTCATTATTGTTTTGTGCCATAGGAATATGGAGGTTGGTGAAGGTTCTTGGACATTTCAGCCATCCCTTTGTTACAAAGGATTGTATGAGATGTCTTTCCCATCCTTATCAAATAGTGATGCCAGTTAATGCCTATATCCATTCCATTGCCCCCTTTCACCGAGAAACTAATGGAGACGACTCCCGTTCTTGAGGATGTGTCCTTGTGTACAAAACAGCTAGAAACCCTCAGAAACTGAAAATAAGTTACTGAAAGGAATATATCAACCAAAGCAGAAAATCTATGTTATGGGATGAGAAGGATTGCTAACATGGATCCTGGAATGTATAAAACCATTATGGCAAAATAACAAATAATCCTTTTAAGTAACAAATTAGTTTTGACTGGAAGACTTCGTTTGGGTGGGTTCCTGTTTAAACAGAATAATTGATATTCTTTTTACGTCGATGGGCATGACGTAAGTGAGGATGCGTCCTATTGTTCAAAACAGCTAGAAACCCTCAGAGATTGAAATTGAGTTACTGCAAGGAATATATTAACCAAAGCAGAAAATCTATGTAATGGGATGAGAAGGATTACTAACATGGATCCTGGATGTATTAAACCATTATGACAAATTAACAAATAATCTTGTAATTAACAAGTTAGTTTTGATTGGAAGACTTAGTTTGAGTGGGTTCCTATTTAAACACAATAATTGATTGATGCTATTTTTATGCCGATGGGCATGACATGAGTGAGAGTCATGAAGGTATATTGGAAGAGTAAATGCGTTTGTCATACAATACCACCTCCAAAATACATGATGACCAAAAATACAAGATGACTTGAAAAATGTAAAATTAAGTTGATCAAATGGTTAGATGCATGTGTACCAAGCTGTGAGAAGGCATAACCGTTGGCGAGTTCTATGAAGAACAACTCCTTGAATTCATTATAAGCCATAGCTTTGATTGCATCCAAGATCATGGAACATTCCTAAATCATCAGTTCGGGAACCACTGTGAACGTGAACTTTTCATTTTACTTTTGCCAATATGATATCTCAATGGTGGCTAGGAAAAATTGAAATCAAACATAGGATCGTGGCAACATCATAATTAAAAATGGCGGTCAATATTCTTAATGTGTGCCAAGATTCAACAAAACTTACACATATATGGATGCAATCTCAATCATAGATAAATGATTGCATTCCACATCTTCCATCTTGCCATAGAGATAGCAGAAAAAATGTCATGGCTGCATCAAGTCATATTAGGGTTGGTGAAGACTGAAAAATCTGCGTTCTATGTTGCATTCTTCTATTGCTTTTGGGTGATGTCAGTTATACTCTTCCTGAAATAAAATAGCATACTGTTTGAACTTTGCATAATGTTCACCCCCTTCTATAGAGAAGAGCAGTCGAATAACCTTGGACGCCTACATTTTATGCATATTTAAGGCACATATTCAAATAAACAGAACCATAATTGTCTTTAGTCAACTAATTAAAAAAACAAAACAAAACTGGCAACACTAGAAGAAAACAACCATCAAAAGAAAACCTTGAATTTTTTTAGATCACTAGAACCGGTATGTTATTCAGTCGGCACCATTTTCCTCAATTTGCATGACCGGGTAGCTTTTAATTTCTATCTGCAATATAGAGAACACAGTGCTGTCATAATCTCTGTTTGAATTCTCACGACCACTGATGTGAAAAGAAAATTCAACCTGTGAGAGTACCTAGTAGAAATGTTTGTTTTTCTTAATTTCATCTTTCTTCACACCTGTCCAGTAGTCCACAATTTAAGAATATTAAATATAAAAGATACAACAATTTCTATGCAGTTCCTCATATAATCTATATTACTTTTGCTCGAGCTATCCTTGAAAGTTAAATCTAAGTCTTTGCTAACAGTAAACACTTTTGGTCAGAGCTTTGGACCAGAATTAGTGTCTGCCTGGAAGGGTTATACACCTTGATAGCCCCTGGAGGTAATTGAGTTACGACTCTCCTTTTTCATTGCAGCCACAAACCGCCACCGTTGTACTTCTGTGAAAACTAAATCTAAGCTAACTCTTGGGCTATTTGGTGGTCAAACACCTATGAATTAAAATTTTGTATAAGAAAAACAGTAAAACCTATATTCTACTTCAGGTTATAAAGTAGGGGTGTAAACACGTGTAGCAAGGATGTGCTGTTTATATTGAAATCTAGGCAACCCATAAATGTAATACATTCCATCACATATTCAATTGAATGCTCATACCTTTCTTCAGTATTTTATGACATTTCAATTTCACCCAGCCTTTCTTTGCTTTTGTATATGTTGTCTTTTGTGAATAATCCTTTTCAAGAATTATAGACTCGACTTCCACTTTTACTTTGGTTCTTACTTCTTATCCATTCAAGTTAATTATTTTATTTTTACCTTTCTCCAAAATAGGAAATATTTCAATTTTTTTTACTAGTGTTCAGTTTGCCATATAGCCATGGGAAGGTTCAAATATATTAAATTTATTTTACCTAATGCGAATGTCTAAGATAATACAAATCCTTAAATTGGTGGAGACTCATTTAATATAGTATATGAAAATCAATGGTTATATTGGATCATATATCCAACCGCTAGTTGGATAATATAAATCACAAAACAAATTGCAAATACGTCTTGCTGACTTACAAGGTAGAGAAGGCTGAGGCCAGCAACCTGGCCCTCGCTGTAGCTTTACCAAGTGAGCTGACAGCCATGGATCAAGACATGTTAATATACATATGGCATATGAAAACAGTTATTTGTAGAATAATTATGTAATGCCTTAATTATTGCAATCTTCAGTCCAACTGAACTATATTCGAAGTTATAATGATCACTTTAGGGAAGCCAAGAGAACTTCAAATTTACAATGATATTAGAATGTTCCACCATTTTTTTTTCAATGCCCTCTATAATATTCGAGGTGCAAAACCATAAATGTTCATGGTAATAGTTAGAACAACACCATTGACCACAAGCATAAAATAGAACTCGAGGTTGTAGAAATATCATTTAGTGTCTTCATGACCCTAATTTTACATTGGAACGAGTCCACATTTGAATCCATACTTGGATCTGAACCTTACATCTATATTTCTCATAAGCATTGAGAATCCTCCCTGAAACTAGTTTATAATATACAAACTGTAGCTCACTACAATAATTTTTCAAATATAAGGAAGACCGTCTCTCTTGTGATCCCAAATATTAATAGTCATTCAAGCTAATCTCTATGTTACAACACAGAGTTAGGGGCTACAACATAGACATGCATAGAACGGCAGTTATCATACAAGAATTCTATGTTTTATCTCAATCTACAGTCTGATCAAACTATATTTGAATCTATATTGATCAATTTAGGAGGTGGATTTGAAATTTACAATTAATGCCATGATCAACCAAAATGTTTTTACTCGCTTCCATAGTCCTTAAAGGAGAGAAATGATAAAGTTTAAACATACATATTGCAATCGTTATAACAACAAAATACACCATAGTTATAAATTAGATTAGTGTCTTTATTATCACAATGTTACTTTTGAATAGATTCAGACTCAAGTCAATACATGGATTCTAATCTTACATCAATGTTTCTCATGAGCATTGAAAAACCTTCCTCGATGTAAGTTTGGAGCTTAGAGGGCTCGTTTGCTCAAGAGCAGAAATTGACTGTACGGCAGGTGTTCCGGCAGAAAATATCACAAATGGACAAGCCAAAGACTGGGCACTCATATAAGTATGCTTATTTGTTGGAGTTTTGGAAATTCTATGCTTATTTATGACTCTTTTTGTATTCTCAGATATGTATTAGCTGGGCATTCTTAGGGTATGCTGTTTTTAGCATTGTTTCTGTTTTTTTTGGGTCTTTTCTCTTGGACTTGGGGCCTTTCGTAACATCCTTTTGGCTTTTAAAATAAATAAATAAATACAGTCATATTTATCATCAAAAAAGTAAAAGTTATAATATACAAGTTGTAGCTCACTACGATGATTTCCCAAATCATGGAGATGGCCCTCTTGTTTTCCTAAATATCAATAGTTGTTCAAGCATTTATTTAGTCGTCCACATACTTAGAACAATATCAAATACTCATATTGTTTATTCATGAGAATTGTAGAATAACAATACAAATGAATTTACGGCTATACATGCTATATATTAAAAAAAGACATAAGAACAATACTTATAATGTGTTTAAAATCAAAAAAATAAAGAAAGATGAGATCTAATATCGTGTTTTGTCACCTCTTCTTTCCAAACTTAAAGCACACAACAAATATGAATTCTAAAAAAAAGAATTATATAAAACATGTAATACTTCATCATTTATGGATTAAAAATTAAAAAAAATGATGATGATGATGATTATAACTTCGAATGTCCTTTAGACCAAATTGGTTTGTAGGACCTGTCAAAAAGTAACATTCAATATCATTAAAAAATTATGCTATTAAAAATCAATTTGTTGTTTTTCATTTAAAACAAGTACTATAAATTATGTAAGTCTATCTGTGAATCACAAGCACCTTTAGGTGATGATACTACTGTACAAGGTAATCTAGATATGGTAAAGGATTTGGAGATGCAGCCTATAATTATGATCTGACAACTACTTATCACAAGATAAGTAAGTTAGCCACAAACATTACTCTCCATTGGAATCTGCTCCTCTCTCTCAACCACTTCAAGTACTTGATCACTGGCTTGTTAATATAGTAGCAAACCCGCTAATACATACTATAGCATTCATTTGCTACTAGCCAACCAACAACCAAGAATAAACCAAGTGTGGTAAAACCCCGATATTTTTTGCCTAATAATAGGTATGTAAGCTTTGATTTCCAAATCATCCATGTGCACTGAGCAATTCATGTCACAAAAAGAATATGCATACTATAAATCCACTTAAACTATTGCAATTAATTGCATCATGTTGCATCATATCTTTGCATTTTAAAATCAGAATAAACACATAGAAAAGGGGCAGAATTCCCTGTCAACATATATCATAAAAGGATTGACAAGATCCTTCACTAATCACCGACGAACCTTGGCAGTATCATGTACTGACCAAGAACACATTGGTGAAACCCTTCACTACATCTAAACTAGTTTGAAGTGTTGAGACAGATAGGTGTAAGCTTTTCCAGCAGTCAGACTTGTAACTGGTTATCCAGTTTCTCTGTCTGCTGTGTTTTATATGTTTTTCCAACTTTAATATAATTATTTTTGGTTAAAATAAATTATTGCCATGGATATTGATCTAAGTAGCTGGTACGGGTACGAGTATGGGTATGGGGATGGGAAACTAGTACGATTTTTTTTTGGGGCTTGGGTACCAACCGTACAAAAAATATTAAAAAAGAAGCAAATTGACAATATAACAAGCATAGAGTAAACAAAATAAGTTAAATAACCACAAAACAAATGATAATTTGGTGTCCTCAAATTTCACCTTGAAATCTGGGACTACCCATTTGAAAAAAAGTTGTTCTTTTAAAATAGTGGGTCTAATTGTGTTTTTATTACCAGAAGATGTCTGTATTATGTTAGGATATTCCTAGTGAATCATATGAGCCAATTTTGACAAATACCCAGATGCCCAAACTCATTTTATCCCTCCGCCAAGTTTTGTCTGCGGGAAATTTTTATTTAATTATTTATTGAATAAATAATGCCCCGTTTGAAGTAAATTGTGCTCCAGTTGAATCCTGTTGAAGTTTTGCATGCCAGTATTCACTCATCTCATTAGGGTTTTCACCAGGAATGAATTCAAGGCATTATCTGCAACTTCTGGCAACTTTTTTCGTTTTTATTTATTTATTTTGTGTTTTTTTCCGGTTTTTTCCGTTTGTTTCTCTATGAAATTCCCCGAGGTCAATTCCTTCGCTAGTATAGTATGTTTAACTGCCTAAAGTATCTGGAGATCATCTACCAACACAACACCAGAAGGAATCAGCCTCAAAATACAAGTCGCTAACCAAAAATGGCAAAGTCATGCACAAAAGCCTCTCCCAGGCAAGTCGCATTTTCTGGAATCAACGAGTGTAAACTGGAATGAGATTTTTGGTAGCTGCAGGCATGTGGGAATTTCTTATCTGCCTTGCAGGGTACTTTTTCCCATGAAGTCAACGTCACTTAAACTGTAGTGGGAAAATTAGAGGCGGCAGGCAGGCGGGAATTTCTTACCTGCCTTGCAGGGTGAAAATTCCCATTATAAAATAAAGAAAAATCACTTAAAGCACCAGTGGGAATTTTCTACCTTCCTAGCAGGCTAACTTTTCCCATCAGAAGGTTTTATTCACCCATACAAGTCGCACTTTTTCAAAAGAAGCTATTTTCAATACAAGTCACATTTTTTGGGAAGTCACTTAAGTTGTAGTGGGAAAATTAGAGGTGACAGACAGGTGGAAATTTATTACCTGCCTTGCAGGGTAAAAATTCCCATTATAAAAGTCAAATAACTTAAGTGGAAGAAGGGATTTTTAGAGCTGCAGTGTAGGGTGAAAATTCCCACCAGAAGTTGACTTCTTAATTTTAGAATTCACCCTTGCCAAAAAGTACGACCCATTTGGGCATTAAATAATTCTTTTAGTGATATTTATTCATAGCTGTTTTGCCTAATTTTGACACCAAGGATGGAGGAAAATTCAATCCATGAAGATAAGACAAAGAGAACTGAAGGAAGCATGCAAAAAATAAATAAAATAAATTTATTTAATGGCAGCCAGCAACATGCAAAAATAGGCGCCCAATTTGAGTGAATAAACATGTTTGTTTATTAATTAATTGCCAGGAATAGGATGGACAATTATTAGAAATAGAATGCTGAGGGTTATATAAGCATGGGCTGCCATAATGAAGAAACAATTAATTCTTTTTGCTAAGGATTGCAGCCGGACAGTTTTGGCGCCAAAGAAAGGAGGATTTGTGCATCTGGAGGTGTTTTTCATTGGGGAAGCTTCAAGGTTTGGCGCCTAGGGTTGGAATGGCTTGATTTATGCTATGATAATTATCTGCATGTTGCTATAAGTGCCCAGGTGAATTTAAAAATATTTATGCTTGTTTTGCATGCAAGCAAAGCCTCAAATTTTAGGGCAACGGGCTTCATATGCAGATTTTTAGTGACAGAAATCAAGTATTCATGCTCTGGACTTCATCTTTTTCTTAAATAATTGCAGGTATTCATTACAGGTGTTCATACAGGTGAAAGGAAGTTCAAATCAATGTCAGGTACATTGAATATATCTTCCAAATTTGAAGAAACTGATAGATCTGCACAAATTGATCCAGTTATAAAGAATTTTGGCAGGATTAAAAGAAAAAGAACATAGACAAAGATTGCTTAGACAAAGATTTCTGCCAGGATACCATGATGAAGTGTGGATGATAGATATGGGATCACGTAGAATCACGCATAGCTTCTATATTTTTTGATATCAATGACACAGATATATATATATATATATATATTGACAGATCTAGGGCCGGAAAGACATTTCCAGATATGTATATCTTAAATAATTGATAGATATTTTTTTATGCATCTAGACATTTTACTCATTTTTTAGTCTAGCAATGATTAAAGCAGTGAAATTATTCAAAGCATCAACATTCCCAGTCACAGATCAGTTGCTTTGAATTTTTCATGGAGTGTGTGAGATCCTATCATCCTCTTTCCAGGACAATCATGTTAGGATGCTACGGGAAAAACAATTATTAGGCTAGATGCAACTAGTTTATCAATTATTGTTCAGAAGATTCTGAAACAATGGTGGTGTTAAGATTTGTGGACATTTATGATTTCATTGTTAGAGTGTGGCATACATATGATACATGAATATATGTCAATATGAATACAAACAAATCTAGAATATATTATCTAGATTTTCCTCAAAATCAAGTTCATACCTCTAAACAATGGGGTTGCCTCTGAACTCCACTCCTTAAGCAAATTCCAAAAAAAAATGAAATGACCTCCAAAAAAACCCATCTTTGAAGGGTATACCGTTATGGATCCTCTTTCAATACCCATGGCTATTTGCTCGGATACATTGTACAAAAACCACCACGTATGAATGGAGTACCCATGTGTTTTATAAGGCTCGATGCCGTTTATAGATTTTAGCCCATCTAGGGTTTGATACCCAGACGTTCATGTAAAATGTTTAGCAGTTGTTTGATTTATGCACGTGACCAACGTAAGCAATGATGATAGAGAGAAAACAAACCCATGCAAATGTGCTTCTACATTCGGGTGCTGATACGTCAGGTAAGTTATGACAAAGACATGGGCATCCCAGGAACCCATCTCCAGAAGTATTAACAGTATCTAGAGTACCCTGGAAAGATCATTTGTAATGCAGGTACCAATCTGAAAAGCAAGTGGGAATTCTTGGCCAGGGATTCGTAGTCCCAGCTTGCTTGAACCACGAATATTGTAATGGAGTGTGTTAGTTATTCAAATTCATCCTCTTTCATCACCAATAATTTGAGATCTGTGGGAAATTTTGTGCATATTAGTTTTAGGCTGGATTCATGAGGGTGTTAGTCCAATATTGTTATGTCGTAACAGTACCTAATAGGTGGTGATTGCAATCAACATGTTGGATGCACTGTAATCCAATGGGAGAAATTACAAAACCTTATTGCGTGAGCATAATGAACAACCGATATATGAAGAAGCCCAGGTCCCCATCAAAGTTCACCGACTAACTCTTCCGCTGATCCAACTATAGTGCATGAGGTGGATGATATCACTAAATTACTTTGCGAGGATAAGTGGAGAACCAATACTCATAACTTTCGCTCATGGATGTATGCTTTCGTGAGGACTATCGAGATCAACAGAGCTGATTCGATAATCAATTGGGCAAAGATTATCAGTGATAGCATCGGTGAGCAACTTTGGAGTGTGAGGCGGACTTACAGCTTCAAAATGACTTCATACCTGGTATATGCAGTAGCTTCGCAGGGCATATTTTCCAAGTTGGATAGACGAAGCGGACTGGTGAAAGATCCTATCTTTGATTGCTATCCACAGTTGACAGTTCCTGAGTGCCACAAAGATTACAAGGCGGTCAACAATGGGTTCTTCTATGAATTCATCTGCAAACTAAATAGTGATCTGAAGACGAGCATGGTGAGCAAGAAGCTTGGGAAGCTGTATCTCAACATGGCTACATTTTCATCAAGTTTGTAGACTTCTATCTCAGGGTGACTGGCCAGGAGAACCAGTAAAGTTTCTGAGGTATCCAAACGACAAGTGGGTCATCATGGAGTTGTCCAGCCATTTGTGGAGATGCATGACTTACAATCAAAGCGACACAAGTCTATAGGTTTCTTTCCAGTCACAGTGGGTTACTACAACTTCCAGAGCATCCACAAAGCTATGGAGTCGAAGTTGAAATGTTTCTGAGAGTTATGAGCCTGAGTTCTTCCTAGTACGGCTAGAATATTTTACCCATATGGAGTAGTGAGGAAGACAATCTCCAGGAATACTCACATGTGCCTTTACAAGAGGACTTCTGGATGAATTGCAAGAACGAGTATGAAGTCAGAAAGAAAGACTTCAGCAGGTTATCGGCGTAACAGGTGTTTGATTATGGTTTGGCACGGATACCTGCAGATCTCGCAGATGATGGGCATGTGATACTTGACTTGTATCATCAGATGGGAGGAGATAGAGCTGCTCTTCTGGAAAACATTGGTGGCTGCTAGACGATTGAAGAAAGATCTTTTGCAGTTCTGGTTAACACTTCGAACTGGTTGCTAACAAAGGGGTATTGCCTGGATGAAGCATTGATGAATCAGATCACAAACAACTTTACCGTAGGAGACTCTCTCAAAAGGAAGCATGAAGGTGAAATAGTAGAAGGCTGGAAAAGCTTAAAGCTGAAGAAGTCTCACATACAGGAGAAGGCCAAATCTACAGCTATCGCACCAGTTCCAGCTTCTCCAACATCAACTCATAGAACTTCAGCAGCCCCAAAACCTCAGAGAGATCTTATTGTTCCTCCTTTGAATCCAACGTCATTTGTATTTTCTCCTCGACCACTCAGGTCTTCACCTATCCATACGGAGAAGTTAAAAGCACAAATGATGGAATTTGAAAAAGCATTATCTTTGGACAATTCAGAGGGTGGCAGTCATAACACGGTGGCAAATTTTGATAGAGTCGAGTCAGAGCATGAGATGGTGCACTTGGTGACTTCTCATTCCCCAAGAAGCAACTTTTCATCATGGTTAGCAAACAGATCAATCCCAAAATCAGAGAGGATATCAACCTGGAAGAACACGACTTTCAGTTGCTCCAGTGTTTGGGTGGAAGAGATAGAAGACCTAAAGTTGCCAAAATGACTTCTAGGTTGATCATTGAGGAATCGTGACAAAAGTTATAGTCTGAGTTATCTGTTCCAACAGAAGGAAAGCACAAGGGAGAACTCACGATAGATGATATAGCAGTGACCAAAGTGCCAATAGGTCAAACTACCACAGAAGGGTTAAAGCAGGGTACACAGACACTAATGAATCGCTTTATTCCTTAAGCTTCAACAAAGAGAAGGCTGAGAGATCCAAGCTTCAAAAGCAGGTGTTCTAGCTATGCGAGATCATTGCTAAGGTTGTTAAACCTTCCTCTCAAACCATTCTAGCACATGAGTAGTTGAGTGACCATCTACTCGTCATTTACCATCCTGCATCAAGATGATCACTCATTGACACAAAGTTCTCCACTGGAAGGAATAAATCATTCACCAAGCTTCAGAACAATTCGAACCAATGCCGACTGAATTGTCTGAGAACATGCAAAATAACATCTCAGGGAAGGAACTGATAAGACAGATAGAAGATGAGAACATAGTTGCTGAAAGTCATCTGGATACTTTGGCTAAGATACACTCGTTGCCAAAGGATGTGTTGATTGCAGAGCAGATTGTGCCTGGCGGATTGGTAGAAAAGGGGAAGCAGTTAGAGATTTCAGTTTCCTTCCCCGTAGAGATCCTCAAACTCATGCTGAACCAGATGCAGTTGCTTGAGAGTAAGATGGGAGAAGTGCCGGTGAGCATCCCAGATGAATTACCTACTTCTCATGAGGAATTTATGCTGGTTGTGCGGAAAGAAGTTGATGAAGCCACCCTACCTTTCACGATGGATTCAATTGGTAGATTTATAAAGCTGTAGGCGGATGTTGAGGGATATGGGCCTGGTTTAGAGAAAGTGAAAGTTGACCTGTTGCTTTATCCAGAGGGTTGTTACAGTTCAGAACAGAGAGAGATGCTATTGTTAAAACGGATGGGAAGATGTTGAATTACATGTTTGACAAGTATATTCAATATCAGAACAAAAAGAAAGTATAGGTGTTACAACTGGCAGATCTTGATTCGTCTCTTCTTTCTTCTCTTATTTCTTATATTCCCGAATGAAAATGTAAATTAAAGTTATTGGTTGAAAGACCATTACTTTAAGTTATTTGGAAAGATTCTTTAAGATAGGTGGCAGATGTGCACAATTTTTGCGCAAACTCCTGATGCATGTCACTAAGAGAGGAATTCTAGGAAGATAACTGCCAAATGTTCCCTTTACTACTTCATGTTCTAGTTCAGTTGCAGTTTCCTATTTGTAATTTCCCCTCTACACACTATAATTAGAGGAAGAACCTATGGGTTAAAGGATTGGAATTTGTAATCAACATTCTTGTGTTCGAGACTTTGAGCTGAAACCTTTGATAGCTTTCTGCAAGCAAATGAATAGAGAGGAAATTTCCGGAGAACTTTGTGTCAAGAGTGCATTCGTCTCGTATTTATTTCTAGATCTATTCATAAACTTTGTGTTATTTTAGATCTAGATCTGAAAGTTTCCTTTGCTATGAATTCTGTGTTTAATGATCTATTTGCTTTAATCTATGTGCATGCGATCAACTCTGTAAACTATTCATTGGGTTGCACATCCTCTTTCCTTTCCCCTGTTTTCTATTATTTTCCTCTTCTGCAGATTTTTCCTTTCTTTTACAGCTGCTTACTTGTTGCAAAACTGTCTAGCTATGGTTCATGAGCCACATAGTTAAAGTAATACCCACAAATAGATATTAGGATATATAACTGACAAAATCTTACATGGGAGCCTCACTGGTAAATGAGGGAGATTTATCTCATGACTGCCTAGGTTTTCAGCTGTGTAGAAAATCTAGCCAACACAATTCAATGCCAATTGTCATGACATTCATTGGTTGAACTCAAAATAAGTACATTGTGCAAAAGTTACTATGTATACACACAAATCAAGACAAATCAGCATATTCATTATTGTTATAATCATAATGCTCTCTAGTGTATTCAACAAGAGCATCTTTAGAACCATCATGTGTTTCATTAGAACCACAAGGAGTAGTAGTACCGCTCTTGTTAGCTTGTCCATGCAGGGTACCCTCTAGCTCTAATGCAAGGTGCCCAATGGATGCTTCCATGTTTGGAGTCTCTAAGTCTACATCTCAACACTTTGTTTCCTCTTGCTTATACCCATCTTACTTGTGTGTTAGAAGACAGGTTGGAATACTTGAAGACAAAATCCTTCAACTTTTTTGTTGTCAACTTGTTGCAATTAATTGAGCGGATGAAGGAGTAGGTTCCCTAGTTCTGCTCAGTTGAAGAAGAACTCACAACCTATTGAGGGAAGCCACAAATTCAATGTAAAATCTAAAATTATATATTATAAAAGTAAAAACTAATTTAAAATGAAACATAGAAAAGAATTTAAAGAAAGAGTTACAAATTTATGAAAAATTAAAATCTTACTTGACTCATAATTCTTATTGCAAGCGTTTAGAGGTGGGGGTATACTTTCTCATGGAAGTACCACCACAAATATCTGTCCATCTTGTACATGTCACGAAGAGCTAGAATAGACTGATCCCTTCTAGATATGAAATCCGCAAACTCCTTCCTAACTGCATCATGTACTTTTGGATCATAGAAGAGTCTAGTCAAGGCTATCTTGTACCCCTCACTAACTGCCATATCCTTGTAGGGTGCAACCCTTTTGGGAAAAGAAAGGATCTCCACACTATAGTATTTTGGACTCGAAAAAAAGAAGAAGATGCAATGGGTGTTCATTTTGTTCCTCTTGTCAATGAGATGCGATTGCACTTCCTTGAAGAAGCTCTTTGTAGGATCATTTCCTTTGTTATTTATGATGGACATAATCGATTCTACATAAATCTCTCCCAAACATAGATGATCTATATCAATAAACCTCATTTTTAACAATGGGCTCAGTAAATTTGAGCAATTATTGTTGTCAAGGATCAACACTTTAACTTTTGCAGCCCTCTCAGTATTTGCACGCCTCCATGTATTCCAATTGATGCTGATAAGCATGCGGCTCAATGACTCTGTCATCTTCATGAGCCGTCTCAAGACAAGCGTGTGTGAGGTAAATTGAGTATCAACAACCTAATAAGAAAACTAAAAGAAATAAAATTAAAAATAAGTAAAACTTTCACAAATTAAAATTCTACAAATTGCATATTTACAAGTTACAATATATAATTCATTTTATTTTATTTTTAGTTTGAATAGATGCTTCATATATTAAGATGAAAATATTTACAACAGAGGCTGTACAAAAGAATAAACAACACAATGATAATTACAATGAAAATTATGTGGTCCTTAAGGCTACAAGTACAACAATGAAATCTGAATAATCACCAGCTGCAAACTTTTTAGCTTCCTTGAGCAAAAAAAATCCTTTAGCAAGCGATTGCAGGGAAACTTTACTTCACCAATTATGAGAAAAATCATCTAAATTGCATACCTCATTCTTCAAGACACGATTGCATTTAAGTTTCCATATAATGGACAAGGCAGAAATCCGCACACAATTCCAAATACTCTTAAAAGGACTACCAATAAGAGTATTGGAATCACCGAACAAGACAAGTTGCCAATGATGTGGTCCTCAAGAATAGCTGCCAACCTAAACTTCATGAGTTGCCAAAAGGATCTTGCAAAAGGACAATCCCACAAAAAGTGTTTAACAATCTCTAGTTTAGAAAATAAAGACATAAACCATCAGTAAGACTACTCTTAGATAGTCGAGCCTTGGTAGGAAGCCCCTGATATATCACCAGCCAAGCAAGAATTCTAGGTTTGTATGAAACCCACACTGGTCACACACTATTAAGTCTACGGATCCTCAAGGCTTAGGCATCAATTGCAAACAATCTAGTATTGAGGATTGGTGCAAGAATCAAGACAATTCAAAAAAGAATCTATATAATTACCTTCAACAGTTGCAACTTTGAGAAGCTCCTAATTATGGCTTGGAACATGTGGTGGTTGATGAAAATTTGGATCTCACTTGCCTCATCATAGATTTGTATGATTCAAGCAATTTTGGTGCCCAATTTTTACAACATTAGGTTGAGGGATTGAATGACACGAAGTGCCCAAAATATGTGCCCGTACCTTTCCTCAACTAACATCCCAGTAGCTTTGCAATTTTTTGCCTTGTTCATTATAACTTAGACAATGCTTTGTACCTACTGCCTCAATGGACTGTATAAGGATTTTTGCAATAAATTGTGCATCCTTCACCTACCCTTCACAATCCACAGTCCTAAAAAACATTGCCCCTTTACGGCACACTACAATTACATTGAGCAATGGCCAATTTGTCGTATATTTCCATCCTTAAAAATAATGGACACCCATCTTTGGACCCAAAATCTCTTGATGGGCTGCAATGAATCTTCCACATGTTTTTTTTCTTTGGCCAATAAGGTGGTGCACACCTTTTCATACCCTGGACTGCTGTACCCTTTAGGGACATCATTGATTGCTCTCACTGCATCCTTTCAGTATGGGAATCTAACAACATTAAAAGGGATGCCACATGAGTAAACGAAACATACAATTTACTGGTCTGGTATGTCCTTGCTTTCATTCTTAAATGTCGCTTCCAATTGGCGTACATCTTTTGTTCTCTTATGACTAAGAGGTGAATCGTCTACCTTTGCAGCCACAAAGTATGACAAAAATGGGTTTGATGGGGCCACGACATTGGCATGTGGAGACATAGGTGGCTTGCTACCTCTCGATCCTTTTTTTGCCAAAGGATGCTTTGATCTTAGGGCAGCTGCCGCATTCACATCTTCTTACTTGTTGATGTATGCAAGATTTTTTGCACGTGACAACCCCTTTCCACCCGTCCCTCCACAGACTCTAATTCCATGGCCAGCAACCCCACATAAATGAAATTTAATCTGGCTATACAAACTCTTAAATTGGAGTTTGCATTTTGAGCAAAACCAAACATAACCCCCTCCACTTGACAATTGTTCAATTGGCGTGAGATACTTCCAAAGGGGTGAACATGGATTGTATTTCATGGTTATACCTTGGCCCACAAAACTAAAGTTTGCAACCATTCTAAGCTCCCTAGTTAACAATTTAAAAAAAAAAAAAAAACAAATTATGAATAGAATATAATTTAATTATTTAACTTGTGTTGACAGCTAGAGGTTGAAAGAATGTTAAAAACTTAAAAAAAAAGTGGAAATGTAATATTAACAAAAAATTGAAAACAAGCTGTAAACTACAAACTAGCTTTAAAAAAAAATAAAAAAAAATGAAACAACCTAAACTTTCCTTAATCACGTAGCCTCTTTGTTGCAGGCTCCTTAAATCTACTTGATACTTGGATCAACCCTTAGCAATTGAAAATCTGAATATGGGAGAGCAAATTGTCAAGGAAAGATAAGTATGCAATGTGAGGTAAATGTGGTGGTGTTGTTTAAAAAGAGTTTGGGGGGTGTGTTTTAGGGTTAGGGTTTGTTTTTTAGGTTTGAAATATTGTTTGTGACTTAAATTTGACAAAAAATGTCTTTTTTGGGGGAAACGTGATGGGTATAGTAATTAGTACTTAGGTATGTTGATAGATGTACCCAAACGTACCCAGCTATTGATTCTTGTGCCCGAAACTTCCCCCCATGTACTAGGGCATGTACTTGTCCCTAGTATGTCCTGTATCAAACCCTAGGCACTACACGTTGTACTTGGAAAGCCAAATATTGATGTAATTTTGAACTTAATTTTAAGATATGTTGCCATTAAGTTTATTGAACTCAAGTAATACACCATAATCCCAAAAGCAATGCACTTTCATGAATCCTAGAATGTTATCACCCCCTCTTTATAAATTTCATTTTCATTCTCCTTTTGTCCCACAGAGAATTCTGGGATTTATCATGCCATATTATATGAATTCTTTTTCATTTGTGCAAATTCATGTGTAGATGTGAGAGATTCACCTTAAGTCACTTATATTTGCATGAATTTGGTTGGGAACAAGCTAAGTTTGTATGTGTTACATATCCCTTGGACCCTTTGCATAGATCTATATTGCGTACTGCAACTAGTGTTAAATTGTGCATCTATATTCAGATTTGGGTGCTTAATCCATGTTGGGTTTTGATCTGGACCTTCATTGATGTGAGCAAGTATTTGTATTGTAAGTGACCCTTAATTGGGTGTACAGATGGATTTTGTTCACTTGTCTAGATCTTGTTTGTGTGTTTCTTTGGCATATTATAAGTCACATTGTGTGAACCCCTTCGGGACTCTCCCCTTGGTTTAGCAGAGCCAAAAGAATAAAAGAGCAGATCCACCTCTGCTATTTTGTTCTGCCCAATTCCGACTTGGTTTTAATGTGAAGAGTTAATCAGATCCATCCACTACAATGACCTATCCTCCATTTTCTCTTTGTTTGTAACGACTAGATTCAAGGGTGTAGAATTGGGAGCCAATAAAATTGGCTGCAAAGAAGGGGTTCATTGTTGAGCTGGAGCAATGAGCAATATCTGTCTATGAAAGAAGCTTGGTGCCAGCTTTGCAGCATTATACATTCTAATTTAAAAATCCACTCTCTAGTTGAATGGAAAATGACCTCTGAATTGTTCAAACTGTGGTACAGTTTCAGTGTCTCAGGAAAGTGTTTTATTATTAAATACAACTATTTCCATGATAGCCAACTTTGAATGAGCTAGGAAATGGTTTATTGTGTGCTATAACATTACTTTGGTGAATGTCTTGACCAAATAATACAGTGGTGGCAGTTATTGTAGTCACTTCTGTTGCATTTTTATAGGTGAAAACTTCTGCCATGCATTTTACAAGATTTGTATGAATATACTGGTTCCATATATATGTAATAATGCATGGGTGTAGATATCTGAGTGTAGATTAAGATAACCGCATCTGGCAAGCATTGTAATTCTATTAGTTCTTAAATGTTGCAGCTATTCTTGATCTAGTACTAAGCTGGAGAGCAAGGAAGTCCATGAAGAAGACACAGGTTCTTAGATATATATTGAAGGTTATAGTAGCTGCTGCATGGGTCATCATTCTTCCAGTTTGTTATGTCCATTCATGGGATAATCCTACTGGTCTCTTAAGATCTCTAAAGAATTGGGTTGGGCAGTGGAAAAGTCCATCCTTGTATATCTTAGCTGTTGTAGTATATTTAATGCCCAATGCATTAGCAGCATTATTGTTTTTGTTTCCAATGGTGAGGCGATACATTGAAAGCTCAGACCGAACAATTTTCACTATACTAACATGGTGGCAGCAGGTGAGCATGCTTTATAACTGCCCTCTTGAACACTGAATGTACTATTTGACATTATTTGGTTCCCTAACATTTCTCAGTTTGGGCTTAGGAGATCATTGTACTGCATTTGACCAAATTTCAGCTACTATCTGGGGCATGTTACCATATATAATTTAAAGTGGGAATGTACCTTATATGTCTAGTCATATTCTTTCTATAATAAGGGTAACCTGAATCTACTTCTGTTCATTTGCAGCCACGCCTATATGTTGGACGGGGAATGCACGAGAGCTTGTCCTCTCTTTTCAAGTAATTCCATTATCGTCTTATATTCACACCTTTCAATTTGAGCATTATCATGGTTGAATTAAGAATTTTATAGCTGTATTATGTCTGTATTCTATTTTTTATCCCTCAAAAATATTATTTGTTAAATTGCTAGGTATACGATGTTTTGGATCCTTTTACTCATAAGCAAGCTGGCTTTTAGCTACTATATTGAGGTAAAAAGGTCACCTCTAATTTGTGGATTTTACTTTGAGAATAAATATATTCTAATGCAACTTGCCTGGAAAGGTAGACAATTATAAACTTCTAGCAAAATATCTGGAACGTGAAAATGCATTAGTGAATTTAAATATGTGATATCACTGTCATGAACGTTAATAAAATTGATCTGAAAGCATTGATTCGTTTGACTTTGTACCCCCTTGAACTTTGGAACTTGAGCACAAGTCGAGCTGTTTGGCTATGGTTGTTAGAATGGATGATGTTTGAGAAGATTAGTTTCTGGAAAACAGTGTGTGTGTGTGTGTGTTTATTGCCATCTTCTTAAACCACATGATCTGAAATGTCGATGACAATAAACACACAATGTTTTCCAGAAACTATTCTTCTCATACATATGGACTGTGGAAATTTGCTATCTCTTATGGATGATGTTTGTCATTTCAGATAAAGCCACTGGTTAAACCTACAAAGGTGATCATGAAAATGAGTATTAGCAATTACCAATGGCACGAGCTGTTCCCACAAGGTAAAGCTGTATCACTGCTAACATTGCTAAGAAGTCACTTATGATTGATTATATCGCTCTCTGATGGGAGACAATTTTGTAATGTGGCCATTCTTTTACAGCAAGGAAGAATATAGGGGTAGTGGTTGCTGTATGGGCTCCAATAATCCTTGTAAGCATGAAATCCATTATCAAATTTATGTGGTTCTGATGCCATATTCTTTGAGCATGGGTTCAGTATGCTGGTTACCACTATTGCTCATTTGGTTATGTGGGATATGCAATTATTCATTTACAGGTGTATTTCATGGATACCCAAATTTGGTATGCCATCTTCTCCACTATATTTGGAGGTATTTATGGAGCCTTTCGCCATCTTGGTGAGGTGTGTTGCTCTTTTGTATATAAAACCACTCATTCCTATAATCTGTTTTGCCTATGAATGTCAATGAAACTTTTATTCTGTTCTTTCAAATATGTGTATATTCGCGAAGCCAAATTTCATTCTTGTAGTACACTGTTAGGAAAATATTTTGATAAATTGGTTCTCATTTTGGATTTCGCTAAGCCAAATGTGTATGTTTAAATTTCTTTGATGTTTAACTTATTGTTTTTTCAGATACGAACTTTGGGGATGTTGAGGTCTCGATTCCAATCTTTGCCTGGAGCTTTCAATGAATGCCTAGTGCCACCTGCAAGGGAAAGACATGAGAGGAAGGGATTGAAAACATTCTTGTCCCGGAGGTTTGATAAGGTCAAGTATATATGAATAAAGGAAGCATCTTCCTGCATATTTGACATGTGCCATGTTTGAATAATTTAAGATATTAGGATGAATGGACGTCACTTGATGTCTGAAATTATTGTTATTAAATTATTAATACATGCTGATTTATGCAGGCTGAGCCAGGGAAAAGGAAAGAGGCTGCAAAATTTGCCCAACTGTGGAATCAAGTGATTTCTAGTTTCCGTAAGGAGGATTTAATAAACAACAGGTAAAATCCTCCTACAATTGCTGATATGGAGGCAACAGCAATATTATCTGAGTAAAATTGAGCAAGATCATTACTAATTTTAATATTGTCGTGTGTCCCACTGTTGTTCAGGGAGATGGAACTATTGCTTGTACCATATTCCTCAGATCCAGAATTAAAACTTGTCCAATGGCCACCATTCTTACTTGCTAGCAAGGTAAATATGTTGCCTGGTGGTTCCTTAAGATAAAAAACATTTTGTTCCCCCCACTTTATTTCTTCTTATACCTCTTTTCTACAATTCAGATACCTATAGCATTGGACATGGCCAAGGATTTCAGAGGGAAGGATTCAGATCTGATCAAAAGAATAAGAGCCGATGATTACATGCGATGTGCTGTGCAAGAATGCTATGAGTCAGTTAAACGTGTTCTTTCGATGCTTATTGATGGTGAACAAGAAAAACGGTGAGGATGTTAACACTTTGCCATGAGGAGAGACCATCCTTTTCAATTCCGTAATGCTTTTTATGGCTTAGGTTCATGTTTTCTTTATGATATGAAATGAGCCCCTTCGATAAATTGAGTTTTTTATTAACGAACCTGACTTATTGCTATGTTAGCTATCTCTTCCTTTTCTTTATGAATGCTGATATCATTGCTCTGATCGTATTTTTTCCTCTCATATGCTCTTGATTCCTTTAATTTTTCATCACGATCTCTGTTAGCAAAATGGTTTCTGTTCTCTTTTCAGGGTCATTAAAGAGATAGAATTATATGTGGATGATCATATTAAAAATGAGACCCTGTTGGAGAATTTTAAGATGAGTGAGCTTCCCTTTCTGTACACTAAGTTCATACAGCTTGTTGAACTACTGGTATGTCCTTTTTTATTGTGTGTAGCATTAATTTTGTTTACCTAATTTTGATAGCTCATCTGCAGTGTTAACTCCAAAGGTTCTTACTTTGCCATACACATGTTTCAGCTTAAAAATGACAATGAACAAGAATCCCGGCAAGCTGTCATTCTTCTCCTTCAGGACATGTTGGAGGTTGTAACCCGAGATATGATGACAAATGTTCCTAGGTGGGGTGCTTTTCTGGCAATTGTCTGTTAGTTAGAAAAAATCTTTCTTGTATTTAAAATCAATCCTTACATGATTTTGTGATACAGCACTTTGGAATCAACCCACAGTATGCAACCGATGCAAGAAGATGTACCAACACTTGGTCAACCTCGAAAGCCCCAGTTATTTGCTTCTACTGGACCAAAGCCTGCTGTGGTTTATCCTCTTCCAGCTTCTAATGCTTGGAAAGAACAGGTATGCACCTCTCATTGATGACTACTAAGCTCATTGTATGCATTCATTGCTAAAACAGGGAGGTACATTGTATTGTTTGTCAGATCACCAGGCTTCATTTGCTTCTGACAGTCAAGGAATCGGCTATGGATGTTCCTGTCAACTTAGAAGCTCGGCGCCGTATTGCATTCTTTACAAATTCTTTGTTTATGGATATGCCTAATGCTCCTAAGGTCCGAAACATGCTGTCATTTAGGTAACTATTGGGGGATGCCATGTTTTATTGGGTAATTGCAGAGGTTTCAATTACAGTTTAGAGCTAGACTGCAGTGCATATAATAAGAATCTATACCAAACACTAATTAATTCTCCTTTAACCAAATCCTCCACCATTGCCTTTCTCTTTATGATCCTTCAAAGCCAAAGGCTATCCTTATGACTTCAACATACAAGCTAATGTGCAAATCAGTTCCTAAAGATAGGACAAGCATGTCCGACTCAGGCACTCAATAAAAATGGTTAGCAAGTAATCTTTTGATATTGTTACCTCTGGATTGCTACACATATGACTAATATAAACACACAAAGCATGCCTAAAAATTGTCATACATTAGTGGGCAGAGATACTTGTTGAGTGGGATCACTATCATGTGTCATTCTTAATCCTTTATACCATTGATCACTTACACAGATTAATCCTCACAAATTCAATGTCTAATTCCTTAAGACCTGGTGACTTCTAGGGCTTATAAATCATGCCTATCTTGCAATCATGTCCATGCATTAATAATATCAGTAATCCAATATATTCTGCTCCCATCATCAGATCATTAACAAAGTTTCATATCATATAATATTTCATCACTATTTTGATCAATAGGCATTCTGTTGACTATATTGCGTTACAAATCTCCAGTAGAAGGTACTGTAAGTCACCGTCACATAATTAACAAGATTAAAACCAGAGAGTAAAAAATGATAGGGGTGGAGATATGAAACCATGGTAGCAAAAAATGAATACGAGGACAAAGATCCATTTTCACCCATTTTTACATCTGTTGTATCAAAATATCCTTTTTACGCTAAAACCTAAGTGACAATGTTCAAGTTCGAGGAGGATAAAGTTCGGTTCAAGTTTGCCAAGAGATAAAGTTTGAGGAAAAAACCATCTTTAAGTTTGAACAATTATTTGTTTCTACCAATTCTATTTTCTTAAAAAATACATAAATATGTTGGAGGGACAGACTGGAAACAGCTTTCTGTCTCCTGCTTTCAGTAGGTATATGTATATATATACTCACATTTATAAAATAATGGAAAATCATTTCAAAAATTTCCCATACAAAAATAATGGATAAAATCCAAGTTCATGTTCGACAAGAATAAAGTTCGGCAAAATTCAAACTTTTTCGGTAAAATTTGCCATGCCTTGTGACATAGCCTAAAACTATGCCCTAATTTTTTTAAGCTGTACCAATGCTTTTACATCTAAAATGGCTGATTTTGGAGGTTGAACAAATAGAAGGATTTTGTCCCAATTATAGATTCAATCATAGTTTTCAGATTTTTTTAGAAACAATTAAATAAAAACTCTTTTTTTGGCATATATACTTTTAAAACCATCTGTGGTTATTTTTCCTGTTTCTTTGCTGACTTTTTCTCAAATGTATTTTACGTTTTTTGAACCACTTGGACCCCTTTTTTACGAACATAGCTAGTCTCTATGAAACTAATACAGAACTAGATGGGCTAGGCTTCAGCCGGGAGTATTATGTACCAAAATTGTAGCAAAAAAAACCATCATACCTAAGCTTTAACTAACCTAAACAAATTTAAAATGGCAGGGTGATTTCATCTCGAAAGTTTTTGGCAAACATAGAAGTCTGTCATTTCCTCAACATGTTGAGCATCTCTTTAGAGTCTGTTTCAATGGGAAGGTTATAGTGTTTTTCTCACATGCCAGAATATAGTGTTTGTTGAAATGTAAAGAATAATCCAAGATGGTTTTCTTTTGAGTGGTTAGAGTGAAGGGTTTCGATAAGTCTTAAGTAGGATACAACTGTGTAATGTGATCTATGGAATGTGTAATCCAATCAACTGATTCAAAGGGGTCTCCTATCTTTTGTTTTCACTTCTGAAATGGTTCAACTTCCATCCACAAGAAGGGATATATTATTTCTCTTCGTATCATTTTCTCAGTCTGGTACCTGTTAAGTATAAACATGTCATCCAATAAAGGCAATACATGTGCATCAGATTGATGCTTTAAAACTAAACTATAGATGATACATTGATAGCAATATCTAGCAATAGGTTCACTTCATAAGATAGGTTAGACAAAATACAAAACTAACAGGCATTAAAACGAATTTACACTCTTTGCACCAAAAATTACGTGCAGTCCAAGAGGTATTTTGGACCCAACACATATTTAATATAACTATGAGGGCTGATGAGCTTGCTTGAAGGTCTCACCACACAACCATAAGTAATCTCCTTTAAAAAGCCACTCCCAAGCTGGAACATTGATATGCAAAATGGAAAAAAGTTGATGCAATTCTCACAGGCTTAAGCTCAAGCTTTGTAGAATCTCTCAAAGTCATCCAAGGAGATATTTTCCGTTGTTGACAGCATACAGTTCAGAATTCACAAATAAATTGCTTTTGGGCAACCATGCAATAGGTTGTTTGCCCCAACCATATTAAAATCTCTTGTGGGCCTCAACCAGATCAAGATAAGATCTTCTCCCATCACAGCCAAAGCCTCTCGCCTTCGTTTTAAACCTCACGCTCTCCTTGAACATGGAGGTCCTGCATATCCATCAGTGTAAACAAAAAATGAGATAATAAAAATGGTAGATACTTATCAACTCCAAAATGTTGAGTATGCGGATTAAACTACGTTAGTGGTGGATGGAGTAAATGCACATTTACATGTTATATTTCTTGCTGACATTGGAAAATGATAATACTCCTTTTTTAGGATTTAGATCATATCAATATATGATCTGCACTATCAGAGAATCAGTACAAAAGGGGTAGGAGTCCTCATATATTCACAAGGAAAGAAAGAAAGAAATTATATTAATGTCCATGAGTAACCAATACAGGTTCATGGGACTTGGAAAATACAAACCAGGTATAAAAAAGAAGTATTAGGGTATGAAATGTAACTAAACAGTAAACACACAATACAAGAGAGGCGAACAAAGAAAGAGGGGGTAAACCTAAAACAGTTTAAACCCAGAGGCATAAGACACAATACAAGTATAAATAGCCCTGCAAGAGAAGGACCTCAAAGAACCTTAAAGCTGGTGAAGATCAAGTAGGAGATCATGAAAGAAGAACAATGCTATCTCATGTCTGTATTTAGGCTCAGACTAGAAGAACCAACAAGTCTTAACTATCACCTCGAAAGGTGCCAACTAGGATCAACGCCCATAGAATAATTTCTCTGGTTAAGGGAGCTTGGCTCGACAATTGTAGGAGGAAGCCAAGTACTCCCCCTGGAGCCTCTCGTCATAATTAAGTTTGATGAACCTCTAGCAATAGAGAAACTAGTAGGAATGTGCGTCTCTCTCCGTGACCAGGCTGCAGGCAACGGAAAGACCCTCGATGTCAAAATAAAGAATATCCACTCTACCTGGAATAAACTTAAGGTGGCTGGGGCTCTTTGGTAGTAACATTCAAAGAGGAATGTAGTAACAAGGCTCCTTGCATTACCAAATAGTTTTGTCCAAATATTATATTATGGTCCACGTGAATTATTTGAATATATGATTTCACATAGTCCCAAAGTATGGTTGGCTTTTCTAATCTAATCTCTTGGGCATTTTAAATTTTTAGTTGTAGTCTTGGGATAAAACCCATTAGCTTAAAGTTAATAATACTCCTGGCAATGCTTTGCAACATGAAAATTCAAAATTATAATACTCACATATTCTTACATTATATGGAACCTTGGAGATGGCACTCGAGCTCCTATGTAAATATTTGGGATGCCACAGATATAAATTTACAACAGAAGCAGGACATGCAATGTTTAGAAAGTTGCCGAAATGAGGGTTTTATAGCATTGGTCCATTTTACGTCTTAGTGGTTTTGAATAGCGCTGGTTGCTATAAGCACCAAACTCTTGCTGCATGTTTATCTTAATAAAAAATTTGGCGATTACTTTTAGCTGCGCGGGTAAAAGCTTTATAGGTCAAGGTTTGCATTATGCTATCTTATGTTTGGAAATATCTAGAGCATATTTTCACTTCTAAGCGATGTTATACTTGGGTTCTGTTTTTGAAGTATGATATAATATACACTTTTGTTTGGTAATTAGTTTACCTTTGGTAATCAAGATTTATATTTGTAGAACTAATAATTTCTCTTTTGTGAAGTATTTTTTATGTTTGAAATGTGGAATGTAATAATTTCTGTTCATATATTTCCTTTTCCAGTGTCATGACTCCTTATTTCAAGGAAGAAGTTTTGTATTCAATGAAAGAACTTCAACTGGAGAATGAAGATGGAGTCTCTATTGTTTTCTATTTACAAAAAATCTACCCAGGTTGGTATAGTCAGTGGCTTCTACAAGTTTTGAAAGTCAGTCAGTTTTGATAATTTTGTGTCCAGATGCAGCATTCTGTACGACTCATTAATTTCTTTCCTTGTTAAACAGATGAATGGAAAAATTTCCTCGAACGCATAGGATGTGAATCCGAGGATGAGGTCCTTGCAAACCCAGAAAAAGTTCAGGAACTTCGCCACTGGGCATCTTATCGAGGGCAGACCCTCACCAGGACAGGTTTGAAGAATAAATAAGAAGAGATTTAGATAAATAGAAACAAAAACTATGTTTTTATAGTCTCTTTCCTAATGCAATGATGGTTTATTTGACTCATTTCACAGTTAGAGGAATGATGTACTATAGAGAAGCCTTGGAACTCCAGTCCTTTCTGGACATGGCTAAAGATGAAGGTACAAAGTTGGTTGATGAGTTCCAAACAAGATCTAGAATTGTACTAACGTTGGGATTGTGTAATTGAGTTCAATTGTTTGCTAAAAAAAATTAACCTGTGCTCTCTTAATTTTTTTTACCGAGAGAATTGTTTTCTTGTATACATACTTTATTCTGCAGAAATTTTGGAGGGATACAAGATGCAGGAACTGCTACCTGAAGAGACGAAGAAGATCCAACGATCGTTGTGGGCACAATTGCAGGCGGTAGCTGACATGAAATTTACATATGTTGTTTCCTGCCAGCAATATGGCATACAGAAGAGATCTAATGATCCCCGTGCAACAGACATTTTAAACCTTATGGTGACGTAAGTCAAAGGCTATTTCCACATTTTATATTTTTTTTAGTTAAAAATAAATTAATGGTTTTAGACTTTTAGTGCCTAGGTTCAGTCTTTGACAGGTTAAGACACAAACTCGATACTGTCTGCAGATACCCTTCTCTACGTGTTGCTTACATTGATGAGACAGAAGAGAGGGAAAAGGACAAAACTCAGAAGGTTTATTATTCTGTGCTTGTGAAAGCATTTAACAATCTTGACCAGGTATCTTACCATTCTTCCAATAGATGTCTTATTCCTAAAAGTGCTTTGAAGTGTCTTTTATCAACATTTAGCTTGTACTGTTTTCAAATGGAGGTAACCAGTGCGAAGGATATGATATTAAGTTGCAATTAAAAAATATTAGTGTTAATAATGCAGAGCTTAATAAAGTGACTGATTGTGTTTAGCTGTTATCTGTTCTATCCTTTTTGAGAGTGCCGATGATGATTTGGGATGATATGTTAGCTGCCAAGAACACACATGTTTGAACCATAAAAATGTTTGCAATCTTTGGTTTCATGCCAAATCTGTTGTTTTGTTCGAAATACTTGGAGGAGGGCATGAGATGGAAAAATGAGATTTTTGCTTCTCTAGATTTTGAATCTTGGACCAACCTTCCTTGGAACAATTTCACATGCTTGTTTCCTGATTTTAAGATTGATTAGCGACTTAAAATCAGGATTCTCCTTATGTTTCTTTATCAGGCGGAGGCATTATCTGGCTATATCCTTCCCTCATCTTCTCTTGACCTGTTTATAATTCCTTATCAATGTGCTGTTCGTCCAATTACAATTTAATTTTTCAGTAACACAGTTAATTTCATTAGTTGTGAAGTTAGTTATAAATCATCCTACACACAGTGCATATCTGTTGGCAGATTATTACCATAAACTGTATACATTTAATGTGTTATTTTCTCCCTTTGTGATACATAATCGACTTGACTTTATTATCGACATGTACATGAGATTACAACTTAGATGCTGAAAAAATTGAATTACAAAATATAACCACGATTTGCATCACAATAGACTTAACAATTTTTGTGGGAACTAAGTTTATTTTGCTCAAGTGCTAGATTTTAACTCTAGGTTCTAACTACTGTCATAGTTATTCGAAGAATCCTTGTTGGGGATGTTAGAGCTGATTTCAATGGTGTCTTTGATGACCATCCCTTTGGCGATTAATATTTTTTCACAATGATATTGCTATCTTCCATGGTGCTCTTCACCCGTGTTTTAGGACATCCTACAGGGACATCCTCTATCCATATGCATCTTCTAAAAGGAAGTTTTGTTCCCTTGTGTATGGGCATCGCATATCCCCATGCCTAGACATTCTAACAATACACATACATTGATGCAGTTGAACATCCTGATTGGATGTGCTGCATATAATCATTTGGACATTCCCATAGGACTTTTTTCAACTTCCCTTATGGACATCTTAGTAAGACTGTGCTGGGACATTCTATTTTCTTAAAAACTATGCATTCACAATTCCATCCCCCTTCTAATATTACTTTGACCAGGTCCAGTGTGAAGGGAAGAAAATAAGGGATATATGACTCTTATGTTGAATAAATTTTGCAATATTCCCAGTTAGTGTTCCCCTCTCCTTTGACTTGGAACAGTATGTAGCTGACACCCTTATGTTGCTTTGGTGCCTACTTCTTCATTGCCTCTTTCCTTACTTTATAGATCTTTAATATTTCCCTGTTCACTGATCCTCTACAAAGGTTACCATCAAAATTACCTTCACCATGTGGAAAGAACCCACCCAATACGGCTTTAAATTTTGAGGGATTATGTTGGAATTTTGTTATGGTTTTACCCCAGTACTCCCTCTTCAACTTTCTGCTTCAAACATTGGCTATTATGCCATACTGCCATACCTTCTGGTTTTGTGCTACCTCAGTGGTCTACTAAGCCATTAAGATTTCTCATCAAAGGCATCTGTATCTTTTGGTCGTCTTCATAATCTATTTTTGTCACTTAGTGCATTCTCACCGCGACGTTGATGCTGGGAAGTGGGAACAACAAACACCATCAGAACCACATTTTCCCATGTGTACGTAGGGGTATGATTTTCTATTTTCACTTTTTACAAAGTCTTGAAAGTGCACAATACTACTGGATTGTTCTCAAGCCAATGCTTCTGATTTATCCAAATATCTGGTACAAAACGTCTGCAAGTCTTTTTTTGAAGACTTGACTTGCCCATTTTCCTTTGTGTAATATAATCCCACATTTTGTTAATTGATCATTGATTCCCCCATTGCTTGTTGTCTCACCTTATTTGCATGCTGTTCTCCTTGACCACTGATAAAATGTAAAATGCATCCAAACCTAGTCTTGATGAGTTCACTAAAAAATTTGGTTGTGTATTTTCTTGCTTTGTAAGGACATACTCTAGCATCTATCACTTTGGTCAAGTATTTAGTGCCGACAATTGATAACATGGATCAGGCCTAGTTTTTGTTCTTTATCAGATTATGAGAATTACATCATATATCACTTCACAGTTGTAAACAGCAGCAAATATCAGATAGCAATTTGAATGCACGTAACAACTATTGATTACCAATGCTGTAAGATTCATTGCTATAAACGTGTCCATATAAAAACTATACCTTTGGTGATATCCTTTCAAAATAAACAAATAATACTTGATAATTGTCCAGCAGCATAAATAAACAAAGTTACCTGATGCTAATACTTATGCAAAATGCACCAAGTTCCCATTATGCCGCTTATGCTATCCCCTTAAAGAAAGAGCCAGTCTCCTGTCTTGCTTAACTTGCTTCTTAGAAGTTGGGTGCTGCTGCTGAGTGTTAATATCAGTAACTGCTGCAGCCATCTGTACAGCACAACTGAGTTCCTCATTTAGTTGGTCCTGTGGGCATCTGTGGATGATGGAAGAGGGTTCTGTGTTGTGTCGAGTGGCTCCTCTAGTTCTCTTCCAGAAAGTTGTCTCCCTTGAGAGTCTCCTCATACCCTAGATTATGATGAAGGAACAAATTTCCACTCATCTTCAATTCCCCTTAGGTGCAGTATCCGAATCATGTTTGCAGCAGCTGGCATTGTCAATGCAAATCCAATTATTGGCGGATTCTTCAATTTTTTCTATTTCCTATCTTAACCACTGATACTCTGTTTTGGCTAGGAGCAATAACTTTTGTGGTTTTTTTGCATCCAATTTTAAGTCTGTTGTCAAGTGAACATGCATTGTGTGAAACAGGTGGCTTCATAGGCATTGCATTTTTTGTCTATTGTCTTTTGCATTTCTTGTTTTTCAGTCAACTATGTTATCTTTTGACTCAACTGTGATTTTTCACACGACACTTGATTATTATCTTCTTCATTTTTTTTTTAGTTTTCTCAGGCAGATTTTGCCTGATTAAGTCCATCTATTTATTATATGGCTTAGCCTCCACGAACAATTGTGGGATTTACAATTTTATTGTAAAAAGATAATCAATTTTTCATCCTAGCAATGTGGTTTGGTTATCAATGGGCACATTTATACATTTAAAAACTGGAGATGGAAGCAATAGCAAAGTTCATTTCTTGGAGAACTTGTCGTACAATTTTTGTGACACTTGTGTATTGTCTGTCACAAATACCAGAATATTCCTTCAAGCTACCATCATTACAAACTTCTCCCGAATTAACTAAAAATCACTCTCTTTACCGAATCTAATACTGCATCAACAAATTGTTTATCAGGCATGATTTTTTCCTTGGGTTCATTGACATCTATATTAAATTGTGTAGACTCCAATCATAATTCATTACATTAGCCCGACCCCTGTATTGGCTGGTGCATCAAACTCAAGGATATTCAACTCAAGGTCAACTGTATTATCCCTTATAGGATATCACTGTAAAATATGCAAAAGATAGACAAAACACAGCCGAACAGAAATCTGGTTTTTTTGCAGAAAATTACAGCTAGGGCAGCAAACAGTAAAATATGAATAACTCCCAAAATATCTGTTCAAATCACTTGAAATTTTAAATGGAACTAGATAATAATATAAAGAACACAAGGGAAATATTTTTGGAATTTTTCAGTCAATATAACGCTGCCAGAAAATTACAGCGTGCCTAAAACAGCTGGAAAACTTCGAAAATTAATATCTTCCCGAATACAAGTGCAAAAATTATGAAACTTGGGAAATAACATATACAAATATAGAAGATGACTTTCCAACCTTCAGATCTGAAAACGGCCAACTGGAAACCCTAGAAATTAGGGCTGCAATCTCCCAAACAAGTCGCCCTCTTTGGTAGATGGCCAAAACCCTTGTGAAACTCTCTGTAGATGATGCCAAACCCTTCCTCTATTGCTGCCGTAGGTCTGATCCGAAAACCAGTTGAAAATCTCCACCAAAACCCTCAAAACCCTATCTCTGAAAACCCTGAAAATATCTCTGTAAAACAGCCCTGAAATCAGCTCCAAATGACAAGCTAGGGTAGATCTCTCACTACCGAAGAATGCCCTGCTAGCTAGGGATGGATCTCTCACCACCGAAGCTAGGGTTCCCGTGGGATCTTACTCCACAAGCTAAATAGTTGCAAACAACAGTTGCACATGAAAAGAAATATAAGTGTATGCATGAATGAATATCCTTTCACCCCTCTTCTCCTTTTATAACCTTTTCCATGTCAAGGAAACCCTAAAACCCCCAAGTCGCACTTTCCTAGAGAGGGCCCAATTAATAAAGTAACTTAAAGTTACTTTTTCCCCTTCTAGGCGCCTTGGCCCAAAAAGGTGACCCCAACGCAAAATTAGATACATATCCCCTGAGTTGCCAAAAAGCCCTTAAGTGGCCCCTCCCAACGATAAAACATAACATCTAGTCCGTTTAAAAGCACTTTATAACCCTGTCAATGGAAAAATAATAACAACTGGACTAGATATTCATACCCAATAGCTCATAGTGTCCGTAACCCCTTGGGCATGACTAGGTTTAGGACTCGCACTAGCCCTTAGGCCTTGGGCGAGGGAAAGGGGACATTACAGTCCTCCCTTCCCAAAATTTGCTTGTCCCCAAGAAAATGCAAATTAGGATGCTGTAGAATCTGTTATCCTTCCCAAGTAGCATCCTCAAGAGGCAACCCCTTCCATCGTACCAAATATTCTGTAATATCTCTGCTTCTGAGCCTTCCTCTGTCTGACCTCAATAATAGAGTCTGGTTCTAAAAGGATAGCTTCCCCTCCTCATCCAATGGTGGTAACTCTGTAGAAGGGACAATGTGCTGTCCTAGGGCCTTCTTAAGGCATGAAACATGGAAGACATTATGTATCTTACTGTGCTCTGGAAGATCCAACTCATATGCAACTACACCCACTCGCCGGACTACCCTGTATGGACCATAAAACCGTGGTTTCAGCTTTTCTGCCCCCTTCTGCTTGAGTGACGACTGTCTGTACGGCTGCAGATGTAAGAACACCAAGTCTCCTACCTCGAAGGACCTCTCTATCCTGTGCCGATCCGCATAAACCTTCTGCTGATTCTGCGCCTTCTGGAGGTTCTCCTTAAGAGATCACAGGATATCTTGGTTCTCCTGTAACCAATCCCGAGCTTTGGGAGCTCGACTATAGTGATAATACCAAATCAGCAAATGACATGGCATCGTATCCATACAAAGCTCTGAAAGGAGTCATGCCGATACTCATCTGATATGTGGTATTGTAGCAATACTCAGCCCATATGCAACCATCTGATCCATGCCTGCTGATGTCCGGTCACATAACTCCGCAAATAGCCCTCTATCCATTTGTTGACAATCTCCGTTTGCTCGTCAGTCTGAGGGTGGTAGCTCGTGCTAGGAGTCAACTCGGTACCGGCAATTCTGAAAATCTCCTGCCAAAAGGTGCTCATGAAGATCTTATCCCTGTCACTGATAATATTTTTAGGCAACCCATGTAGCCTAAAAATCCCTGTATAAAATACCTGAGCCACGTCAGCTGCCTCATGCTTCTTAGGTAGAGAAAAGAAGTGTGCATACTTGGTCAATCGATCAACTACCACATAAATGCAATTGTGCCCATGCACCATAGGGAGTCCTGTGATGAAGTCCATCGATATGCTCTCCCACTTCTGCTAAGGGATGGGAAGAGGCTAAAGTAACCTTGCAGGAAAAGAATGCTTTGATTTGGTTTGCTGGGAAACCATACACTCTCTGACATGATTAAGGACATCGTCCTTCATCCCCTTCCAAGTGAACCTCTCCCTGATGTACCTGTATGTTTTGAAATATCCGGGGTGTCCAGCTAGTGGTGTGTCATGTACTGCACGAAGGATCTTGTCCTTCATCTTAGACCCCGGTACAAGAAAAATCCGATCCTTGTAGAAAATGAGATCATCTACCACCCTGTATCGGTCATCTTTGATAATACCATCCATGATTTTGCATGCAAACTGATTCTTGGAGTACTCAACAAGTATGTGAGCCTTCCAATCTGCTGAAATTTCGGACATAGAACTCAACATAGTAGTAAGGTAAGGCCTCCTAGATAAAGCATCGTTAGCAACAACATTATTCTTACCTCTAGTGTATTCTATGTCAAAGTCATACGTTTGTACCTTGTTCACCCATCTCTGCTGGCGGTCGTTGAGATCCTTCTGCCCCAAAAAGAACCTCAAACTATTGTGATCTGTACGTACCACAAACCTGCTGCCCACAAGGTACTGTCTGAATTTGGCCAAAGCATGCATGATGGCCAACATCTCCTTGTCGTAAATCGAGTACCCCCTCTCCACGGGGCTCAATTTCCGACTCTCGTAAGCAATGGGATGCCTATCCTGCATAAGCACCGCTCCAACCCCCTCACCTGATGCATCACACTCTAGAACAAATGGCCGAGAAAAATCTGGTAATGCAAGGACGGATTTGGCATGAACTCATCACCTCCTTGAGATGATCAAAAATCTGCTGTGCCGCTTCTGACCAAGCGAAAGCTCCCTTCTTGGTCAAATCTGTCAGTGGGGCAGTCAACCGTGAGAAATTCTTCACGAACCTCCTGTAATAGGTGCATAGTCCCAAGAATCCCCTCAAATGTGTCAATGTCCTGGGTGGAGGCCAATCCAAAATTGCCTGTATCTTCTCTCTGTCCACCTTTACTCCCCCTCCACCAATCACATATCCCAAATATAACAACTCTGTCATGCCAAACTCACATTTAGAAGCTTTTGCATATAGCAAATTAGCTTCTAGTATTCCCAATATCTTGTCAAGGTGGCGGATATGGCTCTCCCAAGTCCTATTGTAGACCAATATATCATCAAAGAAGACCAAAACAAACTTCCACAAATGGCGGTTGAACACGTGGTTCATGCAAGACTGGAATGTAGTTGGTGCATTAGACAGTCCGAATGGCATCACTAGAAACTCAAAATGTCCATAATGGCATCTGAAAGCGGTCTTATGCACATCCTGCTCCCTAACCTTGATCTGGTGATATCCAGATCGCAAATCTATTTTAGAAAAATAGATTGCCCCTTGTAGCTCTAGTAGCTCATCAATACGCGGCACTGAATATTTGTTCTTGATTGTCCTCTTGTTCAATGCCCGATAGTCGATGCACATCCGCATGGTCCCATCCTTCTTTTTCACCAACACCATCGAGGAAGCAAAAGGACTAGAACTCGGCCTAATGTGTCCCATGTCAATAAGCTCATGGATGGTCCTCTCAATCTCATCCTTAAACCGTTTGGGGTGACGGTAAGGAGTAGTAACTACTGGTCTAGTGTCCTTGAGCTTAATCACATGCTCAAATCCCCTATCTGGTGGTACACCAGGTGGTATGTTGCTAAAAACTGTACTGTGCTTGTCCAATAGCCCCTGTATATCCACATGATACTCTGGTTGTCCATCCTCTGAGTTCTTGGTAGAAACCAAGCACTGTACTGCCCAATCAACCCCATTGTGTCTGTGAATCCTCTCGATCCTCTTTGCTGAAACAACCCTGGGTGCCTCTGAAGATAAACCCCTCAAGGTTACATTCTTCCCCTTGGACTTGAACTTGAGTTCCATCGTCTGAAAGTTAGTCCGAAATTCTCCAAGAGAATGGAGCCACTGTACACCGAGCACAAGGTTGGTCTCTCCAATACCAACCACATAGAAGTCATCGGTGACTGTATGGTTACCCATGGTGATACTCAACTGCGGAACTCGCTGCATGCATCTCATGGACTCACCATTGGCTACCACTACATTGAAACCCTCAAAGTCTTTTGCCTGTAATCCCCGCTTCTCTACCAAAGATGCATCAATGAAATTGTGGGTCGCCCCACTATCAATGAGTACTACCACTCTCTGACCCTGTAATATTCCCCTAACTTTGAATGCCTTGTACCTCGGGGTACTCGACAAAGTAGCAATAGTCTCATGGGGAAAAGTCTCCTCCTGTTCAACCCCTGCACTATCCAACGCCTCCTCATCTTCATCTTCTAACTCCTGAGCGTACCGCTCCTCTTGTTCTCACTCTCCTCGAAGACCTCTATGAATTGGGCCTTCCCCTTTCCTCTACAATCATGTCCTGGAACCCATGGTGTGCGGCAATCGAAACATAGTTTCTTTCACCTCAACTCCTCCCTGTCCTCTCTCGATACAAATGGTCTCCTTGTGGTATCCTGCCTGGGTGGGGGCCCCTTCAGCTGTGAACCATCAGCTCTCGAAGGAAATACCTTAGGCTGAATTCGAGGGGGAAACCTCGATTTTGGAGTGGACAACTCCAAATCACGTGCTCGCCTAATCGCCTCATGTAGGGAGGAAGGCTCAAATGCCTTCACAAATCCTGCTAGAGCGTCAGTCAATCCTGCCATGAAGAGTGAAGTCAACCTCATCTCTGAAACATCAGATACCATCACTGATAACCTCTGAAAATCTGCAATGTACTGATCTAGAGAACCTGTCTGCCTCAAGTGGGTCAATTCTTTGAAGTGCCTATCTGGGTCCCTCCTGTCGAACCTGCTCATCAATCTCTGTGTAAAATCTGCATACGTAGTGATATGCATGTGCCCTTGTGTGATCAATCCATGATGCCACCAGTCATGGGCATCTCCCTCGAGGTGTAGGATAGCAAACTTAATTGCATCTTCTTCGCGCATGGGATTCAAGTCGAAGTAAGTCTTCAATTTCTGAATCCAAGACTGGGCGGTACACTTCTTAGAGCCATCGAAGTACGGAATAGAGATTTGTCCCAATCTCCTCTGAAACTCAGGTACCTGTGTCTGGTAATCTCTCCTGGGCCTGCTACCAATCTTCATTTTGCAATACTCCTGAAATGACATGTTGTCCCGGAAACCCTCACTCAATGTCCGGTACTTCTCCCAACAAGATTCCTCATCCACAACGTCTGCGGCCTGTCATGTCTGCGAAACTTCCGGATCCTTCAAGAAAGAAGGCTCGTGGAGTCCCAAGGGCCTGGTAGATGCATGAGGGGACCCTTGTCCTGAATGTCCACTCTCACCTCTATTACCATGTTGTCCCATATTGCTGGCTTCTCCTTTCTCCGCATGAGCCTCAATCCTACCCTGTGCTAACCTCTCAGTAAGCTGGCTCAAATAGAGGTTGGTAGTCTCCTGCTGCTTCACCATGTTGGTGAACAGTTGTCTCATCAGATCTACTCCCATCTCTTCACTGTCTTTGTCTTTGTCTCACATCTTTCAACCCCAACAGGCTGGAGGAACAACTCTGATACCATTGAAATATCCCTTATAGGATATCATTGTAAAATATGCAAAAGATAGACAAAACACAGCCGAACAGAAATCTGATTTTTTTTTGCAAAAAATTACAGCTAGGGCAGCAAACAGTAAAATATGAATAACTCCCAAAATATCCGTTCAAATCACTTGAAATTTTAAATGGAACTAGATAATATTATAAAGAACACAAGGGAAATATTTTTGGAATTTTTCAGTCAATATAACGCTGCCAAAAAATTACAGCGTGCCTAAAACAGTTGAAAAACTTCGAAAATTAATATCTCCCTGAATACAAGTGCAAAAATTATGAAACTTGGGAAATAACATATATAAATATAGAAGATGACTTTCCAACTTTCAAATATGAAAACGACCAACTGGAAACCCTAGAAATTAGGGCTGCAATCTCCCAAACAAGTCGCCCTCTTTGGTAGATGGCCAAAACCCTTGTGAAACTCTCTGTAGATGATGCCAAACCCTTCCTCTATTGCTGCCGTAGGTCTGATCCGAAAACCAGCTGAAAATCTCCACCAAAACTCACCAAAACCCTCAAAACCCTATCTCTGAAAACCCTGAAAATATCTCTGTAAAACAGCCCTGAAATCAGCTCCAAATGACAAGCTAGGGTAGATCTCTCACTACCGAAGAATGCCTTGCTAGCTAGGGATGGATCTCTCACCACCGAAGCTAGGGTTCCCGTGGGATCTTACTCCACAAGCTAAATAGTTGCAAACAACAGCTGCACATGAAAAGAAATATAAGTGTGTATGAGTGAATATCCTTTCACCCCTCTTCTCCTTTTATAACCTTTTCCATGTCAAGGAAACCCTAAAACCCCCAAGTCGCACTTTCTCCTAGAGAGGGCCCAATTAATAAAGTAACTTAAAGTTACTTTTTCCCCTTCTAGGTGCCTTGGCCCAAAAAGGTGACCCCAATGCAAAATTAGAACATGAGGAGTTAAGTGGCTCCTCCCAACGATAAAACATAACATCTAGTCCCTTCAAAAGCACTTTATAACCCTGTCAATGGAAAATAATAACTGGACTAGATATTCATACCCAATAGCTCATAGTGTCCGTAACCCCTTGGGCATGACTAGGGTTAGGACTCGCACTGGCCCTCAGGCCTTGGGCGAGGGAAAGGGGACATTACATCAACACTCTTATCCCTAGAATCTTATGGTTATTCCTGTTTGGTGTGAAATCCCTTTAACCTCAACTTTCTGTAATTGCTTACAATACTTTTTTCTTTGCTCAACAACTAATCTTTGTTTAGGAATGTTGGCTGAATTGGGTTTTTTACAAATAGCATAACCTAGCGGTTTAAAAGAATTAATAACAGAAGATGTTCCAAAGCCTGCTCTACTGCTTGCTGTTTTGGCCACAAACACAGGGAATGGGTATTTGTCATTGTTGCTAGGAGAGGGGTGCTGGTACAGGTGTGAGGGGATGCAGATAGGGGCAAGTACACCATTTTTCAGAAGAATATGAGATGGGTGCTCAAAGATGGAAAATCACGCATGCGCACACACACACACATATGTATATATATGTGTGTGCATGTGTGTGTAGTAAATATGTATATATGTTATATAGCCTAATAAAAACATCAATAACTTTTTAACTTAAATATATTAGATTTTGACAAAAGACAACAATAATTACATTTATATTGATATTTATCTTTGATATCTCATTTAATGTTTTAAAAGTTGGTATCGGAGTCAGAACTGGCCAAGGGTCATACCAGACTTGAACCAGTTTAAAATTTATGGGCCGGTTTACTAAAAAATACATAAAACATTACATTTTAATGAAAACATTATATTTTAAAAGATTCCAAACCATGATTCCATACAATTAGAGACAAAATATGCAAAGTTTTCTCATGTATATACCATGTATGGGTCAATATAGCAAAATGACACCAAGTACAATACATATCTGAAACAAAATACATAAAGAATGAGGCTCTAAATGACCTCTAGACTCCTAGAATCCGAAAAACACTATGCTATAAGCTACTGCATGTCTAATATCAATGATCAAATCATCGATCATCAACTAGAATAAACTATAAAGCAAACTCGAAAGTTGGATTAAAAAAAAAAGTGTTTTAAATGTCAAATTGCTGTTTATTTTGGCACAGGCCAGCTCAGACTGGTTTGGGACAAAACCAGCCGGTTCCAAACCAAACCGGCCGGTTTGGACCAGTTCAGTACAGAACTGGTCCCTGAGCTGTTTTTTCTACCAGTTTCATCTCTTTACTGTTGAACTGGTCAAACCAGCCGGTTCGGGTTCAGCCAGTTTTTAAAACACTGATCTCATCATATGCCATAAGTCATCGCATTTGTCAAATTTCAAGCTAAAAATTTGAAATTCGCTAAATCTCTAACTTGATAATTTTTTTACCCTAATTCGCTATTTAATTCATATTGTTTGGATAACAAATTTTTAGGGATGAATATAATAAAAAACCGTGTTTGAATTCGTTTCAAATCGTGGTTGTTTGTTTTAGGGTTTACTTGAAAGTCAACCCCATTAGTGTTATAGTGTCTATTAGGCTGTTGAGTGCCGCAAAAAGTGAAAACCCATTGTGAATCCCTGTTTGCACCGTAAATCCATGATGCATTGATGCTGTGAAGCTGTAAACTGTAAATACCGTGAACCTGTAAAGTCTAAATGCCATGAAGCTGTAAGGTAGTAAACCGCTGTTGTGATTCATAATCGAGGATGTGAAGTTGTAGAACTGAGGAGTAGGACATGAAGACTGGAGTTGCTTCGAAGTTCGAACAACCAGCTGCCATCACTAAGTGAGTTCGATAAAGGTTTATAAAAATAATATATATGGTTTTGGAAATTAGATTATTATAACTTATATGTTATAAATTTATAATTGATAGTGTTTTGTTTTTTTAAAAAATCATTTTTTATTAATTTATAAATTTATAAATCCTACAAAAATTACTAATCTAATTAAATTACTCATGAAAGCTTTCAAGTTAATTGCGCATGATTTTATTAATTCTATTGTTTATTATGATTTAGAGTCATGGCAACTGCTTATGCTGGATTGCTCTTCACCAATAACTTTAAGTCTTTATCTCAGTGTATCTATTGATAATTTGCCTCTTCGATTTTTCACTGCAATGGTTTTATGTTCCGACTTGTAGATTGCTTTTACTTGCTCCAATTATGGTCTTCCCGGTCTGGCACCATAATGCTGCAACACACTTTCCATCTTTTCCTTGAGAAAGACCACGCTGACCTTACCAGCTATCGCAATATCCTGATGTAATTAAACACCTATATGATTAATTTTCTCCTCAACCTATAGTCTGCTCAATTAATGTTTTTTTCCCAACTTCTTCCATATCTTCTCTGGTACCCAAACCTTTATCTATCAATGCGTTAGAACTTTAGAAGGAACCATTTGTCCAGTTTCAATCGTTGCTATCAGTATCCGAGCTTTTTCTAATATCAAATATATCCCTATCTTCTATTTTCTTTGTTGCCACTTGTGGTTGTGCCATTGTCTATATGTTTGCAGCTTAACTGGAACTGTTACCATTGTACCATTGATTAAGTTTACCTCATTATTATTTTTGGTGTTTTAATCTCTTTTAAGTTTTAACTTTTGATCTACCTATCCTTACACTCTCAAGTTGAACCATGTTGGTGGATTTTGTCTAGGGACAGTCGTCACCATTCTGGTCACCTGGGCCACATTCACTAAATAATGTTGAAAATTCACACTTGTGCACTGGGGTATCCTTTTGCAAATTGTCACCATTTATTACATTTTCTACATTGTATTATGGGTCTACCTTTCTTGTTTCTCATGAGTTGTGTCTTTGGACCTCTACCACCATTATTGCCATTACTTGACAATCTTTGGTTCTATTGATTGCATGCCCTTGAAGGTGTCTACCATTCCATCACATAGTGTTTTACTGGAATTTTCTCTTTTTGTGCCCTTAAGTTATCCATTTTAAACACCGTATTCTGCTTTTCTCGATTTCCACCTTCTTGCCTTCTTTCTTACTAAACAGTTTCTCTTCAAGCTATCAAGTTAGGACTCGTCTTTGTCTTCTTGAGTACATTTTTTTTTGTTGGTATGGCAGCTGTTTTGCAACCAACATTCTTTGGTACATATCTTGGTGTTTGGAGGTTGGCACTATTCTTGAATGCCTCTTAATCTGTTTATTAAATATTGTTGTTTTAAATTTTTGCCTGGTAGATTTTATCAACATTTTAACTTGATCAAACATCCTTCAATTATAATCTTTAATCAATTCCTACTTGCTTTGTTTTATATTTGTCAATTTGTTCAATATTTGGGCATTGGTGTGCCAATTTTCAAATTCTTTATCGAATGCGGTCTTCACTTTTTGCCCATGTATTCTTATCTTTTCCCTTCAACTGAGCATACCACTTGATTGCAACCAACATTCTTTGGTACGTATCTTGGTGTTTGGAGGTTGACACTATTCTTGAATCTGTTTTAATCTGTTTATCAAATATTGTTGTTTTAAATTTTTGCCTGGTGGATTTTATCAACATTTTAACTAGATCAAACATCCTTCGATTATAATCTTTAATCAATTCCTACTTGCTTTGTTTTAGATTTGTCAATTTGTTCAATATATGGGCATTGGTTTTGCCACTTTTCAAATTCTTTATCGAATGCAGTCTTCACTTTGGCCCATGTATTCTTCTCATTGCCCTTCAACTGTGCATACCACTTGATTGCACAGTCTTGCAATGTTTCTAGAAATTTCCTTAGTCAGGTTTTTTGTCATTATTCATGCCATTGGCTTTCCAGTTCTATTCTTCAAACAATGCATTCTTGGACCTTAGATCTGTTCACCACTGAACCTTGCTGGTTTTGAGATCATGGATGGCTTTGACTCCATTCTTTTTCCTTTTCTTTATAGCGGCCTAGAACCGAATTAACATTAATGCAATTGGTTTATTAATTAATGCTTAAATTGATCCAGTTTTATGAAATGAATTGGTTAAGATCCTTGGTGGGCTTTGCTTTAAGATGAGAAACATCAAGAGAAAAGACCTAGAAAATGGTTTTAATTATGTCAATGAGACTGCAAACAGTTTGTGGGACCATACGGTTACCAAATCACAGCATTCAAGCATCCATGCGCTGCAGAAGACATGGTTCCAGTTCCAATGCGCTGCAACATATATTTCTTCATATGATTCTTCCAAGATATACAACATTGGATGTTCATTGTCTTCAAGCAATGACGAAGAAGCCACATGTTCTTGTAAAAATAAACTCACCTTTTGTTTGATAACAAGTATCTAGATGAAAATAACTAGACTACATACTTTTGTATGGTTTATAATGGAGCACTTAGAGCATGAAAAGCATACACTATGTGCTGAAGTGGCCAATCAATATATACTACAATGGAGAATTCCTTACATGTTGGGCAAGGAAGTGAATGTTCGGGAGGAAATAATACAATTTAAAAAAAATGTTTTTGACCTAATAGACACAAATCTAGAACTAAAATGACCAATGACTTTGGGGTTTTGATTGTTCTTTGCGAAATAGATCTTGGGAACATAGCTCGGTCATATGGTTAGGCCTTGGTTAAAATATGTTTTTTAAAGCACATCATATAGCAGCTGCATTCAATCATGTGCCATTTGTTCTTTGTACAAACATCTCCTAGACAGTAACATAAAGTGGAGATAACCTGTTTTAGAAGATGCTGGAATTGGTAGTTTAGTGCTTTCCTTAGAGAAGGATGATAGCAGACAATCATTCTATATTCCTGCCATTTAAAATTTGAGAGGTAGACTGTTCAAGATAGGGTTATACACATCCATTTTAGCTTTCAATGCTAAAAAATACTTTTTTATAATTTGTTGGCGGATTCTTTGTATTGTGTACAGCAAATATACCGTATTAAGCTGCCCGGGCCAGCTAATGTCGGTGAGGGGAAGCCAGAAAATCAGAATCATGCCATAATTTTCACTCGTGGTGAAGCTCTTCAAACAATTGATATGAATCAGGTACATACAGTTTGCTTACTTCAGATGGATTTATTATATGCTGTTTAAGCAATTCATACTTATATTCTTGGGCATGGCAGGACAACTATCTAGAAGAAGCTTATAAAATGAGAAACTTGCTGGAAGAATTGCTTAAGATTCATGGTGTACGCTCCCCAACAATACTTGGTCTTAGAGAACACATATTTACGGGCAGGTGAGTTGTCGGGTCACTATGAGTTTCTTATATTGAAGTTAAACACATCTCAAAGAGAAGGAAGTTCAGTTTAATTTGGTACTTGAAACCCTGTTCTGCTGGATGTTGAGGTCTCCAATTTAAATATGCATTATTTGATTATGTCAGATAGGATAGTCATGCATAAGAAGCAGAGATTTCAGATTAATTCTCTTTAGATAATTGCGGACTGAATAAATCTTGCTTTCTTTTTGTGGTTGATACAGTGTTTCATCACTTGCTTGGTTTATGTCAAATCAAGAGACTAGTTTTGTCACCATCGGACAGCGACTACTTGCAAACCCACTAAAGTGAGCTCCCTCCCTCCCTCTCTCTCTCTCTCTCTCTCTCTATATATATATATATATATGTTACTAACTCAGCTTGATATTAGTATCAACACAAAAATAAATTGTTTTGTCAAAATGTGACAAAGCAACTTTAACTCCCTTTTTTAGAGGATACTTAAACATGAAGACTTGAATGGGAAGCTCCTAGGAAGTGTCAGAAAAAATTCACAAATGAGTATTGATTTTCTTATTAAATTACATGTTGATGATGATGTGGAAGTGTATCATCTTATATGTTTTCTCATCCTGGAATCTTTTTGAACATATTATGAATTCAAAGTTTATAATATGCAGAACCCTTTTGGAAATTGCTCTGAAGTCTGAAGAGTAATACTTGAGATAATTGATGATTTACTTATTTGTGTGCTTCCTTAATCTCTTTGAACCTAAGTTATCGGTGCAGGTGTGAGCTTGGGTACATGGGTTCACTGATTTTTTTGGGACCCAGGGTAGCGGGGTTTGCTGTTTGTTTCTTGACGCCAGGTATAGTACAACTTGGGCATGTTTGTACAAAAATGGTAAAATATAAAAAATTATAAACAAAATAAACAAAAAATAACAAAATACTACTGATAATTGTAATTCAAAATATTAAATGAGTCATGATAAATGATATATCTCAAAGATTTATATTATTTGTTCAAAACATGAAAATAGTCAATGGTCATAGTCAACCTCAAGAAGTTAGAACTATGTGAAAATATTGTCATATTACTCTTCATCAAGAGGATCCAAAGCAGCAAATAGTTCATTAGAATCAGGTGTTATAGGAATAGCAGTACTATTAGTTATGCATTATTAGATATTTTAAATTATTTTTTAAATTTTCTTAATCATTATTTTTCTTATGAATGTCGTACCCGGACCGCCACTGTTTTTTATTAAGAAAGTCAGGTATCCAAGGTAATATAAGAACCCAAGAGGGTACAGGGGCCTCCTGTGCAGTACCCGGCAACACAGTCTTGAACAGTGTACTTATTCAGTGTATTACATAGATTACATTAATTATTGGAAAACTACACTGAATGTCTAACCATAATGTGTGCTATCTCATTCTGTAATCTATTTGAACATATTATGAATTCCAAGTTTATGACACACAAAACCTTACAACCTTTCGGAAATTACTTTGTAGTCTGAATATTTAATACATAAGATTATTGGTGATATCACTTAGTTTTGTGCTTACTACATATCTTTGAACAACTATGGAATTCACTGTCTGTTAAAACTACACTGAATGTCTAACCATAATGTGTGCTATCTCATTCTGTAATCTATTTGAACATATTATGAATTCCAAGTTTATGACACACAAAACCTTACAACCTTTCGGAAATTACTTTGTAGTCTGAATATTTAATACATAAGATTATTGGTGATATCACTTAGTTTTGTGCTTACTACATATCTTTGAACAACTATGGAATTCACTGTCTGTTATATACATTACATTAATTGTTGGGAAACAACCCTGATTGTTTAATCATTATGGCTGGAATTTAGACTTGCCTCTGGCTTTGAAAGACCAATCCACCAAGATGGCTTAGACTTGGAAAAAAGAGTATTTGGACAAAACTCGGCAAACTAAAAAATCATAAATTACAAGACATTCCACATTTTTTTGTTCATTCCTCGAGAATTTAACTTCAAAGATATCCAAGTACAATCAAATTTATTAGAATGTAAGGTTTATTAAATAAGAACGTCATTAGTTATTTAACTAAAAGATGGTTGTAACTGGTTGTAACTGTTATCCAATTTTGCCGCAAAGGTAAAATTGGACAAACATGACTTCGCACAGAGAAAATAGAGGGATTGATTCATCGGAGCTCACATTTTGGGCCCGAGCCGAGCGAGTTGAAGCGGCGAGGCATTGGGAGTCGGCGGGATGCATGTTGAAGAGACACTTCAGAGTCCGAGGAGTTTGGAGTTCGGACGTGGAAGCATTTGGATTCAGCAGGAAAAAATTCCGAATTGGCAAAGCTCAAAAGGTCTGAAGGACATCAAAGTCTGAAGTCCGAAATTCGGACATTCGGGAGCTCGGAGTTGGCAACAGGGTCAAGCGGTGAACAATGCCATGCAGGGAGAAAAAGAAGTCTAAAACCCAAAGTTCGAAATTCGGACTTCGGGCTTTCAAGATTTTGGAGGTTTCATGTGCTAGGCGGATGAACGATACTTGAAACCCCGAAACCCGAACTCCTGAAACCCCTGAAACCCGAAACCCCCGAAAACACAAAGGTCCGAAATATGTTTACATCCAATTTTTCTCATACTCAGTCATGGAGCCAGATCAAAAATCCGATTTTTCAGGATTCAAATGGATGAATCAAGAGCGGATACCCCCACCATTGGATTCAAAAGGCCATTTCTAGTCAAATTCATATAAAATTTCATCTTGAAACTCTATCGGGAACTCCAGATACGGCCTTTCGCAAGTTCGCTCGCAAGTTCTCATACTTAGTCATTTTTTGAAGAGGTCACATGTTAGCACCATGAGCCTATCGAGATTTCATGTCTCTTTCGTCCCTTTAGCAAATGGACATAGGGGACACAAAATGCCCCCAGCCCACTTGAGCCTTGTGGTTCCTTGTCCGCCTGAAATTCATCTCCTAAATGCTTTTTCCTAGCCTCCCTCTCATTCTCAAATGTAAATAACTTCTCTCTCCTCCATCACCACCTCTGTGATATCTGAAGATTGAAGACTCCATTAATGGCTGCCATGTAGAACAACAGTGGAAAAGGCAACGAGTTACCTCTTCACTTCTCAAGTTTCCAGTGGGCGAAATCGCACGAAAATTGGAGGGAATGATCATAGAAAAATATAGTTTCGCATGAACTAGTTTTCGCGCCACGAAGTCCCTATTTTTTAGGGATATGTAGGACTGAGTTTTCATCAACATTTTGCCCTGTCACATGAAGAATAGTAGTGAAAAAGGCAGCGAGCTACCTCTTCACTTCTCGAGGTTTCAGTGGGCGAAATCACACGAAAATTGGAGGGAATGATCATTGAAAAATCTAGTTTAGCGTAAACTAGTTTTCGCGCCATGAAGTCCCTATTTTTTAGGGATATGGAGTGCTGTGTTTTTTATCAGTATTTCGCCCCTGCCGATGAAAATCTCATTTTCCCACTTGTTCAGAGGAAGAAATTACCCAAAATTTCAAGAATTGTTTTGTTGTAGTTTGACACCCACAGCGCACTTACTAAAAATAACATGTGTCCATGGCGAGGCATACTAAAAATAGAAAGTGGATAAAAGGGCAATGCATCATCAACAAATGAGGATTGAAATGTTCCAAAGGGTTCGAAGGCATTGAGATCAATTTGACAGAGCCTTTTTGGAGTCGATTCAGTAAGAGTGGATTTTCGGGCTGAAAGGAGCATACACCGCGAAGGAGTGCCTGAGCTTTAAGCAAGGATTCTAGGAGCTTTGTAAAGATTCAAGAGCCCAACAAAGTACCTATGGAAAGTATTTTCCATGCCCTAAATGGTGGGAAAAATGAGACCTCGTGAAACATCATACACTTCCCTAGGCAACTCATTCTTCCGGCGCACAACTGGCGATCCCGAGAAAAATGGGGCATTTGAAGGTGATGCAGTCAGAATTGGAGCTCCAAACCATCACCATTCAATTCATTGAGTGTTTTGCAGTCAAGATCATATAAAATTTTGCCTCTGAACTCATCCAGGAGCCTGAGTTATCGCCGTCAGAAGTTGCCTCTAGGAATGTGTTCAACACTTAGCCAAATTTTCAAGAGGACACGTGTTAGCTCCAAGAGCTTGGCGCATTTTGATGTCCCTTTTGTCCCTTTAGCAAAGGGACATAGGAGATAGTAAAATGTGCCCAACCCTTTTAAGCCACCTGATCACTCATAGGACCCTTCACATCGCCAGTTTAGCCCTCAGGAGCTTGTTGGAGCCTATCCTCACAATGCATGGATGACCGCCAAGTGTCATAACCTGACGCGGTGTGCAAATTGATGTCCCTTTCGTCCCTTTAGCTAAAGGGACATAGGGGACACAAAACTGTGCACAGCCCCATGCCTTCATGTTTATGGATGAATGCACAACATTTAGCCATTTTTGTGCTTGCTTCTTCCCCCCACATCTGCACACCGTGTAGGCATGTTGCCGAAATTTGTCCAGAACTTCTTGCCGCCATTGCTACACCCAACCAGATATGCCATGTCCTCCATGTTGTGAAAATACAGAGATCTCAAAGAAATACGGATTTGAATGAAGCAAAATGAAGCGAAGAACGAAGAAAATGAAGAAATTTTGCGTGGAAACACTTTTAGTCAAAAACGAAGAAACGCTCGTTTCACTCAATCCCGATTACGAATCGAGATGTCGTTTTTTGCATACTTCCTCTTTTTTCGAGACGATCAAGATGCAACAAACATGAGATTAAATGATGCTCCAGATCATTTTTTACAACAAAAACTACTTTTCGTGCCCTAGCTCACATGCGTCGGATTTCCCATCATTCTGGCAATGGAGTTGAGCTAAAAATTTGCACACGGACTCCAAATAAAAAACCTATCGCAATGGGGTTAATTTCATCATGATTGGAGGCAAAAACCAGACCTGCAATTTTCAAAGTTCCAATAATGGCTGCCATGGCAGCTTTGTGCCCGAAGTCACTGCCAGGTGAAAATTTTGTTTTTTATTTTCAAACATTTTGGTGGGCAAAATCAAGTGAAATTCAGAGGACGAGATCACGACGACGAGCTGAGTCCGAAAAAATGTGTTCCGTTGCAGTCCAAGCACCAAAGACCCACTTACTAAAAATGGTAAGTCCTCTTACACGGGTGCCTGCCATTTTGGGTAAGCCACCATCTGAAGAAGCCACAAAGAAGGTGGTGAACACAGAGGAAGTATCACTGGTAAAGATCATTGCAAGGGTTATCTGGACCCAAAATTGACACTTACTAAGAATAGCAAGTGGTCCCATAAACACCTGCCATAAATGGAAAGGTGGTCCAAAAAATGGTTCCCACGAAAGGAATACATTGAGAAGAAGAAGTTCAAATTGTCATAGGCAGGTTGAGGCCTGAAAAACTTATTTTTACACTTACTAAAAATAGTAAGTTGCTCCATTCAAGAATAGCAAGTGTTGAAGAACCATTCATAGTTTCGCCAGTTGGTTCACCTATACGGACAAATGTATAATTCCGCAGGACATATGTCGGCTGAATATGACAGTGTTGCAAAGGGTCATTGTGGGAGGTAGTTTCCATCCTCGACTTCTTTTAAGTGAATCTCCATGAGCAACGCCCACGGTCACCATTGGGATAACTCCACAGTGTTTATAAACACTTAGTTCGTGGTGTCCGTAGGTCATCAAAAGGCAATTTTTCGTCAACAACGACTTGTCCGCAACATGAGTGAATCATTCGCAACAAGGAATTCAAGGGAGTGGGTATCTTCTCATTGACACGAGACAGAGAACAATTCGGCATCGAGTGCAAGTCTTAAGGAGTTTTTCAGGAGGTAAAGGATTTAGAGATTTAGAGTTTCATTTCCTTGGAGGATTCCAATGATCAGAATCAACGGACTTCATCAGGAACAACATCCTTTCTTTTCCTTCTCTCTCTTCTCCTCCCCACTTTCTCTCTCCACGTTCTAATTCTTCATTGGGGTTGCACTTTTTCATAATGCCTTAATTAATTAAAAATTACTTTATTTTCAATGTAATAAGTCACCCTTAAGTTACAAAAGGAGACTTAATGTTTTCCTAAGAATGTGAAAAGTTTCAAGGCATATGAAGGGTCAATGAGGGATAGGCGAAGAGACTTCCAAAATTCTATAAATTGTAATGAGCTCCTCATTCAAAGGGGTTCTAATTATGAAAATTTTCTAGCTGGTTGTATTCTTGTAAGTTCATGAGAGAGCTTTTGCTTACTTGTGAATGAAAAGAGTTAGCCATTTTTCTCTCTAATTTCTTCATTCCTTCACTATGTACAACTCTGATTTTGTAAGCTAATAAAGGAAGAACTTTGTGTGTTCTAAGGCATATGAATGTGTACATCTTTATACGTATGGTTTCCTCTAGCTGGTAGCCCCAAAATCATGTTGTCTTCTTCTTTTGAAATGTGTGTGTAAGATTTTCCAACTAGTGTTTGTAAGCATCTGATTTTTTACTTGCAGCATTAGTTTCCCCTATTTCATATTCTCACTCCCTATCGCGCCCTCTTACCAAAGTCCTCTCTAGCAAGCAATTGCCATAGGGTCAGTGGAGTGCCCCTGTTGGATCCCTGACCGCAAGGCCACCAGGATAAAATTCACTTTACTCGAACATGCAAATATGGAAGCTGTACCGTTTAAGTAGAGGGACTTCGATTCCTAGAGTGTTGGCAAGAAATCCACAAATTTGACCACCAGACAAATTTCTTCACCGACATCTCTATATCTCTCTTTGTAAAGATATCATCAAAAACTATCTTTGTAGTCCTCTCTCCATCAACTTTCTTTGAATATTGTGAGTCTAGCCATGCTTGACTCAAAAATATTTGCTTCAATGATGACAACAAACTAGAAATATTTTGCAACGTCAAGAATTTAGTTGCAAACCTTGCGACATCGACTCACACAAACTCTTTCCCCTTCATGTGTTCTCTCATCGAGATGAGAACCCAAGGGTGATATATATGTACGTGGTTATATTTCTTGCATCTTCTATGACTAGTCTCACCCAATCAGTTTTGCCTATGTCCTCCAAAAGAAGGTTAAGGCAATGAACCACACAAGGAGTCCAAAAGAGTGATGAATGCCTCTTCTATAGTAGTCTCTCAACTGCCACATATGCTGTTGTATTGTCTGTGACAACCTGCACAACATTTTGGATACCCACCTCTAATACAACTTTATTCAACATAAGACTCAAATTCTTAGCATATTTAACTATGTTAGAGGCATCAATTTTACTTCAAAAACACCATCTCACCATTTGAAGCCGCTAAAAAATTGATGAGGGTGCAATTCCTTCCATTTGTCCACCCATTTGAAAGAATGGTCCATCTGTATTTTTGCTTTTTTATTTTATCTTCTAGGATTGTTGTTGCATCTGTAACGACACCTTTGAGCAATTTTCCACTCAAATCTTTTGGAGAGGGTGCCTTGTACTCTTTCCTTGCAACTGTTAATGTTTTCACCAAGTATCCCCAGTACAGGTTCTTTGCCACCTTGAAGGGAAGGTTGTTGTAGTACCAGAAATTTGCACATGCTTTATCTACTTTCTCGTGTGTTCTAGCTTGTACCTTGTAGCAAAGGTTGTGCCCCATGTATGTTTCTTGGTACAAAAAAGATATCTATCCCTTTGCTGAAACTCGATGAAGTAAATGTGTCTCTTTTGGTTCGTATACGTGGATTGCGAGTAGAACCCACAATTGTTGTCGCATCGTCCTCTAAATCCTCTGCCATTCCAGGTCTAATAACTTCTCCTATGGCTGCATGCACCCTTTCCCTCTCTAGTTTCTTCTCCTCCAAATCTGCCTTCATCTTTCATTTTTCCTCTGTTGTAACATTGGGCCATACCACAACGTCTCGACAAACAATACATGCAAGATGATACTTCAAGCGATTGATGCCTCTGGAAAACGTTTTGTCAAAGAAATTGCAAACCACGGTTCCCTGAACTGTTCCACGTACACCTTACTTTCAAGCAATGGTACGAGTGGTAGCGGGAGCGGTTCCTGCTAGTGATGCTGACTGAGATGTCAAACTTGATGCCAAACTTGATGCCATTGGTAAAGCTCTAATCTGCAACACAATGTACAATTAAAAATTAAAAAAAACGCAAATTTAATCAAAAAATTAAAAATTTAAAAATTGGCTTTGTAACCCTATTTAACCATAATTTTGAATTTAAATTTTGTAAATCCTACGAACAAGAATACATTCTAAAAAAAGAAACTAAGATAACATTTATAAAATTACAACAATACATTCCGGCAATTTCATTCATTAACGACAATAACAAACATGAATAAATAAATAACTAATTTAAAATTTTAAAATCATTCGCAATTAAATTGAATGCATTTAAAATTACAAATGTCAAATCTTATTCCAATCCAATATGGGTATATAAAATTTAAATAATATAGAGCGAATTTGCGAAAAGAATTTAAAAAAAAAACTTACCTCCAAATGCAATTCTTCAAATTTGCTCTTCGATTTCCCTATAAAATCCCTTAACTCATGCAAATGATGCTTAATGGCTGAAATTTGAATGCATTTTACATTGGAAATGATATTCCTATACAATATGAATTTATAAATACAATAGAATGAATTTGCGAAATGAAGAAAAAAAACAAAACTTACCTCCAAATGAAATTCTTTAAATTTGCTCTTCGAATTTGCTATAAAATCCCTTCAACTCATGCAATTCATGCTCAATGGCTCTGTGCGATAAAAAATGAAGGGGTGTGCTCCCTTAAAAATAGAAATTGAAGTGCATTTTCAGCTTTGCACATTTTCCCGTGTTTTGCGTCTGTCCCACGTTAGGGGAGTATTTGGCACATACGTGATGAATATTGGCGAATATTCGCCAAATATTTATCAATATTCTCCGAGTCTGGTCGGTGAGTTTTCACAGTGAATATTCGCTACTTGGAATTTTTGGCATGTACTTGCCAACTTAGTTGCTGGTGTGGAATGGATTGGTCTCAGATTCCAAAATCCTTCTCTTTGGTATCATATCCTCGATTAGTGTGTTTTCAAACTGCTTAATGTTGATGCAGAGACTAAGAAGTGGAAAGTTTTGGACTCTGCTAAAGGTATCTTCTCCTCTTTTGACGTTCCTTGCCGTTCTCCATCAGATTTTAGAGTAATATTTGAGGAAGGGATGAACAAATTTATTTTTGGTTCTGGGGTGGCTGTGAAAGATCAGGAATGTGGCTAGGAAGACAATCTCTTCTGTTTTTCTGGTCTCCTGTATCTAGGTTCTCTTAGTAATGTTCAAACTGGTTTGTTTCAAGGCGTGGATTGGGTTGCCCTTCTTTTTTGATGTTGGCTTCTATGTCTTTGGGAATTACTTTGAGGGCAGCAGAAACTGACTTCTTGTTATTTTCTTTTAACTTCTGAATAATCATATGTAATAGGGAGGTCTACATGAAGTTTTTTATCTGCATTGTCCGAGTTTAAGGTTGTGCTTTGATGGGATAGATATGTACAGAATTTTTGTAAAACATCTTGTTTTTAATCGAAAGGCGAGGGACTGTTCAGTCCTCCTTTTACCGTTCAAACAAACAAACAACATATCATACAACATATCATATCTGTGTAGTAAATTGCATAATTTTTCACACACATACAACATATCATATTGGTAACAAGCATCCCATCTTTTAAAAATAGGGTTTTAAGTGCAAATGTTCTATAATACTGGGATGTACTGATACGTATCATGCACTTTCAGGTTTCAGACCCATGAGTTTATGTAAATGATTGAAATTTCTTAATCAAAGACGTAGCTGGAATTGCTTTAGGATTTCCATACACCCTGGAAAAAACCATTTGGGTTTTAGATTTTACCTTTGTGCTTTTATCTTTGGCTATTTGAGGAGACAAGGACTAGACATTATATGAGAAGTTGGAAGCCTTTGTAGTCTTGATGAGCATGGAATGCCAGTAGGAAAGCACTGATGGAGTTTCTCCCTTGATCTGTTTGGAGCTAGAATCTGCTAAGACTTAGGTGGTTAAGGAGGAATGAGTTCTACCTTTGTTCTCATTGTTTTTTAAGGTCTTGTTATATTTGCAGGTAACAGAGTAGTTTATTATTGCAGCATAAATGCATTCTTGTACAAGGACTGACTTTCCCTATTGGAGGAGTTCCATGTATGACAATGTCTTCCTGAGATGGTAATGCACATCTTGAAGGCAAATGTACATCTGTATTTGAAAACAACTTCAATGAGAAATATCTTGTCCATAAAATAATCAATAAAACAAGGGTGGCGAATCTCCAAAAAATATCTTGTCCAAAAAATAATAAATAATATAAATATCTTTTCCAAAAAATTATTATAGAATGGGTGACCAATCTCCAAAATTGACTTTCAAAAAAACGGCGAATATCCAAAAAAATGATTTGCGGCAAGTGATTTGACATACCAAAGTTTTCTGCATTTTCGCGAAGTTGGACGGTTGTTAGATGGCCGTCTATGTAGCATCAGACGACCTGGGTTGGACAACCGTCTATGGAGAATCATACGGCCTAAGTTGGACGGCCGTCTATGTAGCATCAAATAGCCTGGGTTGGATGACCATCTATGTAGAATTAAACGATTTGAGTTGGACGACCATCTATGTAGAATCAGACGGCCTGAGTTGGATGACCATCAATGTAGAATTAGACGGATTAGGTTGGACGGTCATCTATGTAGCGTCAGACGATCTGAGTTGGATGGTCGTCTATGTAGAATCAGACGCACTCGGTTGGATGATGAAGTGTTGGATGATCATCTTTTTATTTCCGTCTCATCCATGTATAGACGTGCGTCTCTATGCATGGATGTCTCTTCAAAAATAGACGGTCGTCTCCCCTAGAAACAAACATACAAAATGTGGCTTTCGGGGGCAGCCCCCGAATCCCCGTCGGGGTGCGCGTCCCCTGGACCCTGCAAGGAGGGTACCGCCCCCTTGTAACCCCTCGGGCTAAGTACATGCATAAGTTTATTTTTAAGTGTAAATAGTAGGCGAACTGACCCATACAAATGACTTGTCGTCCGAAAGTTTAGGCGAACAGGGCAGCAACCGACTGCTGAAAATTCGCTATTTCCAATTTCCAAAAACCCTAATATTTGCGAGTATACGAAAATTCGCCACTAAAATTTTCCTTGGTTTTCAAACTTTAATTGTGATTTGGAGTAAGGGTGTGAGGTTCATATATAGCCTTTTTGAGTGCTTAAAGTGTGGGTGAGGCCCGGGTTGGGGACAAACATCAAAAAAATAAAAAATAAAAAACACCTTTTTGGTGGTTTTGGAGCAGGGGACGACTGTAAGTTTTCGGGACGATCGAGGGGCTTGGACAAGTTTCCCTGAAGCCTTGGGGACATCCCGAAGTCTCCCAAATGTCCCCTCTAAGAAGGAAACGTACCCACTTTAGGGGGACATCCTGGGGAAGTCCCTTGACTCCTGGTGGTGGTGATGGCACGACGGGGGTACGTTTACCAGGACGTCCTTATCCCCGGAAACATTGAAATTGGGGGCGTGGGGTGTCCCGGTGGAACATTGTTATTTTTACATTTATAGGCTTCTACAATGGTAGTGGGGAGTGGTGAGTGGGGGTCTGTTATTTCTGTGCATAAACAATTAATGAGGATATTAAATTTGACATCCATTTGACCATCATGTGGTAATTTCAACTTTAATTTGACGTTCATTTGACTGTCGCATGGTAATTTCAACTTCAAATTTGATATCCATTTGACCATTCACTTAGAAGTTATTTCTTTTTGCTGTGTGAAGTTCATTGAAAAATTGTAATATCTTGGTCATGTGGTGGTGTTTGGAACCCATTCTTTTCTTAGCCTGAAAGATTTTTTCAACCCGACACATTGATGCAGCTAGATTGATGTCATGAATCACCAGTAAGTGGGAAATTTTCTGAGAAGGTAACACGATACTGATCAATGTGGTGTATGTAAAATCCAAGATAAGAGCCTTGAAATTGTTGTTATTTATTGACATTTTAAAATAGATGTATCAAAGCTATCTGTGCTAGTTTTATTTTGCGCTATTAGCTAAATTATTTTCTTGTTAGTAGAGTTCAAGGGAGTTTGTTGCTCTATCAAAAACCTGTGGAGTGAAAGATTGAATAAACATTCAGTATTAAGTAGTTTACATCAATAATGCAATACATGTACTCATAAACATCGCAATTAAATTTAATCAGGCCTAAAACAATAAAATTAGACTTAATGGTACAAATTATTCTATTCTAAGATTAGACAAAAGGGGATTTCAGAAGAATGTGTTTGTGCACGAATTTTGAAGCAGTTATCAGTAACAAACAACAAAATCAGGGTTTTAATAGCCAGTCAGAGAGAACCTTGAAAAGTTGCGTCGAACAGAGTACCTCGCTAGAACTGTTAAGATACTCTTCCAGGTTGGAACTGTACATTTTGATAAATGTTGGGCAAACAAAATCTGATCTGAAAACTTTGTTCCTGAGGTTCAGGGCTCCAAAAACGTCGCGTGCATTTATGATATTTTTTACGGATCTATGGAAAATTGAGCTTCCTACAAACCCAAATAGGGCAGCTAGGTCTAAAGAATGAATTAGGAAAAACTTTGTTTCGGGGCCTGTATTCATGGACAACAGGGTTTTTAAACACCAGTTACTTATCAGACCTCTCAACAGTTCACAATATCGAAAGCGTGCCAAGTATGATGCAGTGCACCCAGGAAACATAATGCGATGCAATGTCTACTTTATATATCTCTCAGATCTATCATTTGTAATTATGTAAGGATGAATAGAGAGACAAACATACATACATTAGGTAAAGAGGAGTTGTTCACTTTCTTCTTCAGGCTTCTGACATGCAAACCCATTAAAAAATCTCTTACCCGTTGCGTGGCATGCGGTCTGTCCAACAATGTGAGGAATCTGTCAATTGTTGCATGCACAGATTGAATGGTATTTCCTTGACTGTGGCATTTTTGGTTGGCATTTTCCAGCCATTATCGTGGTCATTTTCCAGCTGTTTTCGCGGGTATTATGCATTCATTTTCATAATCCTTTTCAAGCCATTTTTGTGGGTTTGTTTCTGCAATTTTCACGGCCCTTCTTCTGCCAATTTTCATAAGCCATTTGGATGGGTCTTTTTCTGCAACTTTCATGGCCCTTTTTCTGCCTAAATTCCTCCTGTTCCTTTTGCAGTTGGGAAAGATTTCAAACAAGGAATTTGTTGACAAGAACCATTCTTTTCCAGCCATTTTAATAATCCGTTTCAAGCCATTTTTGTGGGTCTTTTTTTGCAATTTCCGTGGCCCATTCTCTGCCAATTTTCATAATCCTTTTCAAGCTATTTTCGTGAGTCCTTTTCTGCGATGTTCGTGGTCCTTTTTCTACCATGTTTCTGCCCATTCGTTTTGCAGCTAGGGCAGGTTCCTGGGCGGTTTGAAATTCGCTATTTGCAGTAAGAACAGATGTTGTGGACAGTACACGTGAATAGTGTCGTGAACAGTTTGTTGTCTAGGGCAGAATATCTGGTTGTGAGCAGTTCTGGCAGGATTTGTGAGCAGTTTCAGACCGGTCAGGAGTATTTTTAGATGGGATTGCAGGCATTTTCAACGGGATTGTGTGCCTTAGGGATCTAAGTACTTGTCCCCAATTGTCTGTTAAGTTTTTCAAACTGGCAGGTTTGTATTTAAGACCTGCAGGCATGTACAGTGAACAGAATGGAGCTCCCTCTAACGCAGGAGTTTCAAACTTCTCGCCATCATAGGGTGTTGACCCCCAAATTCAAATACGCTAGAATTTGTAGCCAAAAATTTGGAATCTCGAGGCTTTAGGTTCTGAGCTTCGAGACCTTTTGTCAGTATTCCAGGCACAGTTGCAGGAGAAAGATGGTGTTATTGCTGATTTGCAAGCAAGATTCATTGAACTCGAGAAAACCCAAGCCACCCCTGTTGATTCCCTATGCCTTAAGCAGCTCAATGCAGTGGTTTCCGAAATTCAGAACAAGCAGTCAAAGATAATCATTTAGCACGAACATTTTAAAACAGAAACCACAGTCCATCAGCAATCTATCCAAAAACAGGCTGAAGAACAAAATTCATGGGTACAAGTAGTTAAGGGGAAGAAAGCCTCTCCATTTATGGAGATGACTATCTAAGCAAAGTTTGAAGAAAAAAAGGAACGCCAAACCAAGGCACACAATCTTCGTGTTCGTGGCCTCCCTAAATGAGCAGATCCCTTTCAATCAGGTCACATGTTTTTTCCAGTTTTTTTTTGAGCGAATCTTTAGACTTGAAGAATCTTGCTTAACAAAGCTTGGACATTGTCGGACAACACCCTTGTTATCCAATTCCGAATAGTAGAAAAATGTATGCAAGCTTTGAAAGCAAAAAAAACTCTTTTCCCTCCCATAACAAATCTATGTCGATGCTGATCTCACACGACTTCAAGTGGAGGAGCTTCAAATAGCTCGTATTCAGGTTGTAGCCTCTAAAAAGTAGAACATGTGGGCTATTATTAGAGACGGTAGGGCTATCATTTGTGACTCTCTCCCTCCTGGGTGGTCATGCCCTAGAGTGTCAGTATGACGATGATCTCGGGTCTTGGTGGGTGGTGGTGGCATCTCCATTGCTTTGTGGAACTGCTTTGGCACTTTATGGTCTTCTCTAGGAACTTTCTAGGATGTTATTGCTTCTCAAGGTCTCATCTTCCTCACTAAGACCCATGAGAGCCCCGAATAAACCCTCCTCCAATTACAAGGCACTCGTGGGTTTCAACGTCTCGTTGTGAGACTTGTAGATCAAGTGATGTTCATGGTTTAGGGGGTGTGGCTTGCCTCATTCGAGAAAGTCTCAGATCTAGAGTTTCACTTGTGGCTTCTAATGTCACTTCAGATACATATGGATTCAAATTCAGAGAGATCCACCTTTTTGGGATGTCTTCATAGTTGTTTATTACTTCCCCCTACCACATCTCCATTCGCTATTCATGTTGATGGGGAACCGTACCTTGACCTCTATGCAGAGATCTTTCGATACGTCACTATTGGCGATGCCATTCTTTTGGGCGATTTTAATGCTTGTACAGGGAACCTCCAGATGCCTATTCACAACCTAAGATGGGTTGTGTCTTCATGAGTTAAATCTAGGAGTTTGGGTTACATAGAGACTTTGTTGACAAATTTTTTATAGTTACGGCCTATGGGAGATACCTTCTCAGGTTGGGTGAAATTTAGTGCTTCCACATCCTCAATGGGCTTACTCTCTTCGTTGGTTCTGGTAGATTCATTTGTTTTTCCCATGGTGGTGGTGCGAGCATTGTGGACTATGTTCTCTCCAACCGATCCATTATCCTACATATCTGTGACTTCCTTATATTGCCTCAACTCCCCCTTGTTGACCATGCCATTTTGATGCTCACCCTCTATACTGGTTCTCACCCCTCCCTCCACCATCCCCTTCCATTGCACCCCCAACACTCAGCATACCACAATCCATTTTGATGGTGACTACACTATTGAATATGTTGACCGTCTCTACCTTCTTATGTCTAGGTTTTAGTCCCTCCCTCTTCTCACCACTAAGTTCCTGTATGAGTTCTTACGTCAAACCCTCTAGGATGCTACCCTTGATTCTTGTCCCAACACTATACATTACTCTAGATCCCCTACCTGCCACGGAACTAACCCCATGAACCGATGGAATGATGATGAGTGTAAATCCCTTCATCAATAGATTTCAGTTTTTCCCTAACCCATGACCCTCCCTTCATACCCACTCTCCATAGGGAGTACTGTTGTCTTTTCTTCGACGTAAGAAACGAGAATTTCTGGTGTCTAGTCAGTTTTCAGTCCTTCCTGATCTTCACTACTCTCCGAAGAATTTTAGGCGTACTCTTCACCCAAGAAAAACCATCATTTCCAACATCACACCCAAAGTGTGGGTCTCTTATGCTAGTTCCCTCTATGATGTTCCAACCCCTCTTGCTACCACCGTCCCCACTCCATCATCCTTGTTTGTTTTCTCTTTTTCGTCAAGAGAGCTATTTTGGAATTACGCACCTACAAAGTAACTGATTGTGAAGGTCTTAAGCTGAATTCATCAAATACGGTATGGATTCCCTTGCCTTTTCCCCTTGCCACACTATTTAATCATGTGATTTATTCTAGATTCCCTTAATCATGGTCCCAATACATCATTCACCTTATGCATAAGTCAGGGGATCCCTTTATCCCTGGCAACTGCAGGACCATTATGATTGGGCATACATTTCCCAAACTTTTTGCCACAACATTAGACATGTACTTGTCAAAAGACTTGGAAAGGAATAATATTAGAGCACAAGGACAAGCAACATTCAGACTGTTAACCACATCTTTACACTCTGGGCTATTATTGAAGAAGCTTGTCACAAGTCTTCCTAATTTTTTTGTTGGTTTGTTGACTTCAAGAAAGCCTTTGACTCGGTTCCGAGACACCTATTTTTCTAGAAGTTGCAAGATTTTGGCATCTTAGATTCTTTGATTACAACAACTTAGAGGCTTTATGAGACAATCATTGGGAAGCTTCATACCTCCCCTGGTTTGTCTGATTTTGTGAAGAGTACCCTTGGGGCCAAGCAAGGATGTCCTCTCTCATTGACCCTTTTCAAATTTTACATTGGTGAGTTAAAGGAGTTTCTTTAGCAACATATCCATATGGATGATGGTTGTCTTTTGCATGATGTGCTTATAGCTATTCTTCTTATTACTGATTATGTTGACCTCTCACAATTTGTAGAGGGCTTATAGCGACAACTTGATGCCCTTGCTCATTTCTACAAACTCCAAACAACCTTAGTAAGACTAAGGTCACGATCTTCAATATCTCCAGTCTCTCAAATTCTTGAGATCAGTTGTCATGACGGGTTCTTCAGTATCGCTCCACCCAGGTCAAGTCTCTCTCATCCTGTTGGATGGAATGATTCCAATTTTTTCTATGTGTCCCAGGTGAATAAAAGGGGAACTTCTTGAGATCACATCAACCTTAACATATTTGGGGGTCCAATTTACTAGTCCATGTTTTAGCATTAAGTTTGTTGCTCATCCACGCCTTTACAAGGGGTATGTTTCTCTTTCCATTTTGGGACGTCAATGTTTCCAAATCCACTTCCAGGACATACCCTCCAAATTACGCATGTTTGAAACTATCATCAAACCTACAGTTCTGTATGGTTCAAAGGTTTGGGGACCTAGCCTAGGGGGCATTGACTGGGCTCGTATTGAGAGGGTCTAGACTCTCATGTTATAGCACATGATCTGTCGCAAGCAAACAATTCCTCAATGTATCCTCCAAGTTGAATTTGTCGCCCAAACACTATGCCATGAGACTATCTTCAGGCTTATTTTCTACATTTACAAACTCGGATCCCTTGGAGACTCAGCTTCCGGTCGTGAAAGGTATCACTACTTAGCACTTTGCTCTTAAGAGAGGATTACTTCACTAGTCCCCACTAGACATCGACATTGTTGGTACTTTGAGACTAGGTTGCTCCTTTCTATTGGCATCTCTATTGATATACTACCCCCTTTCATGTACTACATGGACTGTCCCCCCAAGCTCCTTCCCACAAAAGACATCATCACTAGAGCTACCGAAAAAGACATCTATAGGCAATATATCCAGATCACATGGATCTCCCCACATGAGTTGCTCAACCTCAAACTTGCTTTTTACACCGAGAATTTCTTACAGGTAGTGGATGGTATTATTCGTCATCCTCACTATCTCCAATGTCATTTGTCTCATAGCCTGAGGTTTCCCCTTGGCCAGTTGAGAGTATGTCCCCATCAGATGTAGGTTGAAACTGATCATCACATTCTCCGTCCAAACCAGATCTGTCATCTTTTCTCCCTCCACGAGGTGGAGACCGAGGACCACTTCATTTTCAAATGCCCCATTTACCATGAGTTCCAAGGAAGATATCACTGCCTCTACAGGGACTCTGACAACACTAACTTTTTCAAATATATAGACCAGCAGTGCCTGGCTCTTTAACTTCGTGAGGTTGTCACCCTCCAACGTAGATTTCTACAGGAGGAGCCTTGAGGCCCCAAAGGCCCCATGTTGATCACCTCTTTCTTCCATCCCATCCAAGTGATTGACAGCACTAAGCATCCTATGGACACCGGTACATCACACATCACAATTGTATATTAGTTAGGGTTGCTTCTCTCACCACATCATTACTTCTCAGGCTAGTTAGATCTCCAAGCCTGTTATCTCTCGACATCGTGGCTCCGTTCCTTCCTGTCGGTGTAGCTCGGGGCCCCTCTGGCGACATTGATCTACTACTTATCAATTTCCCCCAAACCACATGGACAAACAGATATTACAAGCTTTTTTTCTACTATAGGAGTTACACCAGCCTTGGATGTTAGGATCATTCTACAATATCTTACTTCTGCGTAGGATCCCCCAGCGATACTCCTCTGACCCATTATGATCTCTGATAAGCATTATCAAATCTTTCACAATGATCAATAAAGGCTCAAATGACTTCATCACTTCAAACACAAGTAAGGACATTTGATGAGATTTCCCTCCAATCTCCTTTGGCACATGCTTTTTGGGCTCTTGTTTTCCCTCCACAGTTATTTGTATTGGTTTCTTTGCCACTTAAGTTAGTGGCACACAACTTAAAATTGTCTATTGTACTTTATTTTTTTAGTTCGCTTCTAGGTTTCTTCCTAGAACTTTCTATTGCTAATCGCTGTATCCTTGAGTCCCATTGACCTACTTTTGGTCATATGTGGAGATTAATATAATTGCTTTCTTTCTTTCTATATGACTTTTCTCTAGAATGAATGCTTCATAAAAAAATAATTGCTTCAGATCTACTAGTGGTCTAAATGCTTTGAATTCTCAACGAGGCTCTATCTCTTGATTGCTCTATCGTGTCTTAAATGCACTAATGCACCTATGTATTTATAGACTTCTTGAATTCAAATTAGGACTTTATTGGTGTGCAAGCTAACACATTAAAATATAAGGCTTATTTATTAGTGTTAGTTTAATATTAGTTAGTGTTAACTAATAAACAGTTGGAACCACTTCAACCACTTTGTAACCATCTTTCACATAATAAAATGACGGACACACAATGATAATGTGTGCATTCCGGTTTCTCTTCATCTATTCTATGTACATTCTAATCTTTCTTTATTCTTTCTCTCTCTGCATATTCTAACATTGGTATCATAGTGGGGCAAGCAAGGAGAAAGAGAAGGGAAGAAGTTCAAGTCAGTCCCATGAGGGGACAATTTGAGTTTGCAGTCATCGCAAGGGCATTTTACTGATTTACAACAAACATTTCGAAAGCCTGTCACACTGCTTTGGACAAAATACAGCCAAAAACTTCATTTCTGCCATTAACAACAGTCCTATCATTAACAACAGTCACGAATATAGTAGATAAACCAGTGAATCAGACGATAATATAGTTCTGGAAGGTTTAAAAGAGTTATTTCCAGTCGCGAATCCTGCGCTAGGGCACGATACAAATTTCAGAGTGTTTGTTTTATCGACTAGGGCACGGTATGATTTTCGGTGTTTTTTTGTATCTGCAAGGGCACGAGAATATCTTTTCTATATTACAATCACGAACATAGTAAAACTACTGTAGGTGACAAAAGGAAATCATTTAAGGGCTTTTTATTTGGTCATGAATGGACTGTGAATCTTGTATTTTATGACAAGCCAAAGATGAGAGGAAAATTCCATCACAAACCAAATGAAGCCATTGTTAAAAATTCAAGGGATGATGAAATTGATGAACTCACTGATAGAGAATGCGTATTTTAAAAGAATCCCAACACTTTGAAGATATGAAGGAATCCAGTGTAGGTAGAACTCGGCATGGAAGGTTGTCCAGATAGTTCGCGAGTTTGTGAATCTTGGGAATTTACTCTTACGAGGGTCATGAGACAACTTGATGGAGCATTGTGGGAGCAACTCAGTATGGATGGTTGTCCAACAATTCGGGAGATTCTGTAATTCTGGAGTTCAGGGAGGTGGAATCCGGGAACTTGGGAATTCAACTCAGGAACTACACATTTACGAGGGTCAGGGAGGCAGCTTATGGAGTTCTACCTGGTCAAAGCATTGTTTTCAAAAGGGAAAGCTTCTGAAGAATGCATGGTCTTGTTTGGTTCTGTTATTTTAATCTTTTGCCAATATGTTCTAGAGATTAAGCCTTAAGAGGGGGTATTAAAATATAATGCTTGATATAATGCTTATTTATTAGTGTTAGTTTAATATTAGTTAAGTGTTAACTAATAAATGGTTGGAACCACTTCAACCACTTTGTAACCATCTTTCACATAATAAAATGACGGACACACAATGATAATGTGTGCATTCCGGTTTCTCTTCATCCATTCTGCGTACATTCTAATCTTTTTTTGTTCTCTCTCTCCAAATATTCAAACAACATACAACGGCTGGGAAAACAAATAATGCACATTTTCGATGCCTGAAACAGCCCCATAATGCCTAGTAATGCAAGAAAGGCCAAGACACCAAAAAAGTGAAAAAAAGGGAAAAAATGTGAAGAAAAGGCCTGCAATCAATCATGAAATGCAGTTGTTGTGGCTTAAAAAAATTGTGATGGGGTGTCAATCAATGGCTGTTTTTCCATGGTCCTGTTGCGGACTGTTCTAATGTTCAATGGCAGCTCCCTCTAGTGTTTCTTGCAATGATGATGTAAACTATATGAAAGCCCTAGTTTATCTTGGTATAACATCAATGCCTGCCTATGTTTAATGGTTCAACTAGAAATCTCTATGCATCCAGGCCGAAAAATGTATAGTGCAGCTGCTAAAGTTATAGCAAGCAAATGTCTGTTGAACGGCATCCTAGGGGTACTGGTAGGTAAAGGGGCATTTCCTTGTTGACTAATGCAATATGGGTAGTGCTCTATAAGACGAGATCTCCTTGCCGTTCTTCCCCTTTCAAAGAGAACAACTAGTCTAAGGTTGCTGGCTCTTGGGAATCTATAGATAAATATCAATTGTCATGCAATAACACAGTATATGTACAATCATATTCTCATGCTGGGAAAGGAAATCTTGTATCAAACTTTATGTGCAATGTTTTGCTTTATTTGTTACTCCTTGCGAGTCAACTTGTCTTTTGAATTGAACTTTTCCTTTCATCATATGCAATACAATTAACTGGTAAATGAGGTTTGAATTGTTTTATTAATAGGTTTTTAGTAGGTGATTTCCTTTTTCTTGTTGTTTCAGGGTGCGATTTCACTATGGTCATCCTGATGTATTTGATAGATTGTTTCACCTGACAAGAGGTGGGATAAGCAAAGCTTCAAAAGTTATCAATTTAAGTGAGGACATTTTCGCAGGTAAGCATGTTATGTTATTTTTTTACTGTGGCTTAGGTAACTTATTCAATTTGTGGTTTTGATCTAGTTTTGTGAAAGTTTGGCCTATTTTTATGCTGAAGCATAGTGCTGCTATTAAATTTTTAAGGAAAGATCTATGTGCACATAACATTATGATGTGCTTGCAGGATTCAACTCTACTCTACGGCAAGGAAATGTAACTCATCACGAATACATGCAAGTTGGTAAAGGTCGTGATGTGGGACTCAATCAAATATCACTATTTGAGGCAAAGGTTGCGAATGGAAATGGTGAACAGACTTTGAGTCGTGATATTTATCGGCTAGGACATCGGTTTGACTTCTTTCGAATGATGTCCTGCTATTTCACTACTGTTGGATTTTACTTCAGTACTCTGGTATGGATTAATTGTATTGTGTCTTTCTTGTTTGTTAAAGGTGTTTTCTTCTATTGATATTTGAACTTAGGAGAGCTTGTGTGTTTTCCATTGCATCTGAACAGGGTTTCTTACAAAATGACAAAAAAACTTCTTCTGGAATGTGTATTGCAGGTAACTGTTCTTACAGTGTATGTTTTTCTATATGGTCGATTATATCTGGTTTTAAGTGGACTTGAAGCTGCAATGTTGCATGAGGCTGCTGTACAACATAATACTTCCTTAGAAGCAGCCCTTGCTTCACAGTCGTTTGTTCAGCTTGGTCTGTTGATGGCCTTGCCAATGGTGATGGAAATTGGTCTAGAACGTGGGTTTCGCACTGCTTTAAGTGATTTTGTTGTTATGCAGCTGCAACTGGCCTCTGTTTTCTTTACTTTTTCTCTTGGTACGAAGACTCATTACTATGGACGGACACTACTTCATGGAGGAGCCAAATATAGACCTACTGGACGCGGATTTGTTGTTTTCCATGCTAAGTTTGCAGATAACTATCGCTTCTACTCACGCAGTCACTTTGTCAAAGGAATTGAGCTGATGATGCTTTTGATTGTATATAATGTCTATGGCCAAACATATCGCAATACTGTCGCATATCTCTTAATAACTTTTTCCATGTGGTTTATGGTTGGGACATGGCTTTTTGCACCTTTCCTGTTTAATCCTTCTGGATTCGAATGGCAAAAGATTGTGGATGACTGGACAGATTGGAATAAATGGATAAATAACCGTGGAGGGATTGGAGTACCACAAGAAAAAAGTTGGGAATCGTGGTGGGATGAGGAACAGGAGCATCTCAAGTATTCTGGCTTGAAAGGACGAATTTGGGAGATACTCTTATCACTTAGATTTTTTCTCTACCAATATGGATTGGTTTACCATCTAAATATTGCACATGAGAATCGGAGTGTGCTGGTATTTTTCACACATTAATGAATATAATCTTTAATGTCATTATTACAGTTTTATTTCTAATTAAGGTGAGGGTGAAGTAACTTCTTTCAGGATCTGATGTTTATTTAATCTCCGATTTCCAGGTCTATGGGCTTTCTTGGCTTGTTATTGCAGTAGTCCTCTTGGTATTGAAGGTAGTCAGCTCTGTTGCGTACTATATTTATATTCTTATCCAATGCTCTAAAATAAATAATGGAGATATACTAGTATTCTGCATGATTGTCCTTATTTGACAAAAGTATTCATTTTACACTGCTTTGTCTATTATTAGAAAACTGCTTGGTAGCAACTCATGCTATGAGTAATATTCTTCTGGAATCATCTGTGTAATCAAGTTTTGGTCCAATGTTTTGGATCTCACTACTGTATCCATCTTCAGGGAGAGAAGAGTGAAGCCAGTAGTGAAGATGGATCCGATAGTGAGATCTGAAATGTCGGGCAAAAACTCGACTACACAGATGAATCCAGACGTATATTATTCATTGTTATGCTGTGAAGAAACAAAATAAAAAACTAAAAACTCACGATATTTTTTGGTGTGATGAAATTAGAAGACCTGATTTGCGCTCTTATTCTGTCCATTCTGGTGATCACAGACTGTATCCATGGGAAGGCGGAGATTCAGTGCAGAATTTCAGCTCATGTTCCGGCTTCTCAAAGGGCTTCTTTTCATTGGTTTCATGTCAGTTCTGACCATTCTCTTTGTTGTCTGTGGGTTGACAGTAGCAGACTTATCTGCATGTGCCCTTGCATTCATGCCTACTGGATGGGCCTTGCTCCAGGTAGTTGGCATTGTTAGTTTATATTCCTTTCTTTGCTCTCTCCTGTTTCTGCTTGGAATAGAAGGATAATAATTTCTAATTGGGTTAAAATCTGAATTTTGTTTTCATCTAGATTGGACAAGCCTGCAAGCCTCTAGTTCACCGCACTGGAATGTGGGACTCTGTTCGTGCCCTTGCTCGAGGGTATGAATATGTAATGGGACTACTGCTTTTTACACCAGTTGCCATATTAGCTTGGTTTCCTTTTGTATCAGAGTTTCAAACCCGTTTGCTGTTCAATCAAGCCTTCAGTAGAGGTTTACAGATTTCTCGTATTCTTGCTGGGAGGAAAAAGGACTGGTCTTCTACAAGCAGAGAGTAATATCCAGCTTTGTTGTGTAGGTTTATTATTAAGGTCTCTGGCCTTATGTGGACATGGATTTTCAACTTTGGTGTCCATGTAAGTCTCATAAATTTGTAAGTAGTTGAGGGCAATGTTTCAAAATATTTCCAACTTTTCCCTAAATCTTTGACAATAATCACAACTTGCACACAAAATAGTATTGCTGATGGATATATCATCTTGGCAGCGGTGGATGAATTGCATCGTTGCCAAGTTCCAACTCTTTATTTCACTTGTGATTTCATCTCTTTGCTAGTGAGGCTGACCAAATAGCTGGTCAAGTGTTAAGTCCTGCTTGCTTAACTTTGCGAGTGAGGAGAGTCAGTTTTACTTCTGTATTTTATTGGTTTGTTGTTATTTCTATAGTTTAAATGTACATCTGGAATAGAACCTTCGCTACACATTAAGTTCTAGCACATGCTTTAATTTTTGCTTAAATAGGTAAGGTTCAAACAATTTTTTTTTGTACCAATAACAGTTGCATGATTATCTCATACAACTGCTATAAGGGAAGTCGGTTTGATTTGAGATCTTGACCTAAAATGAGAAGTTCTATGATTTGAGATCTGGGAGGTAACTGATTTATTAGTTGAGAAGGCTTTTGACCTAAAATGAAAAGTTTGTTTTATTTATATAAATTAGAATAACAATTGACATGCCCAATGATGGAGATGTGTCCCATTATTATTATCTATGGGAATGGCGAGTTAGTAGTTCTGACTGACTGCAAAATTTGTTCACGTTGAGAAATCAACTTTATTATTTCGCTGCAATGAAATTCAAATATCCAACATTCTGGAAGGTAAAGTTGGAAGGCTAAGGTGGGATGCAAAATTGGATTGCAAGGGCACATGCAGATATTCTTTGATGTATATTTTGTAAAATTAGAAAATTGACATGATTGGTTATATTTCAACTTAATTTGCTTTGATTGATGCTGTACTTCAAAGTCTATCCTTTGTGACAATTGATTGTTGATGGGAATAAACATGTCAGGTGGAATAAGATTCTCCTCCAATATGCTCAATTTCATTTCCAAGTTAAAGGGAGTGAATGTGTGTGGATGATACATTCAGGAAAATCATCATTTCTTTTGCATTTGATATCTTTTAGTTCTAAGATTCACGTCTATCAAAATTGTGTAGTAATTTGCTTTGAAAAGTGCCTAGATGGATCAATCTCAAGGCGCCTATCTTGGATCTGTCACACACTTTAGCCCATTGAAGGTTCGATATTGATTAACAATTCCATTACCTTTGAGTTTTTTTCGCTGATAGTGATAGATGACCCTATTATGGCCTCACCATTGTGTTAGGCTTGAAAAAATCTTTTTGGGAATTAAAAAATAGGCACCAAACTTCACTGTATACTCGAGATGTCATGATTTTTTGATCATCGTTTCCGAGGAAGAAAATTGTCGATGCTGATAAAATGGTTGTCTAATTTTAGGTTGTCAATTACTTGCTAACATTGCATAGGCATTATGCATCCACCAATACCCCCATATGCTACTGCAGGTTCTGCCTCTCAACATGACTTATTTTGAATTTCGTTGTCAGAGACACCAATTTTTTTGTGATAGTCAACCATTGGTAACTGAGCATAGTAACAAACCCTAATAGCTAAACACATGCACGCGCACACACGCGCGCGCGCGCGCGGACACGTGTATGTACACACACACACTGTGTGTGTGTGTCCATATATTAAGGGTACTTCATTAGAGTACCCTCTCGGTGGAAGGAGGGGGGATTAGTTCTCGGGGGGAGGGAGACGGGGGATGGGGGGTGAGATAGGGGCAAGGTAGAGCCCCCCTACTCCAACCCACCTTCGTTGCTTCAAAGTGGTGGATTTAATTAAACTCTTGGTTGCTTTAATCCTAGATCACACAACTAATAAATACTTTTACCTTGTTATCTTCTAACTATTGATTTGGGTTGTTGATTCATGCGGGTTGTAGTTTTGTGGTTGTGACACGGTGCTTTCTATGGTCTAGTATTACTTAGTTCTTTTTGATGCCTCGATTGCTATCTCATTTTAGATCATGGTAATGGAAGTATTTTTCATTTCGAGTAGATTTTAGCACCATTAAAGTTGGCTCTATAAGAGTATCTGGATTTTGTGATCTATCTCAAAGGTAGTGGTTTTCTTTTGCATTTTTCATTGGTTAATGAGGTGTACTACCTGATCTGAGTTCATATTTTTTAAACACTGCGAGAGCCCTTTTCTCCTTTTAATCTGAGAAAAGGTTTGGCACGAAATTGGCATAACAATATCCCATTTTTATTGATTTATACAGATCACGGTATCCATGGGCACATTCCAACATCAATACCCAAATTATAAGGATTGTTAAAAAGAGGTTTTCCTTCTAGCTCTTGCCATTTAAAGCCTATGAACCACAAATTATTTTGTAAGTTTCACCTTTTATTTTTGGGAGGCTATTTTGGTCTTACTCATCAATTACACTTATACCAATGAGTGCATACCACATCCTCTTGGGCAGACTTTGGAAATATGATAGGAATGTTGTGCATAATGGAAGAAGACAACATTTTGAATTATAAAAGATGTAAAAGATGTTTGAAGGAAGAAAAATAAAATAACAATTTTTTTTCTTTCAATTGAAGATATTTTGAAGGATGTGAAGAAGATAAAACTATATTTTGTGGCGTTGAAATATTCAGAGAAGTTAAATGTAGAATGAAATATCAAATAAATTGTCATATTTGTTGAAAGAATGAGGTGATGATATCATATTATTTTCTAAGGGGATTTTTTTTTCAACGAGAAATATTTCTCATTATATGGGTTTTTCGTGTAAAGTCAATTTTTATACAAGGTTCAACATAAAATGAGTTCACCTATGATCGAAGAATAAATACGCAAGAGAAAAAAATGTTGGGTAGAGGTTTAATAAGATAAAGTACGAGTCCATGTGCAATTCAAGTATCATCGACATTCAAAAAGGACGGAGGATGGAGAATGTGTACAAATTTTACACACCTTATGATCGAAGAATTAAATACGCAAGAGAAAAAAAATGTTGGGTAGAGGTTTAATAAGAGAAAGTTCGAGTCCATGTGCAATTCAAGTATCATCGACATTCAAAAAGGACAGAGGATGGAGAATGTGTACAAATTGTACACACCTTATTTATCACTATTACTAATGATTTCCCTATACAAGTTGGTGCATTATTCTCCTTGAGCATGTGCCTTAAGGGGCATCATTGGGAGCAGGGTGGGGATGGTTAATAGTATATGGTGTCATTGTATGTGGTTTTCAATTCGTTTTCTGTAACATGCCTTTCACCCATTAGTTTTCCCACTTATTAACTCTTTACGACCATTTACTACCCCATTACTACTCTCTTACGACCACCTTACTACACTCCCATTATTATCACCTTCACACTCTTTTCCCTTTTACCTTTATGTTGGGTTTTTTTGTGACTGAAGGGATCAATCTCGATTGATGTGTAACAAGTGCTTTTTCCAATTGTCAACATCAATTGTGGTTGATGTTGTTGGCTAAGAGAGTATGAATTTAGGTCATGTACCCATATATAAGGGCATCATTGTGGTCATTTCTCTAAGGATATCATTGCAAGTCTACTTTGCTTCCACTCACAAATGTTCCCTTAAAGGTTTAAGAGGTTTATGATTTAACTGAGCTTATATTTGGAGGTCTACTTTGGAGCTTTGCGTTTTTAGGAGCAAAAAGAATAGGAGTTTCCCTAAAGAGGCCCACCAAAATTTTGAAGTCACCAATTTTGTTTTATTTAGGTCTTCTATATATCCTTCTTGTGATTTACCCACGACAATTCTTTCATGGGGTGCTACTAACCTAGGGGTTAATGCACTAACAATGTCTTCACAAAAGTATGCCAACCTCTCTCTCCTTTTTGTCGATGTGATTGACTATGTTTGATGTATCAACTATTACACTAAGATAGTAACATATCTGTCTATTGCATTTTTCTATTTGTAGATGCCTACATTTGATGATTTATCATATGATAATGTCACTATCGGCTTAATCCCTTTAACCTTGACTAGTGCACATATTCTAAGCCAAATTGTTATATCTTTAGTCATATTTCAAGACTTGTTCTTCTCATTATACTGCTCAACCATTCACAAAAATGTCCACATTAGTCACAAGTAGTCAAATTTACATGATTGTTGTGGACAAAGCCCCACAACCACATATGGACCTCTTAGACCGAATTGTTCAATAGGACCAAGTCGCCAAACAATTTGGCCATGGGTATAATGGTCCCATCCAGAGCCGCCTGACAATCATTTTCTCAATTTTATATCTTTTTACGGGTCGATACTTTCATAATGAGTCAATTTTAATACGAAAATATATTCACAAAACCTTATATAAGCAGGTCTAATGTGCTCATTTACTCACCTGACAATACTTGACAATTACTAGCACCGACCTTGCTTAAATCACTAAAAAGAAAAAAAATATCCTATGTTTTTCTAAAACACCTCCAAATTTTAGGAGATGTCCCCACATATGTTTGGTGCACTCCAAACCAGGTTCAAAAGTCAAGCTTTCCCAAACCAAAATCCCTCAAAGTCAAGTCAAACATAAAGTCAAGTCATTACAAAGCATTATCAAGTGACTGGGTTATCAAAAATAGTTGAATCCTTATAGTATTATGTCACATTAGTATGTAGAGAACTATGTGCAATTTGAGGCCTCTTTAGAGCAATGCCATTGTAGGCAGTGTGCGAATTGCACTTCAACCAAAAACTAACCTTTTTACAGGGTTTTACCATAGGTAACGGTTTTGGGTCAAATTGGTTCGTTACATAGGGTTTCACATATTTGTGAGGCCTAATATTTCACAATGAAGCATATTCCAGTCCCTCACAAGGGTTAAAAAAGTTATAGAGCACCATTAGTTGTCTAGATCAAACTGTTCGGAAGGGCAAAATTGTCGAATGGTTTGGTCCTTAACACACATTATAACACTAAAATTAGAGGCAATATTTGTAGGAGATTACTAGCTAGTTCATCCCTTCGTCACACCAACTCAACTTCTAGACCAGTGAAAGAGCTAAGTGGATTCATCTTTTTGTGTTATGCTATATTTAACATATGCCTTAATTGAATGCAACTTCACTATATCATTTTATTTTTCAGTTGAATCATTTGAACTTGCTTATTGATCGAATTCTTAACCTATTTGGCTTAGGTAACCCTATTCCAAATTAGGCATTTTATCTTCCAACCCTAATTCCCATTATGCTTTTCTCTTTATCACATATTTTCAAACATGATCATACTACATGGATTTGTTCTTTTCCTTGGTTATGATCATTCACCATGGCTTGTTCATTTCCCTTGAGTTGGTTTGGGCTACTATCCCTTAAACTGAGTCCATGCCTCATGAGTCCTCATATTGAAGGAAAAGAACTATCCTCAAATGATATATCCCTAAACAATCACTTTGTCTGGTCTCAGGGCACCATAGATGTTAATACTCAATCATCATTTGTACTAATTCTAGATGACCTCCTCCTATTTGTGGGGTGTGCTAAACTTCATATAATTGATGTTACTCGTCATCAGCTTGGTCTCACTTACCAACCCTTCACTAATACATGGGTTGATACCTATTTTTTCCATCCTCATTCTATAAAGCTTCAACTACAAGCTCCTCCTCAAAGGCAATTCACGCGGCTGCCTTCCCCAACACATCTTATTTTACAAAAGTTGCTCGAGTGTAATCTTCTATTTCTCTCTCCAATTGTTGAGGCTGATACAAAAAATCCTCAAGCTAAATCTTTTGCTTGTGATGCCTATTGTGACCACCATAGATGTATAGGGCACTCCACTAACAAGTGTTTCAAGATTTGAAATGTTATTCAACATTTAATTCTACTCCAAAGCAATCTAAGCTTTAAGTCAATGAGAATCCTAAGATTTTTAATGACTGAATTCGTAATCCTCACACTTCTCAATCTAAGATCGATTCAAAGGCGCATCATGCGTATAAGGCACAACCTCTCCCTACCAATGTGAGGGTTAAGTAGCTCGTCCTCTTGTTAGGGACATATTGGGGATAGGGTTTAGATTATTGTTAAGTACACATTTATACTGAGAGCAGGGGGGAGGGGGGCGGGTGGTTGAGGTGAATCAATATAAGATAAACTTTTACTTATTAAAAATTATATTTACAGTTAAAGCATTCAAAAACATTTAGATAACATAACATAGAGCAACACCGTATTTACGTGGAAAACCCTCTCTTAGGAAAAACCACAAAATAAGATTGCTTAGATCTACTGTCCAAATCCAACCCAAAATTAAATGCTTTACAAATGTTCATAGGCACCAACCTACTGAAAACACCAATCCCCAACACCAAACACCAACTCACCCAATTCGTGAGCACCACTCCACTGGAGACACTAATCCCCAATTTTGGGAGACACCGACATCAACAATATAAATTTCCACGTTTTGTAGTTGCTTCTTCAACAGGATGATGGGACTTCTACTTCTCTTCATACACATGAATCAGATCATAATTCCAACATGGATGTTAGTCCAATTAACAAAATGAGATTACTTTATATTTCTGCTCTTCCTTCTTACTCTTTGTTCAAATGATATTCTCATTTTACTTGTACTCTTCTCTCTTTCACTTCTCTCAAATAATGTATCTATTTCATTTTTTTGCTCGTCTTTCTCAACATTTTCATCTATCTTTTATAACCTTAATGCGCCTCTTCCCAAGAGGGTTGACTATCAAAAGATACATCTTTGAAATTAATATTAATTAACTTTAACTCCTTTCAAATGGGTCGACTGGGATTGTATTTTACATTTGTTTATTTCTTTTGTTTCCTTAGATGAAATCATTGGCCCTTTCACAATTAGAACACTGGTATACATGTGATTGTTGTTCATTACATTCACTGTTATTGTATTAAATCTGATCATTAAAATACACCATGGACACTATTTCTCTTTGATCGTTGTGCATTCTCTTTTGACATCAATGACTCATATTTTGTGCATTCTCTTGTGACATCAACAACCCCTTTGACATCAATGACAATGTTTCTAACAATAACACAATCTTGAATGTGATAGATAATAACAATAACATCCATCACACATTACAAAAATATCTCAACTTTATTTCGTCATTAGATCAATTACATATACATTATATATCTTTCTCACACACTCTTCCTGTCTATTACATCACATATTCATTCTTCTTTCTATCTTCTCTGTCTTTGTTATTCTCTACCTTCTCTTCGTTTCCCATTTTCTATCTATACTATCTCTTAACTATTTCCCTGATCTATTCTATGCTCTCAATATCTCTCAAACTATTATCTTCATTTATAATAAGTATCTTTACTATACAATTATCAAAAGGTCACTTCCTTTGGTTGTGACTTTGTATTGTTCACCCTGTACTCTATTTGAATTTTGTCGATGTCTCTTTGTTATGCGAATTTCTGTAGTCTTCCAGAAATTTCTTAGTCTTCCACGATTTGTTAGTGTTTCGTGGTTTCCTTAATACCTCGCAAATTTCTTATTTTTATGTGGCTTTTCCCTACTCACGCCTTAAATGTTTATTTTAGTAAATCTGGACATATTCCAATGAATCTATACTCTAGTATTATAAGTTTTGGAAGAAATCTATCACCGTTTTTGCGTATATTGGATTCCATTTTTGTTTATACTGGACTCCATTATTACTTTTATTAGATTCCATTAGTAGTAATATTGGACTCCAATATTGTCATTATTAGACTCATAGGAGTTCCAACTTTGCTATTATTGGATTCCAATATCACTATTATTGGATTCCAATTTCGCAAGTATATGATTCTAATGTTGCTATTATTGGATTCCAATTTTGCAGTTTTTAGATTTTCATGAATTTGTAAAAATTATGTTGGTAGTATGTAAGGTTAATGGCCACTAACTATTAAAAAGCATGAACCCGTTGTATTAAAAAATAAAAAACTTACAATAAATTCCCGTAAATGCAAGTTCAAAGTATGGGCCTCGCATGTTGAAAAGGCGAGGCTCGCACTTTCCTCGCACTTTAAAAGTGCAAACCTCGATGTAAGGTTAGCGACCACTAACTATTACAAGGTATGAGCCCCTTAGATTAAAATAAAAATAAAATCTAACAATAAATTCATGCAAAAACAAGTTCAAAGTGCAAGGCTCACACTTTCAAAGTGTGAGCTTCGTATTTTCAAAGTTGAGCCTCGCATTTTGAAAGGAAGAGGCTCACACTTTCCTCGCACTTTGAAAGTGCAAGCCTTGATGTAAGGTTAGCGACTGCTAACTATTACAATGCATGAGCTCCTTAGATAAAAATAAAACTAAAAAACTAACAATAAATTCATGCTAAAGCAAGTTCAAAGTGTGAGGCTCATACTTTGAAAGTGGGAGACTCGAACTTATAAAGTGCGAGCCTCGCACTTTAAAATTTTGAGCCTCACACTTTCAAAGTGTGAGGAATTGTGAGCCTCACACTTTCAAAGTGCGAGGAAGTGCGAGCCTCGCACTTTCAAATTGTGAGGCTCACACTTTGAAAGTTATGTGCATCCTTGATATTGGCATTGGCCTTACAATAATATTACATGCTTACCCTAAAATATGCCTTATTATGAGGTGTCGTATTTTCAGTGTTGTGTAAAAAAGTATTATGTAAAGGATATCAACTTCAAGCGTAATATCTGACATTAAAAAAATCAAAATTACTTGAAGATTCTTTAAGCTTCCACTTATAATCTTGGATTTTATGAATTAATCCACCTGCCCTGTTAACAATAGGCATATCACTATTATGGAATAATGTATAGAAATTTTTTTGTTTGATATTATATTAGTGAAATTATTGAAGCAAAATATGGAACTTGTGCCAATTGGTCATTCAATGTTTTGGGCTGAAATTGAAAATTGTTGAAGATAGGTAGTAGAAGTAATTTTATTTTAGTTTTCTTATCTCATCCATAGTATTGCAATAACTCAAGTCTTTTTTTATTTGATTGTACACAGCCTTAAGTTTACTACTGATTGTTATTATAAATTATATCTCATATTTATCATTAAAATCCGACAACATCATTGGGAGGTGTGTATATCACAAATTCAATTACTATGAAAGAAAGTATTATTTATGCTTGTAAATTGTTTCATTCTCCATATAAACAACGAGTCACTTACTTCCATGCGAAAGAAAATGAAGTAATCCTAAACACAATGCAAGCATAATGATTGTGAGAAACAAAATCAAATGTCCTTGGAGATACATTGAACTAATATTTTATGGTTTACATCAATCAAAAGACACATTGTGCCACAATTGTATTCTTTGTGAGTCAATAAATTCCACCACCTTTTGCCTAGTGTTGGACACTATGAATGAGATACATTTGTTTCACACCCATAATTTCAGAATAGTGCTTTGCTCCAATATGTTTTCTCAAGTCCCCCTCTTGTAGCCCAGTCTCATAGCCTTGTATAAGTTGAGTAGATCTTCATGGGTTGATTGAATGGATATATAACTACTAGGCCCTTGTTGTTCTCGAAGAATTTTATCGGCATATCATCTTTAAATAATATGAAATCCAAATCAATGAACTATACTTACGCAAACCAATCAATGATGCATGTTCCAGAGAACAAAGTAAAAATGTAAATTTTTTGTAGGGTCAAAGAAGAGGTATATACGCTACTCCGTGTCTCCTTTCCCTCCAATGACCACATTGGTTGGGAGAACGAATGGCTTCCCATGCCTAAGAACTCAAAGTCTATATGATCATGCTCTGAATTTTGTGATGATAGTTGTAACTCACAATAACACAACTGATGTGTCATAAACAAGCAGAGGAAAGCATTGAGAAAAGTAGGAGAACATGCTTGTGGGATAATTGATACAATCACTAGATACAATCTTTATTTGCATACTGAACTGCCCAAACAAATACGATCTCTTGGATTGGAATCCAGGACTTGCACCCCCATCAACTACCATGGAAAACAACAATCTTCATGTCAAAATCTCATTGAAAATATTTCAAGTATACAAGACTACTTACAAAACTGAATAACCTCTTTGCAAAGTTGACAATATGATAGCTCTCAAACTATAATCTTCATGTTAAAATCTCACTGAAAATATTTCCAGTATATAAGAATACTTACAAAATTGAATAACCTCTTTGCAAAGTTGGTAGTATGATAGATCTCAAACTGCTACGTCCAATTTTGACAACAAACATTGAAGGAAAAACCAAACATAAAGCTCAAAACCTAAAGAAAGAACAACTAAACAGGAATATACGACATTAATTTTACAAAAAAGTTGTTTCTTTATAATAACCATCACACTATACCATGAACAATTGATTTTTTCATTATTTTTTATTAAAGAGAGAAAATAAAGATCTATTTAAACAACAATGAATTTATATGGCAATACCAACTACAATCGTAATAAAAACATGAGCTCATTCATGGAGAAATAAATGAGAACATTATAGCCTAGATTTTACCACCAACAACCCAAGGCACGCTGACACATCAGTCAGCCATAACTGAACGCTCACCCGAAGCATGCAAGGGTACCAAGTCCCTCTTTTATGTCAGTTTGTTCAAGGGGTTAGCATGATTAAGCAAATATTCCAGATCCATCAAAGATAATTAAGTATAACAAGGTGCATAAACCAGATCTAGATCCTAACCATTAAACATGAATACTCAAACAAGAACCAAATAACATTTACCATGTAAGATCCATTCACATATGTGTCTACAATCAATATCCAGCCACAAAGATCCATTATATTAATTTCTATAAAACATATAAGCTTCTTAAATATACCATAATGTCACCATAAGCTATGCACACTCAAGATCCCACATCATAACTCTAATACAAAAGTAGTGATCTCAATCTGTGCAAATCAATACATATTTATAGGGGTGGGGCCTTGCCCTTCACTACCTATGTACCTTTCAAAAATAGGCTACATGCTAATAATAGCCATGCACCTTTACATAATAAATACGAGAGCATACAAGCTTGCTAATAATATATTATCTAATAATACAACTGCCATATAATCCTATTATTAGCTCTAAAACACTGCATGATGATTTATCTTCTTCTCGTCCAAAATAGCCTTTGCGTGCTACTTAAGTCTTCCTTAAAACGTGCACTACAGTCCATGTCCATAATTAGCTCCAATCTACAAAATGGCTAAGTCCTAATTTTGAACCTTCCTCAGTGTGCCATGTTCCATAATAGTTCCGTGCGTGTTCACACACCATATGCCCATGCGCCCAATCCTCCTGCACCTTCATACTTAAGCTATATTACATCATCTAAATATTACCCCACACTAATTTTGTTGCAACCCCTGACAATGGCTAATCACAACCTATATCTCTGTGAATCAAAGAATAAGGAATAATGAATGAAAGAATAAAGGAAATACTGTTCATAAAGAGTGAGAAACTATTTGGCACTCTGCTCTTCTACTAATAGGATCAACTTTGGATATTCAATCTTAACCTCTGCGTCCAACGCATTCTAATCACTTAGCGCTTGATTTGAATTATCTGGAATATCTATAAGAACCACCTCCATCTCCTCAAGTGTCATGTTTTCACCCTCATTTTGTAGTATCTTGAGAACAGTTTACAGACTTGAGACCATCACGTCCATAAAATCCATTTTATGTGCTACTAGCTTACCATTTTCTTTTCTTCTTCCCTTGTGCGGGACTTGGGAAACTTCAAGTGCATCACGCTTTGCTTCTACCAGCGTAAGTCTCTCTATGCGCCCATGTGTTTCATTTTTTTGTTTCCCGAAGGAATTCATCTTCTTCTGCAACAATGCTTGTCTTTATTATCACAACTGGTGCTACACACATAGTCAATGCCAAATTTGGTTTCTTTAACTCATCTTTCAAAGTCAGCAATAAGGCCTCATAACTTGTAATCTTGCACGCTATTCTTTCCTTAGCCTTTCGTGCCTGTTTTGTAACATCCTTAGGTGTTGGCATGTGTATAGCTCCCTCCTCCAGTAGCAGATGAACAATTGTGTGCAAATAGTGCAGAGCAGATGGAAACTCTTTTACAAACTTTTCCTTTAGATATGGCCTCTTTTCAATAATCTCAACACCAATTTGTTCTGCCATTTTAAGAACTTTTTGCACCTTTTCCTCAGCCTTATCTCGCTCCTATGTAAGGTGCTTGATTTCAATGTCCTTATCTTTCTTATCCTCCAAAATTTCTCTAATGGTTGTCGCTTTATCAATGTTTGGGCACGTAACTTTAGTAGATACCCTAGTCAGGGCGTTACTTACCTACTCATTGAACATGATATTGAGTTTGACAGCTATATGGAGTGCCTTCTTTAGTCTGGGTGATACACAAGATTCCTCGCATACATCGAAGTCAGGCTCATTCATACGAGTTTGCATCATCTATGAAAATTGTTTCCTTGTGCGAGTGGTCACCATCTCTGCATCCATATAAGTCCTTGGGCTCCAAAGTGCTTTGGAACCGCGCGCGTATGATCTTTTTTGGATCTTCAATGTACTTGACTGTTGGTGTCTCATAATTTTCTTTCTCATTTCCTTTCCTTTAGCGCTTACCCTTAGGGGTGTGCACTCTTGAATCCAACACCGGTCCTTCACCTGTATCTGTAGTATGGGGCGAACCTAAAGGCTCATCCTTATCTGTTTATAAATTTATTTCCTTCAACTCCTCTTCATTATTTTTCATCTCCTCTTCCCGAGGATCCTCCGTATCCTCAATTTGTACTAGATTTTTCAATGCGCTTTCCTCAGAATTATCATCTTCATCATCTTTCCGTTGGATGTATATGCGCCTTTTCTTCTTTTCTTTCCCTGCCTTCACAGGTGAAGTCCTAGGTGACCTCCGAAGGGTCTGTGAAGTTCCCGTGCTCTGATTCCTTGTTCTTCTTAGTAATCTCTTAAATTGTGGCTCCTCAGTACTATTCTCGACATTTATCTCCATAACGCCTGTCTCGAACTCTTCATCAACTTGCTCCTGTAATGGAGGGGCTACCTCGCGCTCTCTTTTCTCACCTACAATTGGGTGTTTTTTTCCCCTATGCTCCAAACCACCACTTTCTTCATGTAGTTCTTCTTCCTCTCCTTCTTCTTCAACAAGGGGCAAGATTGGATCCTCATCTTCCAAAGTGCCAACTATATGTTTCCCCTTTGGTGGTCCAAGAAGCTTGAACTCATTCTCCTCATATCTTCCATTTTCCAATCTAGGCTTGAGTTGGATATATACAAAGGTTGCCCCACTTTTCCTAATGACCAAACTCATTGCCTTCATATTAATATCATCAGAAATTAATCTTGCAATGTACGCAAACTTACTTGGATAAACATAAGTGTCCCTTAATGTGTGGTAGTCATATTCTACATTATTTGTGTTGAAAATCAATCGACGTGCATTTGAAAACCTATGTACAAATGTCTGGAAATAATGTGCCATGAAGGCATAAGGGAGATTACACCAAGGGATCCATTAACCGTCCTTCATCCCAAAGTGCACGATACAAAAGTGTTGATATACTGCAAACTATACCTGTTTATCTAATACCAAATGTAACTCCTTGGGTATTCTCCATTCTTCCTCAAACGTGATGTGGAGTCACTCATGCCACAATTCCACCCACTAGTTAAAGGGGCGACTCATGGTCCCATCACAAGTATACTTCTCAAATCTCTCTATAAGATATTTATTTTCCATAAGATATTGCCAAACTTTATCCTTAGGCTCATCGGGCACTCCAATTTCAACAATAACAAGGGTTAACAGGATCACGCTGAAACTTATTTTATCACCTTTGTGCGCTTCCTCAATGATGGTTTCAAAAATGAAACCCGCCAGGTTGTAAACTACACCTTCAGTCATTTTTTTTGCTATATGTAGCCACAAGATATTTACCTACGACCACCGCTCCTGGTTATTTAACTTTGTGAGGAGGTGCACTTTTGCCTGAACCAATGGATACTTCTTCAACTTATCAATGTCCATTCCCAACCCTCCCTTGATGTAACCCAATGATTTCCTTTTCGCAATTATTGCCTCTTTATCAATGAGGTCTCTACTCACTTTAGTACCCAAAATTCTAAGTCTGTGTCAAACTCCCAATTAAGGGCGCGATGATCCTCATCTGTTGCCCAAAAAAATAGAAGAAGTCCTCATGGAATCTGCTCATTAACTAATGGTATAATTTTTATGGTTTCAAAAAATAAGGGAGTTTATACAACTTAAAAAACCCCAACTTCGCCAAAAAAAATTCACCGGTGTCATCGTACACAACCATGTCATCCGATGTTCTCTTATTTATCTTCACAACTAGCAACTTATCTAGTTAATCCTTGTTATCCTTTGTTCTATGATTGTAATCACTCACCTTGCACCGAAGAACGTGTGAGTCCCAATCGCGACCCATATAAACCCCTTTCAGGTATTACATTTAAGAAAACTTGCTCTCGGGAGCATTTTGAACTTTGATTTCAACCTCCTTTTTCTTCTTCCCCCTTGTCACCGCTCCAGGTGCATTTTTTGGTGCCATTTCCACTATAAAGGTGTGTTATTTCAACTGATTCAAGCTTTGCAACTCAACTTTGCGTGCCCCAACTCAAAACTACGTGCCATAGCTCAAATCCAAACCCTAGCTGTCAATGTTCTTCCTCGCATGCCTGTGCTTCGCCCAAAGACTTTTCCAAATTGAGTGACAATCACCCCGGTGCGTAAATCTGACAAATCCAATTGGTTTTTAGCTCTCTGTACTTCACATCTCGTTCACTAGCTCACTCGAATAATCTTAATTGCAAGGGTGAAAATGACTTTACAACACCACCTTATATAGATTTTCAAAATTTTTCCTCATTTATTGCTTTCCACCTACCACCATACTTCACAATAACTGGACATTTTTGGAATTTTCCGCACTGATTTTTTCTTTCTCTGCGCCACAGTCATAACCTTCTGGCGTGCCTACTACTCCTTGGCCACATACCTCCTTTCACGTGCATCCATGCACCAAAATACTTCACAACTGCACATTTCACTAAGTAGTTTCCACAACTCTAACCTACCTCACGTTACACTATGTCCATCTGTCCATACATGGTATTCATTCACAAGCAATTTTTCTCTATCTACACCTTTACTTAAAGCACCTGCACAAAATATCTTTAGGTGTATGCATCTTCAGATAACATAGAAACTTAGTCCATGTACCCTATATATACTCCACCCACACTAAAGGTATGCACGATCCTTTGTGCATGAAAACACTTAGATAATAATCACCTTCTGGTGCACAAACGTGCTTATTACACAAAACATGAAGCTAACTTGACAAAGCATAACAACGATGAATGAAACACATATAAGAGAATTGCATTAAGGAAATCTAAGATAAGTGGAAATACTAGCTTATTATAAACACCAAGAAGACTTATTTATAGTAGATATTCAACCTACTCCCATTGAAGTAACAGTGAAATCATGTTCCATCCAATGCCTCTAACTAGCAAGCGCTTGAATCAAGAAAATAAGTTACAACATACGGTCCCAACCAATGCACCTTAAGATTTCCAGGGTGGTGCAAAAACTTTGAATCATAAAGAATAACCATCTGTCCAACTTCAATATGTTTATCCTTAATATATCTATAATGCCATGTCTTCTACCTGGCGTTTTCTTACTTCTAACTCCATCGTGTTGTAGTGCGCCTTTCATCCAACGACATCTATTTTTCAATGTGCTCTTTAAGTGCTTTCTCATTAGCCAAACCTCCTGTGCACACAATATGCAGAGAAGGTAGCATGAACTTCACTGGTAGAATAACCTCTGCGCCAAACACCAATTGAAAAGGTGTTGCTTTACTCAACCTCTTGCAGGTTTTCCTGTATGACCAAAGTACAATAGAGACTTTATCATCCCAGTCCTTTCTCCCAACATCAAATTTTTTAGTGAAGGTATGGATCAATATCTTGTTGAAAGCCTCAACACTTCCATTTTCTTGAGGGTGACAGGGTGTTGTTTTATGGTGTGCAACCATAAATTTTGTGAGCAATATCCTGATGGTCTTATTAAGAAAATGAGTACCCCTATCACTTGTCAAACTCAGTGGGCATCCATACCTGTTGGTAATATTTTCCCATAGAAACCTTGGTGTTGTAGCTTCCGTGCAATCCTTTGTAGGTGCTTCTTCTTCCCACGTTTTAAGATAATCTATACAAGTTATAATGTAACGCTATCTAGTCTTGTGCGCGGGTGGGGATATAGGACCCACAAATTCAATTGCCTACTTTCCAAAAGGTTTTGCACTACCAATAGGCCTCAAAGGCATTTCCTCTCTATGCCCAGTCTTTCCAAGGCACTGACAATGGTCACACACCTTACAATATTCTTTGCAATCCTTTTATAATGCTTCCCACCATAGACCAGATAATAAAATCTTACGTGCGGTGACATCCCCTGCATAGTGTCCACTTATAGTTCCCCCATGAACCTCCTCCATAATAGGGTCATGCTCATGCTCAAGTACACACCAACACAAAACTTCATCCCGAACTAGTTTGTATAAGTCTCCACTAATCAACTTATAAGGAAAAACACATATAACAAGTTGTTTCTTTTCCAAGGCTTTCATTCTTTCAGGCGCCACACCTGTTCGCAAAAAGAAAACAATATATTCTAAGTCAGAGGGTGTTGTATTCAATATGAATAACTATGTATCTGAAATTATGTCCTTAATGCTCTGCGTGTCCTCACCTGTATTAATTATTGATAAGTGATCTGGTCTAGAATTACTCTTGCCTGGCTTTACCAAAACTGTAAAGTCGAATTCCTAAAATAACAGTATCCAACGACATATGCGCCCCTACAAAACAGGTTTGTTCACCAAGTACTTCAATGTCGTGCGATCTGTATAATAGATAAAAGGTGTTTCCAGCAACTACTGTCAAAACTTATGTAACTCGTAGATCATGGACAATGTCTCACGCTCTTTAGTAGTGTAATTCTATTATGCTGGAGTTAACTTCCTACTTGTAAAGAAAATAAAATGATCAACAATCCCTTCTCTAGGATGGGCTAATACCACACCAATGGCCATGCTAGAGGTGTCTACATACACATGAATAGGCTTATTCCATGAAGGAAAACATAGAATAGGTGTTGTAGTAAGCCTTTCCTTCAATGTCTCAAATGTGTGTTGTTGCACCTCACCCCAATAGAAATTTCCTTTACCCTTAAATTATTCCTCCAGGGGCACAATGATCTTGGCGTAACCTTTGATGAAATTCTTGTAATATCCCATGTGCCCTAAGAATCCATGTACCTCACTTTTTTTATTAGGTTCCTTTAAGACCAAAATAACAACAACCTTAGCAGGATCCACTAACAAACCTTCTTATAGGTGATGTGTTCCAACAAAATCCCTAAAGGTGTGGAAAAAACACACTTCTTAATGTTTAAGGAGATTTTCAACTATCGTCACCTCTCAAACATCAACCTTAAATTATCATAGTGATCTTTCACTAGCCCATACATTGTCCAATCATCCAAGTAAACTTACAAGAAATAATGTATAAAATCATGGAATGCTTGAACCACAATGCACAAAAATAATGTAGGCACATTATTCAATCCAAAGGGCATAACTGTGTATGCAAAAATTCCCCATTCAATGGTGAAAGTTGTCTTTTCCTGATCCTCTTTAGCTATCCTTACCTGATTATATCCAAAAAATCCACCAGTAAAGGAGTAAATTTCGCACCTTGCAACGCCTTCCAAGATTTCTTCAGTAAATGGAATGGGAAAGGAATCTATTACACATGAAACATTTAACTCCATGTAATCCATGCAAATTATAGTTTTTCCATCTTTCTTTATACTGATCACCATAGGGGTAACCCACTTTTACTTGATAATGGGCTCAATGATTCCAGAATTCAACATCTTGTCAATTTCTTTCTTCACCTTCATTTTGGTCCCGACAAAGGAACCAAAATGTAGCCTATATTTTACCACCAACAATCCAAGGCACGCTGACACATCACTCAACCTAAATTGAGTGCTCACCCGAAGTGCGTAAGGGTACTAGGTCCCTCTTTTATGTCAGCTTGTTCAAGGTGTTAACATGATTAAATAGATATTCAAGATCCATCAAAGATAATTAAGTATAACAATGTTTATAAACCAGATCTAGATCTTAACCATTAAGCATGAATACTCAAACAAGAACCAAGATAACATTTTCCATGTAATATCCATTCCCAGATGTGTCTACAATCAATTTCTAGCCACAAAGATCCATTATATTAATTTTTGTAAAACACATAAGCTTCTTACATATACCATAATGTCAGCATAAGCTATGCGTGCTCAAGATCACACAACATAAATCTAATACAAAAGTAGTGATTCCAATCCATGTAAATCAATACATATTTATAGGGGTGGGGACTTACCCTTCACCGCCTATACACCTTTCAAAAATATGCTACATGCTAATAATAACCATGCACCTTTACATAATAAATACGAGAGCATACAAGCTCGCTAATAATAGATTATCTATTTATGCAACTTCAGTATAATCCTATTATTAGCTCCAAAACAATGCATGACGCTTGATCTTATACTCATTCAAAATAACCTTTGCGTGCTCCTTAAGTCTTCCATAAAACGTGCACTACACTCCATGTCGATAATTAGCCTCAATATGTAAAACGACTAAGTCCTGATTTAAAACCTTCCTAGGTGCGCCCTGTTCCACTATAGTTCCGTGCACATTCACACACCTTATGCCTACATGCCCAATCCTCATGTTCCTTCATACTTAAGATATATTACACCACCTCAACAAACATTCAGGATAACTTCTAGTGATATTTGTGATTATTACCTTGACATTTTCAAAGGTCTAGTGGTTGAAAAGTTTCACTTCGTTCTGTGGTAAGGTAGTTGCCATGTCTGTTGATGCTATGTCTCACCCTCTGATCCAAAAACAAAAAATTTGAAAAATCCTTAAAAAAGAAACATTTATAGGAGAGAAGGGGAGAAATGGCAAGTCATGACCAAATAAAGCATGTATTTTCCATCAGAAACAACTCACGAAGGGGTCTATAAAGTAATAAGGTACATTTCAGAACCTAGTGCTCCATCCCCTTACTCCCCCAAAACCTCTTGCTACTTTAAATCTTGTTGTTTGTGACAAAGTACATTGAAAATCGTTGGAGATGAGATGTATACCCATCCTCTTTGTGGTCCTCCTGTCACAGGGCCAAAGTGATAGCCATGGTCACAAACAACATTGGCATACTGAGTTTGATGGTGCCATGCCACAACTCACCCCTAGCCACAACATACCCTTCATGTCTGAGATGGATTTAGGGAATTGGGTTTAGCAACTGCTCTGCTAGTTAATCCAATTTATACAAGACATTGATTTTTTTAGACATTTCATGCAACCTTTTTATTTATCTGATAACGTAATTAATTGCCAGCTTCCGCATAAAAACATAGGCACATGGTCAGTGAGTGAATTTTTAATATTTTAGTCTGGTTTAGGTACATGGTTAATGAGTGAATTTTGAATATTTTACCCTTACTTTATGGTAACATTGAAAATACCTAAAGTGAGAAAACCTGTGGTGTTTAAAGAATTGTTATACCTTACTAATTTAAAAAATATTGAATTATTAAATCTAAAATCACAGATTCATACACAATAAAAAAATGATATAAATACAAGTATATAAGCTAATGAAATAAAAAACCCTAAGTTTAATAAAGAGAGAAGAGTTACTTATATGATATTCACTCAATCTCGAAGTGTTACGTGCCGGAAGAATGATAAATAGAGATGACAGAATATCACAACGCCACTCAAAAAATTACAGAGCTATCGGATATGGCTAGACCAGGGCGCTTGGACTAGGGATGGGGTACCTAGGTTCTAGAGAACTTTTATGGGAACTTGTGATTACTCAGGGAATTAGATCCTAAAATTTCTTGTGTTGTGCAAGTGTCGCTAACCTTCGATCTTGATCACCTGTATGTTGCTGGATGGTCTCCAAATTCTTCTATAACATGCAAAAAAATATTCACCTGCAAAACCTCAAAACACATCAAATCCTAAAAAAGAAAGATACAAATGGGGAGTTGGACTGACCCCGACGGTCACATGATAGAGTTAATTTATGACCGAGCACTGCATTACATATCAGACTTCATGTAATTTTATGTGCTTGTGTATGCGATAGTGTCGTTAGGTTTCCCTCGTGCCAATGACACCAAGTTAGTGGACTACGACTAGGTAGAATGAAAATGTGTGGATAGAATTCATAACTTCCCCTTCCTATGTAGTGTATGAAGAATAAGCATACAAAGAATGCAGTTCCTTTGATAGTATGTAGATAGATAGCCCTTGATAATTTCTATCCCCCTTATAATGGTATGTATGTTGTGTATATATTGAGATCTCTTGTTTGAATTTTGAAACTAGTGACATGACATGCTGGCTAGGACCTCGAGAGAAGGGTGATATAACTGAAAAGGCCAACCAAAAATGTCAAAATAAAAAGAAGAATTAAGCTGGAAAGGAGTGACTAGATACATACACAAGTGCCTGTGTGCTAGTGTCCAAGTTGAGTGCTAATGTCTTGGAGAAAATGACGAAAACTGTGAAAATATTTAAATATAGAGATCCCTGTGACCTAACCAGAAAGAAGTGTTGGAATAACGAATCTAAAAGAAGTAAAAAACATAAAAGAGCAAAACAAAACAAGTCAATGAAAACAAGGGGATGTACAAGGGATTGTGTCATCAGTGAATAATTTTCTCACTCAAGATCCATACATATAACAATGACATAGTAATATAGTAGTATGTGTGTGATTTTGTGTCTACATTTGTCTCTCCTTTATTCTATTTGAATTAAATTCAAGTAGTGTAAAGGAAGTAAGGAACATATGTGTGAGAAGTTCGAAGAAGCCCTATTGTAGAGTTACACGTAAAATAGAAGAACATATAGCGTGGTGAACCATTGATCAACATGTCGATCCATGTGGCGTAACTAGAGATAACGAGTTGTTGTAAGGATAATTTTTGAGAAATTGATGACTTGATTTGAAGAATTTGGAGATTTTGATTTTGTTGCCAAATGGAGATTTTAAGGAGGTAGGGAGTCGTTAGTTCCCAACTCGATTTTGTATGTTTAAAAAGTGAAGCATTTGGGTGTTTTGCTGCCAGAGGAAGAGTGTTAGGGAGAAAGATCTTGTTTTAATATCCAACTATGAATACATCCTCAAAATTTTCATCCACTGCAGATGGATAAAGATTAAATTTAGTTCCATTTCGATCCGCTTCGATCCATTTTGATACATGATTATTTCTGTGTTCAATGTCTTTGAAGTTAGGTCATCTGGAAATGATATAAGTGTAGCTCCCAAGTTAGGACATTTGGGAAGAATATTAGTGTAATGTAGCTCCTATGTTAGGTCATCTGGGAGAGAATGATATAATGTTCTTTGTTGTATCGATCAATTGATTTGATTTTAATGATAGCTGATTGCTCGAAGTTGTGTGCTTATTGAAGTACTCACATGGAGATTTTCACTTGTTGCCCCCATATTAGGTCATTAAGGGGAATATATTAAAAATTATAGAATGTATTTGAAAGATAAATAGATTGATTTATTCCTTTGTTTGAATAGAATCAGAGTAAAAATCACCATGGTGATGTGTCAAGATTTTGATTAATTGCGTTGAAAATGGAGAGGGATCGTGCGGCGATCCCAATGGTATCTCCTGTTGTCACCTCCTCAAGAGTTATAAAGTTTCCTCTCTATTCTTAAAATTTCTCTATTTTGGTGACTCCTAAATGCCCTTGCAGAGGTCTCCCAAGAAAAAGCTAGTTCTAAATAGTTAGTTTCTTTTTTTTTCCAGAATTTCGAGTTTGGAAGCTTTTTCAGTGTTTTACGGGTATTTCAGATTTTTTTGTCCCTCATGTCCCAAGTTCCTCCGGGCCATCTGTTCCCTAATTTTCTAATTTTTCTGATTGGTATTACTTTTTCTTTGGTATTAGTCTTTTCAGATTTGCGCTTCTCAGCTGTTCCGATGTCCTAAGTGCATCCTGTGTCAAAAATTTCTGACTTTTCTTATTTTAATGTGTTGCTGGTGTTTCATATTTTTCTGTCCCATGTGTCTTGAGTATCACTTGACCACATTTTCCCCATAAGCCATCCCTTATTGATTTCCATTCATTGTGGGTATTTCAGCTTTGCACGTCCCAGTTGTCCTGATGTCCCTTGGGATTGTTGTGCAAAATTTTTCCACTTTTGCCACAAATTGACTTTTTCGGCTTTGCGCATCCCGTACGTCCTGATGTCCCTTAGGAAATTTTAGTTCTTTTTATCCGCCTTACCCGATTTTTATTATTTCAAGGCCATCATAAAGTATTAATTACCTCATTAATTTCACCTCGTCGACCTACATGGGTTTTAAATGCGTATAAATACTTGGCTAGTTGATCATTTTCACTATCTCATTTACTTTCGCTATTGAACGTTTGAGTTCTTTCTCCTCCACCATTTTTATTCATGGTCTATTATTCTTCCATTGCTTTCAAATCTATAGGTACAGAGAGAAGTTGTGAATCTTCAAGATATTGATTGAGGAACCAAGGAATTTTCTCTCACGGTGATCCTCTATTCCTATCACAAAATGAAGATTAATTTCAAAAGGAACGAGTATCTCTCTACCTTAGAGACTGCTATACCGAACATCAGTGACAACGAAGCTCAACATCTAGACTTTGATGATTTTTGGGCATGTCTTAACTGTCAAAACCATACTCCCATCACCCAATTAATGAAAAATAGTTGAATTGCTAAAGTAAGAGGTTTTCCCATTTTGGTTCAGTGTGCTGATACAGTTCATTATTGTAGTTCTATTTCGACCCTGATACAATAGAAATCAATGAACCCAAAGGTTAGGTGCTAGTTCGATTAGATGAGGATTGTATCCGCACTTCTCTCAAAATCCCTGGAATTGAAGGCTCAAATATTCTTACTAGGGATTAGGATAAAAATATTTTTGATCAGGACATCGAGTGATACATAAACAGAGTTGCCAAGTCTTGGTTCAATAACCTTAAGAAGGGATCCTCAAGGCTACCCAAGACAATGTTCCAAGTTGATTTTCAAAAAGAACTATTAAGTGTCATAACTCTCCTGGTCAGAATTATGGGAATGCCCTCCACCAATGAGTTTCACTATTGGATGTGCCCCTACATAAATATTATATGTGAGGGCAAGAAAACTCAAACAGGGCAAGAATTATTTGTGATAGCCTAACTGAGAAATTGAAAAATGTTCAGAGAACTCAAAATTTCTACTTGACCTCCTATCTGATGTACTCCATTGCATCCTATAGAAAGTGGTTGGATTTCTCCCCTGTGGATGATAAGAAAGATGCTCTTATTTACATGTACCATCCACAATTAAACCTGAATGTCAATCATCATCATTTCATGAGAGTGAATGATGCATTCACTATGTACATTGTTAGGTTACTAGAACGAGATACTGCCAGGAGATTCTCAAAGGAGGTAAAGCAAATAATCACCCTTTATGAAATATTTTTCACTCAGTTCAGCAAAATTTAAATATATACGTTTGGTTGGATTCGAAGGATAAACCCTGAAAATTCCGATGTACTACAGTGATAAAATGGCCTTGGTGGAAATATGTAGACAATTGGATAAATTACATAGAACATGCGTGGATATGAATATTGTAGGCATTCAGTTCCCAATCAAATTTTGCAATTACACTTGTAAGACTATCTTGGATGCTCAAAACATTGACAGGACCATTTCTCCTCTTATCCTTCACTATTATAAGCCCAAAAATTATTTTTACATTAAGGAGTTCATTTCTACTAACTTCAAAATGGGTTATCAACACCTTGCTGCTATCAAAGATCATTGGGAAGATTGTTTTGATGATTATGAATCTAGGAGAAGGTACTATGGGAGATTGTCTCTACAGCAGATCATTGATTTAAATATATTTTATGTCCCTGAAGGATTTGAGGGTGATGTTGAGGATCTACAGTCTCTTGAATATGAAAGATCCATCAAGCACACTCTTATTGAAACTATTGATTGGTTTGTCAACGAGAGAGATGAATTGAAGGAGCTTAATCATCCTATCCTAGTCACAACTAGACTTTGGTTTGATAGGAAAATAAAAATGTTCAAGGCAAGGAAATATAGGTCCACTTCCTAAGATACTTCTACTGCATAGAAAGAAATACCTGTGTTATCTCCTGAGGTACTTGAACAATCTATCCCTTCTCCTCCCGAATCATCAACTCTGGTATACACCAAAAAAGGGAAAGCCAAAAAGGATGATAAAGTAGTTGATGTAATTCAAGAAAGTGATCCCTGCTCTAAGCAATCTAAAGTGAAGGAGACAATTGTAGACTTGGATGATGATGATGACATTCAATAAAAAGAACAAGAAAATCCTGAAAAGAATACATCTGAAGCAAGTAGAATGATGGAAGACCAGTCAAGAGAAAAGGTTTTAGAATCTGTAGAAATATTTGCCAAGGAATCTCTTGTCACCACTCAAATTGATACCTCTGTGTTAGAAGTGGTTGTTGTGTAAACCATAAGTACCATGAGTTCATCTACACTTGGACCTATTTATCATTCTTCCTCTATTTCCTCATTTACTTGGGTACAACCATTGCTAGAAAGTAAGAAAAGAAAGACTACTTCAGGTGTTTTCATTCCTAAGTTTGATGTAGTGGAAGATCTTATAGGAACTACTCCTCCCCCTCCAGCTAATAAGGCCAAAGTAACCTCAAGACTAGTTTTAGATCCCTATGGCCAACAATTCATGGAAATTGCAAAACCCAAGTTGGATAAAGATGAAAAGAACCTAACAATGAGTGATCTGGAGTTGACAAGAATTCCTCTTGGAGAATCAACCCCAGAAAATGAAGTGCATAATCTAAAGGAGAATATATCTAAGGTAATTAAAAGGGTTGAAAAAGGTAAGAAAACATAGGAGCAGAACCAAATTTTATGCAGTTTCATAAAATATTTATTGATAGAGGATAAATTACTTGATCTTAGTCCCCTAGCTTCCATCCCACCTGCTACTATCCTTTCCAGTGATGAAGTCCAGGCCATCAAAGAAATCCATAAGCATGCCACTTATGGTAAGGAAATGGAAGGTATGGTTGATGATTTAATAATCACATGACTAAAGTTTATTGAAGAGGAATTCAAGGCATATGAGAAAATTGCTAAGATTCAAGTGAAATTATCTACAACACTTTGTAGGTTGGATAGAGAGTTGAGACTGATTAGTGAGTGCACACAAGATCTCAAGTTAATTAGTGAAACTAATGTATAGGTCCTTTTGGCCAAGAATTTTTTTGATGATGAAAAATTGAACCTGTCCAAGCAGTGGGTCTTTAGTATTGATTGGAAAATAAAGGTTCTTGAGGAGACCATTGGAGAGCTACACAATGTATTATAAAAAGGAGAAGATTTTAAAGCTTGTGTCACTTTTGACTTCATGGATCTTCACTGTCGAATCTTCAAAGAAAATTCAAATGAAAAATTAACTATTCAAGAGATAAAGTCTCAATTCCAAAAAAATGTTAAGGAGGATTTGTTCAAACATGACACTATATCAAAGGAGAAGGTGAAGGAGATTTGCGCACCGTAGGCTTCTATCACAGATGCCAATAAGGATTTCTTGGAGAATGCAGACTTTGGGAAGGAGATGGAGAAGTGTTTGGGTAGTTGGACTCATGCCATTGCTAATACAATGATTCTCAAGGGAATGGACATAACCGAATCCTTAAAACGATTAAAAAATCAAGTATTAAAGACAAAGGGGACTACAAGTGCTTCTACTAGAATATCGACTTCCTACTTTATATTCTTCTTTCTTATTGTAAAATATCTAATTAAGATGGATTTATCCCTTTAAGTCATGTATTATGAAAGAAAGGGATAAGTTAATGAGGTAATATTTAATTAGATATTATCTTTTGAGATTAAAAGAAATAAAACTGAAAATACTTTTTTTAACTGTCTCTCAGGGTTATTTAAAAGAAATTTTCTTATCATTGTATGGGATCAAGATTTTTGGTATCTGGATGTAAAGAGAACATTAAAATACTCAATACAAAATAAATTTCTCTCTCTCTCTCATGCTTTTCCTCTTTCTGTTCTTTGTCTGACTTCATATAAGGCTATGTGCATTTGAAGCAAGAACTTTGTGTCTTTCAGTTGATAAGTGTATTTGGAACTTTGTGTCTAATACATGCATGTCCTGTGTTTTATATGCATAGTCTAAATCTTGTTATTTTATCAGAGCATTAGTAGGTTATCATTCTATAATATATAAATCTAAAAATGTTCCTCTATCCTCAGTTTCTAAATATTAGTCTTGACTTTTCCTATTTTCTTCTATATTGAAAATCTTCGATAAATGCATCTAGAGATATCAAAATCCTCACCAAGATATTTAACAAATGTTTATACTATAAATAAGGTTTTTGGATTTTAATAAGGGAACCTCTCCCATAAAGAGGAGGGTCTATTGTCCCCTGACTATTACTTGTTTTTAAAAGATTAAATTCTACAACCAACAAATTTTTGGCACGCATTGTGGGGAACGTATTGTGCATCCCACCAAAACAACTTCAATCGAACCAACATCACTGACACCCTGATAGACATAAGATATATATGAGGTCAAAAATAACTTGGTGTTGAGGATCCATATTTTTTTGTTTATGAAACAACACGACTTCTCTTTAACCCCAGAGAAAAAGAGAACAAGATCTACAAGTACTACCCCTGTCAAAAATAGAACTGTAAGGAACACAGACTCATAAATCCAACCGAGCCCTAGTATTCAAGCTTTGGTATTGGCTGGAGTCACATTTCCTTTGGAAACTATTTTTCCAAGAATGGCAGCACCACTACCTTGGGGGAAGAGGCTTGGATCTCTGGCCCTTTCCTCAACCATTACATGATCTCCCAAAAGGGAATAGGAAATTTTTTCCTAAATTCAGAGGAGATGGAAAAGTGCACCTAGATGAACACATTGCTGCATTCATTGTGGCATGTGGGATACTTGGAGTGGAGCATGAAGATGTTTCTGTTAGGATTTTTGTGGAGACATTACAAGATAATGTTGCTGACTGGTTTTATCATCTCCCTGCTGGAGCTATCACTGACTGGACCAACATGAGAACACAGTTTGAGGATCGGTTCAAACCTGACTAAGGATGTACATGCTCTCCTTGCCTAGATTTCTCAAATTAAGAAGGAACCATATGAACCTATGAGAGATTTTGTTGCTAAGTTTAACAAATTTGTCAATAAGATCCTAGTAGCCACACAACGTATGGATCAAATCCAAAATTTCTTTTTGTTAAATGCACAATTACCCGAAGTGAGCTATGCATTGAGAAGGGATAAGATGGTGACTCTAGATGCTGATCAATGCTTAGCCATACATGTTGAAGATGACTTAATAATTTCTGGGAAATTAAAAAAGTATCCTGCTAAATCTAAGGCCTCTTCTTCAGGAAATAACTTAGACCAATTAGTAAAAAAATTGGCAAATGATCTCATAGCTATCAAAAATCAATTGGCCTAGAATACTCCTTATAAGGATATTCCAAGAAGGAATTTTCAACATCAAAATTGGTTGATTCCTCTCTAACCAAAACTAGCAATTGAAGGGCCACCTCTCAAAGTTCCTGTCAATGCAACATGTGAAGTTCAGGAACCAGAAGATGAAGAGGATGTTGAAGGATATGAATAACTTGAAGAAGAAGTAGATGAAACACTAGAGGAAGCCGATGATTCTTAGGTTAACTTTCTTAGCACTGAGGGAGTTGATGATGACACATATGATTATGATGAATTAGTGGTGGATATGAACAATGAGTCATATGTTGTCATGACTTGAGAACAAATGAGTAAGAAAAAATAAGTGGTCTAGCCCACAAAAAAATCCAAGGAGGTCCCAATTACTATCCCAGTTGTTGCAAAAAGATGAGCTCCTATCCCTTCCACTTCTACTCAAAAGGTAAGTAGTGCTAATACTTCCTCTACTTATTCATATTTATCCATTAATAAGATAACCTCGAATTTCAAATATGATAGGCCTAAGTGCTCTTCCCCTTCTAATCAAGACACCCCATCCATCTCAGGATCCTTTGAAATAATTGACCACCTTTAGAAAACTAAAATTCATATTTCAGAGGTGGAATTTTATCAGACCCATCCTGATGCCTTTTCTCAGGTTGTCAAATTTTTCAAATCCAAATCCAATCCTACACCTACCACCTCTATAAGGCTTTTTACCTACTCCCACCTCTACACCTCAGCAAAACCTAATGGCCACCACCCCTTCTGTAACTGAGAAAATTGAGCCTTTCTATATCACTTTACTCATAATCTGGTCATAGGCTCAGTAATTGCAGTAATTGATTTGGGAGCATCAGATAATGTTATGCCTGCTAAAGTTTCTCATGCTTTAGTTCTTAACTTTAACACACACCTTTGGTTCTTTCTATTCTATGGAAAGTAAGGAGGTGCCATTGGTAGGAAAAATCAAAGATGCACAAGTGGATTTCGCTACTTTCCCATAGAAAAGGGTCAAGGTTACTATTTTAGTAGTAGATATTCCCCCATCCTATGGCATGCTACTAAGCAGGAACTTATGTAAATATGTGGGTGGATAAATTTAAAATGGACTAGTCACATGCTCTCATTCCAGTCAATAGGAAGATGAAGAAATTATTTACCTGAGAGGAAGACTGAGTATATTGTGCAGAACACTGATGATCCTAAAGCACAAATCCTTTATGAGGATATTGGTCATGGGAACTAAATGATCATGTAGGAAAAATAAATGAAAATTTCTAAAGGTATGATAGATGACCCTGATGGTATTTGGACCCTCAAATTTGATGGTAGTTTCTCTTTAGATAGTTCAAGAGCAAGCGTGGTCATGTTTTCTTCTGAAAATAAATCTTATCATTTCTCCTACAAACTTCAGTTTGAAAATATAAATAATACAACAGAATATAAAGCTCTTCTATTGGGATTATCAATGACCAAGTTATATGGGGGTTAAGAATCTTTATGCATGAGGGGATTTTGAAGTCATCATTTTGAAAGTCAGGGATATTTTCCAAGTTAAGAACAAGAGGCTAAAACATTATAGGAATCTTGTGTGGGACTCTATTGAATTATTGGATTCCTTTTCCATAGAAGTTTTTACTTGGGAAAGGAATACTAGAGCATATGATTTAGTTGTATCAGGATCCTTGTTAATCCCTCATCCTAAATTTTCCTAAGAAAACTTCACAATAGAAATGATACATAGGAAAAGTGTACCAGATAATGCCAACAATTGGCAGGTATTCAATGATGATAAACATTTGTTTTCTTTTCTTAAAGATGATTTCAGCCAACTGTATTTTGAAGGAAGTGAAGATGCTCCTCGTGAATCCATAACATCCACCATGTTTGAAGAAGGAGTTGAGGAAAAATATGGTAAGGATGGTTGTATTAATATAAAATGTAACAAGATACCTAGAGGATTAGTAAGCCTATAAGATTTGTTTGATAAGCATGATGGGTACATCAAGTCAAAGATATCACTTGAAGTTCATCAGTCTGCAGAATATGAAAATGTTAATATTAGCAATAAAGAAGAACCAAAGCTTATCAACATCATAAAATGATGCATAAAGGAGGAAAGGAGTAGAATGATAAATTTACTAAGAAGGTATGTTGATGTTCTTGCCTATTCATATGATGATTTTAAATCTTTCAAGCCTGAGAGAAATGTAATAGTATATTCCACTGAAGCTAGGAATAAAGCCTTTTCAAAAGAAGAAAAGGCAATACAACCCTAAGATTTCAGATACCATTTATCAAGAGATTTATAAAGATTTTGAAGGAAAAAATAATTTTTTCGATTCATCACTCATCTTGGGTGGCCAATATTGTGCCGGTAAGAAAAAAGAATGGTGAAATCTGGATTTTTTTTTATTTTCGAAATCTGAACTGAAATTTCCTCAAGGATGCAATTATCCACTTCCCATGATGGATAAAATTTTGGAATTTTTTACCGGACTTTGAAATGTTATTCCATGTTGGATGGGTTTTCAAGATACAATCATATTGAAGTTGATGTTCTTAACAAACACAAGACAAAATTCACAAATCCATGGGGAACTTTTCCATATAAGAGAATTTCATTCGATTTGATTAATGCTGGTGCCACTTTTCAACGAGAAATGGATTTTGGATTTTGGGTCCTTAAAAGGAAAATGTATTGTTGTGTATCTGGATGATCTAACTTTCTTTTCCAAGAAAAGGGAAGATCACTTTCAACATCTTAAAATTTTCCTTCAAAAGTGCAGTGAACATGGGGTGTCTCTAAATCTGAAGAATTCTATTTTGGTGTCACTGATGGGAAGCTACTTAGACATATTGTTTCCAAAGAGGGAACTAAGATAGATCTAAAGAGAGTGCAAGTTATTCAGTGAATTCCTCTCACCACAAATTAAAAAGGTGTGCATTCTTTCTTTGGAAAGATAAATTTTTTAAGGAGATTTATTCCTGATTTTGTAGAACTAACTATGAGCATAGCATAGATGATGAAAGGAAAGTAGTATTTTTGTTGGACGCTAGAAGGGAAAGAAGATTTTTAAAATATCAAAAGGGAAATTTCCCAAACTCCCATTCTTTCTTGCCCTGATTTTGAGAAATATTTTTTGATCTATTGTTATGCTACTGAGAATAATCTAGTTGCTATCCTAACACAGAAAAATCCCAAGGGATGTGAACTACCCATTGATTTCATGAGTTCTGTCCTTAAATCCCATGAATTAAAATATACTCAGATGGAGAAACATGCTTTTGTTGTGGTTAAAGAAGTTAAGAAATTTCATTTCTATATCCTCAATTCTCACTCAATTATATTTGTCCCCAACATAACAGTTAATTCTATTCTCACACAACAGGAGTTTGGGACCAAAAGAGGAAATTGGGTGGCAAAGGTGCAAGATTATGATTTAGACATCAGGCCAACTAAGTTATTTCGAGGAAAAGGTCTGTGTGAGTTGATTGTTGCAGGTGGTGAAGATAATTCCCCTGAGGAAGGCACAAATATTCCCATTGTTCTCTTCATTAGTTCAAATAGATGAATGGTATGTTGATATTACTCATTTTCTTACCTATGGAGAATTCCCATCTCATCTAAATGCTAAGGAAAAGAGAGCTATTAAGTTAGAGGCTACACAATATGTGCTTTGGGATAATTATTTATTCAAAAGAGGGATTGATGGAAGGTTTCTCAGATGTGTGGATAAAGAACAACAAAAGAGGTTGTTAAGATTTTCATGATCACACTTGTGGAGGAAATTTTTCATCTACATCTGTGATTTCTCATAAAATCCTTCATGTGCAGGATACTACTAGTGAAATCTATTTCGAGATGCAACTAAATGGGTGAGTAAATGTGAAGCTTGCCAAAATTTTGTAGGAAGACCTAAGTTAGCCACTCTGCCACTCAAAGTAGTTGTAATAGAAGAACCCTTTCAGCAATGGGGACTTGACTTTGTGGGTACCCTAAATCCACATTCCAGTGCTAGAAACACTCATGTATTAACTACCATTGATTATTTCACTAAATGGGTGGAAGCTATTCCAGTAAAAAAGCACAACCTCTGAAGTGGTATGTAACTTCATCAAGGAAAACATTTTGATTAGATTTGGGGTGCCAAGTAAAATTGTTACTGATAATGCCTCTAACTTATCTTCTTATGAAATGATGGATTTATGCTATGGATATGGAATTTCTCTTGCACATTCTTCTGATTACTATCGCCAAGGAAATGGACAAGTAGAATCAACAAACAAGAATTTGGTGATCATCATTCGAAAGATTGTCAATGAGTCACAAAGAAATTGGCATAAGAAGCTGTATGCATTCTCTTTGGGAAGATAGAATTACTCCCAAGAAGGAAATTGGAATGTCTCCTTTTCAGGTGGTGTATGGAACTGAAGCTCAGTTTCCAGTAACTGTGGACCTGCCATCCTTTAACTAATGAAGGCCACTGAAGATTCAAACTTCACTACTGATTTGGAGAACAAAATCATGTACCTATAAAAGTTGGATGAGGATAGATTGCAAGTGGTGGATAGGATTGCTACACATCAAAAAAAGAGTAAAGTAGTTGTTTGATAAAAAGGCCAGACCAAGAGACTTCCAGGTTGGAGACATTGTTTTACTCTGGGACAAGAGGCGGGAGCCTCGGGGAAGTCATGGGATAAATTTGATTCTCTATGGTTGGGACCTTTCAAAATCAAGCACTTTACTGGAGAAAATTCATTCTACTTGGACTGTATGGATGAAACCTCTCTTCCATTACCATATAGTGGTCAGTACTTGAAGTTTTTTCAGTCCTAGGTTGCTAGGTGGTCCTTTGTACAGTCTCGTTTAGTATTTTTTTTTTGTCTTTGTTTGGTGTTGTGTGGGTGTCTCTTCTGCATTGGCTCATCCTTGACTCTACATTACCCAATTTATAAGGCTCTGGTCTATTTTAAAACACTGAGATTCTAGAGTTCATACTATGTCTTGTTATCATGATACTCAAACCAAGTCATGTCCCCAGAAAGAGCCAACTGTTGTCACCTCCTCAAGAGTTGTAAATTTTCCTCTCCATTTTTAATTTTTTTTAGGTTTGGTGACTACTAAATATCCTTGTGAGAGGTCTCCTAAGAAAAAGCTAGTTCTAAACAAGTTAGTCATTTTTCAATATTTTGAGTTTTGACACTTTTCAATCTTTTGTGAGTATTTCAGATTTTTCTGTCCCTCATGTCCCAAGTTCATCTGGGTCATCTATTCCCTGATTTTCTACTTTTGCTTATTGGTCTTACTTTTCCTTTGTTATCGGTCTATTTCAGATTCATGCATCCCAGTTGCCCCAATGTCCCAAGTGTGGCTTGTGTCACTTCCCCGCAAACCCACCTTTTCTGACTTGTCCAATTTCGATGTGTTGTGGGTGTTTCAAGTTTTTATGTCCCATGTGTCCTGATGTTCCATAGGACTTGTAACTGACCATTTCTGCTGCCACAAGCCTGCCCTTTCTGCGATTTCCATTCATTCCCATGGGATATTTCAGCAATTTTGTGTCCCACCTTGTCCCGATGTCCCTTCAAGATCAGTTGTGCAAGATTTTTCCCCTTTTCATCCCACAAATTAGGTTTAAATGCTTATAAATTTTGGTTAATTAGTCATTTTTGCAACCTCACTTGCGTCCCAATGTCCCTTTGCACTATTCATAGTTTGTCAAGTCCTATTCCATTTTTATGAATCTTAAGTACAGGAAAGAATTGTGAATCATTATTTCATTGAGGAATCATGGGAATTGTTATAAATTATTTCTGCTCCTGAGCATGAAGATTAGTTTCAAATCACTTGAGCAACTCCTTACCTTAGAGACTTCTATAATTACGCTGATAGTGAGGTCAACTTGATTTAGTTGATTTTTGGGCATGAATTTACTATAAAAACACTACATCTCATTTCCCACTTAATCAAAGATATAGTGGACCATTTGAGGTAGGGGATCTCTCTCTTCATTTTAGTCTAGTGTGTTGATACAGTTCTTTCTTGAAGTTCTTATTTCGACCCTGATACAAAAGAAATTATTGATCGTTAAGGTTAGGTGGTCACTCGACTAGATAGGATTGTATTCACGGAACTTTCAGGATTCTTGTAGTTGAATGGTCAAATATCCTTACCATGGTGATCAGGCTCAAACTTTTCTTGATCAGGACAATGAACAATACAAGAGTATAGTAGCCAAGTCCTGGTTCAAGAACCCTAGGAAAGGAGCTTCAAGGTTACCCAAGACCATGTTCAGGGTTCATTTTCACAAGGAATTAGTACATATTTCATAACTCTCTAGCAATAATTATGGGAATTCCCTTGGACCAATGAGTTTCACTATTGGATGTGCCCGTACATCAATATCATATGTGAGGGTAAGAAAAACTTAAATTGGGCAGGAATTATTTGTGATAACCTAACTGAGCAGTTGGCAAATGTACAGGGAACCAAAATTTCTACATGACCTCCTATTTGATGTAATCCATTGCAAGTTATAGGGAGTGGTTGGGTTTCTCCCCTGTGGAAGATAAGAAAGATGCCCCTATTTATATGTATTGTCCACAGTTGACCCTAAAAGTCAGTAATCATCATTTTAGGAGAGTGAATGATGCATTCACTATGTACATTGTCATATTTCTAGAGGAGATACTGCTAAGATATTTTCAGATGAGGCAAAAGCTAATTGCTCAATGTCTATGGAATCTTTTTCACTCAATTCAGAAAGTTTTCATATATCAAATTGGATGGATTTGAGGGGAAACCCCTTGAAATTCCCATGTACTATAGTGATAATATGGTTTTGGTAGAATTCTTTAGACAATTGGATAAATTGGATAGAACATGCATGGATAAGCATATTGCAAGCATTTAGTTCCCAATCACATTGAGCAACTACACTTGTAAGAATGCGTTGGATGCTCAAAACATTGATAGGACCATTTCTCCTCTTACCCTTCACTATTATAAGCCCATAACTTGTTTTGACATTAATGAGTTCATTTCTACTAACTTTAGAAGTGGTTATCAACACCTTGCTGATATCGAAGATTAATGGGAAGATTGTTTTGATGATTATGAATCCAAGAGAAGGTACTATGGGAGATTGTATCTGGAGCAGATCATTGATTTCAATATATTTTATGTACCTGAAGGATTTAAGGATGATGATGATAAGATATAGTATCTCGGGTATGAAATATCCATATAGAACACTCCAATTGAAACTATTGATTGGTTTTTCAAAGAGAGAGATGACTTGAAGGATCTTAACCATCTTGTCCTAGTGAGAACTAGACTTTGGTTTGATAAGAAAATGAAAATGTTTAGCTCAAGGAAATCCATGTCCACTTCCCAAGATACTCCTAATCAACAAGAAATAAATACCTATGTTAGCTCATGAGGTACTCAAACAATTTTTCCCTTCTCCTCCTAAATCATCAAGTGTGATATACACCAAAAAAGGGAAAGCCAAAAAGGATGAGAAGGTAGTTGATGTAATTCAAGAAAGTGAGACCTCTTCCAAGAAAAATTAAATAGTACAAGGAGAAGATATTATAGATCTTGGATGATGAGATGACAATGAGGAGAAAGAGCAGGTGAAGCCTAAAGAGAATGCACCTGAAGTCAAGTAGTATGATGGAAGATCAGTCAAGAGAAAAGGTTTCAAAATCTGTATAAATATCTACCAAGGAATCTCCTGTCACCACTCAAGTTGATACCTCTATGTTGGAAGTGGCTATTGTGCAAACCCTAAGTGCCATGAGTGAATATGCACTTGGACCTATTGCTCCTTCCACTTCTGGTTCTTCATTTTCCTGGGTGCAACCATTTTTGGAAAGTAAGAAAAGAAAGGTCACTCCAATTGTAACTGCTCCTAAGTTTTATGCAGTAGCAAATATTCTAAGAACTACTCCCCCCCTCTAACTAAGAAGGCCAAAATCACCTCAAGATTGATCCCAGATTCTCAAGGCCAACAGTTCATGGAAATTACTAAAACCCAAATTTGATAAAGATAAAAATAACCTTATCAATGGGTGATCTAGAGTTGATTTAAGAATTCCTCTTGGAGAATCAACCCCATAGAGTGAAGTGCATAAATCTGAGGGAGAATGTGTCTAAAGTGATTAAAAGATTTGAACAAGGGAAGAAAAACATAGGAGGAGTTGGAGGAGAAAAAAAAAATTCTATCCAGTTTCATAAAAAAATTTATTCACATAGGATAAAGTACTTGATCCTACTCTCCTAGCTTCCATCCCACCTCCTGTTATCATGTCCCCTAACTGTTTCTTGTTTTAAAAAGATAACATTCTAAAACCAACTTCTCCCCCTCTCGGTGAAATGAAGAGGAGTATTGATAACAAGAATTGAGCCAAAAGTAGATATGTAAATATGAAAAAGTGAACCAATGATGATGTAGAAGATGTTTGTAAGAGTGTGTGTATGCCGATCAATACATGTGCCAAAGATGAGTATATCAGTATGTAATGTGGAGAGTGCAGTGGTAGAAGTAAATAAGAGCATAATGACATAAACGACAAAAATAACGGAGTAATGAAGCTCAAGATATGTGAGAAATTGTGTGATGTGTATTAAGTCAAATGATGAGTACAAATAGTAACTATAGTAAATGAAAATTTGAGAATTACTATATATAGTGAGAGTAAAAAGTGAATACTTATTTCATTTGAATCATGATTGAGTTTAAAATCAAACTCTGAGCTTGTGAAGATGTCATAGATCAGAGTAGCGAGGATGACTAGGTTTGAGAGGATGACAACGACTGTGACATCGAGGATGACTGACAAGTTGGTACGTATGAGAATTTTTTGCAAATTTTGGTGAAATGTGCCCAATTTTTTTTTTTTTTTTACAATTTCTGGTTTTTTATATTTCTATGAATTTCTGACCTGGGTGGTAGCGGCCAAGGTGTAGATGTCCATAGGGATACTAACACTCAGATCTAGGTCCTAGTGACTTGCTCCTAGATGCCAAAGACCTGCTTCTAGGCGCTGATGACCCAGGAGAATTAGTTGATAGTGTATTGTGAAATTGTAATGTTATTACGAATATTAGTATTATGAGTGACTATTTTTAAACCTTTATGAGGCACTAATATCACGAAGTTTTGTTTTTTTTTTTTTATATAGAGAGATATACTATTGACCTTAGGGATGTCAGATGCCAAGTTGGACATACTAGACCATGCCGGCCTGTGACACATAATGATATTGATGGAGGTACCCCATAATATTTTGGTGATCACTACATTGTGTGAGAGGTGTGTGAGATGTGGGGTGTAGACACTTGTACATTTTGGTTTCCTACTGGGGAGATGAATGTGACCCTAGATGATGTATATCTTATATTTTGATTACCAATTGTGGGTGTGAGAGTACATGTGATGGTAGTAGAGGATGCTCAAAGGAATATGAGGACATCTAGATGATATTTTATAGGGATACAGGTACAGATGGAGACCCATATTAGCCTATATGCCATACTTAGATTATGTACTTCATGATTGCGTAAGTTCATTGTTGTGGTGATTGCTTCTTCAGTGGTAGTAGAGGGTGGAAGAATATGCATCTTGTATAATATGCATGATATATGTCAGCGTATTGAGGAGCATGGTACTAGATTTACATGGACAAGGTGTATGTTGGCCCATTTATACAGGGATTTATACATGTTTTCTTATAAGGACCATGGGGAAGGACTTGGATCCACCACATGTTTACATGAGTGGGCTTATGAGCACATTACGATAGTGAGGTCACTTAGTGGGCCACATGTTGATTGGGTGAGACCCGAGATATTCACAATGAGATGGGTATGCATACGGAGTAGGTGGATGGATACCTTGACTTATAGATCTATACTAGATTGTATGGGGCTAGGGAATGTGGTATGGAGGCCTATAGAGACTATGATGGAGGGATAGAGGATAGAGTTGAGATGCGGTGCATTCGACACACCAAATGGTTAGAGGACCACTTTCTTAAGGTAATTGAGTTATTTCAGGAAGAGCGTGTGCCTAGGAAGTTTGATATGGCCCAAGATTTTCCCCAGGGACATATGTATGGGTGATGGCCACTAGAGCACCGAGGTGGGAAGGAGCAAGGCCAGACCCCATAGGAGCACAAGTAGTGCATCCTGAGTTGGATGATGTGGATGTGGCCATAAAACCAATAGAGGTAGATGATGCATGATGTACCCAAGCATATATCAATTGGTGGGAAGCTAAAAGGTGGGTACTATTGTTTCCAGTTGTCATGGACGCGACCGGTGAGCTTCCTGTAGGGGAAGTGGGGGGCATGTACCTACCTCGGATGGAGATGTTGTAGTAGCTACATAAGTAGAACATATGTATTGTCTATTTTTATTTATGATTTGTGATTTACTTATTGTGTATTGGAAATGTGTGTAGTAACTATTGTGTGGTTGTATGGTTGCAGGTGACGCGTTTTGGTCATTAATTTTTGATACTTCGATCTACACTTTCACATAGAATATACCTCCAGATGTGCTTATGGGAGGTGGGATATTGGAGTGAGTTGACGTGATTGCGAGTGAGTATGCCCATTTATTTGAGCCATTAGTGATAACATCAACCACATGTACTATTTTATTAGTGAGTATGACGATGCACATATGAAGATGGAGTGAGTGAGGTATGCTATAGAAGGAGGAGCCTTAGCTCAGGGAATTTATGTGAGATTCATGGAGTTACAAGGTGGATACGTGGCACCGAAAGTGGAGCTTACTGTGGCATAGAGTTGTTTTGTGAGATATGGAGGCCATGATCAATGACGTAGATTAAGTGGAGAAGAATCTAGTTTTAGAGCTCCCACGATTATAGAGAGTGATAGTGAGGATGACCTTTGATGTATATTGTTTTAGTGGATGGATGTAGGCTTACCCCCCAACGATTTTATTTTGAAACTATGGTTTTTTTCGATATATATGGATGATTGAAATTATTGTATTGTGTTGATGTTCGTGGATGTGTGATGCGATGATTGTCGTTCATATGTTAATTTGTGATGTTTGATTTAAATTGCTTAAATGATTATGATGATGTGAAATGAATGATGATATATAGCATGTGATGGATAATAATAGATGTATGTTATATAGGGGTATAGATAAAATGAATGAACCATGAGATGATAAAAAATAATACATTATTAAGTATAGGATAGAAAAGATGTATAATGATGTATAAAATCATCTGTAAATACGATGAGGAGGGGGAAGAAGATCTATACCCATAATGTATTGTGTATGAAAATGAGGTTCATTTATACAAGACCCCTCAATGAACAAGAATGAACCATAGAACAAGAGTGCATCATTGGGAAATGGTTTGATAGAGTATGCAAGAAAGATAAAGCATGAAGAACAATGCATAAAGAGTGAGTGATGAGAGGTTAATTTTGCAATAGATCCCTGAACAGTCATGTAAGAACCTTGATAACATGAGTGTGTCATCAGGAAATGAAGCTATCACACAGAAATCACCTAACAAATATTGAGAGGCCTACGAGGGATGATGGTATCATGTGAAGTAGTAGCAGTGTGAGTGTAAGATCCAAACTAAATGTACGATGAAATAGTGCCAATAATATGACATGTGGTGGAAGGAAGCACAAATTTTGATGAATTAGGAAGCCAATAAGAAGAAGTAACATTGTGTGATAAATGAGATGGTGTTGTGATGGATAAGCTAGGTAGAGGATGTGAATGGAGAATGAACTTAGGCTATGGATGAATGATGACCTTAGAAGTGGGTGATAGAGAAAATTGAACTGAAGTGGAAGCAAACTTATGTGGAATAGGAGAAAAATAAAAATCATGAGAGTGAGAGCCAAAGGCAATGAAAACTTGATCTTCTAGTTATAAATTTTTGCGTAAGGCACAACACTAATTGTCTCAATGGCCATTGATGCGGTGAAAGTTGCAATATGGGTGATCATGCTAGCGATGCAAGTGATGAGGAGGATGATTATGATGAGATGGAAAGTGAATTAAAACTTTATCTAGAAAGGCATGTAGAACATCATGATGATTAGTAACATGTGAGAAATTTAATGGATCACAAGTAGGATATGAATAAGTCTTGGGTGGAGGACGCTGATGTGGTGGAGGATATGGAACATGATTACGAGGTGGAGGAGATGGATACCAAGGAAAATGGTCAACATATGGAAGGGGAGAAGAAACCTTATATGATGAAGGAATAGAAGCAATAAGAGGAGGATCTATAACATGTGCAACAATCAAATCTTTTTCTAGGTCAATAACTCTATAGAGAAAAAGTGTAAATGATTCACATGTATCATATTTTAATTATTCATTGAATGAAGGATTCGAGACATGAAAAATGATAAACTTATTTTCTAAATCAATAGGATGAAATAGTAATTGATGCATTCAAGAATTGAAGCGTAAAATATAATCTAATATGGGTTCTTTCTTTCCTTGATGCAAGCTAGGTAAGTGATCATGAGTAATTATAGGAGAATTATTAAACATATATCTTCTAAGAAAAACATCTTCCATATCATAATATGTACTAATCGACCCAAAAGGAAAATGTGTATACCATTGGAGAGCATAATCGAAAATACTATGACTAAAAGCTTTGAGTAATAATAGATCATTAGAATGAGAATCCATAACAAGACGATAATGATTGAGATGCAAATAAGGATTGATAGTACCATCAAAACAAGATAAGGTAGGCATGATAAAATCCTTAGGAAAATCTGAATTGTGAATTTTCTTTAGGATAGGATTGTTATGAAGAGAGTTATTGTGTATTTTATTTCTAGAGTGAGAGATTGGAATTAAGACTTCAAATGGAAAACAACATGCATGAGTGATAAGAGATCATGTGATGGAATGGTGGACAAAAGAAGAGGCACATTGAGTGGTTGAAGCTTGGCATTATGAGTGATCATAGGAACTTGAGAAGGAATAGTGGATGTGAGAGGAGGTGAAGAACATGGAGACTGTATAGGAACACTAGATGTGGAATCAAGAGTCACAATGAGAGGTAGACTTATGGAAGGAGTAGAATCATCATGAATGATATCAGAAGTAATCTCAGAGGTAGAAGAAAGTGGGGTGGAAAATTCACACTCAACAGTACAGAGAGAAGTAACATCCTCACTAACATGCTCATGATAAAATATATAATCCATATCAGTATTAGTCAAATTTTCACAAGCAATTGATTCTTCTAGGATATCACTAGCATGAGATGTATTATTGGAATCATTAGAAATATTTTTAGAAACATGAAATAGATCTTTATATTCATATTGAATATGAATGAAATCATCATGTGCATGTTCACATGCATCTTTAGAAACATATTTGTTTGCATCTATATAAGTAAACATGTCACCAACCACATGTTCTATAGTACAATTAGGATGTGTGTCAACAGAAGGAGAAGAATCTACAACAACATGAGATTCTATGGAAGAACAAGGAAAGCATCAAGTGAAGTTTTGGTCAGGTGAGACTATACAAAGGCCATAGTTATTAACACTAGTGGGAATGTGATTTTTGTGAGCAAGGAGTAGTCTTTGAATATCATCTAAGCTTAGCCTCAACCTCATCATCAAGGATGGGGTTCACACTAACATGCTACATAGCTTTCCTAGGAGAAGAATATCTATTCTTAGCCATGGGGATCCTAGGGAAAGGAGTTATGTAGTATTTTATTTCCTATCAACAAGTTATGCGCGCAAATACCTCATTCAAAAAGGGTTCAATGCTCACCCAAAGTGCAAAAAAATACCAGGTCCCTCCTTTGTATTTTCTTGACAAGATGTTATCATGTAGATTCTTGATGATATTTAACAAATTACGCATTCAGTAATACTAAGCTAATGCATATAGTCAATTGGAAACACACATAATAGGGAAACATATCAAATAACCATGAATAAGATCAACTGTAAAAACACATATCCATATTCAGAAATGTCAATGATAATAATCCACCCATAATTATCCATTAAAGAGAAAGGTATTACATCATAGAATTTGAAGACATGTTGATCAATATGCCAAAACATTGGATCATGCATTGGACACAGATCGTAGACCATAGCTACATACAAATATTTTCAGAACTCAAGCAAAATATGTGATGTTAAAAAAAACGTACAACTAATATATATGAGGGTGGGGACTTTCCCGTCACTACCTATGCATTCTCAAAATATACTGCATGCTCAAAATAGCCATGCTTACATTACATGTATTACATCCCAAAAATAACCATGCTTTTAAAGCTCGTTGCTAATAGTAGACTATCCAATAAATAAACTTTTCTTTGATGATATTATTAGATCAATCTATGAAAGATATTTTATCTTCGATCTACATGTGATTTTTCTCAAAATATACTTTCCTTGGCTGCTAAGTATCCTTACTTTTCTCTGGTTCTAAATCATTGCTTGATCGACACTCTAACTCTACTTCTCTATTTTTAGCCTGTGGTTCACAAAATCAGCTAAGTCCCCAAGATTCCCTTCTCAGGCACAAACCTTTATGCGCTATCCCATACTACCTATGCACGCCCATTCACTCTTGTCTCTCGTGCCCTAGATCCTCACATGTGACATGTACTTAGTCATTTTAACCATGCAACATTACCCCACACTAATTGAATTTTGTTCCTCGACAATGGTTTGTCCAACTTGTTCTTCTAAAGAATGTATATGAAACAGAATGAAAGAATAAATAATTCAATACCCAAAAAGAATCATCTCACCAAACCATAAGATAGATTAGGCCACAGGCTATTGAAGAAGCTCTAGGAGCTCAAAATTGAATTTGGCCTTCAATTCATTACACTCATTGAATTCCTCCAATGCTTTCCCAGGCGGCGCCTCTAAAATCCTTGGTAATTGGTCAGACTCCAACTCCTCAAATCTACTCTTGAGTTCCTGGATGAATATAGTTAACTCCGTGAGAAATCCTTTGATCATATCCATTCAATCCAACACCATATTATGAAATTTTCTTATCCAGAGCTCTAGCTTATTCGTTATGGCCTTAATGATGTCCCAAAGCCATATGATTATATTCACTAATTTTGCATTTTGGGTGTTGCGAATTCCATGTATGAACCATAAGCACACCAGGGGGTACTGAATCTCTGAGTATATGTCCTATAGTGGGTCCTTGAATTCAACCCTCTTCATTCAGGCCTTGTTTCTCCCTCTTGGTGATGAAGTAGTCACTCTTTTTGGTGCCATTCTTCCTACAAGCTTGTGCCCTAGTTGTTATGCTCTATAACCTTTAATATTACCTCAATATCTAAGCACTAAAAACCCTAGTTGTTTAAACTTGAATTTCAAAAACCCTTTATGCTTGTGCCCTAGTTTTGTAATCAACTGTCAGCTTAAACATCCTTCTTTCCACAAGGATCCGCATATAAACACTTTCCACACACTTCTCTTGTCTGCTTGTCACTTATCTCGCTCTATCACCCTAAATACCGCGATAGCTCAATTTCTCAAGTCTTCTCGGATTCAAGGTAGAAAATGAATTGATTTCCCCCCTTTTTATAACCTTTTCCATGCTTTTAAATCTCCATGGCCTTAATTGTATGCCTTTTAAAAAACTTGTTTACTTTATAAACTTTGAATGTGTTTTCCCACTTTAAAACGTGTTTTTTCACTTTTTGCTTTATCCCTTATCTCCATTTTCACATAGTGTAGTCATAATATTTGGTGTGCTCACTACTTTATAGGCCATAGACCTCCTCACACATGCCTCCCTGCACTGTAATACATAACCCTCTACACTATATACTAAGCAGTTCATCATGTTGTTGCCTATTTCATGTTACAATGCACAACCACTTTTTCCACTTATGGTCTTCATACCAAGAAATTGTCTTTTGAGAACCATCAACCTTAGAACCTGTAACACCTTTTTCTTCCATGCATATTTTAGAGAGCATCCTTACTTCACACATGTACCTGTGTCATCCTTCCCACATGTGCCAACCTGTATATAACTCTTAACATCAATGTAATTATTATTCATACACTTGCATCAAGTTTACCCCACACTAAAATTATGCATGGTCCTCTGCACATGAACTTAGTAGATAGTTATCAGCTTCCAACGTGCAAATATGCATATTACAACAAATTAGAGAAATAAAATAACAAAACTTAACAACGAACATAAAGAAACACATGAAAGCGAAATCTAATCTAAATGGAAATACTGCCTTATTATAAACACCAAGAAGCTTTATTTATAGTAGGGATTCAGCCTACTCCCATTGAAGTAACCATGCAACATAGTGCCATCAAATTCTTGCAAGTTACATGCACCTCATTTGAGTATCTTAGTTACTACAAAAAGTCTCAACCAATGCACCTTCAATTTCCCTAGGTGGTGAAAAAACTTGGAGTCATAGAGAAGAGCAATCTTGCCAACTATAAATGTCTTGTTCTTAATGTGCCTATCATTTCATGCCTTCTGTCATGCCTTCTCACTCTTCTGGATCCAATGCATAATGGAACACCATTCATCTAACTACATTAGTTTATCAATGTATTCCTGAATAGCTTTTTCATCATCAATTCCACCTACGCACGCAATACATAAGGATTGTAACATGAACTAAATTAGTAGTACTGCTTCTATCCCAACCACCAACTAAAAAGGTGTAGCCTTATTTAATCTCTTATAATTGGTCCAGTAAGCCCAAAGTACAACTTACACTTTATCATCCCAATATTTCGTCCAACATCACATATGTTTGTCAATTTTTGTCCCAATATATTGTTAAAATATTTTGCAATACCATTAGCTTAAGGGTGATGAGGGGTAGTTTTATAGTGTGCCACCATAAAATATGCCAACAAAATTTTGATTGTCTCATTCTAGAAATGAGTTCCTCTATCACTTGTCAAGCTTAATGGGAAACCATTCTTGATAATTATATTTTCCCATAAGAATCTTGCTATTTTAGCTATAGTAAAATCATTTGTAGGAATGACCTCTACCCACGTCATTCGATAATATGTACAAGTAATAATTTAGCTTGCATATTCCTATGCGTGGGTGGTGTAATAGGTCCTACAAAGTCAATAAGCCACTTCTTAAAAGGTTCTTCACTAGAAATAGGTCTAAGTGGCATCTCATCTCTATGCCCAGGTTTTCTAAGGCACTGAAAATGATCACATGATTTTACAAAATCCTTGATATCCTTGTGCAAGGTTTCCCACCAAATTCTAGCCATGAGGATCTTGCGCACCCTAGCATCACCTGCATAATTTCATCTCACTATTCCACCGTGAACCTCTTCCATAATAGCTTCATTCTCATGCTCAAGCACATAACAAAAAAAAATCATCTCTTCACATATTGTATAAGTCACCCCAAATTAATTGATAAGGCACAAATTGAATGGAAAGCTAATTTTTATCCAATGTCTTCATGCCTTCAAACATGTGTCCAATGTGTAAGAATACATCAATGTCTTCCAAATCTGTGGATGCATGGTTCAACTTAAAAAATTGTTCATTTGGAATTTTATTCTCAATGATATGCGCATCCTCTCAAAAATTGATTCTTGATAAATGATCAGGCCCTGAATTACTCTTACCTGGTTTGACAAAAAAATGTAAAGTCAAACTCCTGAAATAGAATTATCCACCTACAAATGTTCCCTTACAAAATTGGCTTGTGGAAAAAGTATTGTTATCCCAATTTTGCCCCCGGAAAAATTGATCAAACATGACCCCATGCAAGAAGAAATTAAAGAAATGACTCCATCGAATGAACTCATGCTTCAAATCCAGAAAACATATTACAGGCGGGCTCTAAAATGGAATAGTAGGGTCAAGGAAGGAGAAGATAGTGTCAAAGAAACCGAAGGCTCAAAGGAGAAGAAATGGCGAAGGTTCAAAGTCTTCAGGATCGGCAAATGGTTTAGAACAAGCCCCAAAAATGACTAAGTATGGAGGAGACAAGGAGCGTTGTTAAGTGTCCAAACAACGCACCTCCAAATATTGAATCCAAAAGGGCAGACTCAAACAAGTGCTAGGCCTCTATGTGTCCTAGGTCCAAAGAGGGGTAGAGTCAAAAGGGTGGACTGGGTGGGCCTAAAAAATACTAAGTATAAAGGTGCTAGCGGAAACTGCCACGTGTCAGCTCGATGCATCTTCAAAGGTAAATCCAAAAGGTGATCCCCAAACGAGCACTAGCTCACCATTCAGGGCCTGAAAAAGTAAAAATGGCCGTTGAAAAGTCCAAGAGCCCGCGGAAGCTTTCATGTGTCAACCCGACGCTCCTTCAAAGGTAAAATTATAAGCAGGTTTCTAAATGAGTGCGGACTCTCCACATGTCCCTGGTCCAAAAAAGGGATAGGGTTGGGGTTGAATAGTCAAAACAGAGACAGGCCAGTGGAGGGTGCTAAGTGTCAGCACAAAACTATTTCAAAATTTAGAGTTGGGGAAGGTTTCCAAACAAGTGCCAAGCCTTCACGTGTCCCTAGTCAGATGTATGGCCCCACCGAACAAAAGGACTTAGCCAAAAACATGAGGAAACTGAGTAAGCCACATAAAATGCCACGTGTTAGCCCAACACAACTTCAAAAGTAAAACCCAAAAGTTATCCCCAGACATGTGCCAACCCTCCACGTGTCCAATTTCCAAAGACCTGTTTTGACAATTGATTTCCGCCATTTTTGTACGAACCCGATTCAAATTTCAAATGGGCATATCTTTTGACTTAGTGCTTGAAATCTGAAAAATATGGCACCGTTGGAAAGATCTCGGCCTCACCTATGCCATGAAGATCTATAACTTTAATTTTGGAGAGGTTAGGTGGGGAAAAAATGAAGAAACGTCTTTGTGCCATTAATACAGGATCCATATGCTCCAATAACCAGATCGGATTCGATTTGATCTGCCGTTCTTCCTCCTTCGAGGTGCCAAACAAGTAATTGATGCAGACATGAAAGATTTGGGGTGGATTTATAGGAGGCATTGATGATAGTGGTTGATCTTTGAACTAGTTTTCTCGAATCTCTCTCTCTCTCCTTCTTCCCTCCATGTCAAATCTATAAAGGAAGGGTTGGGGTTCATTGTAAAAGGTTGGACATTTCTGTTTTGCACCCTCCCTTCTTCTTTTGTTCACAGAAGGATTTGTGGAGCTTTTTTAACCTCTCCTTTGGGTTGTAATGAAAGTTTTTCTTCTTGGCCATTGCAATATACTGTATCAACTCCTGAGAAATAATATATATGTGTTTGTGGATTTTTCTCGACCCTCTCATGTATTCGTTGTTGTCTCCCCGATCTCTGATTACATTTTGGTCATCTGTGCATAGTGTTTGCATTACATTTCGTGGTTTTTGTTAAATTTCAAAATGAGTGTCTAACATTCCTTTGGTGCATTACCTCATTATCTTAGGTTTATTTCCTTACATTTCTTTAACCCTGTCTCCTTGGAAAGATAGAGTAGATTAAAAATAGATCCTCTGCAATCTATTTGTATGCACTTGAACAGAGGAATAAGAACCGACCTTAATCCATAGAACTCTCTCAACTCGCAAGGTCCCACACTTTGAGAGATGCTCCATATTGTGCAATCACACTGAGAGTCTCAACCCATTTGGTTGCAAGCATTCAAGGGTGTTGTGATTCTGCATGAATTGTTTTGGCATGCTCGGTGGGACAGGTCTGAAGCACCTTACCACTTCATCTTAGTAGGTTGGTGTGTTCCTGTTAAGGTTTAGCTTTTTTAGGCACATGTAAGCACATCTGGTGACTCTATCTGGTCAACAACCCCATCTTTGAAGTTTCAGATCTTTTCCATCCATTTCCACCCATCTTCATTCACTTCTCCTTCCATATCTCCCATTTTCTTCCATTTTATGAAGTTGTGCAATCATGACTTCATTCCCTTCATGGAACTCACACTTGCAGCAAAATCAGTGCAATCCACCTCCAACGCATTTCCTAACTCCTCTACATCAGAATTATAATCAGACCTAGGATAATCATGCTTATCCATATGAGAATTTCCAGAAACAGTTTTTTGATGGAGCTTATCAAGAACAAGGGTATGCATATAATGACAACAGTCAAATGGAAGAAGTTAATCTCCTGGAGAAGATTTTAAAAATGGAGGTTGGCATGTTTCATTCAAGGGCCATAGAAAAAATGAAGGCATTCAAGATTGGTTATAGGCACCTTGTCCATGGGGAGGCCCTTTTCCAAGACATTACAACATTACAACACTCAGGATAAGATTGACTTCATGGTTAAAGTGTTGCCTCAACTTACACAGTGGATTGAGGACATTAAGGCTTATGAGAAAAGTGTGAGACAACCTTGTCAATGGGTTAGTCCACCACCTCCTAGCTCTTCATTTTCTCTTTCTCAAACTTTATCATTTCAGCATGATTAAGAGTCAAGCCTCTCATCTGCTGCCCCAAGTGTTAATTTCTTTTCTCCATCTCTTGATATCCCATCCCCCCTCAGTTCCTTTGCCATTTTCCCTTCCAAAAATTCATCCCCTTCAAAAAAAAAGAAGTTCCACCTCCCTCCCCACCATAAACAATTGCAAAGTTGGTTGAACCCCGACCTACCACTCCTCTTGCCTTCCCAATTCCATATCGGGAAGAGATTCCAAAGACCAGTCAAGGAGAAACCAAATAGAGAAAAAATGATAGAGGATTTGAAGAGTTGGGTTGTCAGATTTTGGTTTACAAATATCCCCTTGATGGCAAAACCAATAGAGGAGGTCATGGTTGAAGAGCCAGTGGTGGATGAGGCTGAGTTTGTAGAAAAGAAGGAATAAAAACAAGAAGAAGAAGATCAATAGTCTTTTTTCCCTAAATACAATGTCCCTAATGGCAGTCTGTCTCAAGAGAATGCTGATATAATCCAAGCTACACAACCAGTTAAAGAGGAGGAATAATCAACTCCAAGTCCCATTGAAGAGGAGCAGCTGGGAGAGACCAAATCAATGTTAAAGCCACTCAATGAAGAAAGTATCATTGAATATTCTTTACTTTCATTTCAAGGGCCTGATTTGATTGATGAACCCATGATGGAGGAGGACAGTATGGTTCTAGAGGCTCCAAGTGTGGAGTAGGCTACATAAGAACCTTTAGTTCTTCCTCCCACTTCATCCCCTTCAATATCTAATGTTGAAGAGGAGTTTGAACTTTCAAACTTCATGTTGGAGGATGAAGAGAACCATGGTGAGAAAGTTGCAGATTAGGAGGACACCATGGAGGAGGTCGAGCACATGCAATAAAACAACAAGGAGAAAAAATATCTGTTTGACTTGGAGGATTGATTTGATGGAGAAGATCCCATGGAGATTACATCATTTGATCCTCCATCATCCACCTTCCAAGCACATGAGCCTACTGCCATAAAGGAGGATATTCAAGGACAACAACATGCGCTTCATAACAGCTCTCTAGAACCAAGATTGGAAGATATGAGTCTTCCATGTTCTTCACAAGAGAAGGAAGGGAAAGAGAAAGAGGATGTCATCATCTCTCTCACACCATCCACCCAAGAAGGTCCACAAAAGACTCCATTTTTGGAGTTAACTATCAGAGTAGTGGGCAGATTCAAGGGATCAAATCACACCCAATCAGATACTTGGCTTCATTAGAGCAAAGGGAGAAGCCAAAACCAGTCTTGCTTGCTTCTAAACATGAGTAAGAGCCTCAAAGTTCCAAGGGTCACCATTAACTCCTCCAGGAGTCCAATGCAAATCAAATTGAGGAGGTATTTTCCATTGATGTTAATACCTTGATGATTTGGGTGGAGGACCGACTTATTGTTAGTTTTTCACTCATCCAGACATCCATATTCAATGACAAACCATTTACATGGCTACCCCTTTTTAGAAAAGAAATCTATTTCTCCCTTCATGTGGCAGGCTTTGTTTAAGATTTTCTTTCTCTCTGGTTAGTGTAGGAGTAGGAGTAGACTTTGTTTTCAGTAGATGAAGTGCTTTTGCACACTCTGCATGTCTCATTTGAGGCATGTATGATTTTTTCTTTGTACATGAGTTTTGTTCACATCTCTCTAGAGCTACCAAGGCAAGGCCCTTCAGTATCCATGGCAGAAGACCCATAGTTGTCTGTAATAGTTGCTAATTTCAAAATAAAACAAATGCAGAGAAATTAAAAATGTTTTCGAGAAAATCTATTTTTGGGACAAGTTCAAGGTCAACAAGTGCAAGCAATCAGAGAGTCCATTTTAGGAAAAGATCAGTACCAGGCTATCATTTACAACTCCATGCCCAATGGATGCTTCAAGGCCACTGGTCTATTCATCTAGTAGGCAGATGTCCCCGAGAGTCACCAAATTGTTATCCTAATTTTTCCCCATGTAAAATGATCAAAAACGACCCCGTGTATGAAGAAATTCAAGAAACGGCTCCAACAAATGAACCCATGCTTCAAATCTAGCAAACAGATTATAGGTGGGCTCTAAAATGGAATAGTAGGGTTGGGGAAGGAGAATACAGTGTCAAAGAAACCAAAGGCTCGGGTGTCGTTATTCCCTTCATTTAATCAACTTCCTGTTGATGTCATATTCAAACCAGGGGTGTGTCTAAAGCTATATGCAACAAGAATAATCCTTTCGATCTAGTAGTTGACTGTAGTTATTTTTGTATTTTCTGGGGGATCTTTTCAATGTCTTAAGGATTTCTTGGTAAAAACCTTATTTAAATCATACTATGAAAACTTTGCTGAAAGGAAACACACTGAAAGCTTTGTTAGAAGGAAACACACTTTGCAGAATGGAAATAAACACACTTTATTTTGGAAATAAACACACAACTTAGAGTGCTTAAAAATGGTTGCAAGAAGAATAAGAATCTATCTAGACACCTGCAGGAACGAGTATACAACAAAGTTTAACTAGAAGAATTAAAAGTGATACAAAATTAACAGATCTAAACTATTTTCTTAGGAAATATAAATACCAAATAGATGAATATCCTGGTCCTTGGGGGAGTGGGCCCTTGCTCCTCCTTGAATCAGGATTTAACAACTTAGAATTATCTCAAACAGGAATGGCTATTTATTGATAAAACATTCGGTATTACAAAACATACTGGATCTATGTACTTTGATCTGTATTACTTATTCTATATCTATATCTATCTCCTTTCTATTCTATATATTTATCTACTGCAGGTCTGCTTATATATACATTTACAATCATAGTTGTCTCTACGATTCTGATGAAATTGAATCGTGCCCAGAATAGATGCTGACTTGGATTGTGGCTGATAACTATCCTTGGATCTGCGATTAGAAATCTTCTCATCCTTTCCTGATTGAAAGGGTCGTTGATGCTAAATCACCGGATGTGGTTAGAATAGATAAACTTCCATCGGTTCTGGAACTTCAGAGAAGTTCCAGAACCATAGGAAATCGTTAAAGATCAAAACCATGAGAGTTCCAGAGCTATACTCAGGAGTTCCAGAACTAAGTCCAAAAATTCTAGAACTAAATACTGGAGTTCCAGAACTAAGTCTGAAAGTTCCAGAACTAGGTGATGAAGCCTGTGAATGTGTAATGGAGTTATGGAACTAGCTTGGAAGTTCTGGAACTAAGCCGTATTGGAACAGATGCTACCAAAAACATGTTGAACGCTACATACTTCATTTCTTCGACCGATTGGACCTGCTTTATTACAAAACTGAATTTCCAACACACTTCATTCAGGAATTTCAGAGCTTTTAAATGTTAGAATCACAATCAATCAAAAGATGGACAATTACATCCTAACTCATATCAGATCAAATAAAAGTCACAAAATGCAATCAAACTTAATAAAAAGGAGAGTAAGATGAGATCATTTATTGTACATTTAACAGGCATATTCTGGCCTCATCATTTCCCCCGTACTTACTTGTTTGTAAGTCCCTTTACAAACTTTATTCTTCAAAATTGGGGTTATGTGTTCTGCATTCCATTTGATTTCTCAGATCAAATGGCTGAAACTGGATATCCCAATGCTTAAACTTAGAGGTACTATACCCTGCTCCTGCTTCTATTTTCCTCTGCCACTCTTCAAATTGAGTAGGATCTTGAGGTTCTCTATTTTTCCAAGGAGACATGGGGGTGAGAAGTAGAGGGGGCCTTGTTTGCATTCCCATCCATATGTTCCCATAGGTCTCATTGATCTGAGGAATTATTGTGCATAAAGCTTTTGCTCTTTCTAAACTCCAGATCAGATTTGTAGGGGATATTACTTCCCTTCTTCTCAAGGAAACCGTAAGAAGTTCCCACCTTTTCAAGCATCCCTCATAAATATCTTCAAACTTCTCCTCCTCATAGGAGGTAAAGGTATCAATACTTTTTTGTAAGCTGGAAAAATAATGTATCTTGAATCGTTCATCAAAGGCATGAGTTCTAAAATGTATGAAGAAGGCAGAAGGTTTACCATAGTGAGCCCTCATGTAGAGACCAGTTGAGCTAGCTTTCAATAAAAACTCAGAATCCCTTTCCTTCCATGCAATCTAATTTTGCAGAACAGAGACAAATGCATTGAGCTGACTTTCCCCCACATACAAATTGATCATAAATCCTGTGTTTTTTTCTAGCATCAGATTACAAAGATAGAATTCACACAGAAGATTTTTCTGCTCAGGACTGGCTAAAGAATAAGCTGTCATGAATTCAGATTCATCTTTTAGTTCATGTGGAAGTCCACATGCAATCCTTGATAGCTGCCAGTGAATGAATTGTTCTTCCAAAAACACACTATATGCAGGAGAGGTTCTCCTGTAGGAAACCAATTTTTCACTCATAATGCAGACCATCTGTATTTTTGCAAGACATTTATATTTGTCTCCTTCTTCCTTATAAAACTTTTCTTCCCACTCTTTTCTTGCCTTCTTTTCTTCTTCCATCTTGGTCTTCAAATATTCATTGGATGTTTTAGCTTCTTTGAGTTCCCTGCAAGTGTCATTCCATAGTTGTTTGAGTGGAAAATAAGTTAACTCAGTCTGTGCAGAGACTGTGGACACAACATTCTATTTTCTGGAAGTTTGACATTCTTCCTCTTTCTCTATCAGCTATTTTTTAATTACTGATAATTCCTCAGTCCTAACTGCAAGCTGAGTTGTTAGCTCTCCAATGAGCATTTCCCTCTGTTCTAATTTGAGTTTGAGGAAATCCAATTCCTCATCCTTTTCCCTGATAATGAGCTCTTGCTCTAGACAAGAACAGAGCCTATTTAACCTGATGTTTTTCTTCTTCCTCTGAAATTTCTTGGGGAGTTGAGCATTCTTCTTCTATCAAAGGAAATTTACCTTTTCATCTCCAGGATGCCAACTCTTCCTCTTCATGTGATAATGCTGATGGTTCAGCCAATTCTTGAAAATCCTGCTCCTCAAGTCTCTCATCTCCTTTGTCCATCTCATCTTGGCTTGGTTCAGGAGGAGTCATGGCCATGCTACCCAAAATATCAGTAGCTTCTTTTTCCATCTTTTCCTGTTCACTCCTTCCCTCTGGGATTTCCCTTGACCTCTTATGAATTTTCCTTCTTTGGGGAATTTCAACATGCCCAGCGGTGGATTTCCTTCTAGAGCTTCTTCTTACTTTTGTTTCTTGCTCTTGCATGGGTGAACTATCACCATCAGAGATAGATATTAGCTCCCCTGTAGCTGCTACAGAAGAAGGAATTTCCTTCAAAGGCACAAAAGGTTCTGTTATTTTGATCTTTCTCATAGATCTTCTTCTTTTTGGTATATTCTCTCTTCCCACTTCCTTTTGTTCTTCTGCAGGGGCATCAATTTCCAAATTAGTTGAAGGAGAAAATGGAGTTGGTATTGTCCTCCTGATAATATCAGGGTTTTTCTTAAACTTGCCAAGAAACTTTTCCCAAATTTCTTCTCCATTTTTCTTTGACAGAAAATGGTGCTGGCATACCAAATGAACTAACCTGTGATGCCTGATTGTCCCAACACCCCAGGAATACCTCTGGGCCATGGTCTGGATAGAATAAAAAAGAAACCCTGGAAGGTTTACTATGTATTCTAGTTTTGTGGCTCTATATCTTAGATATATGAGCATCTTCAGGACTTCTTTTCCTACGGACCCAAATTGACCATCACAGGTTAAATACTTCACTATCCAAAATGCTACCCTATGAAAGGGTTTGGGAAAACTGACCCTTCTGACCCCTTTTATGATTTTCTTTGTGTTGTAAATGTATTGGGGTTCAGTTTCCCCTTCTTGTAGTAGGGTTTCAACCATTTCTTTCAAGGTCCCTTTGGCAGGATGTGGGACATGCACAATTGGCACCCCAGACACATTACTTATTGTATTCATAGAAAAAGGAATAAAAATATTTCTAACCTTTGTCCTGGATTGCTCTAGGTTTATGATGAATTCTCTTACTAATTCGTCGTTATACTTTGAAATTTTTTTCAGGAACTCTAGCCATCCTGCCTGCTCAAAGATAGATGCCACTTCTTCATCTGCGAGCAGCTGGGAATCATCCTCTGGTTCCAATTTCTTTTTAATCCCCATATCGACTCAAATTTGATTTCCTTTGATTCTGTGCAAAGCAGCTACAGGGCTTCTTACTTAGCTGCGGAACTGATGATTTTAGCTGCGGAACCTCTGTTCTTAGCTGCGGAACCTTTGTTCTTAGCTGCAAAACACAAGCCTAATTCGTTGCTTCTCCCTCAAAATTTCTCTGCAACTATTTCATTTGATTTTGCACTAATGATTACTCATGATAACTATGCCGCCACTTATTCCATCCAAATCATCTTCATGATTACTCACTTTTAATCATAATGTATAAATAGATGACTCATCATACCAACTTTTAAATCAAGTCTAATCACACATGCAAACTTTTAATCTAACCTTAAATAAGTTAAAAGATATAATTACCATCCTTGATGATGTAATCCTTTCATTATGATGACTCATCATTCCTACAAGTGGAACAAAAAATGGTTAGAAAAGACAGCTAGAATTCCAAAGAATTCCCTTTTATTTGAATTAGCCATTTGAGGAGATCAACCGCCATTGCTGGTTTTCAATTGACCTCTGAGAGATTTTTTATTTTATTTTTTTATTTTTTTATTTTTTTTTTGGGGAAGAGAACACCATTTACTGGTTTTCATTTTCTTCCCTTTTATTCTGGATCTATCATCTGGTTATTTGATCATTTTGGAAGAACTGGGTTCTTCCATATGATCAAATTCTTTGTCTGCTTCAATCTTCCTCAAGAATTCATCCTTAGTAGGAGGCTTCCTATAGATTTTTAGCCTATGTCCATTGACCAAGAGTGTTCTTCTGCTGCCATCAATGGGAAGTAACTGAATAGAACCATTGTCTAATATCTTCTCAATCTGATAGGGTCCCAACCATCTGGTTCTCAATTTTCCCTTGAATTGTTGGTACTTAGAATCAAACAACAATGCCCAGTCTCCTACTTTGAATTATCTTTTCTTGATATGTGTGTCATGTCATTGCTTCCTTTGATCTTGGATTATCTCTATCTGCTGAAGTGCTTCCATCCTCAATTCATCCAATTCATTGAGTTGAAGGATTCTTTCCTTTTGAGCTGCATCCAACTCAATACCCACCTTAACTATTGTCCTCAATGTTTGTAGTTCAAACTCAATGGGCAACAAGGGATTTTTCCCATAGACTAACTCATATGGTGAAAACCATGTTGTAGTTTTCCAAGTTGTATTATAAGCCCAGACAGCTTCAGGTAGTCTCTTTACCCAATCTTTTCTCCCAGCTTCAACTGTTTTGGTAAGGATGTTTTCCAATTCTCTGTTTGTTACTTCAGCTTGTCCATTTGATTGTGGGTGATAAGGAGATGACTTCCTATGATTGATTTGGTAATACATTGTGAAAGCTTGGATCATATTAGACATAAATTGTGGTCCCTGATCTGAAACTATGCTCCTTGGTGCTCCAAACTTTACCATAATTTTGTGCCAAAGGAAATCAACAACTGCTTCTTCAGTGGCATTTGTCAATGCCTGCACTTCTGCCCATTTTGTCACATAGTCAGTACACACAAGAATATATTCCTTTCCTTGTGAAGGAGGATTAAAGGGACCAACAAAATCCAATCCCCATCTCTCAAATGGTTCAATCACTACTTGAGGTTGAAGAGGCATTTCATTGGTGAAAGTTGGTTGTCCCATCCTTTGACAAGGATCACACCACTTGATATATCTCTTCACATCCTTGTATAGAGATGGCCAATAATAACCAGTGCCAAGTATCTTATGAGCTGTTCTTTTCACTGAATAGTGTCCTCCACTTGGTTCATCATGACATGCTCTGAGGATGTCAAAGATTTCATCTTCTCTTACACACCTGCGTAAAACCAAATCAGGACCACATTTAAATAGCATTCCATTTAACCATTTGAATTGTGCACTGGTTTTGATTAACTTCTTTATTTGTTTCTTAGTGAAAGAAGGAGGAAACTTCCCTGTTGCAAGATAATTTGCCATATCAGCAAACCATGGTGTAACTGCTGAAATAGCAAACCGTTTTTCATCTGGAAAGTTATCCTTGACTTGATCTTGCTCCCCTGTAGTGGTTAGTCTTGACAAAAAATCAGCTACCACATTAGATTTACCTGGATTGTCCACAATAGTAATATCAAATTCTTGTAAAAGTAATAACCATCTAATTATTCTTCCTCCAACCACTGGTTTGTTCATTAAATATTTAATTGTTGAATGATCTGTGTGTACAAATATTTTGTACCCTGTAATGTAATGTCTGAATTTATTGATTGCATAAATCACAGCAAGAAATTCTTTTTCAGTGGTGGTGTAATTATTTTCAGTGGGAGTAAGATTTTTACTAAGATAATAAATAACATACATTTTTCCTTCTTCATCTTTCTGTCCCAAAACTGCACCAATGGAATTATTTGAGGCATCTGTTTGGATATGAAATGGATTTTCCCAATTAGGTCCTCTCAATATTGGGGCAGTGATTAATTTTTCTTTAATTTCTTCAAAAGCATGCTGACACCTTTCATCCCAAAGAAATTCACAGTCCTTGGTTAGAAAATTAAACATGGGGGCAAAAATTTTACTGAAATATTTGATAAAGCACCTATAGTACCCAACATGTCCTAAAAATGACTTGATATCTGTGGGGGTCTGAGGAATAGGTAAGTCTGAAATGATCCTAATTTTGTTTTGATCAACCTGAATTCCTCTTTTTGAAATATGGTGTCCTAATACAATCCCCTCATCAACCATCATTAAACACTTTTCATGACTAAGAGACAGATTGTGTTGTTCACATCTTGTTAACACTCTGTCCAGATTTCTCAAAGCATCATCAAATGTATCTCCGTGTACAGTGAAGTCATCCATATATACCTCAACACAATCATTTGTTAGATCAACAAAGATTGCAAGTACAACTCTCTAGAAAGTTACAATAACATTGCATAAGCCAAATGGTAACACCCTATAGGAAAAGGTACCCCATGGACATGTAAATGTAGTTTTGTCCTGATCTTTAGCAGCAACTATGATTTTATTGTATCCACTAAAGCCATCCAAGAAGGAAAAGTACTGTTTACCTGAAAGGTTGTCTAGGACTTGATCTATGAATGGTAAGGGAAAATAATCTCTCAGTGTGGCTTTGTTCAGTTCCCTATAGTCAACACATATTCTCCATTTTCCATTCTTTTTAGGAACAATTACGAGAGGAGATACCCACTGACTATCTGAGATAGGGTAGATAAAACCTACTTGTAATAGTTTTTCAATTTCTTGTTTGACTATATCCCTTAAGGCTGGGTTAATCCTTCTCTGAGGTTGCCTAACTGGTTTAACATTTTCAGTATAGATGTGATGAGTGCAGATACTTGGGTGAATTCCCTTCATGTCTTTATAATCCCAAGAAAAATATTTAGTATGATTTTTTAGAACATCAAACAATTTAGCTTCTTCATCATCCTTCAACCAGCTGTTAATGTTCAAAATTTTACCCGGTTGAATCTCAACATGCTTGGTTCCGATGTGTGATGAACTGATTTGTTGAAAGGGTTCCATTAAAGTATTTAGTGGACATGCATGTGGTAACAACATATGATATGTAGTAACATCTCCAAAAGTTCCTTGAGACAGAATACTGGAAAAAGGACAGTAATGAGAAATATGATACTTATCTCTTTGTAGGTCAAACTCTTCGTCACTGCTACTTTCCAAAATTCTTCACCATTCCCTGATGTATTTGAAACTGAAGCTACTGATTCTTCCTCTCCCCATGAGAAATCTTGTTCCTCTAGAGTGAAATTATTTTCAATCACAAAGAACCATTGTTGCTGTGATTCTGGAACTAAATGTGGTAGTTCCGGAACTAAATGTGGTGGTTCCAGAACTAAAGTTCATAGGTTCTGGAACTATGGTCGTAGGTTTCAGAACTATTTTTGATTGCTTGAAGGACAGTTGGTGCTCATTCAATGGTGGATTAATCATCTCTTCTACTTCTCTTATGTGATCCTGCAATGTGATCATAACCAAAGAAGACAAATTTTTCTTATTAGTATCAGGAGAATCAACCCACAATTGTTCTTGATTGTCAATAAAAGGTCATGCAGAAGGATATAAGGAAATTTTCTTAGAGTTCTTACCATTCGAGATAGTCATATCACCTGACCTGCAATCAATTAAGGCAGCAACTGTAGCTAACCATGGTCTACCCAAAATAATGGGATAACCCAATGTTTTACCTTTTGGCTGCAGTATAAGGAAGTCAACTGGATATTCCCATGACTCCACCATAACCGCCACATCTTCAATAATCCCTTCTGGTTTTGCTACAGACTGGTCTGCCATCTGCAATATGGTATTAGTAGGTTGTATACCCATTAATGGTAATGTTTTCAAAGTGTCCACTGTCATTACATTTATAACCACTCCCAAATCTACCAAAACATTATGTATATCCTTATTCCCTATAGAGACAGAAATAACAGGACTTCCAGGATCTCCGTATTTGGGAAGTAAAAGTTTTCCTGCTAATAAATCAACAAGTTTCCCATCTACTTTGATAGTCTTGGGGTATTGTTTCTTCCTTCCAGGATTTTTCAAACATAACATTTTGATTAATTTGTTCAATTCTGGAATGTCCTTAATTGCTTGTAACAGTGGTATTTCAATATTCAATTTCCTTAGTTCCTGTACCAATTCAGACTCCTTGGTTTCTATAGCTTCTTTAAATCTCTCTGGAAATGGAGTCTCAGTAGTGTCGCTATCTGGCTCCTTTTCTTTTCTTTTTATATCCTCTTTTGGAACAACAGTACTAGGGGTTTCATTTTCTTTTGTCATTTCAGTGATTATAACAGGTGGACTGCTAATTATTTTTTGGATCTAGTTTGAATATCCTTACAATCCATGGCATTTAGATCAACTAATTTTTCTGGTTATGTTCCATAAACAGGAGTTGTTTGTTTGTTTCTTGGGTTTGCTACTCGTTGTACTGGTATTTGCATTTGGACTATATTCTCAGTTTGTGAATTCTGTGTAGGGGATCCCATGATGGCCTGTTGATTCTGATTTGGATATGTTTTTCCTTGAGCATAATTACTAGGGTTCCATCTAGGTTGTGACCAAGCATAAGGACTTCCTTGACCAGCCCATGGTTGTTGATGTCCCTGAGCATACCAAGCTTGACTTGCCCAATCCTGAGGGTTCCATGTTGGTTGAGGTACCCAAGGTGGTTGTCCCCAATTTTGTGGTACTGTCTGAGTAGCCCATGGCATCATCCAAGGATTAGGAACTGATCTTGGCATAAAGCTCCCTTGGTGAGGTTGTCTCTGAACAAAATTCAATTCTTCTATTGTGGATGATGTAATGATTTGTTTAAGTTGATTCTTTATGACTAGGAGTAGAGAACAAGCATCAGTATCATGGTCTTTAGATTCACAGATAAGACATACTTCCGTTTTATCCAAAGGATAGTCTCTTATTGCATGCTTCTTCCTGCATCTAGGACAATACATAGCCAATGGTTTAGTTTTGGCATTTTCTTTAGCTTGTAATCCATCCATAGTAGAGGTTAATTGAACTAAAATGTTTGTTTTAAAGTTTTCTAACTCATCCATTAGTTTGTTCATATCTGGATTCAGACTTTTCACCAATTTTCCTTTTCTAGGTCCACCCCTTGTTCTGGAATAGCTTCTACAAATCTCCTTAATTTCATTCATCCTTAATTGATCAATGTCTCCACCTCCTATCAAGTTAAGGGATTCCCTAGATTCATCATCCAAACCCTTAAGAAAAATGGTTTTACTTAACTCCTCTTGAAGTAAAAATCCACACCTTTTTCTCACAAAGAGGAATCTATCTAAATAGTCTTCTATATTTTCATCCTCCTCCTGCTTGATTTTGAAGAATTCTTCCTTCCTATTTCTCCCTCTACAATAATCTTGGTATTTGTCTAGGAAGGAAGTTTCCATTTGTGCCCAAGTGGTAATAGAGTTGGATGTTAATCCCATGAACCACCTCATTGCTGCATCCTTCAGAGTGGATGGAAACAACTTGAGTTTTTGATTATCCGTTTTGTAGTCATAGGTCTGACATAGTACCTTGAACTCAAACAGAAATTGGTCAGGGTCTTCAGATGACATCCCTCTAAATGTGGGTAAATGTGCAGGTGAGATATTTTTCATTGGTGTATCATCATCATCCAATTGGATTGGATAAGTAAAGGTCCTATCAGGTTCTCTTTCAGGTTCCCGTGCCATTTTAAAAATATTTTCCAAATTTTTCTCCCAATCAATGTGGTATGTGGTATGCCTTGGGGAAGGTGAAAAATCAGGAGTAGGAGGTTGACTACTCAATTGAGAATCAAAACTCACCCTAAATGGATCTTGAGAAATAATCCTTCTCCTAAAAGTTCTACTTCCTTCAGGTGACTGATCTAAGAATTCCAAAGGTGGAAATTCTGTTTCTTGTATAACAGGGGATGATGGTGCCTCCAATTCTTGATCAACTTCCTTATTTGGACTAGAGGATGTTATGAATTCTTGTGAAGATGTTTTTGGGAGGAATATACCCTTTGAGTCTCTTGGTCTACTCATAAATTTTATGATATAGTAGGGAAGATCCTTCAACTACTAGATGTATGATTGTTGCTCTTGTTAACACCTAATTAGAAGATTCCAACTAGTGTGTCCCCAGAAATGGCACCAAAAATTATGGGTGTCGTTATTCCCTTCATTTAATCAACTTTTTGTTGATGTCATATTCAAACCAGGGGTGTGTCTAAAGCTATATGCAACAAGAATAATCCTATCGATCTAGTAGTTGACTGTAGTTATTTTTGTATTTTCTAGGGGATATTTTCAATGTCTTAAGGACTTCTTGGTAAAAACCTTATTTAAATCATACTATGAATTTTTTTTGAAAGGAAACACACTGAAAGATTTGCTGAAAGGAAACACACTTTGCAGAATGGAAATAAACACACTTGTTTTTGGGAAATAAACACACTTGGAAATAAACACACTTTTTTGGAAATAAACACACAACTTAGAGTGCTTAAAAATGGTTGCAAGAAGAATAAGAATCTATCTAGACACCTGCAAGAACGAGTATACAACAGAGTTTAACTAGAAGAATTAAAAGTGATACAAAATTAACAGATCTAAACTATTTTCTTAGGAAATATAAATACCAAATAGATGAATATCCTGGTCCTTGGGGGAGTGGGCCCTTGCTCCTCCTTGAATCAGGATTTAACAACTTAGAATTCTCTCAAACAGGAATGGCTATTTATTGATAAAACATTCAGTATTACAAAACATATTGGATCTGTGTACTTTGATCTGTATTACTTATTCTATATCTATATCTATCTTCTCTTCTATATATTTATCTACTGTAGGTCTACTTATATATACATTTACAATCATAGTTGTCTCTATGATTCTGATGAAATCGAATCGTGCCCAGAATAGATGCTGACTCAGATTGTGGCTGATCAGACAACTGTAAGATAACTATCCCTGGATCTGCGATCAGAAATCTTCTCATCCTTTCCTGATTGAAAGGGTTGTTGATGCTAAATCACCGGATGTGGTTAGAATAGATAAACTTCCATCGGTTCCGGAACTTCAGAGAAGTTCTAGAACCATAGGAAATCGTTAAAGATCAAAACCATGAGAGTTCCGGAGCTATACCCAAGAGTTCCGTAACTAAGTCTGAAAATTCTGGAACTAAATACTGGAGTTCTGGAACTAATTGATGAAGCCTATGAATGTGTAATGGAGTTCTGGAACTAGCTTGGAAGTTCCAGAACTAAGCCGTATTGGAACAGATGCTACCGAAAACATGTTGAATGCTACATACTTCATTTCTTCGACTGATTAGACCTGCTTTATTACAAAATTTAATTTCTAACACACTTCGTCAGGAATTTCAGAGCTTTTAAACATTAGAATCACAATCAATCAAAAGATGGACAATTACATCCTAACTCATATCAGATCAAATAAAAGTCACAAAATGCAATCAAACTTAATAAAAAGGAGAGTAAGATGAGATCATTTATTGTATATTTAACGGGCATATTATGGCCTCCGAAGGCTTCCATGTGTCAACCTGATGCTCCTTCAAAGGTAAAATTTTGAGTAGGTTTACAAATGAGCACAGACCGTCCATGTGTCCTAGGTCCAAAAAAGGGACAGGGTCAAAGTTGAATAGTCAAAATAGAGACAAGTCAGTGGAGGGTGCCAAGTGTCAGCACAACGCTATTTCAAAAGTAAGAGTTGGGGAAGGTTTCCAAACAAGTGCCAAGTCTCCACATGTCCCTGGTCAGATGTATGGCACGGCCGAATAAAAGGACTTAGCCAAAAACATGAGGAAACTGAGCAAGCTGCGGAAGATGCCATGTGTCTACCCGATGTAACTTCAAAATTAAAACCCAAAAGTAGTCGCCAGACATGTGCCAACCCTCCACGTGTCCAATTTCCAAAGACCCATTTTGACAACTGGTTGCCGCCATTTCTGTACGGACCCAATTCAAATTTCAAATGGGCATATCTTTTGACTCAGTGCTTGAAATCTGACAAATCTATCATCGTTGGAAAGATCTCGGCCTTGCATATGCCATGAATATATGTAACTTTAATTTTGGAGAGGTTAGGTGGGGAAACAATGTAGAAATGTCTTCATGCCATTAATACAGGATATATTTTCCCCAACAACCAGATCGGATTTGATTTGATCCTCCATTCTTCCTCCTTCGAGGCACCAAACAAGTAATTGATGTAGACATGACAAATTTGGGGTAGATTTGCAGGAGGCGTTGATGATAGTGGTTGAGCTTTGAACTAGTTTTCCCACCTCTCTCTCTCCTTCTTTCCTCTGTGCCAAATCTATAAAGGAAGGGTTAGGGCTCATTATAAAATGTTGGACGTTTCTATTTTGCGCAATCCCTTCTTCTTTTGTTCACCGAATGATTTTTGGAGATTTTCTAACCTCTCCTTTGGGTTGTAATGCAAGTTTTGCTTCTTGGCCACTACAATATACTGTATCGACTCTTGAGCAATAATATAAATGTCTGTGGATGTTTCTCGACCCTCTCATGTATTTGTTGTTGTCTCCCCGATCTCTGATTGCATTTTGGTCTTCTGTGCATAGTGTTTGTATTACATTTCGTGGTCTGTGTTAAATTACAAAACGAGTGTCTAACGTTCCTTTGGTGCATCACCTCATTAGCTTAGGTTTATTCCCTTGCATCTCTTTAACCCTGTCTCCTTGGAAAGATAGAGTAGATTAAAAATAGATCCTCTGCAATCTATTTGTATGCACCTGAACAAAGGAATAGGAACCGACCTTAATCTGGAGATCTCTCTCAACTCGCAAGGTCCCACACTTTGAGAGATGCTCCATGTTGTGCAATCACACTTTGAGTCTCAACCCATCTAGTTGCATGCATTTAGGGGTGCTCTGATTCTGCACTAACAAGTACTTTAACACCATATGATCTATATAGAAAATAATTGGGGTAGCCAACAAGTACTTTCTGAACTTGTGAAGCACTTAAATCATGGACAAGGCTTCACATTCCGTTCTTGTATGATTTTTCTATGTGGGTGTCAAATTCCTACTTGGAAAACATATTGGATGATCCACATTAACTTCTCTAGGTTGTGCCAAAATTGCATCGATTTCCATGCCAGAGGCATAAACGTGTACATGAAATGACTTATCCCATGAAGGAAAGCACAAAATTGATGCAATAGTTAACCTTTCCTTCAAAGTCTCGAATTCCTACTGCTACACCTTACCCAAATGAAAATTCCCTTTAGCTTTAAGTAATTCTTCCCGGGGCACATAAATCTTTGCATACCCCTTGATAAAATTCCTGCATTAACTAGTGTGTCCTACAATTCCATGCACTTCACTCTAATTGGTAGGATCTTCCAATCCCAAAATGACATCTATCTTAGCTGGGTCTACCAAAAGTCCTTCCTTGCAAATTATGTGTCCAAGTAAAGTGCCAAAGGGTGTAGAAAAGATACACTTCTTAATGTTTAAAGATATGCTCAACTTCTTGCACCTCTCAAATATAATCCTGAGATTATTATAGTGATCCTTGACTAAACCATATACCATCAAATCTTTTAAATATAGTTGTAAGAACTTATGAATAAAATCTTAAAAGGCCTACACAACAATGTGCGAGAATACGGATGGCACATTTTTCAATGCAAATGACAGTTGTATAGGAAAAACTTCCCCACTTGGTGGTGAAAGTTGTCTCCTCTTGATCTTCATTTGTGATGCGCACCTGATGATAGCCTGAAAAACCATATGTAAAATAATATACATCGTGCCCAACAACTTGGTGCATTTATGTCACATCTTCTCTTATAATCCTTCTTTATAATTTTATCGTTCTCATTTTATTCAATTTAAAATACTCCACTACCATTAATTATTGCAAAGTATCTTATTTCACAACCTGCAAAATAGCTTTTTCGGCTTTATTCAATCTCAAATACTTTTATTACATATTTCCCATGGCCTTCAATGGCTTATTCCCATCGATCCACCTTATTCCTATATTTGAATGACTAAAGTCATCACTAAACAAGATTCCTAAGTTGACTCCAAAAATTCCTAGAAAATATCAACACACTCTAGACATAGAAATAGGATGGATCTCATCCTAACATACTCCACCAACTTGTGCAAGACTGTTTTACAACTCATTATAGGCATAATAACAACCATTTCACTCTCTTACACACTCAATTTATTAGTTTTACTATCAAAATCCCTTTTATACTGACTATTACATTGACCAAACCAAATAAAACACTCATCCACATACATTTGGAGATTATTAATGAACACAATAATTTTACGTAAACCTAATTTATTCTAACCAACCTGATGCTCCTGCATCAGACTCCCCTAGTGGAAAAAATTTGAGCTCCTACTCAAATAGCTATTCTTCTTCCTTGACTTCCAGTTCATTCTTGTTTCCTTTTCTTGACTTAAACGTATATTTTGTCTTCCATGCTTCTTTTTACACCTACACTTGTATTGTTTCTTCACAATTTTTCTCTTCTTGCTTTGTTCTTGCCCTTCTTCTATGTTCTTCATCTCTGCCATGTGTTCCTCCTGGCTACTTGTAATCAACTCAACTAAGTCGGTAAGTACCTAAATGTGAGACTTGATGACTTCCCTCACTTGTGCTACCACCATTTGTTTCTCATGTTCATTTTTGGTCTCTTCATAAGCTAGTTTTTATCAATGAAATGGAAATATTCAACATTGAAATTCAGCTTCTCTGCATGCGTCAAAATTTGACTCTTTTGTAGCTTGTTGTAATTGTCTTAAGCATCAAGAGAGGCTAAGAATACCTCTACCACTTCTTCTTCACTTGTCTTGTCTTCAAGATTTGTCTTGGCTTGATGTATGACTTCCTCCAAGGATTTCAATTCTTCCTACAACTGCTCCATGTTTATGTATACAAACTCATACTTTGGTGTTTCTCCATCCTCAAGGTTCAATGCCTCCAATAGAAATTCTTCTTCTTCTATGGTCTTTGTACCTACAATCACCCACTTAGAGAAACAATTAGAAGAAATTTTTTGAGACTCTCTGGTCTCCATGGATGCTTCTTCTTCTGACATCTCTCCCTCTGGTTGCACTACTTGTAACTCCATCCTTGGTTGCTCTCTAAGAAACTCTCCATGTTTCTCTCCTCCTAGCAACATATCTTCTCTCTCATTCTTCAAAATTGTTCTCTTCTTCCTTCTCTTGGAAATTTCTTGCACTGGCCACTTGAAAACCTTCTTAAGGTGAAGGTTCTATCCCTGTAACTTGAGAATTACACTCTTTTGCATCTGATGCATCATCTTTTCCAAGTCCACTCTAATGGACTATGTCTCTTGTTGGAGCTTAATCTGTCTCTGCTTCTCCATTTCACTCTTCCCTTGTATCCTTGAAGCCATATGTGAACAATCCTTATACGTCTTTGGAGTTCTTGAAAACTCAATTTTTTTTTTCTCTGTCCTATCTTCTGTGTACTAATAAAACTGCAATTCTCAGATAGAAGTATAATTCTCTGCTCTGAAAAATAATATTTCTCAGATAGGAGTATATTTCCACACAATTTGATTGTTTAAACACTTACCACGACTTCCTTGAGGAATATAGACAGTTAAAATTTATGAATTTGATTCAATTTTGTAAAACAAAAACGTGGGCTATGGTATTGGGACGATTTCCCCAAATTTATGCTAAATTATTCTCCTTCATTTCAGTATCTTTCAACCTAATTCTTTTTAGAACAGTTCACAACCTTCAAATTCGAGCAGAAATTATCAACTCAACAATTTATTTCCCTCGATTATAAATTCGTTTCACCGAATTAAATCCTAAACCTTTCAATATTTAAAATGGTTCTTATTATTCACTATTCTGCTGACTGCAAATTCTTCATAGAAATATATGCTCAACATATTTACCACAAATTCATACCTCAAAACCTTCAATTCTATTCTCCTTAACAACTCAGACCTTCAAAATTAATTTTGCGAAAACCTGAACACAAGCGTGTAAACGCTTCCTTAGAATTTCTGATAAAAAATTATCTTTCTTTACACCACCATTCAACTTGCTTCCTTTTCCTGATGAAAAGTGACCTCTAGACAGGGTCAGGTTGAAAATTTCAGAATTTTTCGTGGGTCTATTTGAAAGAATAATGAAAAATTCGATTTAATGCCCTAGCTGCAGGCTTACACAACCCAACCTTCATAAAATTTGATTTGCACCAAATTCGAGGTCCTTTTTTAAAAAAAATAAAAATTTAGTGCTTGGGAAATCAATTTGACTATGACTAAGTAATCTTATTCACTTCTTGAATTTGTAAAAAAAACTATGTAATTTGATCCGTACCGCTTCTATTCATAGTCAACTGTAACAGTTATACCAATTTCAAAATTTCAAATTTGTACTCGTCTATGCGAAGAAATTAGCTTGAAAAATTCGTGGGATCTCTCAACAAATACATTCGAAGTATCATGGTCTTCCACTCTAATACCAAAATGGTGCATGCACGTCACATCCTCTCTTATAATCCTTCTCTATAATTTAACCCTTCTCGTTTTATTCAATTTAAAATACTCAACTACCATTAATTATTGCAAAGTTCTTATTTCACAACCTTCAAAATAGCTTCTCTGACTTTATTCAATCTTGAATACTTTCATTACATATTTCCCATGTCCTTCCATGGATTATTCCCATTTATCCACCTTACTCCTATTTTTGAATGACTAAAGTCATCACTAAACCAGATTCCCAAGTTTACTCCAACAATTCTTAGAAAATCTCAACACACTCTAGACTTAGAAATAAGATGGATCTCATCCTAACATACTCCACCAACTCATGCAAGACTATTTTACACCTCATTATAGCCTTGATTAGGCATAATAAAAACCATTTCACTCTCTTACATACTCAATTTATTAGTTTTACTATCAAATTCCCTTTTATACCGAATTTTACTTTGACCAAACCAAATAAAACCCTCATCCACATACATTTGGAGGTTATTATTGAACACAATAATTTTATGCGAACCTAAGATATTCTAACCATCCCGATGCTCCTACATCACTACTCCTTCCAAAATTTCCTTGGTAAAAGGTTTGAGAAAGGGATCTATTACACATGAAGCATTGAACTCTCTATAGTCCACAAAGATCTTGATCCACCCATCCTTCTTGATGCCAAGTACCATGGGACTTACCCATTTAGATTCCTCAATTGGCTTAATTATTCAAGACTTGATCATCTTATCAAATTCTTCCTTCACATTCACTTGCAGGTTAGGATTCATCCTATAAGGCCTCTTCCTAACTAGGCGCGCGCCTTCTTTCAACTTTGTCTTCATCTCACCTAAAGAAGGATGCACACCTTTTAATTCATGGTAACCTCATGGAAAGAGATCCTAAAAGTCACACAAAATCTCGAGGATCTTGGCTACTTCCTATTCTGACTAGTAATCCCCAATTATTTCTTCCTTAGGCTCATCCTCTGTGCCAATATTCACCTTCTTTGTCTTCATGGGGGCATGGTATGCGCGTGCCTTCTCCTATCGAAAAAATCCATGTTACCTCACATGTGCACCTTAAATGCGGATAACATCTAGGTGGTCTACTTCCTCATCATCAATCATGTACACTTGCTTTCCTTTCTCTTTCTCTTTCTAGGTACATGACCCAACTGTACCTCTGTCTATCTCCCCAAGAATCAAGGCTTGCACCTCAAAATCATATTCTCCCAGTAGCTCTAGCATGAGCTCTTCCACCTTTACGTTATCCCCCAATGTGAAACACTTCATGATCTATAATGCTTCATGGACTGAAGGCTTAGTAGAAAAGTAATCAAAAGTTTAAATCATACCACAATCATCTCTTGCTAGTTTGCAGTCTTCCTTTTTAGCTTAGCATGGACATACCAGTCACATGTGCATATGCGCAGTGTGGAGTATAACTTATGTACCCATAAGGATGGTGGAAAATCCTCCTGGCCTTGCGCCCATAGCATCTCATAAGTATGGACATGTGATGGGAAGCCGAAGTCTTACCATGAAATTCACAATATGTGCATAGGTTCATTGATATGAGTAAACCTGGTGGAAAAGGTGATTCTCACTTCTTGCCATTCTGAGAGGTTATCTCTATGTGTTTCCTACCAGAGTGTTGTTATTCGACACAAATTATAGAATAGCATGTTTCTTCTATCTCCTTCATTCGACCAATGAGTATCCATGGCACACAAGAATGTATTAAGCTTTCCTTCACCAATGTATCTTGGTACCTGAGCTGAGCCTAAATGCCTCACCATACACAACCTGATTATCCTTATGACTTGACCCTTTATTTAGCACTAGACCATCTTGTACGTGCCATGAGCCTAGTTATCACAAGCAATACTAGTAGTGTCACTTACAGAATATGAGTCTTCCCACTAAAGTACGTCTTCTTTTATTGATTCTACATTCTCTGGATCATGCACCATCTGTGCATAGATTTGATTAAGATCCTCTTCACTCAAGGGCTCAACATAAGGCCCAACCTTATTTTCAAACATGGGTATAATCATGCACTCATATTTATTCTCAAAATTGATGTATCTCTTGTTAAAATGAAAATCAACATTGTTCACATAACACCAGGGTCATCTAAGTAATGCAGGAAAGTTTATTTGCTTTGGCAAGCTACTAACACCTCAAAGTATTCAGTAAACTTGGCTCCCTGAATGATAATTGATGTATCCTTTAGTACCCCAATAGGCATAGCCTTAGTCTTGTTTTCCATATATAACATGATTCGAAGATGGCTACAACGTAGGCCTCCCCATTTGATTCCATATTTCCAGAGTGAGCAAATTTACCTCAGATGTCTATATCTATCAAGATATTACTTACTAACCAACCATCAATTACCACATCAAGTGTGATCTCCTTGTGTCAAATTCATGGTCCATGAGGTGGTAGATTTTCAAGAAGTATATTCCTCTCACTCTTAACGACTAGTGCGTGATAAGGTACCTTCTCTAGAATCCATTCCCCTACTAATGGAATAATATTATCCTAGTGCAACATCTTACACACCTCTTTCAGGTCATCCAAATCCTTTTGTGAGAGCTCAAAACTCTTTGCACATTCCCTATCTCGCATATGTTCTTTTAAGCACTGTATTTCACCTTGTAGGTCTCTAATGAATCTAATAGTTTTTTGGTATACTTCCTTTAGGTGTGTCACATATGGATACTTAATATGTATCACTTCCTCCCTTGTGATGAGCGGATTAGCCTTCATGGGCTCACGCGTGTGTGTTGCCTTGGATGTGTTGTAACCAAAAGGGGTTACAACCTTGGATCAAGCATATTATTAGGCATCCATTGATCCACATTCACGCATTACACCTTGATAAACCCTACACATTTGTATTTCTTATTGTTGTTACTCATGTGTTCATATAGGTCTGGGAAATCCTCTAGCTTATGTTGCTTCCCACACCATGAGAAAGGTATATTCTAAGGGAAATATCATTGATAATGATAAGGGGATTTGAAAGTGTAACAAGATCCTCAAGAAAACTTTCCTCTACCATTCATCTTATCCCCATTGTTTCACCCCTCATTTTGTTTTCGATAATCAATATATTAATCTCTAAATGCATAATGCGTAAGTAAGATCCTATGGGATCACACAAGAACCAAAACTCAGCCTCCTATGGACAGAAATAAGTAGAAATAACATACTCTAATGTATAATTGCACAACACTCCAACCCACCAACGATCTAAATCTCTAGTCCACTCCACATCTGCATCAAAAAGAGTCTAGTCTGCCTCTTGTGTCCAACATTCTCGGTCTAGGACCCTAATGCTTCCTTAATGCATAAGCTGCCAACCACTCGTATAATTCTACTAGAAAGAAGATGAAGAACGTTTCATAGAGCTCATGATAAATATTATCTTCCACCCAATTTTGTGAATTGGAATCAGACCCAGTACTATACCTCTGTGTAAACTTATCTTGTTCGTCCTCTACTCAACTTTCAATGCTCTCCAGAGTTAACCGATATGCCATCTACAAGCAATATCCTAAAAGCACATTTGAAAAGAGGTCTCGGTAACAAAACCAAAATGTAGTCTTTTATTTCCCAATAATAAGTTGTGCACGCTGGCACCTTATTCAGCAAGGGGTGAATGCTCACCCAAAGTGCACAAAGCTACCAGGTCCCTCCTTTGTATTTGCTTAACAATATGTTTACATGAAGATACATGATAATATTTAACCAAGTACTCATTTAGTCATACTAAAATAGTACATATTATCAATTGGAAACACACATAATAGGGAAACATATCAAATAACCATGACTAAGATCAACTGTAAGAACACATCTCCATATTCAGACACATCAATGATCATAATCCACCCACAATTATCCATTAAAGAAAAAGGTAATACATCATAGAAGATAAATACATATCGATCAATATGCCAAAACATTGGATCATGCACAGAACACAGATCCTAAACCATAGCTACATACAAAGATTTCCAGATGTCAAACAGAATACGTGATGTTAAAACAAAGATGTACATCATATATATATGGGGGTGGGGAATTTCCCATCATCTCCCATGCATTCTCAAAATAGACTTTATGCTCAAAATAGCCATGCATACATTACATGCATTGCATCCCAAAAAGAACCATGTTTTTAAAACTCGTTGCCAATAATAGACTATCCTATAAATAAAATTCTATTTGATGCTATTATTAGCTCAATCTATGCAAGCTATTTTATCTTCGATCTACATGTGATTTTCCCCAAATGATAATTTCCTTGGCCACCAAGTATCTTTGCTTTTATCTAGTTTTGAATTATTTCTTAATGAACATTGTAACTTTGCTTTTATATTTTTAGCCCGTGGTTCAAAAAATCAGATAATTCCCCAAGGTTCCATGCTCAAGTGCGAACCTCCGAAATCCATCCAATACTAAATATGTGCACCCATTCATGCCTGACTTACACACCCTATATCCTTGTGCGCGGCATGTACTTAGTCATTTCAACCATGCAACAAGTTTGACTATAGACAGGTTCACCAAATGATTTAACAAATATAGAATTATTAAATCTAAAATTATATATTCACACATGTTAAACAAATGATACAAATACAATTATATAACCTAATGAAATAGAAAACCATAAGTGTAAGAAAGAGAGAAGAGTGACGTAGTTGATATTTTCTGAATCACGAAGTGGTATGTGATAGAAGAATGATAAAATTTGACAACTCCGCTTAGAAAATTGTAGAGCTGCTAGATATGAATGGACCAGGGAGCCTGGACTAGGGTTGGGGTGCTTAGGCGTCAGGGACCTTATTTGGGTGCCTGTGACTATGTAGGAACTCATATCTTGAAATTTTTGGTATCGTGCAAGTGTCGCTAACATTTTCTCTTGATTTCCTTTATGTCGCTATATGATCGCCAAATTCACATGTAATTTGAAAAATAATATTCACCTACATAACCTAAAAAAACATCAAATCCTAAATAAGAAAGATGCAAATGGGGAGTCAAAATGACCCCATAAGTCACTCGATAGAGTGAACTTATGACTGAGCACTACACTTCATCTCAGACTCTATGTAGTTTTATGTGCTTGTGTGTATGATACTATCCTTAGTTTTCCCTCATGCCGATGATGCTAAGATAATGGGCTACAATTAAGTAGAATGTAAATGTGTCGATGGAATTGAGAACTTCCCCTTCCTATAAAGTGTATGCAGAATAATCAACCTAGAGAATGTAGTCCCTTTGATAGTATGTAGATAGATAGCCCTTGATAATTTATAGCCCCCTTATAATGATATGTATGTTGTGTATATATAGGGATCTCTTGTTTGAATTTTGACTCTAGTGACATGACATACTGAATAGGACCTCAGGATAAGGGTGATATAACTGAAAATGATGACCATAACTGTCAAAATAAAAAGAAGAATTAAGAAGGACAGGAGTGCCCAGATCCAAACACAAGTGCCTGGGCGATAGTGTCCAAGTCAAGAGCTAGTGTCTTGGAGAAAATGACAACAAATGTGAAAATAATGACAGACAGGGATCCCTATGACCTGACTAGAAAGAAGTGTGGGAGTGACAGATGTAAATGAAGCAACAAATATAAAAGAATAATTCAAAAGAAGTCAATGAAAAAGGGGATGAATAAGGGATTGTATCACCAGTGAATAATTTTCTCACTCAAGATCCATACATATAACAACATACTTGCTGACATAGTAATATATTAGTATGTGCGTGATTTTGTGTCTACACTTACGCTTCTGAAAAGTCAACCAAATCAAAAGGTTAAGTTTTTCCTTTCCTCTCCTCTATCTACATAGTTGACATACTTACGTAGCCAATCGATATCTCCTCTAATTTAATTTAGTAGTGGTTGAGAAAACAAGGTGTGGAAATTAGAAATGGGAAGGGTATTCTACAAAAGTTGGAAGCATCTCGTGTTGAATAGGAAGGGGAGTCTATGGAAGTTTGAAACATCCCGTTCCCATTTCTAATTGTCATATTTGTCTATGTGGGTAACACATCAGGCATGCATCACACGGTGCAGGAAGCAGGTGAAAGGATGAGTCGCGACCAAATAAAGCATGAATTTTCCATCAGAAACAACACACAAAGGGATCTACATAAAAAATAAGGTATATTTTAGAACCAAGTGACCCATCCCCTCACTCCGCCACATATTATTTATGTATTAAATCTTGTTGTTTAGGAGAAAAAATGTTGCAAATTATAGGGGAGGAGATGGATTTAGAGAATTGGGAAGAAATATAGCTAGGTGTTTAACCCAAAATCCTTCTAGTCCTCCTATCACAAGGCCAAAGTGATACCCATGGACACAAACAACATTAGCATGCTAAGTTTGTTGGTACCATACAACAATGCACCCCCATTCATAGTGCACCACCCACTTTTGAGACAAATTTAGGGAATTGGGAACAAATATAGCTAGGTGCTCAACCCAGCCTCCTTCTGGTCCTCCTGTCACAAGGCCAAAGTAATAACCATGGCCAAAAACAACATATGCATGCTAAGTCTGGTGGTATCATGCCACAATGCACTCCCAACCATAGCGTACCCCCACGCCTGAGATAAATCTAGGGAATTGGGAAAACATACAGCTAGGTGTTCGACAAAGCTTCCTTTTGTTCCTCTTGTCACAGGGAAAAGTGATAGCCATGACCAAAAACAACATTGGTGTGCTAATTTTTTTGGTTCCATGCCACAGTTCACCTCGAGCCATAGCACACCCCCACGCCTAAGACAAATTGAGAGAATTAGGAATAATTATTTAGCTAGGTGTTAGACCCAACCATCTTCTGGTCCTCCTATTACAAGACCAAAGTGATAGAAATGTCCACAAAAAACATTTGTGTGTTGAGTCTACAGTGCTAATATGCTCAATTCCATGTCATAATGCACTGCCATGACTAAGTTTACAAAAAATGACATCAAATTCTTGTCCGACACTAAAATGGAATTGAAAGACCCAAAGGATTCCATTTTCACGTGCCAGTTTGGGAATAACAACAAATGCTTCATTTGAATTTTTTTTCATAATTCAGTACTGACACAATGATGATGAAAAAGTGTTGAGCCTAAAGCTCCCTGGAATGATGGTGGAAAGAGAATTCCCTAATGGCTTGAAGTACTATAAGAGAATTACTTATTTGGATCTCTCTGGTAACAGTCTTTCAGGAAGTTTTAATTCGCACAACATTTATGAAACCTGGATAACCAGTCACATTTCGATTATGACCATACTCAATTCCCACCAAATCTCTCCTCGCTATGTCAATTTTTTCATATTCAAACATGATATTCTAATCCTAAAGGAAGCTAAGATCAATATTCGTTTTATTGCGTTGATGCAACTTAACGAACATTTGAGATTAATGACTGCATAGAATCTTCTAAAATGCACTTAAAATGTCCCTCATGTAAAACATAGGCACCACCACCCACAACACAAATTCAATATCATGAATAATGAGAAAGTGAAGTGTATATAAAAACTCTCACCTACATTAATGACTTGGACATGGACTATTTAAATGAGGAAATTTATGCATGTTATTTGAATGCTATGCGTGCAAGGGTCACTAGAACAATATGCGTGCCAAAGTGACTAGAACAATATGTTACTATTAAACAAACTTATAGATTTTGAAAAGCCTTGGAAATTTATAGAGAAGACATTGGTTTAGAAATAAAATTAACAAGCACTATGGGTGTTGTGGGGAATGTATGAGTTGCTCAATATTTAACGAAATGAACACAACTAGCCACCTTTCGATTACAACCCCACTCATTCTGCATGATTTTAATATGAAACTCCATGTTACCATTATAATTTATTTACGTTGATTGGGAGCATGGAATCATCCACAATATTTTTGGGTGAGTTTTTGATTGAATACTTCCATCAACATATGTTAAAATTCCACAATATTTTATGTCTTTGTGGTTTGACATATCCATAATTTATCATCGACTTCCAGAGTTTGAAATAGTCATTACACACATATTTCTCATTTGATTTATAAATCATAATAATATAGTGATCACTAAAATATTTTACTATCATTTTATTTTCAATTGATATTTTCAAAATAAGAAACATCAGACATTAGCGGAAGCTAAACAATTTCTTCTAATAAGTAATAGATCTTAGTGGTCGGAAAGCAATTACTTCTAATCCATAACTAAGAGCTTTATCTTTAGCAAAGAAATGAAGGATATGATCATGATCTGAAGGCTCGCTCATTCCTATGTCATGAAGAAAAGGATTAACTGGTCCTGATTTTTCATGATGGGCATGTTCATGAGCACATCGTATTTGGAAATCTATATTATTTTTTCCATGTTGATGAGTATTCTTAGATTTATGAATGTGGCTATGTTATTAACGTGCTTTGATGTATGACTATGGTTATGACTATGGTTATGTGATTAGTGTTTTCTATGAAATAATTTTCATACAATGGAAAAGGTGGCAAGTAGATTGATGGTACTTCAATGTCCACATCATTGATACATATAGATCGACGATAATTAAAAGTGCAATGATGCTTTTGTGAATTTCATTATTTCATTTGTGTTTATGTTAAATTTTATTCATGTTTTTTAAGAGTGGAATATTAATCATATTTTCCATAAGGGTATTAATTAATATTAATCATAATGTCCTCAATGGATTGGAAATGGTCAAGTGTGAAATATTGGATTATATTGTATCATTAATCTCACTCGTTCTTCCATTTAGTGATTAAGGTTTGTTCTCACGCGTGCTCAAGCATAGGGGTCATTTTTAATGGGTTATCCAAGATTTCTATTTTCATATTTTTCCTTATGTTTTTTTGGGCAATTGAGTCTCCCATGCTTCTACTTCTTTTGTTTTCCAGTTTAGATAGTGAGATGACATTTTATTCTAGTATTTTGAATAATAGGCTAAGTTTAATATTTTCCATAGATTCTGGACAATCTATGCCAGACATTGAAAATATTTACGGAGAGAAATATGTGTAGCTATCTAGTCATGCCAGGGTAAATTCAGAAATAGCTGCTAAGTTTATTGAGAACATTATGATCATTAATCTGATAAATGTAAGGCAGTGAATATGGGTTGAAAATGGATTCATCCAAAACAAAAAGTGGGTATGGAGACGGCTGTTGAGCAAGCATGTCTTGCTTTGTGGCCCTTGTTCTCAACTAACTTAACTCATCAAGTGGACTGAGTGGACAGGTACACTTTTGTCAAATTAGGAAAGAGAGTGGAAATTCTCATTCCTTCATTGAATCGGTGATTAATTTCTATCAACAAAAAGAACCTGATGTCCTTCAAATAATTTTCTAGATTTATTGTCCCCATGTGTTCCGCTCTCCATGCCTTCGTGTTGGTGGGGGATTCTGTGTGGCTTGGCATTAGAGGTGTATTATCAACTATTTTTCAAGGTTGGGCTAAGCTCCCTAGTAAATTCACCTGAGATGTTTGATGTTGGGTCTATAGACGTGGAGGTGATTGAAATCATAGACATCTCATCCACTTCTGAAGCTTGAGTGGGAGGAGGATCTGTTGATTCTTATTCCTATCTACATAAATGTAAATATTATAGGGATGTAATTGATTATACACCATTATCTACATAATGCACTTTTTGGTAAGCTTATAGGGTTTACTCATTAAAAAATCAGCTCATATAAAGTTTTTAATCATGTGTGAGACATTTCATATGTGTGTTTGATTAGTTTTCATTATTTTTATAAAGTTATCTTTAATTTTATCTGATTTTATGAGGTCAAGTAATAGTTAACTTCATTGTCTTACACTCAAACTATAAAACACTATGCAAAACCATCTAAATATTAATAAACATGCAATGAGTTGACACCCAAGATGTGATTCTTTCTTCAAAGTTAAAATTAAGAAACATGCAGTGAGATTAATATGGATTATGTTCATTTGATTATTTATTTGATTGCTATTTTGAAAACAAAAAAATGTTGATCCTAGCGGTCACTAATCCGTTTATTTCAATAAATAATCTAGCTTAGTAGTTAGTAAGCATTTTATTTGATACAAACTGATGTGTATTAAGAAGAACAAATGCATAGGTCTAACCCTAGCATTTGATAAACTAAGAAAAGAGTGTTAAAAACCACAAAATCCTAACTGCATTTTAATTCCGACTGATAGGATACAATCATACTATACCAAATTCTGCTTACCTCAGCAATATTTAATATGACATTTCTCTACATCATGATGTTGTACTAGTAACCTGAAATTTTTGTTAAGAATCATCTTTTTTCCTATACTGGGGAAAACCATCCACGACCTTCAAGATTACACAATGTACATTACACACATATTTACCACTGAAATAAGTAAAGGAAAAGGCTTAACATCCACTAAGATCTATTGCTATTATTTTTTATTTAATCTCTATTTTAAAAAATAAGAAACTGTTGAGCCTAGCGGAAGCTAAGCCATTTGTTTCAATAAGTAATGGAGCTTTGTGGCTCCTAAGCATTTTATTTGATACACACAAATGTGTATAACAAAGAAAATATGCAAAGGTGTGATCTTAGCGATCGGTAATCCGAGAAAATATTTTTTACAATGAAAAAAACATAACTAAACTTTAAATCCATCCTTTAGGATGTAATGGTATTATACCCAATGCAGCTTACCTCAACAACATTCAAGACGACATGTCTCTACACCATGATGTTGTATGAGCACCCTGTAAACTTTATTAATAAACATATTTCTTCCCGACTAGGAAGATCCCTCCATAGCCTTCAAGAGTAAAAATGTCCATTACACACATATTTATCATCAAAATATATAAACAAAAATTCCTAGTGACCACTAATATCTATTACTATGATTTGTTATTCGATTAATATTTTCAAAATAAAAAACTATTGAGCCTAGCAGCCGCCAAACCATTCCTTTCAACAAGTATTCAAGCTTAACGATCACCAAGCGTTTTCCTTAATACAAACCTATATGAATTATGTGTTAGACACAATATATCTTATGAGAAATATATAAGGCATGATCCCTCTCGTGGGTATGTAGTGTAGTCCTTGGCTCTGCTTGGGATTGTATATCTAATATGATATGATTATAAATAATGAAAAATACTAGCGATCCAAAGTTTTTCAGATAGTTTTTGTGAACATGATAAAATTTTGCAATAGCTAACTAAAAATAATAACACCTAGTAGTCTAGAGCTAAGCTTAAATTTATCAATGAACCATCATGATATTAGATTATTGAAATTCTTACAAATAATTAAACATGATTACTCATCTAATTTCAAAGCATATCTACTTAGTAAATGATTTCTACTTAAATTGAACCTACGAAGATTACAAGCAATCAAAATGTGTGTTGCTACTTCATTAATGGTGAAGAGATCTCAATAAAATGGCTACAAGGCCATGTTTATATCTTCTCTTATTAACCAAGCTTGAAGAAATGGATACAAATGGGGATGCAAGCTATTCCATCAATGGAGTAAGGCTCTTGATCATATGTTTTATATAAGATACTATTCAAAGTATGGTTTTTGGTGTGAATACCAAGGTGTAAGGTGTAAAGGTAGGAGCTTGGTCCTTTTTAAATCTTTCTATTTGGGGAAAGATTGAAACTTGGTGCATGTGGGACAAAGCCCAAAGTAGAAATACAAAATATAATCTTGTTAAGAAGAATTAACAAAGGATGTACAACTCATGGGAGTTGGAAATGGTATTAATTAATCAAATAAGACTAATTAATAGGCTAGAATAAGATTTTTAGGCTATTTGAAGTGATTAGGGTGATTTTGATTGGTTGGAAGAAGAGTTTTTAACCAACAAAAGGGTTTATTTATTAAATACAAGGGTAAATAGGATTAATTGGATAATAATAGCTAATTTTTTGATTTGCAGAAGATTATAACTAACAGAGTGTCGTTAATTGACATCCAAAATGTGATAGAAACTAGTTAATTAATGAAGTGTTGTTAATTGACCAAAATAGAGGGAAACATTAGTTAATTAGTGGAAATCACTAATTATAACATAAATGATAGAAATAGAGGGTAATGAGTACCACCTTAGCATTAAAAATACGGAAGTGGATTTTAGGTGTCTACAATTTTTTTACATTGTTGGAAAGGAATCCTAGGAATTATAGAGGCTAGCAGCTGTTAGGCTTCTCCTTGAAAAATAAATGGACAACATTAGATATGAAGAGTTGTTCACTAACACCTATTAAAATAAATATCTTAGCGTCCGCTAATACCTAAGGATTTATTATTTTAAATCCAATGTTGGAATGAAAAATCATAGTAATGGAGCTTATCGGTTACTAAGTTCATTCCTATATATAAGTTGATGTGAAATACATGTGAAGTAGAAAATTTTGTTTTAGTTTTGCTATTGTACAATGTAACTGACACCCAAATATAGACAAACACAAGATATATTAGAAATTTCAAGCCACGTGTCATTCTTTTAGTGGGTGTTATTTACATAATAATATGGCAGATTTTTATGGGTTAAAAGTATTTTATAGGTGTATCTTTAAATATAAATTTCTTAATAAATGTGTCAATTATATTGTTTCCTAAATATTTGGTTTAAACTTTCCAGGTGGCACATTTTATTTGAATAATTATTTTAAATTAGTGCACACTATATCTAACAATCTTGAATTTGATTTCAATAAAAATTAATAATAAATGTGCATATATTACTCTATTACACTTTAAAACTATGTTTATAATTTTTTACTTTTGTTTCCTTATAATATATATTTTATTATGCCTATATTAATATTTTTCGATGTCTCACGAGTTTCAAAAGAAAATTTTATAATTTTTTCCCCCTTATCCCACATTTTGAATTGTGAAATCCCCCACAGTAAATATGAATATTTGAAATTTCAATATCTTACACTTTTGCTTAATGAGGGGGAAATTCAAAATTTTATATCTCGCACTTTTTTCGTTTTCAAAATTTCTTTTATGGAATGTATCAATACAAACTATTAAATACCTCAGAGAAATATTGATTAGGGTTTCTTTTTTTTGGAATCGTAGAAAAGAAGATCTAGAAATAAGAATACAATACAAGAAGGAAGTAGATTACAAGTCCGAGTGCATGAATCCCAACCATTTTTTATAAGGGAATATTGAGGCAAAAATTATAATATCATTTATAGAGTAGACACACAAAGGAGGTAAGAAAAAGAGATTGCAGATATATTGCAGGTCTAAGTTGACAAATCCTAGCCGTTTTTATAAATCTCAATTGTAGAGTAGGAGACACACAAAGGATGAACTAAAAGGAGCCAAGAAAAAGAGGCTGCATATAAAATTTTGCAGATAGTTTGTTTGAGAGAGGAGACAAAGGTTTCATAGAAATCATCAAACATGAAATAATTTCTGATACTAATAAAAAAGGTATTTATCAAAAGCATCTATTATAGTGTATGTGTACCTTTGTTGATTTTGGGAACTTTCAGTTGCTCTGTCTTTTCCTATTTATTTTTTTTGCATAGAATTCTAGCCCTGTCTTACCCTCCAGTGACTTTACAGTTCTTTTTCATTTCCTTGTCAAACCACCTATTTCTTTCTAAAAACATATTTTTTGTTCTTCCCTAACAAAATAAACTTCAACCCCATTCACAATTTTTATTCTTTCTAAAAACATAATTTTTTGTTCTACCCTAGCGCTTGTATTCATTTCTCTTAAACAAGTTCCCTTTTTAGCCCTTATATGTCTCTCTCTGGATAATTTTTTGTGGATTTTTCATTCTTGTTCTTGTGATTGCTTTTTCTCGATAGTGATGTTCTATCTTCCCAATTACAAAACACGCATTACGTATTCAAATTTTTAAAAAATCATAATGATTTGATTTAGTATAGTTTAGGTATTCATTACACAGGGTTCATTTAAAGACCCCCTCTAAAAAAATATTATATATTGGGTAGATAATTTGACGAAAAGGAAATTCTCATTGTTGGTGAATGTAGGAAATGTGGGTTTCGTGATGGTGGTGAATCGATGTTTTTTTTAAATCACCAGTGGTGGAAGTCATTTTTGGTTTGTTACCACTTAACACATATGTAATGTTACTATACGAAATGTACAGATTACTACGAAATGATAACATAATCCACTTGTTACTAACCAATAATAAAATTCACTTGTCCTTGGATGATAAAACATTGTTACCGGCTGACAACAAAATCCACTTGTTCCCAAACGAAAACACATTGTTACCAACCGACGACAAAATCTACTTGTTCCTAGAAAGTAACAAATTATTTTTGTTTCTGTTACATTCCCAAATGAAAATACCTTATTGGTGTTCAGTAACAAACTTTCATTGGGTTAAGTTGTTCCCAGACGGTAGCTTTTTAGCTAAGCATTGTCATCTAAGAAGATATTTTCACTTTCGTTCGACATTACTATTGTATTCTCAGATGGTAACAGGATGCCTTCTATTCTTAATGTTTACCCACAATTTAATGATGGTGCCCAGTAACACTTTTCAATTACCATTCGACATTGCCAACACATTTCTATGCATCATTGTTTGCATGAACTCACAATTTTACTATCATTTGGTTTCCCCTAGGCCACATGTCTTCCATCCTCAATCGGATGGCCCTGGCCCACAACCCTTTCCTTGCATATATATATATATATATATATATATACCCATCCCCATTCATTTTGTCCCATTTTCACTTGCAGGTTTCTCCGAGATAGAATTTTTCAGATAGTTCCAACCTTCTTGTTCGAGTTCCAACCTTCTTGTCCACTTCCAGTATTAGCCAGTAGCCACACCATTTTTTCTATGATCCTCGTATACAGTTATATGCCATTTACCAACACTTCTTTTTTTAAAAGAATTAAAACATCAAGGATTCAATATTCAAGAATAATGGCACCAAGAAAAAATTCCATTAAAACAACTTCTTATGTTTACCGAAACAATTTGTATCCGTAGTTACTACAAATACTGGAAGACCCTCAAATAATTAGTCAATCTGATTGGATTGGTAGTTAAGGGTTCTATGGAATTATTTACATGCCCCAAAATCATATAGAACACAAGTTATTAAATAATTGAATGAAAATATATAATAATTCTGATGACACTTTCACTGTTGCATTACCATCCCACCAATTTGTCATCAGAATAACACCTGATGATAGTCATCATTTAACATGCCTACCCCATCAAAACACATTTCTTGTAACCACCAAATATATTCTACCTAATGAGAAAAGGAAAATTTTAGAGTCTCATTATGATATTTTTGTTGACGATGAGGTAATAATCCCTCTAGAAGAGGGATTAACACACAATCTATCAAAGACCCATTTCTCTTGGCCATGGTGTAATTTGTCCAATCCCACATCGTGTTACAGGGAAGATACATTGACATTCCTTATTTGAAACTGTACTACCTTCTCCAAACCATTTCCAATGTTAGATTAGATTGGTGCACATTTATTTCATCAAGGATTTGTTCTGAACTTTCAAATTGAATCCTTCTGCATTTATTTCTTCTTCTTATTTTATTCTTGCTTTCTATTATGAGGGGTTTTACGGAATCAAATCAACAACTGTTCCAAATGCTCTACACAAGAAGACAGATAAACATGGAATATCTCTGGACCAATAATTGGTGATTATTTTGTTTTAAAAGCATTCTATCTTGATTCTTTTCAAAAACAAAAAACATTTTTAAATAAATTATTATAAATTTATAATTTGTAACTCTATTTTGAACATGTCAAAGCAAACGAAACAATGGATCACCATAATGCGGAACTTCACACACACAACCCTGTTAGGCCTGAGGGGTCTGATGACAACAATCCAATTGATGTCACAATGAATGATGAATCTATGGCTATCACTAGAAGCCAACAACATAGATGGATGAATTTATCTATAATTAATTTATCATTTTAATTTTGATTAATTTTTTGTAAAGAATAAAGACAATCTGAATATTTGATTCTTGATAATGACATATTTCATTATCGTAATGTGCAGCCTTGTCCGTCATGTCAACGAATCCAAGACACATGGTGTCTGCTCATATTGGTGCATACATTAAATACATAACTGAGAAATAAGAGATTGAGTCTGCACCATTTCATCACCTAAGCCCTTCAATTTTTGGTACTAAGTAAATAATAAATAGTGAATTAAATTTTATTTATATTAGTCTTTCTTTTAGGAACTTATCATTCTTTTTAATTGATTTTTCACTAAATTCAGGTTTTGTAGTGCCACCACCCACTTTCAACCAATGCCATAGTTCACAGCGCAAGAAATCTTGATTTATTTCATTCTTATTAATTTGAAGTTCTTACTGTTCGCTTGTTTGTCTTCATAATTTCAACATACTGAATATGATATTTTTAAAGTATCTATGCTCACAGATATTTTGCAAATAGAATCTCAAAATCAATCCACGACCACAATCAACCCCACTACTCCAGCTCAACGCTTAAGGAGTACATCAGTCTGACCTCCCCTTCCATCTTATGGTAGGGTAAAGAGGATTGTGTTCCCTAGAATGAGAAGGGGGACGTAGAATTTCACAACATCAGAGTTCCCCAATTTTTCAATTGGTAGCGTGCAAATTGCTAGAGGAAATTTTGTTTTAAATAATATCGATATGGATGAGGAGTATCTTAGTGTTGATAACATTTATGACATTGCAGTGTTAGGGAAGCATACCAAAGATCTCACTCAATCTGCACGTAAGGAGGTGCAAGTGCCATAACAACTATCCTCTTCATGTCCTCCTTCCCCAACTGGGTAGGAAAACTTGGATGATGATGTGAAGACCAAATTTTCAGTAGACATCCTTCTGTCTGATAATGCTACAACCATTGCGATGGAAAATTTTATTCCTGACACTAAGGAGCTAAATATTTGGGAGATCAGAGCGAAAGATTTGATAAAATAAATCAATAATAGATATCATAATTTTGAACATAGAGAAAGACTTTTTTCATTGATTAAAAATGAACCAGTGATGATTGATGCTTTAATTGCTCAAGCACAATTTGGTAATGTAGTCACCAATAATATTTACAATACTAATAAAGTTTTGACTATAATGCTTAATAGATTGGCTAATTTGTGCTGAGGCACACTATTACTACAATTATTGGAATATAGACAAGAATCTTGTCAATATTTCTAATGCAGAGAAAGACTTGGCCGTGGTAAGTTATGATTTATTTGTATATTATTATATATATTGTTATTGTTTATCTACTTCTAAATAATAAGTATGGGATTTTTAATTGCAATCAAAATACCAGACTTTGAAGATGAAGGTGTAGGTGTTAGATGAGCTCCTGAGAAAAGTGAGAGAGAGTGTTTGTGGGGTAGTTTCTTTTAAAGAAAAAAATGTTTTGTTAAACAAGAAGAACAATAATTTATAGAGGATTATAAATGAGAATGGACTAAATCCTAATATTCTTTTGAATAAAAAATTGATGGGGATCCTTCTCTCCTTTTAGCAGGAGATGTAACTAGAGAAGATAGAGAAAATTTAGAAAATATTAATGCAGCTGCAAAAGAATTAGTAGAGTCTGGTGTAATAAAAGATAGTTCAAATGTTGTCGATGTTATTGAATCTGTTCAAGGAAAAGGGTAAAAATGAATTTGATTTAAAATTATTGATGTAAATCATTGTATTTTATAAATGAAATTTGAAAACATTATCTTTATCTGAAATTATCAAACTTTTTATTTCTCTCATGCCTGTTGTCGAATGAAAGCTTTATCTTTTTTTCAAGCTTGTATAGTTGATGAATAATAGACATGGATTATGGAATTTGTATTTACATTGTTCAATTTAGTTTCAAACATGTATGCACTCAATATTCAAAACTTGGATGTGTATGTTACTTTCAAAATCTTGATAGTTGATTAATCATGTAAATATTATCTCCAATAATCATGATGGGATATAGACTGCTATGTTTTTTATTTATCCTAATAATCACGATGAGATATATGGATTACAATATCTTTGCGAACATGTGTTCCTATGGAATTGATAGTGAGAAATAAAATATTGAACATAATTTCCTAGTAATGAACTTTAATTTTATTACATCATCCAGTTTCCAGATTGCACAACTATCTACCATCTACTATTTCCAAACATTATAAAAACATAAAATGAATTTTAAAAATTTCCAAACACTATATGCACAATATATATAATGAAAAAATATTGAGTCACAATATATATTTCAAAAAATGAATACTTTTAACTATTTGGTAGCTGATACAACCATATCCTTAATGGTCCTTCATCACTTATTTTATCTATTATAGTTTCTGGTCCAACAGATTCCAAATCAAGTTCACCATAAGTAAAGACTCCATTTTTTGCTATTTGATTAACATCTCTATGCTTTGCAAGAGATGTCCATGTATCTAGTGCCATTTCATATAGAAATGTGTCCACTCCATTAAAACATAGAGTCTCAAACAAGTTTCCAAATTCTTTTCCAATTTGTTGTGAAGTTTTGAATTCAAAAATGTACGTACACTAAGTAACCTTTCATCTTCAACAAACCCAAGATTAATTATTTGTATGAGTTCATATAGTTTGAAGTACTCACTTATATTTTCTCTCAAAATGCTACTCTGATACATCTTTCTCCACAATAGTGTGATAAATCCCATTAATGTTGGTTCAACAATAGTATGATATTAATCAGTCATTATAAATGTAAAATGTTGTGAATGTGCTATGAGTAATTTTTTTCCAATATACCCAGTCATGGATTTCTCGAAGTTTTTTAGCTTTTTGTTATTCACTAATCATCGGATTCCATAAAATAGAATTTACAACTCCCATTGCCTCTAGTAGATCATTGTTTTTAAGATGCTCTCTAATATCAAAAGATAATGTTTCAGATATCTTCATCAATTTTTTATGTGTATCAGAAATTGCAACATAAAAAAGAAGGCTTGTGACTGGTACTTCCTTAATTTCAAAACTTATTATAGAAGGATCTCTATAGAAAGTGTGTATTGGAGTATTTTTTCCATCAACTAAAATACAAAGATGTCTAGTGATATTGAACTTCAAATAGCTGTTGGGATCTTTTATATCTGTCAAAACCTTCCAGATACTGAAAATTGGCTTCTGAAACTATTCTTGGGTGGAATATAAGGTATCCAAAATCATACATACTTATTTCCTTAAATTTATAAAATCAACAATGTATATGGATCTTTTCTGAACTTATTTCACCAAGTTGTTTATTTTCTTCAGCATTAGAAAAATACCTCATAAAGTTAATAATGTCTCTAAATATGTCAAGTGATACAACAGATACTTAGCCTCGTCGAATTCTCTACGATTCTTGAACATATACCCTGCTAAGGACCTGTATTCCTCAAAAATCCTGCAAGCTGGATCATACAATAATATCTGTCTTGTGTCAACATCTTTTAGCAAATTTTCACCATTTTTTATTACAAAAAAAATCTCTAAAACTCTAAATATATTTTAGGATTGCTTGAAATATATGAATGTAAGTCTTGTATAAGCTCCCCCACTTTAGCAAAATTTTCAAAATTATTTATAATCTTATAAGCAAAATTCATTATGTGAGCCATGCAGTGAATAAATATCGTGAAAGGGGCTATGGTTGTTTTAAGGTGAATACAAAGCCCATTTTTGTGACCTTGTATGAAAGATGCACCATCATCTCCTACATAAATCATCTTTACAAATATTGAATGATCATCCATACCAGCTATTTCCTTAAAATTTTTAATAACAAGTTGGTAGAGGTTCTAAGAATTGCAGTTCTCCATCATTTTGTACATATCTAGTAGATGATTTTCCCTAAAATGGTTATTTAAATTGAAAGTGTAGACATGCATGCATACCCAGGATGTATTAAATGCTACTGCAACCTCATCAATCGACAATGTGATAAAATATGCATTTTTTACTTTCTCTCTCAAATCAGTGATTTCAATTTCTCCCATACACTTTTCCATTTCCCATGTACTGGTATCTGACCAATGTGTTGTTGGAATATTTGGAAACCCATTATATTGAAACAATATCTTATCAATGAGATCTGAAACTGGTCTGCCCTTTTTCAAAATGTGAAATATTGTTCTAAATTGTATAAGTTTTTCCTGAAGATTTTCATCGGTAGCTTTTTCAAATTTATCCTTTATTGTTCCACATTTATCAACTAAGTATTGGAGATGTTTATGATGATTTCCATATCCTATTGTATATCTCATATGTAAACAATATTCCTCATTTTTCCATCTAGTTGTTCTTGTTATCGTTCCATCATCTTTAGTTTTAGACTCGTATACCTTCCCATAATTCTTCTCTATTATTTCCAACTTCAATTGTATTTTGTGGTCTTTTCCTAGTTTCCAAATACATATGGTACATTTACATTATGTAGGAGTATTAGTATTGTTTTTTGGTTTAATAGGTTTAATGAATGGATAATTGGTTGACCATTCAAATTTATAAGTCTTTCCCATAGTCGACTTCCCACTCTTACATTTTTGATGTGTGTTTCTGGAATGTTTATTAGAAGTTTGAGTTGGATGAAAAATGGGATTATAAATAATATTAATTTGAATTGAATTACTCTACTGATTGGAAGACACTAGGCTAGTTATTACATTCCATAAAAATCAAATAGAAGTGATTTGCTAGAAAACTGAGCAACGCTCTACTTACTTTGGTTAGATATTCCAACAAGATATTTTAAGCCTAACACTTGCTAAGCTTGGAGTTTATTAGTTGACATTAATCTCAAATGTTAAGTTATTCCATGATATTTTGTTATGTGATCACTAATTTGAAAATAATAAACTTCCGAGCCTTGTGGCCATGCATCTATTAATTTCAATGAGTAATGGAGCCTAGCGGTCACTAAGCATTTTCCTTGATACGAATTGATATGAATTATGTGTTATACACAATATATCTTATGAGAACTATATAAGGATTGATCCCTCTCAAGGGTATGTAGTGTAGCACTTGGTTCCACCAGGGAATTTCCAACCAATACGATTTAATTATAAATAATGAAAGTACTAGCGATCTAAAGCTATACAGATAGTTTTTACATTAGTGTAAAGGAATTCTAGAATATATAGAGGTTAGTGCCTACTAAGATTCTTGTCTACAAATAAATGGAAAACATAAAACATGTATTGATGTTCATTATATTCAAAGGGAAAATTATATTCAATTTTTTTTAGAACCTATAAAATTTTGGCGAATGTGCTATCGTACAGTAGTAAAAAATTTGCCAAATTCAAAATTCCTAATATTTACATATTCACATTAGCAGACATTAGGAATTTAGAAACGTAAGAGTGGGAAGTGTTCTTTACGTTGCTAATATTAAAGAGCATTTGCGATTAGCAAACTCTAGGCTAGTTAGTACATTCCATGAAAGATAAATAAAAGTGATTTACTGGAAAACTGAGCAACACACCAATTACTTTGGTTAGATATTCATTATATTCAAAGGTGAAATTATGTTTTCCTTTACATTGTTGGAAAGGAATCCTAGAATATATAGAGGCTAGTGGCCACTAGGCTTCTCATCTACAAATAAATGGAAAACATAAAACATGCATTATTATTCATTAACTCCTGCTGAATAGAACAACATATCGGTGGCTAAGACCAAATGCAAGGAATGGAGCTTAATGGTTGCTAATCATTTTACTTGAAACGAATCGAAATGAATTATGTGTTATACAAAATATATCTAATGAGAACTACATAAGGCTTGATCCCTCTCAAAGATATTTAGTACATCCTAAAGACCAACTGCAATAAGAGGCTTTTATGATAGTAATTACATTCTAGATAAGACAATTAGTAATTATTTGAATGAATACTTAATGACTTCTTGTATGGGAGATGTGTGCCAAATATAGCAATGAATAATTGTTGAAATTGCTATGTGCAATTCATAACAAATAATTTCAGAGGTTATTCCTTGTTGAAGACCGTTCAAAAATATTACATAATATTATTAGAAGTTCATCATTTAATCCTGAGTGAGAATCATGTTCATCTTCGCTTTGCATATTTGGTAAATCGTATTGGTCTATTTTCTTTAAAAGGTGGTTTTAAGAAAATATGCAAGGATAAGATGGATATGATACTTGTTCAAATTTAAATGATTAACTTCTAGTACTATGATATAACCTTTCTTAACTATGATGCTAAGGTAGACCATGAATTTTTATTCAGTCGCTATTTTGAAAACCAAAAAAATGTTGAGCCTATAGACTGCTAAGCCATTCCTTTTAATAAGTAATGGAGATTAACAGATGATAAGAATTTTCCTTGATATGAACCAATATGAATTATGTGTTATACGTAATACATCTTATGAGAAATACATAAGGCTTCATCCCTATCAAGGGTATGTAGTGTAGCACTTGGTTCTACCAGGGATAATCCAACCAATATGATATAATTATCAATAATGGAAAATGTTATCGATCAAAGCTATTCAGATTGTTATTTACATTAGTGTAATGGAATCCTAGAAAATATAGAGGATAGAGGCTGTTAGGATTTTCATCGAAAAATAATTGGACAACATAAAACATGCATTGTTGTTCATGAACTCCTATTGAAAGGAATAACTTAGTTGCCACTAAGACTTAATGCAAGTAATGGAGCTTAGTGGCCACTAAGCATTTTCCTTGATAAGAAACAATATGAATTATGTGTTATACACAATATATCTTATGATAACTACTTAAGGCTATGTCCCTCTTGAGGGTATGTAGTGCAATGTAATGACTGTTTGAGATAAGAGACCTTAAGGATAGTTATTATATTCTATAGAAAACAATTAGAAATGATTTAAATGAATACTTAACGACTTCTTGTATGGAAGAGGTGTGCCAATTTTTGTAGAGACTATTTTTTGAAATCGATGGGTGCAACACATAAAATAGACAACCAATGGGGATTCTTTGTTAAAGACCGTTGTTCAACAAGGTTAGATCATAGTAATAGAATTTCATCATTTAATCCCGAAGGATGAATCATGTGCATATTGGAATTGCATGTTTAGTAAAGCATCTATCAAGGAAAATAGAAACACACGATTCACCAATAATGCAAGGCCGAGATGTACATGATTCTCCTTTGGGATTAATTTTTTTACTTCTATTCATATTATCTAACCTTGATGAACAATGGTATTCACCAAGGAATCACCATTGAAAGTCTGTTTTATTTGTTACACCCAATAAATTAAAAAAAAATCATAGTAAAATTTGGCACGCATCTCTCATATGGGAGTTAATGGATAGTTGGTGAAGGATAAATAATGCATGCCATCTCTTTTAAATCTACCTGATCTGCTAATTTGATAGTTTTTTTTCTTCACATCACTATTTTTTCCCACAGGGTCTTCTAGTTTTTTATAACATGATTTTTTTTTACTTCAACCATAGGCTTGCCTAACTCACTCTTGTACCACCAAGGAAAATTACCTAAATGTGACAAGAGTGAGTGATTCAAGCCTATTTAAGAAGGAAACATTTCACGTGTAAAGGAACTAGGAGACTCTGTGGGAAAACACAGTGATGTGTCAAAACAAAATTATCAAATTGGAAAATCAGGTCAAGGAATTTTTGAGTTATACATAACTCCTGTCAAAGAAGATAATGTTATAATAGAAAACAAAGTATCATAACCAACTCCAAAGTCTTGTTGTGGGTGTAGAGAATATTTTTCTGAAAATCATCCATCAAAGTAAATAAACACACAGGATTTACCAATATGCAAGGCCAAGATGCACATGATTCTCCTTCAAGATGAAATGATGAAATTATATTACTATAATCTAACCTTGATGAAAAATGGTCTTCAACAAGGAATCGCCATGGGAAAACCATGTTATACATTGCACTTAGAAATTTCAACACATAGTTGTAAAAATCGGCACACCTCTCCCATACTCATTTGTACCCAAAAATCTTGACTAAGTTATGTGGGAAATTTAATTCATTCCATCTAAGAGTTAACATAGTGTTGTAGGTGGATGTGCGGACAACTAATGCATACCAGGCTATAATAACTAGCCTTCTTTATCAGAGTAGGTGGCATTAATACAAATGTTAAAATTAAAACTTTTGCAATAGCCTTTCCTTTCAATAATTAATGGATCATAGCGGTTGCTAAGAATTTTCCTTGATATGAACCAATGTGAATTATGTGTTATACACATGATATATTATGATAGATATATACGGCCTAATCCCTCTTTAGGGTATGTAGTGCAACACTTGGATCTGTTAGGGATAGTCCAACCAATATGATATAAATATAAATAATGAAAAACACTAGAGATCCAAATATTTATAGATAGTTTTTATAATGAATAGATCTAATGGTAGGATCCTATTTACCACTAATCTAGAAAATGATTTGTTATTTGATTGCTATTTTGTAAACAAGAAACTATTCATCCTAGCAACTGTCAAGCCATTCCTTTCAATAAGTAATATATCTTAGCAGTCATTAAACATTTTTTTTGATATGAACTAATATAAATTATGTCTTATACACAATATATTCTATGATAAATACATAAGGATAGATCCCTTTCAATGGTATGTAGTGCAGTACTTTTCTCCTCCAGGGATAGTCCAACCAATATGATATAATTATAAACAATGAAAAATAAAGGCTATCCAAATATGTACAAATAGTTTTTACATTGTAGGAATGAAATACTAAAAAATATAAAGACTAGTTTTATCTAGGCTTCTTGTTGACAAATAAATGGAAAAAATAAATCATGCATATTTGTTTATTAACTCCTATTAAAAGGAATAACTTAGTGGATGCTAAGACCTAACGCAAGTAATGGAGCTTAATGGTTAATTCGTAGTTTCATTGATAAAAAAACATATGAATTATGTGTTATACATAATCTATCTTATGAGAACTACATAAGGTTTTATCCATATCGAGGGTATGTAGAGAAGAACTTGGATCCACTAAGGATAATCTAGCCAATATGATATTATTGTAAATAATGAAAAATAATAGTGATCAAAAGTTGTAATTTTTATGACTATATCTAATGGTAAGATCCTAGCGACAACTAAGGAAACCATGATTTGTTATTTGATCGCTACTTTGAAAATAAAAAACTGTTGTGCCTATCAGTTTTCAAGTCATTCATTTCAATAATTAATGGAGCTTTGCAATTTCTAACCATTTTCCTTAATGCTAACCGTTATGAATTATGTTTTATACATAATATATCTTATAAGAAATACATAAGGCTTGATCCCTTTCAAGGGTATATAACACAACACTTGGCTCCACCAGGGATAGTCAAGCCAATATGATGTAATTATAATCAATGAAAAACACTAGCAATCCAAAGCTATAAACATAGTTTTTACAATGATAAGAGGTCATTGATGGAACTTAGCGACTGCTAAGTGATGCAAGAGCAACATGGTACAGTTGAATAAAATAAGGTTTTTGGGTTCTTTTCTAGGTACTAGGGAATCAAATAGATGTTTCAGTGTCTTTTGAGTCCTTAAGGACCTCCTTTGATATTTACATGTAAAGTTATAGCTTTTCCCTCCAAATGTATATTATAAAATTTGAAATTGCTAAAATTTATATGAAAGGATCAATGTAAGTAAAAGGCTTGTAATAGGTCATTTAAGATCTCATAAAGGTGTTTTGAGCCTTAGTATTAGGTCATCTTGACCCTATGTCATCATAACCATGGTTGGTTAGTCATGTAACTACCTTCTTCTTGGATAAGAAAGGACAAAATTCAAATGGAGAGTTTTAGTAAATAGCTGGAGAGGAGAGTAGAAGAGAAGATATGTTGAAGGAGTAAAGACAAGGGCTCAGGAATCTTGTAATAGTCATGATTTTCATCAAATAAATCTTCTTGAAAAGATTATGTTATTTTTCTCTACTATTTTGTGATCAAACAACTGATATTTGTGTATGAATCTCATTATACTTGTGGTGTGATTTATAGGTTGACCATCACAGTTGAGGATAAGTGCCAGTAGAGGCTAAAGGTTTGTAAGACCTTTCCTTACATGGCTATAGACTATGTTTGAAATCTGTAATGAAAGAGGATTATTAGCCAATGGACCAAATTTGTATGATTAAATGAATATGAATGATTAAAAACCTTGACACTTGTTGCATGCAAGTTAATAAATTAAGAGGATTGGAGAATGATTTTTTAATTCTATATGTGTACATTGTCATTTATGGATTCAAAGGCTTTTAAGATAACATTGTGTTCTGAGAACAAGTTTTAGGAATGAGAAATGTTTGTATGGTGTTTGTATGATGTTATGAGATTGATAAAGATCCTTTGTAGTGTTCAAGAAATGGATAAAAATAGTTAAGAGGCATAACTGACATGCACTCTGCTATGAGAGATTAGATGCATATTAATTTGTTCTAAACCTTGCATGGGATATTATTTACAAGGGAAATGAGTGTTAAACACTTAGTATGATTGACACAGACTTCTAGAAATAAAACTAAGTAATAACAACAAACTCCATTTAGTATTACAATATAGGAGGTTTTAAGGGCTCAAAACCTTGGGTATATAGTTTGGGGATAAATAAATATAGTCTAATCTTGCTTGTTGATAAATTTTGGAGATTACTTTCACTTTAAGCATGTGAGGGAAGTCATTATGACCATATAAAAAAATTTTAAGGATAAAAAATGAAATTCTTACCTTTAATGATCCACTTTATGTTCTTAGGATGTCACAAACATCCAACTAGGGTTTGATCAATAAAATATTGAAACAAGGAAATCCACCCTAAAATTTAGTACAATATATCTTGAATAGGTTATTAAGGAGATCGAAGAAATATTTTTGGATTCCAATGGATATTCTTGAAGTTACTCATACACATCATAGGAATGATTTGACTCCACAATGCATGCCTAACTTGGACATGCATATTAACAAAAGAGTTAGTCTTTTTAAGTGGAATCAAAATTTGAAACTTAGAACACCTCAAAAAATATCAAATGGGTTTCTGTAAATATTAAGGTTATGTATTGATACTCCCTATAAATAAAGTTTGAGTGAATCCCTACTGTCTTATACCTAATGTTGGATCTAGTAAGCCAAGAGTGGGAATTGAGATTGAGATAACTAACATAAGAGTTGAGTCCCAAAATTTTGTATACACTTTAGGGGTCCTAAGGGAGAACTAATGGAAGCTGTAAGCTATTCTGAGTGTTGCTAAATCATCCCAACTAGGGAGTGTGGAAAGATGGTTGTCTTTAGGGGATTTAGAAGGTAGATTGAGCTTGTATGTTAGGGATGGGTGGTGTGACATCTTTGCATCCATTTTATAACTGATTCTGACATGGTTGAAGTGTGTTAAGTAGGAGAATAAGAGAGGATATACTGAAAGGAGAACTGGATAACAAGAAAGGTAGGGTTGATACTAACAGCTGAGGGAGTAAGACAAAATAATAGTTGAGAAACCTTGGGAATGAATAAGGCATGTTAAAAGATGAATGAGCTAATTAATGTTGAATGAGTTGTTGCAGGGTGTATTCATAGTGAAAGCAAGGTATGATGTTACATGAACTTCTTAGAGTGAACCAAAATAAGATCTTAAAAATGATCCTCTTTGGGCTTGAAATGATCCTCTAATGTAGAGTCATAGTGAAGGTTTGTTGTTAGAGTTCTAGATCTTGTTTCACTAAACCTGAAATCAGAGTTGAGGAAGTCCAAGAAGACACATAATGGAACAAGGAGTTTTAGTGAGTAATTAGAAAACTTGTATGCATGGTTGAGAAGTACTGAAACAAAGTCTAAGGGACAGAGTCAAGGAGAGTGTGCATGGTATAAGAAGAGAAGGTGTGACTAATCAAAAGGAAATAATATCGTGTGAATGAGTGAAATTATATGAATATAATGAACTTCCTTTATTTATCATTCTAGCTTGAGACTGATATGAGCAACAAATATTAGCTATTAAGAAATTAAAAAAGGTAAGGTTAAGGAGTATGGAGGATTTTACTGTCAAGTAGTGTCATTTATGGGTGGATTTAGTGCATTTACATTCCTTATATTTGAGTTATACATTGATTAGAAAAGTGTTTTTGTATAAGATCTACATCATTTGGTATCATAGCAGAGGAATGAGTATTTTTTGATTGCTAACAATGAATTTGAGTGTGTGACTGAGTTTAATAGGTGATTGTGAAGGCAAAGAGGAGAAACGTATAAGGAAGGGTTGAAAGAGTTGGTGTTTTTGTTAAGCTAAATAAAGAGACAAGATGAGAGAGAAATAGAGAAAATAGAGGAAAAGAGGAAAGAGAAAGTAATGAAACATGAAGAATGGATGGAAAAAGAGTTGAAAGAGCTGAGAAAGGATTTGGAGAAGCTAGAAGAGTTTGTGAGATATGAGAGCATGATGGAAGAATGCAGTGAAGCGGGATTTGTGATGAAAAAGAAGATAAAGTGGCCTATAGAGCTGCTTGTGAGGAAAAGACAAAGGGTACAGTTGAAAGAGATGATTAGAGAAGAGGAAAGGAAGTTGAAGAAATTGAGAAAACATGAGGAAGATGTCATTAAAGGGGTGATGTATGAAGAGATTTAGAAAATTGATGAAGAGGAAGTCGTAGAAAGATTCTTAGATTCCCTAAAGGATGAATAAAATGAAGATTTTTACATAAATGAAAAAGATAATGAAGATAAGAAAATTATTTTGATTATTGTACAAAGTTTTAGGATGAACATCAATTGTTTGAAGAAAAAAATAGGACAAAAGTGAAGGAAAAAAAAGTTTCAAGAAGGAGCAACTAGAGAATGAGTAGAAGGAAGTTATGTAGACTCAAATGTATTCATGTTTTATATCTAATGATTGGTTTGACTATGTATGTGTAGGTATACTTGATCAAGAAGTGAAAACAATTGAAAGAGAAGCTCTTAAGAGACCTCAAATGATGAATATGATAAAGACTAAGAACATTCTAGAGAGAAAAAGTGAGGAGAAGGTAGAAAAGAAATATGGAAGACAAAGAAAACAAGAATATGAAGAAAAATCAACTGAGAGGAAGAAGAAAACAATAAGAGACTGCAATTGGAAGAAAAAAAAAAGGATATTTCTTTCTACTAGTAAGCAATTTATTCTAGCTTGGAAGAATGATGTAGGAGCATCATGATAAAATTTAATAATAAGATGTTTTTGGGAAATTTTTGTAGGTAATATGGATTCAAGTAGATGTTTCAGTGTATTTTGAGTCCTTAAGGACCTCCTTTGCAATGTACATGTGAAGTTATAAATTTTCACTCCAAAAGTGTATTTGAAAAGTTGAAATTACTAAATTTTCTATGAAACGATCAATGCAAATAAAAAAGGTTTATAAATCTTGTAATAGTTCATTTAAGATTTCATAAATATTTTTTGATCCTTAGTCCCAAGTCATCTTAAGTGTTGCTAAATCATCCCAACTAGGGAGTGTGTAACGATGGTTGTCTTAAGGGGATTTAGATGGTAGTTTGATTTTGTGGTAGGAGTGGGTGGTGTGACCTATTTGCATCCATTTTATAAGTGATTCTAGCAAGGTTGAAGTGTGTGAAGTAGGAGAATAGGAGAGGAGATACAACAAGGAGAATTGAAGGACAAGAAAGGAAGGTTTGAGACTGGGTGTTGAGAGAGCAAGACAATGGAATAGTTGAGAATCTTTGGGAATAAAGGAGTGAGACATGTTGAAAGAGAATGAGATAATTGATTTTGAATGAGTTGTTGCAGGGTGTATGCAAAGTGCAAGACAAGTATGATGTTACATGAAATTCTTAGGGTGAACCAAAACAATATCTCAAGTATAGGCCTCTTTGGGCTTGAAACGATCCTCTAATGTAGAGTCATAATGAAGGTTTTTTGTTAGAGTTCTAGAGCTTTTTGCACTAAACTTGAAATCAGAGTTGAGGAAGTGTAAGAAGAGACTCAATGGTATAATTATTTTGAGTGAGTAATTAGAAAACTCATATGCATGGTTGAGAAGTAGTGGAACAAATTCTAAGGGATAGAGTCAAGGAGAGTGTGAAGGGTATAAGAAGAGAAGGTATGACTAGTCTAAAGGAATGAATCTTGGGTGAATGAGTGAAATTATATGAAGCTAATAAATTGCCTTTATTACTAATTCTATCTTGAGACTAATATGAGCAATAGATATTAACTCTTAAGAAATAAACATATGTAAGGTTAATGAGTATGGAGGATTGTCTTGTCAAGTAGTGTCCTTTCTAGGTGGATTTAGTGTATTTACATTCCTTGTATCTAAGTTATACATTGATTAGAGAAGTGTTTTTGTATAATATCTACATCAATATGATAAGATTGTCAAGTGAATATGATGTAATTATAATAAATGAAAAACACTAGCATCCAAAGATGTAAAGATAGTTTTTACAATGATAAGAGGTAATGGATGGAACTTAGTGGTCGCTAAGATAGAACATGATTTTTTATTTTATTGCTATTTCCAAAATAAGAAATTGTTGAGTGTAGCCACCATAATAGAGTTCCTTTCAAAAAATAATGGATCTTAATGGTTGATAATATTTTTCTTTGATATGAACCAATATGAATTATGTGTTATACACATTATATATCATAAGAACTACATAAGGATTGATCCCTCTCAAGGGTATGTAGTGCTTCACTTGGCTCTACCAGGGATAGTCCAGCCAATATAATATTAAAAATCATACAAAGATCATAATAGATAGATATATAGTGGATGGTTACAGACATCATATCTGCATAAGATATTTAACTAAGGGAGTTTCTAATGATGCTTAGACATTGATTTGTTTAAACACTTACAAAACATACTTATGGTAAACAATTTTTAGTACAACTTTGTAGGGTAATCATTTGTATGGTATATAGTATGATTTGCTTACTTGTTGCAAGGATGGTAAGATATTTTTAGCTAAAATGGGAAGGTGGAGGGTAATTACTTTTGTGACTCTGGTACATTAATATTTACACAGGGAATAATCCATGATTATAGTAATGTTTGAAAAGAACAATAAATTTTACTCAATTTGTGAGATGACACTTGCATTCATTGATACTAAAACTCCACAAATGTTACTAATAGTCTTCAAGATCCTAGACACAAATATTTGAGCTAAAATTTAGATAAAGTGCTTGCTACCTCTATTTCATACACCAAAAATAACCTTAAGGGATGAAAAAATTCCTCCATAATAGTGTTACCACTAGGATTTTACAATTAGACCAAAATATTACAGAGTATTCCCTGCTCCACAATATTCAGGAAGTAACCAGAGAAATGTAAAATTTAAGGAAATATCTCTACGTATTCCATAGAATGAAATTAGTACAAGATTGTAACAAAAATTATATTTCTTTGTTCATACTTTTCAAGAACACAAAAAAATGTAAGTGTAATTATATCAAAGTAGAAATAGTCCATTCATATGAGTTTTGGTGAGGGGGTATAAACAGATGCCTTCAAAACCTCCTAATGATTGTAAAATACAACCACCTTAGCATTTCCTCACAAAGATAAACAATTACAAAATACTTGGTAAATAAGAAACTAAAATTAAATTAAATTGATTGAAAACATTCAATGACTACTACCCTTAGAATGAGGACAATACCCCCATTCTTATATAAATTTTTCATCAAAATATTTTCCCAATTCCCCCTAAAACTACCTAAGAGAACCTTGAGAATTTTCCTCATGAAACCAATATTTTTTCCAAAATGAGGGGGGTAAATCATTCTAACTAAAAATATCCCCCCTTTTACCTAAGATGAACAAGATTATGTGACACGATGATACTTAAGGAGGAAAACAAGGATATTCCCCTATCCTTCAACAAACTTTTTTTTCCTTTAGTAAAACTACATTTTGTTTAGAAAGGGTATCGTACTAAGATGATTAAAAAATGCTTCAACATGATGATAAGTTTGTTCCAATTCCTTCCTCCTTCTTCAGTTTTTTGGGTCCACATCTATGGATTTTTTTCCAAACTGCACCTCATTCTGTCCATGTAAACATCAAACTTCCCAAACATCTAGAAGATATATTCTTCATCAGGCCATGAATGATAATGGAAAATTATTTGCTACCTCACACCCAATTTATCAAGATCTATAGAAACATATTTTCCCTTTTTTATTCTCTTCAATAGTTTTGCAAATGTTTTCTTGACTTGAACTGGTTGTTGCACAATATACAAATTGAAAGTTTTAGGTTCTTCTGGATTCCTAAGGGCATAATCCTTGAAAATTTTAACCAAATTATCTATATTTTAAATCCTAATCCTTTACCCGCTACTTACTCAAATTAGTTTGTCAAGAATAGAGTGCAAAACATCAATGTATTCAGTCACATTTTATTTTGTTTCCCTGAGAATATTGACACAATTCTTCAAAGTCTCAACCCTTATCTTTGTAACCTCATGATTCTCATATCAATTTCCTACAAACTCTGGGGATATAATCCCCTCCTTAACAACCAAATCATCCTCCAAGTCTATAAGGGATTTCAATTTCAGTAACATATCATTCCATATTTTGTGTTTAGCCCTTCACTTGTCTAATAATACCTTGGTTGTTTCTATTTTATCAAAGATATGGGAATAATGTTTCACACATTTCGTAATCACTTCTTCACCTTTGGTGAATAAGTCATTATCCCATTATATGGTGACCTCTCCTCTTTCACCCAAATATTTTTCTCTTCTAATATCATCATATGTGATTTCATGGACCTCAACTTGTCCTACCTGGGGGGTCTGAGCCACTTTTCTAAAAAAGTTAGACAAAGCTTCATTTATTGCATCCAAGCCCTCTTTAGTTTCCTTGAAATCATATATTTTATAGAAAATTCCTACTACATAATAGAATTCATGTTTAATTTCATTGATATAAGGCTTTTCTAACAATATCCTTAGGACCTAGTAATCAGACAAAGATGCTTCAGTTTGGAGTACATTGGATTTGGGAGCTGCAATTTTCAAAAATATTTCTACCTTATTTTTTAAAAATTGCTCACGACATAACTCTTTCCCTTTTGGGTGGTATAGAGGGATTGAGAGTGGAAGTGATTTTCAGATCATCATCATTCAGTTGTATTTCCACCTTCTTCTTCTTTGGGAGAAAACCTCCTACCTAGACTCTCATCAGTGGTCTATGCTTTTCAAGAGTTTACAAGACTAAAGTTATAGTAATAATATCTAGATCTCTAGAGGACAAAGGGGATGCCTAAGTGCTTCATGTGGTCACATGCATTATTTCTTCCATAGAAACCTTTTATGTAGGATCATTGTGGACATCTAATTTATCCACTACTCCAGACTGATCCTTTATTTATCCTTTATTCATAATTGAAAATGGTTGGTTATTAACCTATCCTTTGGTTTGTGCCAAATTTTCAACCACTTATTCCTTAGAAGAAGGAACTATCTCATGAGACTCTTGGTGAATAACATCAGTAATTGGAATTCTGACTTCAGGAACCTTTACAGCTACCTCAGCATCTTGGGGTGGCATTGCGATTGTAACACTCATAGTTTCTTCATGTACTTCTCCCACTATGACCCCTTCTACAAGGGGTTGTATTATTGCATCCTTAATTGGATCAATGGTGGATTGAACTCTATGTTAAATTCCTTATGCCTCTCTTTCCACTACAATATCAAGATTTTTTCTGGGGTAAGATTAATTATTACCTCAAAATTTGATATAATGGGTTCCTTAGAAGGTTTTTCTACAATCAATGTTTCATCAGTCTATTATAGAATAGGAATGATAGGGGATGCAAGAACAATCAATGATGGTTTCTCTTCAGTAAGTGAAACAACCTAGACTAGTGGGGAAACAAGGGTTGAGTCAATAGGAGTCAATTACACAAGGAGTGGAACTGGAATACCTATGGACTGAGTAATGGTGGGTGACGGTATAGGAATATCTAGAACCAGTATTTTCCCAATTTATTTTTCTTCCACAAAATCAACCCATTTAGATACCTTAGTCTTCTTTCTCCTTCGAAGGTGAACTTGATTCTCCTCCTCATCTGATTCCTGTAGACCTATCTCTGACATGGGTATCTTATGAGGCATATCAAAGAAAATTACTCATTTATACTTATTCAAAGCATAGGTTGTCACTTTTTCCTTCCCCTTTGACCTTGAAGCTGATGGTGGAACAACTTGTAAAGGGGTAGTAGAAAAAACAAAGGATCCATGCATACACCATAGATGTACCTCATCATCTCTTTTTGTCAACTGAGTAAGGGAGGTCCCAATATTTTTTATTAATGCACTGATGTTATCCCTTACCTGAGCTAATGATAATATTTTAAAAGAGAGCTTTACCCCCTTTCTCCTCGAAACATCCCTGGTAGCATGAATTTTTAAGTATGGATGGAAGACTTCATCATCTTGATAATCCTATATTCTCTTAGTAAAAGTGTATTTTTATGAATTACATCTACACCCTACGAGAATAACCACTTTAAAGATCACTGAATGAAATTCATAGTCTTCTCATGATTTGACCTTCATTTCTTAGCCTCCCACTTGACAAGTGGTAAGGGATGAGAAGCAATTTTATCTATGATATAATCATCATTGATTATATTTTTATCATCTTTCAACCCCTCAAGAACCTGAATAAATCCAAATTCCACCATTTAGGAGAGTGTGATCCTTGAATATTCCCTCTGTCTGACCTCTTTATAACCAATGCAATACATCCAAAAGTATTTGTAATGGGGCTCATGCTATAACAAAGTGGGTGAACCATTACACACAATTTATTTTATATCATTCTGAGGTCCAACCTCAAATCTATTCAGCATGACTCTAGCCATTTCTAGTTATAACATTATTACCTTTTAGATATTTGAGAAATTAAAGTTCTTGTTGGATCTCAAAATCACACCCATCTTAGATCAAATCGAACCGAGTTGTGGAGGCAACAATGAGATTGTCTACATGTGGTGGGATCTTACATGCTTGAGATAGACCTCTGGAGAAGGTCAGTTCCTCTACCTATTTATATTGCTATAAATACTCTTACTACTAAAATAAAATACTATACTAATCATGCCAAGGGTCCATAGTTAGAAGGATGTGCAGAAAGGGAAATTTAATCTAAGGGAGGTAATAACACCAGAAAGAAAGGGGATGAACGTAATCAACTTTGAGAAAAAATGAAGGAAATGCACATAGGGAGGGTAGGCATGCGTACCACATTTTGAAACACACTTAAACATCCATTTTCATGAGACACAATGGAAAAGAGAACCTGCAAGGGATGTGAGGATGCACAACAACCCACCAACGTAAATAAAAAGGCAAGAAGATGCAATAAATCGAGTCAAGGTAGAGAATAGCCACAAAACAAATTTTATTGCTTCCAAATATATCACATTCAATTACAATGGTAGAAGAGGTGAGTATCCACATGTAGAGAAACAGATCCAAAGGTCTGTGACTCAAAATACAAGGAAATGTCTATATAATATGCTTGCGAACTGAAATAATCCAACCCTTATAAAGAGTAAAGCTCTGCAATATATAGAAGAAGAAGGGAAGAAGAGGAAGAAAAGAAGAGGGAAACTTGGATTTGAATCTTCAACCACCAACAACTAGCAATGAATGCCTAGAAATTCACCTACAAAGCTATCAGATCCACCTCCCCATGTTTATTTAACTTGTAGAGGAAGGAAGGAGGAAAGATTTGAATAAAATCTGGTGGTTGAGCTGATTAGATTCTACATTAATGGCTGAAAAACATGTTTTCCCTACTTCTCACCTACCAAATCCTACCAACATTTGAATTTGAATGATCTGGAGTGTAGCCCACATCAACAACTTTCTAACAAGACCAACCACACATTAATCCAAGCTCTACAAAAAAATTTATGATGTTCTGAAGTCTACAGGTTGCTCTAGAACATGTAATGACACATGGCACACATAGATTGGTTGAAGGATCAGCTAACTGTTCATCTATTTTTTCATTTTCTACCATGTGGCATACATTGGTCCATTGTAAGGATTTGGTGCCCTGTTAGAGTGCTTTGATAGGTTGTGTGTAACACACTCAAGTATGACAAGTTTCCATGTGGCATAGTGACTGGTGCAGAGGAAGGTGCAAGGCATGTGCGGAAGAGAAAGGCATGGAAGGGGAAAGAAAGAGACAGGTGCGAAGAAGTAATGCACGTAGCAGAAATAGAAGCATACTTGTAGGGGAAAAACATGTGGGCAGGGTGTGAGCATCAAAGGAATGATGCACGCTGGTTACAAGAAAGGAAAGGGGTGCAGAAGAATGCGTTGGGGACTTAACCAATTTAGAAGGCAAGTCAAGCATGTGCGAGCGAAGGGTGCACAAATTGCTAGGAAGAAGGAAGATGTGTCAAGAGTGTGCGCAAGGGAAGTGGAAAGGATAGAGGAATGGAGAAGGAAAGTGGAAGGCATGTGAGAGGAGAAGAATGCATAGGGCGTGTGAGGGATTGCAGCTAGGAAATGTGCCAAGGGGACAAACAAAGTGCATACAACCTGCAATATTTGAACCTCAGAGCTAGAATGGGAATATAAGTTGTCAAAATAACTAGGGGAGTTATTTTTGACAATAGTTTGGTGACTTTTGGGGCCATCTGCTGCTAGTTGAAGGAGATCAGTAGGATGGAGTATACATTGGGCATGGAGTCATCTTGAAACATGAAATTCCGATCTGCCACTTGAAGAACTACCCCTGAAATCACTTGAAGCATTGTCTGAATTCTTTCTAAATCCTTCAAAACTGGTTGGAAACTGCTGGAAGATTGTAAACCAAACCATCATCCTAGAAGAAACAAAAGAGCATGTGTAGGAAGCACATGCGAGGAAAAAACTATGTACAAACAAAATACTGTGCGCGCAACGCACTTAGAGGAATTGAAACTACTCTAATATTTATAATGATGTAGAGGATTAATGGAAGGGTTTGAGATAAATCCCATTAATTTGGATTGATAGCACACCTCCATCAAGGTGAGACAACTCAAAAGAGTTTGCCTCCTTCAAGAACTGATAGTGTATGGGCCACTCCAAGTGCATCAAATTTCGAAATGGCACCCCGGTTTAGCTCTGTCAACATCCCATTTTAAGACTAAGTCACCAACTTTGAAAGCTTAGGGCCTAGTATTTTTGTCAAACCAATTCTTTGTTGACTGTTGATGTTGTTCTAGCTGGATCATGACAAAGTTTCTTAATTCTTCAAGTTCAAACTATGCATTCTAATTTCTCTCTGATCCACACCCTCAAACTCCAGCTGTTGGGTGAGCTCTAATGAAGGAAATTCAAGAGATAAAGGAAGTGTTAGCTTTCTTTTCATAAACAAGTTTATAAGGTGAAGTTCCTATTTCCTTTTTCATTGTGATTCTTTCTACCCATAGTGTGCGCATGAGACCTTTGTGTGCCACTGCCTTTGGTTGATATTCATTGTCTGTTTCATGATTTTGATCAGGTTCTTATTGGTAGATTTGGCTAAGCCATTACCCTGGGGGTAATAGTTAGAAGAACTCTTCAAGTAAATTCCAAGGCTTAGCACCCAATCATAAATTTTAGTACCAAGGAAGGCTTTTGCATTATCAAATATAATGGTTTGAGGAGAGCCAAACCTTGTTATAATGCCCTCGAGAAAGTCAAGGATGACTAACTTGGTTGATTCCTTGAGTGTGATAGCTTCTTTCCACCTGGTGAAGTAGTCCATTGTTGTCAACATCCACTTGTGGCTTGCACTCGGGGGAGATCGATCATGCATATGAAGTCAAGACCCCATTGCACAAAAGGCTGATCCACTTGGATTGTTCAGAGGGGAAGTGCTGTTAATTTATTATTTCCTATAAATAAAGTGAATTCTTTGCATTTTAGAACCCACTTGTGTGCATTTACGAACATGTTGGGCCAAAAGTATCCTTCTTTGATTATATTCATTGTTGTTGCTTTGGTAGAGAAGTGTCCACTAGAGAATCCATCATGAAATTCTACTAACACTATGTCAACTTGTGTGCCATCAATACATATCAACAACACGCCATTAATATTTCTTTTGAAGAGAATGCACCATCAATAAACGCATATGGAATAGACTGCAGCCTCAGATGTACCTCTTTTCTTTGCTAAACTAGGAGGGTATGTGCCAGAGGAAATAAATGTTTCCATCTCTTCCATCTGGCTGTATGCGCTAGGATCTGCATTCTATTTGGGTTCAACGCGGGAGCTCTTCATCTAAAAAAAATTAATTCTCAGGTTCATATTATGTACATCCTCAACAAAGTTGTTTACAGAGCGCGCTACCTCTAACCAACTTTGTGGCTTTGATAGTCACATCATACTCCATGATTTTGGGCACCCATATTGCTCTTTTCTCACTGATTTCTGCTCCCATGATGAAGTATCTCACACTTGAGTATGAAACTAACACCTTGATATGATTTGTGGAAAGCATACTTTTGAACTTCTTGAGCATGCGCATGATGGCGAAGACTTTTTTTTTCCATGTGACTATATTTTAACTCATAATCCTTCAATGTCTAACTAAAGAAAGCCATTGGATTCTCTAGTCCTTGTTCATTTTCTTGTGTCAAGACAACAACAACACTCACATCAAATCCATAAGCATAAAGGATAAAATCCTTAGAATAATCTGGATTGATGAGTGTTAGTGTGCAGTAAATTTCTTACTTGATTTTGTTGAAGCTTTCTTTTCCTTCTACTATCCACTTGAAGGTCATGTCATTCTTGAGCATTAGGGTGATGGGCCTTACCAGTCTTACAAAGTTAGGAATGAATCTCCTAACAAAGTTTCTTTTTCCTAGGAATGACTGCAAGGCCTTCTTGTACACTAGCAAGGAGAGGGCAAGAATGGATGAAACACACTCAAGATCTATAGAAATACCATCTTTGGAGAAAATGTGGCCCAGAATCTTTCCATGTGCCACAGTAATGTTGCACTTCTTGGGGTTAATAGATACCCCAAATTCTCTGTATCTCTCAAATACTTTTTCCAGATGTGCCATATGATCCGCACCCTTCTTTGAGAAGATAGTTATGTCATCCAAGTAAACTAGGATGAACTCATTGATATATCCTTTGAAGGAAATGTGCATGGCCCTCTGAAACATTGTGCCTACATTTGATCGACCAAAGGGAATTTTTTGATATGCATACATTCCCCATTTTATTGTGAATACCAATTGTAATTGATCCTATTCCTTGACCATGATTTGATTGAAACTAGAATACCCATCAAGCATGGAAAATATTTATGCTCCAGCCACAATCTATAAAATATGTTCCATAGAAGGAAAAGGATAATGATATTTTAAAGATGCCTTATTCAGATCCCTGAAATCAATGCAAAGTCTGATTTCAGTATTCTTCTTATGCATTGGAATAAGATTCGCAACCCAAGTAGAATACTTGATAGGAAATATTATCTTTGCCTCAATGAGTTTAGAACAAATCTTTCCTCATGAGGGGCTCTATCCTTGGATTAACTGGCCTTTATTTTTGTATGATGGGCTTGATACTAGGATCAAGGTCAATGGAGTGTTGATCAACACTTCGATCAAATCATTGTAAGTCTTAACATTCCCATGAAAATATGTCACTGTATTTATGACATAAAGAGATGAAGGTTTATTTTTTATCATGCGCAAAATCTTACTGAGAAGTAACTCCTTATCATGTGTAATAGTGACTGAGATACAATCTTCTTACACTGTGCACATGTAATTTTCTTCACCCTTAAACACATCATCAGGAATGAACATTTTCTCTAAGGTCACCAGCCATTTAGGTAACTTTTTTTTCTTGATTTGAATCACTTGGTCACCATAACTGTCATGCAAGTCAGCTTCCATGCTAGAAACAAACTTAGCTTCATTCTAGATGAGCTAAAAAATCAACACGTCATTATTGAACACCTTCCAACTAGTGTTATTATCTGGAATAGATGTCCTAATCACCATATTAACATGATATACATTTCCTTTAATAAAATCGTCCACATGCGATAATTGTGAACCAAGCGCGACCATATGATCTGTATTTTTGTTCATCTTTCTTGACACCACCTATAGATTTAGAGTATCATAACCTTCAAGGAGTTCATAAACTCTATGTTTATAATATTTATGGAGCTTATTCTTTGTTATAGACTTATTTTTGATTTGGTGGATAACAAACTTAGTGTCCCTAAAGATCTGCAATGCCTTGATTTGTCTCTTTTCAACAATGAGAAGACCATGCACCAACTCTTCATATTCTACTACGTTGTTGGAGCATGTAAATTGCAGCTTGTGCATGAAGAATAATTTCTCATCCTTGGGAGAAATGAGAACAACGCCAGTGCCATTACAATTTCTGCTTCTGGATCCATCAAATTATAATTTCCACGGACCAACATTTTCTTCATTCTACTTGAGTGTGCATGGAAGCATAACTTCTTCTTCAAGGATGCAAGAAGTATCGAGCCTAGTTTCATAGAATTCAAGCTCTTCAACATATGGATCAAATTTTCGATGCTTCTCTACCCAATCATCTGGTAATGAATCAGGAAAATGATGGGAAACATGTTACTCTTTTGAAACAATTACTTGTTTTGGCCTTCTTGCATTAGGAAACTAGCTTGGAGAGGGGATTGGTCATAAGGCACAACATGATAGGAAAATATTGGCTCATCTTGTATGGTAAACCAGGTACAATACCTTTTTCTTAGTAACATATGTGATCAATCATAAGATAAGTAACCACCCACTTTAGCAGTGAAATCTCTTGATAGGCACAAGGAAAACAAAGGAGGTAGGTCAATAATTGATACATATTGAGTTATTGTGAGGCTTGGACATGCATGGAGGGTCAAATCAAGATCCTTGATGACTGCTAGACTAGTGACAACTCAACCATAAAGTTGTAAGACTCCTTTAGACTTGGGGGTGTACCTATGACCTAAGACATAAACAATCTTCTTTGGCAAAAAAGTACTAGTTCTTGAGTCAATCATACAATTGTGAACAAGGTGTTTTCCTATGATGAAAAAAATATAAAAGGGTGGGGTTTTGACAACCTTACTTACTTGCTTCTCTTTTTCTTGACAGATATTGAAAGCAACATGATATTTTTGGATAACTAGATATGTGCACAAGAGTTATGCCAGAGCTTCATGTAACATGTCGCGCTGTGATGGAATGGCCAGGGCATCCCACATTATAACATTTACATTTATATTATTCATATGGTCTACAACGTTGAATGGAAGGCTCGTTGATTTGTGCATTTGAGGCAAAACAAAATATTTTCTTGATTGTTTACGTACAAAGGTAGGTGCCTTAGCTACATCTCATTACTGATGAGAATTGGCCTGTGTGACAAGAACTAAAGGTTACACACCAGAATACAAAATTCTCTTCTTGTAGCTTGTGTTATCAGAAACCTAGGTGTGCAACCTATAGGTATCATCTATAGCTTGGCTCATCGCATAGAAGTCTTCAAGACCAAATAACATAAGGTTATCCTTAGGAGTGACTTATGACGCCTCTTGATTTTTTAGGCTCATGCGTGCTAATGGAAGGTTCACAGTTAAAATCATTCTAGATCGTATAATCCTACACATGCACAACATTGGTGTAGTGATTATAACTATGAGGCATATTGCAAGGAAAGCACCATTTTGACTCTTGAGCTATATTTTTCTGTACTAGTAGTAGTGCTTTGATAACGTTGGGTGCTGGAAGGGGTTTCACAAGGGGAATTACTTGTAATGGAAGATTCACACTAACATGTCATATGTCATTCTACTGATTCTTCCCATATCTAATGGTTTACATATTGATTTCTAAAGGGTTGATGGCTTTGATTATATCCCTTGATTAGAACTATTTTCTAAAGGCTTGCATCGGCTATTGCTTCTCTAATAGATATAACTTTATTGGATAGGTTCCTAATCAAGGCCTTCATTTCTTCATCTTCTTTTTGTTGCACGGGAGAGTAGGATGTGGATGCAATGGGGGGCATACTTTGCTTAGGAACAAGAGCAATAGAAGGTTAGGGCGTTTGAGACATTTTTGTGAATAAGGACATAAGAAGCCTAGGAGATAACTTTATTGCCTAAATGAGACTATTTTATGCCCTTATTGCAATATTGTAAGTAGCACGGTAAGGTTATACCCCCATGGACTGAATCATGAATGAGATGTCACTATTCAAATCCTTTAGATAGTAAAAGAAATCATGTTGGGATGTAGGCCTTACCACTTGAGGGATTCTATCCCAAGTCTTTTGAAACTTGATATTAAAATCAGTCATCTACTCATTGGGTACTCTCTTTATTTTTGTCAGTTACTCCACCAAGGACAAGTGGTCTGACTTATATTTAAAATAGTTACAAAGAGCAGTGCCAAGTTCATCCCAGCTGGTGATAGATGTAGGTCTCAGGATTTTGTACCCTTTAATAACTTTACCTTTAAGCGAAGTCGTAAGTATCATAACTACTACTTCATCATGTGTGACCAAATAGAAAAAGAAAAAATTAGATACATCCTAGATGTACTCATCAGGGGTGATTTTATTCTTACCAGTAAAGTATGGAATAATCTTGAAGGTGGTTGCTAACATATATAAGAGGAAGAGTGGAAAGTGCATGACACGCTGGAGATGGATATGCATGTGTGACAATTTTGCTACTTGTTCTTCTTGAAGAAAGATGGAGATAATCAAAGGGGTCTTTGGCTCATGCGCTTTGTATATTATGTAGCATTTTCATGAAAGTCACTTGGACTCCTAAAACAATAGATCTGAGTGTTGGGAGTCACCAGATGTTTTAAAACAAGCCTCCAAAGTCTGAAAATCACTAAGTGACACACCAAAACTTAGCAATGATGAAATTTAAGCTTTCAATAATATGTCCCACCAAGCATGCCAAAAATTTTTGGAGCTTAAACTTGCACCCATTCCAGATCAGGTTTAACTGGGTTGTTGAGGAAACAACGGGACTTTCTCCAAGATGTGGCACCTTGTGAGCTTTAGACAGACTTCCGAAGAAGTTTTCTTCCTCTACCTATTTCTATTTCTAAAGCTACTCCTAATGATGAAATAAAATCTTATACTAATTATGCCAAGGGTCAAGAATCATAACATTGTGTGGAAAGGGAAAATTAATCTAGGGGAGGTAATAAAACCAGAAAGAAAGGGGATGAACATAATCAACTTTGAGTGAAAATGAAGGAAATGCACACATGGAGGGTAGGTACGCGTACCACAACCTGAAACACACTTCAACATCCATTTTCATTAGACATAATCAAAAATAGAACCTACAAGGGATGGGAGGAAGCAAAATAACCGAACAATGTAAGGATAAAGGAAAGAAAATGCAATAAATCGAGTTAAGGTAGAGAATAGCCAATTTTTTTTTTATTGCTTCCAAATAATGCACAATTGATTACAATGGTAGAAGAGGCAAGTATTCATATGTAGTGAACTAGATCCAATGGTATGCAACTCAAAATGCAAGGTAATACCTAGATAATACATTTTTGAACTGAAAGAATCCAAACCTTACAAAGAGCAAAGATCTACAATATATAGAAGAAGAAGAGGAAGAAAAGAAGAGGGAAATTCATATTTGAATCCTCAACCACCAAAAATCAGCAATGATTTCCTACAAAATCCTCCTGCAAAGACGTCAGATCCCCCTCCCCATGTTTTTTTAACTTGTAGAGGAAGGAAGGAGGTAAGATTTGAATAAAATTTGGTGGTTAAGTTGATCAAATTCTACATTAATGGATGACATGAATTTTCCCTACCTCTCACCTACCAAATCCCACCAAAATTTGAATTTGAATTATTAAGAGTGTAGCCCACATCAGAATCTTTCCAACAAGACCAACTGTGCACTAATACGAGCTCTACAACAAAATTTATGATGTTATGAAGTCTACAGTGTGATTTGGACACACAATGACACATGATGCACGCTGATTAGCTGAAGGATCAGCCAAATATTCATCTATTTTTTCATTTTCTGCCACGTGTCATGCATTGTCTTGTTGCAAGGATTCAGCTCGCATTTGGTGTGATTTAATAGGTTGCGTGTAGTAAACTCAAGTATGACAGGTTTCTATGTGATACTGTGATTAGTACAAGGTGTGTGTGGAAGGGAAATGCACGAAGGGGAAAGTAAGAGATATGTGCGAAGAAGTAACACGTGCATCAAAAATATAATCATAGTTATAGGGGAAAATAATGTGGGTAGAGCCCGAGCATCAAGGAATGATGCACAGATGCAAGAAAGGAAAGGGGTGCAGAACAATGCACAAGGGATTTAACCAATTTAGAAGGCAAGTCAAAAGTGAAATTGAATAGTGCACAAACTACTAGGAATAATGTAGATGGACCAGGAGTGTGTGCAAGGGGAAATGGAAAGGATAGATGAATGTAAAAGGAAATTGGAAGGTGCACAAGAAGAGAAGAATGCGCATGGGTGTGTGAGGGATTGCAACCAGGAAATGTGCCAAGGGGACAACCAAAATGCACACAACCTACAATATTTGGACCTTAGAGCCAGGATGGGAATTTAAGTTGTCAAAATAACTAGGAGAGTTATTTTGGAAAAAATTTCCCAATGGTCATATGAAAATTAGTAGGGGATGTAAGGTGTTTGTTGGTGATGATTTGATACACTGGTAAAAAATGTCTTACTAATTCCATCAATGCCCACTTGTCGCCCATATTCCTAGATAGTAAGTGTAGGCTCCCATCAAAACTATTGAACTTGATATAAGATAAGATATGGAACTAGATGAAGCAACATCCACAATAAGAAATGACCCATCTAGCATCCTGGGAAAATATTTCAGTCTCCCAGTTGGGGTGAAAGAGGCATATCACAAACACAAAGAAAACATTAGAAACATTCCTATAATGTGAAGCATAATTTTTCCAAGTGCAAATGGAAATATACATCATATGCCTTAGCACTATTAATATCCACATCTCTCTATAAACTCGGGAACATTATGTGGAAAGCAATATTATAGACCAACTAAGATGAGATTAAGAACTTTGACATACCAGCCATTTTCCCTCTTGTGATTCGAGCAACTCCCATCATTTGTTCATGAATTTTCCTACGTATTATCTCGGTCCAAGGGAGATGTTTTTTATTCATGAGTATGAAATCTATGAATTGAAACATTAATTCATAGAAGAGGTTGGTAGATTCCATACCCATTATCGTGTTTAACCGTGTGATCACATCTCCAACCTCTTCAACAAAGTCTGCTCTATTCAATTTCTTAGGCATTCTGGAGACAAAAACTCAGGGATTAACCAGCCAATGGTTATTCATAAATGTGGTTCATCTTATTAATCATGAATTCCAGTAAAACTATGTTTATTACATGGTAATGGTTCCTTCCTCTCATACAGGTAAAAAACCCAACATTATGTCAAACACTTCTTCCTGGAAAGATAAGACCATCATGAAATTCTCTTGTTATAGGGTTATAATGTTGGGCGCATACCCTTACAAGTTTTGGGCATTGCACAATGGGAGGGGAAGCGGTGCCGATGTCAATATAACTATTGGCTACACATGTCATATTTTTAATTCTTTCCAAGGCATGCAATCCCTATCTGAACTCCTCTAGGCTAGCATTAATAAGGTCTGAATCTATGATTCTATCCAAGGGAGAATTGTGACTGGAGGTTGTCTTTGCATAATTTAAATGAATCTTCATGGTTGTGCCACTCTTTCAACAATCCCCCAATTTCTCACAAAAATAATCTTGAGAGTTTTCTTAAATGTTCAAAAGGACAAGAAAGCTAGCTCACTTACCTATTCAATTTAGGCTCTAGTTGTTGTTTGGAGTTTTAGAGACTATCCCAAATCTTTCCTGAAAAATGTTGTAACTCTCCTTTTTCTCTTAGAATATGCTCTCTATTTTAATTTTCCTCAAGGATCCTTAGACACTTGAAATTTTTGATCCTTTTAATTAAAAGTGTGTGTTTATATCAAGTTATCATATTAATTACCCTCAAATCCTTACATTAATTCCAAAGATTGCATTCATGGGAGCTTCTTCATAATTCCCAACTTTTATCTCTTTTTAACCATTGGATTTTTTTTCTTGTCTTATCACACCCATATTTTTTCCACACAGTTAATTCCCTATTGGATTTCCAACCTCTGCATACCTAAGTCACATACAACTAGTAAATTTATGATCCACCTTAAATTTCTGACGGGCCTCGAAACTTATTGCAAATCAACACACATAAAAGCTTATAAAATGCAAAATACATTTATTCCTTTTCTCATGGTTTCACACCAAGTGTTTTGTTGATGTATTAATTACCTCCAGGATTTGGATTTAATTTTGCAATTCACACTCATGAAGAAGAAAGAGATGCAATGTGTTATTTTTTTCTTTACCTCTGATTGTTAGCTATATATCCTTTTTACCATGACCTCGAGGCCGAGAAATAATTTGCACTTTAAAAAATCAGAAGCATACAAAGAGTGCAAACCATTATGCACATTTTCCATGAAACCTCCAAGCTTCTTTGATTATCTCCTTTTATAGACTCTAGGAAGAAACATGTATCTTTCATCTATATAAAATTTATTAATCCTACATACGACTAAGTATTTCATCATTAATCCAGGGATTTCAACTTCCATATTCTTTGCATTGTTGAGATAATGGATGTTCTTGACAAGGGAAAAATTAAAAGACTTGGACATGATGTGAACCACTAAAGGGATCACTTACACCCATTCCTAAAATTTTAATGAACAACAAAAACCCAAACTAGGTACCAACCCATACCAAGAAGAAAATTTACAAACAATGCATGGATTTATCAGGACAAATTACAGTAACCAAAACAACTTCAAAATAAACTAAGAAATGTCTATTTTTGATGTATTATTTTTTTAGATTGCATAAAATACATGAGTTGACTAACGGTAAGCTCTATTAATATAATTAGATATTTAGACATGATATTCCAAGCCTAATGGCCGCTAAGATGAAATGTTGAGATTAGCCACCACTATGAAGATTATTATATTCCTCACAAGCCAATGATGGAAATTAATCTTCCAAATTTTTATCCTTCCATTTTGTATTCTATTTTTTTTTAGGCAATAAACAACTTACATTGATTTGTTATTGGTATATAATCCTATATACTACGAAATGTCTATTCTTCACATATTGTTTTTTTTGCTTGCATAAAAGAAACTACATAGCTAATGTTGAATTTCATTATCATGATTAGATATTTTGACATGCTATTCCATGCATAGAGGCTGCTAAATGTGATGTGTATTATAATGATTTTACGTAATATTACAAACAGTTATGAGTAATGGATGATAGGAAAATTGTTACAGTCTATACAAGCCAATGATGTAGATTAATCTACAAAGTACTTATCCTTTCCATTCGTATCTATAGATTGTTGAATTTTTTCCGAGCAACTGCTAAGCTCTAAAGTTCCATTGCAAATGATTTGTTAATCTACAAAAATATTTAGATTAAGATACAAAATCTCCTTGCTATTAATTTATTGACAAATAACATTTATTCTTCCCATATATTTAAAAATTATTAATTTGTTTAATTCTTTTTACAAGAAATATGTATTCCATTGGTTTCTTTCTGTTGGTGCAAATTCCATTCATTGAAGGAGCAGAGGGTTAGAAGAAGAGAGATGAGGAATGGTTTGTAGAAATGCATTTCCCAGAAAACTATCACGCTGATATGTTGTTATTTTTTGTTGATGATGATGTCAACCATGAAGTCGGTATGGTTCTATCTTAAGAAGTTATTGATCAACAAACAATGTGTGTTTATGTTGAACACATTGTCATTGAAATTAATAAGCGCCTTATTCTTGAAATGGAGTTGGAAGTTTCCTTGTTTAGGAGACATGAAATGAATGCTTCTATAGAAAATTAGGTATGTTCCTATATTAAATATGGTTGGAATTTAGGGATGTTCATAGACTCAGACAAAACAGGTTATGAAAATGTCCATGAAATTCATAATGATATGAATTCAGTATTAAAAAAACTATATAGATACAACAATACCTCTTTTGTTTATCATTATCTAAATTGAAAATGTTTGCTTTCTCCACAAAAGCATGCCAAGCTATTTACAACGCTAAGGTGAACTTAATTATATAAATTAGAGATATATCCCTCTAAGTCAAAGTTGCACGAGCTTAAAAAGAATAATAAATTGGTTTTATTATTGAAAAAAGTGACCAATATATTTGAGAAAGTAGAATCTTCAACTGTTGAACAATTTAATTTATTTTTGTTTAATGGTGATGCATTTCTAGTTGAAGTTTCTAAGTACCATATAACACCTCCAGAATATCAATATTATCCTTTATATAAGGGGAATGTTGAGCTTCTTTTCCATTCCATGTTGATTAATGTTATTCCTACACATAGGGACACATTTATTATTCCGTTTTTAAATTCTACAAAGGATATTGTGCAACTCAAAGATCCAGATGAACTGAAAATGGATGATGTGTAGTTTTACATTCTTGATGGCCAACATACAATTTGTGCCCAAAACAATTTATCTGAAAGAAATTAAAAATAATTACATATTAGGATGCAATTTATAAAGTCTTGCATTCTATCTTCAAAAGCATCTAGAAAATAAATTATTAATATTTACAAGAAACAAAACAAAGTAAACAAAAATTTGATTGAAACCAAGTTTATTGATTTCCTCTACAAGGCTTGATTGAATTGGAAATCCCTAGGTTGTTGTTAGAGGCCCAAAGAGGGAAACAAAAAGATAGAGGAGTGGAGGGTAATGGATTTTAGTTTTAATGCATTGGTATTTTAAATTTAATTTTTTAAATATACACAAAGTAAATAAATTATTTTCACTTTGAATGCAGAGCTTCGAAAAGTAATTTCTTGCTATTTTCAGCATGCAAAAGCCAAAGAATCTTGATGAAAAATGGAATTTTCTATTCTTTCTTGAGGATATATGGAAAAAATGTAAAAAAACCTTTTAGTTGTTTAGATCAGGTGGGATTTTGTGTTCTCCTTTTAAGGATAACTAGCCTAACTTTTAGCCAAATTCATTTGCAAGGTTCACGACCAATTCTTTCAAGGCTGCAAGAAGAATGGCTGATGAGGAACTATCAGTACTAGCTAAAAAAGTGAAACCAAGGAATATATGGCTGATTGGATCTATTAAGGAAAGAGTTATAGTAGAGACTTTTAATCTTACTACTAGAGAGTAAAATATGATAGAAAAATGAGAGGAAAGGTTCTAAAATATTTGAAAAATAAATATCTAGATAATATTGTATTGGAAGAATACAATGAATCCAATGCTATTCAAAAATTTAGACTGCATGAATCTCACTACCGCCAGTTGTGTGTACTTTTAAGAGAAGCTAGAAAAGGAAAAAGAACGTTGATTCCTAAGGAAGTGAAAAATTGGCAAGAAGAAAATTTTATACTGAAGTGGCAGAGGTTCTTCCAACAGAAGCTCAAATACTTTTAGACAACTAAACAATTTAAATGGAATAAAAAATGCCATCAAGGATGGAAGACACATAAGAGCTTACCTGTCAATGTGCACATCCCTTCCAGCTTTAGTCAATAATATCATCTAATCCATTCAATGCAGAATGTTTGATCACAGATTTATGTAATTTGTCTAGTAATATAACTTCTGATACAATAATGGACCTACTTAAAATTGTAGGATCTAGTCTACTAAATTGTATTATTATTTTGATCTTACCTATTGCTTATTCAAAAAAATTAAGAGAAATAAAAAAATAAGTGCAAAAGGTTAAAGACAAAGGGGAAAGAATTATGGATGGTTGTTACTGATTTTATGGTAGCAATGGAAAATTTAATAGCTTGTGTCTTATGTACATAGTAACTGGTGTGCACAATTGTGATGCTGATGATGAGGATAGAGAAGAAATCATCAAGGATTGGATGGAGCAACTTTCGTAGAAATTTGTGACCACAGGAAAAATTGGCCTACGGGGAAAGACACATCCTTTTCTTTATGAGAGATCTTATGAGTTCTGGTCTTATATGTTCACTCAACTCTCTCCTAGAAATTATCTGATAATCGTTCTTTAAGGGGGTGGTGTTGCATTACATGTTTTGGTTGACTCAGGTCTATTTGTGGATTTTTATTATTGAGACTCATGATTAAGATTTTTTTTAAAACATTAATATTCTCATTTAAAAAAAGTACGTCGATTAAGAAAACATTAAACAATTTTATTATTTTAATTCTTTTAAAATGATACATACAATAGGTATGCAGAAAACCAACAAACAAAGGAAGAAACTGTTAGTTCCAGGCCACTTAAAAATAATGGAGATGATGTCATTTGTAACATTTTTTTTCCATTCAACTTGCTACGCTAGATGTCGGTACCCATACATCCAATAAATCTATACCAAATCATTGGAATTTACTCGTTTTATAAATTTATCATTGTGCTATGTTTTTTATTGACATTTTTCTCATAAATACCCAGACATAACCTAGTTTGTTAGTCGTGTGCAATTATGAAGAAAACCATTTATAATCCCCGCATAATTATAGAAACCTATAACAAATTGTTTTATTTATTATATTTATTTGATATCATGCCTATACAAAGCATGGTGATCGCTAAGCTAATCAAATACTATCTAACCAAACATAGTCTAAGTAATAATGGCTTATCCTAGTAGTTGCTAATATACATATATAGCTATGCAATATTGTCCAGAAAAGGCTAGTACATTCTATAGAAGCAAGTTGTATCAAAAATTTATTTACCTCGCCATGAAATTTATTTTAAATTCATTATTTTTTTGAAATTAGGGTTCATATTAGGGGCGAATATTCGTAAATTGGTGAATATTAGGTTTTTAAAAATTTGAAATAGGCAAATTTTTTACCACCACACGATAGCACTTTTACCAAAATTTTATGGGTCATAAATAAATTTGACCATAATTTCACCTTGCTTTTTCCACTAAGGGCCGACTAATGTTGGCATATTCACCATTATGTTATAATATATATGATTAATTTGCCTTAATATAGTAATACAATATAATTTCAAAATTCATTAATTTTGAGATCTGGAGTCAAATCCAAAGGTAAAAAAAATAAGATGGTGAAAAAACCGAAAGTATAAGCCAAAAAGCTGAAGGAATAAGTGAAGAAAGTAAGTGAAAAAGTTTAAACTATTAGTCTATTAAAGTTTTTTTGCAGAATTGTTACTGGACAATAATCTAAATACAAGATTCTGCTTGGTAAGATTATTACGCAATGTCGAATGGTAGAAAAAACATGTTACCAGATGGTAACCTTAATTTGAGTTTTCATTTGGTCGTGTGTAAGTATACAACCGTGCAGTGGTCTGATATCATGTTCGCATAACCTGTTCAGTAGCCTAACCCATGTTACCATGTTATCATGTAGCATGATCTTTATTTTTCATGATGTATTGAATTTATTTTTACAGATCATATTTGAAACTTCTATATTATTGTCACAACTACAAACTTAAAAATTTCCCATACAATGGCCCCTATTGCAAATGAGAAAAAATCAAGGAAAAATAAAATGTGACATGTACATTTCAAAATATTTCACTCATCCCACAATAACATCAGTTCCAAGAGGAAATTTTGACTCTTATTATGTTAATGTTACTTTACTTAAGGATGTAATAAGAAACTCAATTTATTTCAAATGCAGAAAACCCTAACACTGACCTTACTCCAGATGAAATTCCTAATTATCAGAGTAATTCAATTCACATTGATAGTAATAATAATCCCAATTGCCATACAACTCAAACTTTAGATAAATATTCGAGAAACACACATTAGAAATGTAAGAGTGGGAAGTGGAATTTTGGGAGGACTTATAAATTTAAATAGTTAGCCAAATATCCATTCATTGAACCTATTGAATGAGAAAACAATATAGATACTTCTACATAATGTAGATGTACTATATGTAGTTGAAAACTATGCAAAGACCATAAAATTCATTTTAAGTTGGACACAATAGAGAAACATTGTGTGAAAGGATATGAGTCTACAAAGTAAGATGATGGAACAATAATAAAAACAACTAGATGGAAAACTAAGGAATATTGTTTACATATGAGATATTCATTAGAATATGAAAATCATCATAAACATCTTCAAGACCTTGTTGAGAAAGATTGAACAATAAATGCTAAATTTGCAAAATATACTAATGCAAGTCCTTAGGCAAAACTTATACAATTCAAAACAATATTTCACATTTTAAAAAAGGGCAGACCAATTTCAGATATCATTGATTATAAGATATTATTTCAATATAATGGGTTTCCAAACAATGCAACAAAAAATTGGTCGGATATCAGTGCTTGGGAAATGGCAAAGTGTATGGTAGAAATTTAAATCATTGATTTGCGAGAGAAAGTAAAAAATATGAATTTTATCACAAATTATCGATTGATGAGTTCACAATAGTAGACAATACATCGTGGGTTTACATGCATATCTACACTTTCAATTTTAATAACCATTTGAAGGAAAATCATCTACTAACTATGCACATGATGGTGAAGAATTATAATTATGAGAACCTCTGCAAAGTTTTTATTAAAAATTTGAAAGAAATAGCTGGTATGGATGATCATTAAATCTATGTAAAGATGATTTGTGTTGGAGATTATGGGGAAGTTGTCATGCAAATTCAAAAAATTGGGCTTTGTATTCGCCTTCAAACACTTTTTTCCCCGTACGTGATACCTATTCAAATCATGGCTCACAGAATGAATCTCGCTTACAATATTGTAAGTGATTTTAAAAATGTTTCTAAACTGGAGGAGCTTATATGGGATTTATATTCATGCATGTCAAGCAGTCCTAAATGATTTTTGGAGTTTTAGATATTTTCTATTGGAATAAATAATGATAAAAAAATTCTGAAAGATGTTTACACAAGATGGATATCATTGTATGATCTAGCTTGCATAATTTTTTAGAAGTGCAGGTCATTAAGAGGGTATATGTTTAAGAATAGTAGAGAAGTTGACAAGGCTAAAGATATGTTGTATCACTTGACTTATTTAGAGACATTATTAACTTTATACAATATTTTTCCAATGCTAAAGGAAATAAATATCTTGGTGAAATAAGATTAGGAAAGATCTATATACATTGTTGATTTTATCAAATTAATGAAACATGTATGTATGATTTTGGATAACTTATATTCCAGCTAAGATTGGATTGAGAAGTTAATATTCAATAGTTAGAAGGTTTTGATATATACAAAATATCCCAACAACTATTTGGATTTCAATACCAAGGGCCATATTTTTATCTCAGTTGATGGGAAAAATATACTAATGCACACTTTCCACATAGATCCTTATGTCTTAGGTTTTGAAATTGAGGAAGTACCAGTGACAAGGCTTCTTTATGATGTTGCAATGTTTAATACACAAAAAAAATTGATGAAGATATATGAAACATTATCTTCTGATATTTGAGAATGATTCAAGAATAGTGATATGCTTGAGGCCATGGGAGTTGTAAATCCTAATTTCTGGAACCTAATGATTGGTGAAGAACAAAGAACTCAACTATATTCGAAATGCATGTCTGCACTAATGGATATTTTTTGTAAATACTTAGATGTTAATGGAGGAGAATTGAATTTTATCTTAAATAGAAAATTACTCATATCAAATTCATCACATTTTGCATTGACAATGAGTTATCAATATAAAACTCTCGTTGAATCAACAAAAATGGGAGCTATCACACTATTGTGGAGAAAGATCTATCACAGTAGCATTCTAAGAGAAAATTTAAGTGAATACTTCAAATTATATGAACTCATACATATAATGATTCTTGGGTCAGTTGAAGATGAAAGGGTTTTTAGCACATTAACATTTGTTAAATCAAAACTTTGCAACAGATTGAACAAAAATATGGAAACTTTTTTGAGACGGTATGTTTAAAGATATGAATTGGATACATTTCCATATGAAAGAGAATTAGCTACACAGAAATCCCTTGTAGAGTAGAAATATTTTAATCATATAGCAAGCAATGGAGACTAAGATTATGGTGAAATTGAATAGGAATTTGGAGAATTAGAAACTATAAAAGATAAAATAAGTGATGAAGGACCATTTAGGACAGGGTTGTTTCAATTACCAGATAGTTGAACGTATTCATTTTCTAAAATATATATATTGTAACTTATCATTTAGTTAATTTTTATTTAAAAATATTTTTTATATAATGTTTGGAAATTTTAAATTGCTTCTATGTTTTTATAATGTTTGGAAAGAACATATAGTAAATAGCTGTGCAAACTGCAAACTAGATGATGTAATTAAATTAAATTTCATTACTAGGAAAATTTTAATTATGTTTAATCTTTGATTTCTCAATATCAAATCCACACGTGTTTGAAAATATATTATAATCCATGGATCTCATCAAAATTATGAAAATTAATAAAAAAAACATAGGATTCTTGAGATAATGTTTCTATATTTAATTCAACAGATTTGAAAATACACTATAATTATAATCTATCTATACATGAAGGATCAACTAGCAAGATTCAAAGGAAAAATGTACATGCAAGTTTTCAATATTGAGTCCATACATGTTTGAAACTAAATTGTACAATGTAAAATCCATGTATAAGATTATAACAAAGATAATGTCTTCATTTGACAATAGAAATGAGAGATATAAAATGATTGACAACAAGTCTTCAAGATAATGTTTTCAGTTGAAAAATACAATGATTTACATCAATAATTTTCCTTCATTTGGACCCTTGTACTTGAGGAGATTTTATAACATCAGCATTTGAACTATTTTATAACACCAGACTGCAATAATTCTTTTGCAGCTGGTTTGATATTTTCAAGATTTTTTCTATCCTCATTAGCTTCATCTCCTATTGAAAGGAGAGAAGGATCCTCATCATTTTTTTTCTTCAACAGAATATACAGATCTAATCCATACTCCTTTATAATCTTACGCAATGTATTAATCTATTTGTTTAATAGAACAAGTTTCTCTTTGAAGTCAATTACACTGTGTACACTTTCTATCTCTTTTTTCAAGTTCTCATCTAACACATGCACTTCCATATTCAATGTTTGGTATTTCGACTATAATTAAAAACCCCATAGTTAGAAAGTAGATAAATGATAACAACATAAATTATGATATTCAAAATATTAAGTACTTACCAAGGCCAAGTATTTCTCTGCATTTGCAATAATGACAAGTTTCTTGTATCTATTCCACTTATTGTAATAAGATTGCGCCTTAGAATTAAAATTTACTAATCTATTAAGAATTATAGTAAAAAAATTATAATTATTGTAAATATTGTTGGTGATAGAATTAACAGATTGTGCTTGAGTAAGTAAAGCATCAATAGTCACCAGTTCACTTTTAATCAGTAAATTTTTTTCCCTATGTTCAAAATTATGTTATCTTTCATTAATTTATTTGATTAGAGCTTTTGCTCTGATATCCCATATCTTTAGTTCCTTAATATCAGGAATAAAATTTTATATCACAAGGGATGTAACATTATCAATGACAAGGATGTCTACTGAAAATTTTATTTTCCCATCATCGTCCAAATTTTCCTCCTCGATTGGGGAAGGAGGATCTGAAGTGGATTGTTGTTGTAGTGCTGACACCTCCTTATGTGAAAATTAAATAAGATCTTCACAATGTTTCCCTGTTGCTGCAATGTCGTAAATGATTTCAAAACCTAGATAATCCTCATCCATATCAATATTATTTTAAACATAAGTGCCTTTGGTACTCTACACGTTGCTAACTAAAAATTTAGGGAACTTTGAATCTGTAAAATTGTGTGCCCCTTGCTCATTTCTAGGAACGCTATCCTCTTTCCACTAGGCATGATGTACTCCTTAAGTGCTGAGAAGTGGGGGTGGCCGCGGGTTGAATATGAGATTGAGGTTAAAAAAATTAAGCGAGCATCAATAACTTAATAATATGAGTATGTTTTATTTACAAAGTCATACAAGAGAACATTAAGAACCTAAAAATAATGAAATAAATATAGATTTCTTACGTTGTGAATGTTTCTATCCATAATCAAGAGTTTATGGCACTGGGTGGAAAGGGGGTGGTGGAGCTGCGAGACTTGATTTTAAGGAAAACCAATTAAATTGAATGATAAAATCCTAAAAGAAAGACCAATATAAATAAAAATTTAAATCTACTATTTATTCATACATGAACTTGAAGGGCAAAGAACTGGTGTGGATTGAATCTCTTGCTTCTCATGTATGTATGTAGTGTCTGCAGTAGTAGACACCATGTGTATCGGTGATGTGTCAGAAAATGCCGCACATTAGGAAAATGAAATATGTCATTGTCAAGAATCATATTATCATTAGTATATAAAAAATGTTAATCAAAATTAAATTGATTGTGAATTATGTATTAATTAAAACCTAGAATGGTCTCAGTACATGATCTATCTTGGTTGTGGGATGATTAAAAAGAACCACTTATCTGTTTACTTTTACTTCTAGCATGTTGGTTACTAGTGTCAACCATAAAGTCATTGGTCATGGTGAGAACAACTTCAACATTGTCACTAGAACCCTTAGACCTAGTGGGGTTAAGTGCGTGAACTATTGCATTACATTGAGGTATCGTTTCACTTGATTTGACATGTTAAAAATAGATTATATATATTTAAGAATTGGTTTTAAAAAGATTTTGTTTATGAAAAGAATCAAGATAGAATGATTTTAAAATAAAATACTCACCAATTATCGGTACAAAGGTATTTCATATTTCTCAATCTTTCTTGTGTAGAGTAGTTTGAATAGCTGTTGAATTGAGTCTATGAAAACCCTCATAATAAAAAGAAAGAACAAAACAATAAGAAGAAATAACTGCACTAAGATTCACAATGGATTTGTCAAGGTTAGAGAAAATCCTTTTTGAAATAAATGTACACCAATAGAATCTAGTACACTACACGTTGAAGAAAGTCAATGTATCTTCCTTGTAACAAGATGTAGACCTGAAAAAATTCCACCATAGCTAGGATAAAGGGGCCTTTAATTGATTGTGTGTTAATCCCTCTTTTGGAGAGAGTATTAACCTCATCCTCAAAAGAAAGATGGTAATGCGACTCTAAAAAATTAATTTTCTCATCAGGTAGAATGATTTTTGTGGATACAAAAAATGTGTTTTGATAGGGTATCCCTGATAGATGATTAATATCATTAGGGGTTATTCTGATGAAAAATTGGTGGGATGACAATGCAACTGTAAAGAGCCTTCAGAGCTATTAGACTGTACACACATCCAAAATTTGGTATCACCACCCTCCACCCCGTGTCCGCTCTCTTTTCCTCATGGTCACCCATTCAAATTTTTATCTTCCCTCCTAAATCCAATTTATCCCATTAATCACCACTTTCCCACCTTTGCTATTCTATTATCTATCTTATTATTTCATCCCGGATTCCCATTTACGCCAATTATTCTTAATATTCTCTAATCCTCATTTAACTTGTTTATCCTCCCTAAATCCTTAATTTTACTCTTTCTAGGCCATCATTTAATATTTTACCCACCTATGACCTTTATTTACTCATTTCAACCATCCACCTGCCCATTTACCTTCCCTGTGCAACCTTAGCTCATCCCTATCCAAATAAACCCTAATCCCAGGGCTCCTTTCCTCAAGCTCATCATCTTCCAACTATCCAAATGGACGGGTCCCTCATAGGTGAAGGTGACCCATCTAGATCGTCATCAATCCCTATAAAGCTACCCTCAGCCCTCCTTGTTTAAGGATGTAACTTTGGATATTTTAACTTTCTTGTGATCTTGCCTTCATTCTTGAGTGCCTTTACATCTACCACAACCATCTTGGAGTCCTCTTAGATATCTTGTACTTCCATCTTGGATTTTTAAGAAGATCTCCTTATTATTTGCTATGCATTTTTTTCATTATTATTATTTTTATCATCCATATCAGTCTCTAACATCTTTTGCAGGTTCCACTCTCATCAAGGACTCCGGCCTCATCTCTTCTTTGTCATCTTCCTTTATCTGTAGGTCTTCATTTTATCCCATTCACCTTCGACCAAGTATAACTCAGCAAGTATAACTTCACAAAATTAATAAACATGCATTCTGAAATTTTTCAAAAGTGTTACTTTGCATGATTTATCGCCCTCGTCACAATCTTCTCGTTTTTGTGATCGTTTCGGTCTTCATTTCATCCATTTCAGGCAAGAACTCCTCCCGTCAGGGCATAAACTGCATTAAATATTAATTAATTAATATTTAATCAAGTTATTACCCTTTATTTGATAAAATCCATTTTATTAAAATTTGGGGTTTTTTAATTAAATAAATATTAATATAATAATTATTGAAAGTCAAATCGAATTTTTTTAATTTAATTGTCGAGGGAAAAGTAAGCTTTGCTTCCAATTGCCCAGGGATGCCAAATTGACTTCCCGTACTTGGATTTCCCATTTCCTAGAAAATTCATTTTATTTTCCCACTTGTGGGGATTTCTTCCACTGATTGCCAATTCAACTAATTGACAAACAGAACAAAAAATATTCCGATTTCCCACATGAGGAAAATGAAATGGGGATTGTCAGCCCGACCTTGCCATTTTAACTAGCAAATGGTTGCTTTATTTCCCACTTTCCCCCTCACAATTAATGCCACTACCCGGGACATATGAAATTGGTTATTCCAATGGAAATAAGAAATGGTTACAGAAGCTTCTTTAATCCTCATAACCATTTCTCCGTCAAACTCGTTGTAAAAAGTCATGCGAAGAAGCTTTGAAGCTTTCAATATTTCTAACTTCTTATTTCCTCTATAGAAGCATTTCTAAGGAAATAGTTGGAAGAGTTTTTGTTCCGTTTAATTAATTTGTTATTTCGCATTTCCATATAAAGAAGAAATGAAAATTCTTTTCCTGTGAACTCAAGGGAGAAGATCTTCCACGCCATTGGAGAGTTTTTAACACAAAAGACAAGGAGGATTTGTCAAAGCACAAATTTTTCACATTAGCAAAGAAGATACTCCACGCACTCTTTAGCAAACACTCCACACAAACTGTAGGAGGAAAAACAAGTGAATAAGACTAAAGAAAAAAAATTTCAACGCAGCCAAAGGGAATAAGAGAAAAAGTAAGAATTCCCATGCATAGGTAAGTAAAAGTAACATTGCCCATGCCAGCAGGGAGGAGAGAAAGACAATTTCTCATGCACAAGGAGAATATTTCAATGCATAGGCCAAAGAAAAAACCATTCCATGCCTTGGAGAATTTTCAATGCCAACAATAAGAAGGAAGTAAAATACCAATGCATGTGTTTGAAGAATGTAATGTGATATTTTCAAATTGGCCAAATTCCTGTGCTAAAGAGAAGGAGATCCGAATTTGTAAAGAAATGCAAAATTTAAGATTGTAACTCTTCTGGCCACGTAGGAAGCTGGGCGCTTGCATCAAGGACAATAAAATAAAAAATAAATAAAAAATAAACAAGTTTCCAACACCTGGTCAAAATAGTAAACTCCACGTAGTCTAGACCAGAATATTTCCATGCAAGCAGAAAAATAGAATAGTCCACATGGAAGAGAAAGGAAGGTATAAATCAAGTGAATTCAATGCATGCAAGCAAGAACATGCTATGTGCCAGGGAGAAGACCAAGTTTCCATGCAGGAGAAGGGAGGAAGAAAATAGTAAAAACAAAAAACATTTGTAACAACAAGCAAACCACATGGAAGAAAGGAAAGAACAGTCCAAAAAAGGAGATTTATTTTGTTTTGTTGAGCACACTTCCACACATTCATTTGAAGGAGGAATATGCTTGGTAAGGAGGGATAAAAGACACCAGTCTAAAAAAAAAATAGTCCACACAAAATCCAACCACGTGGGATAGCAACAAAAAAGGAAGAAAATAATAATAAGTTTCTCCAAAAAGGCATTTGTTTTGTCTTTGAAAACAGTCTGCTCATCCCATGCCAAAGGAAGGTCATTCACAGCCCTTGGAGGAACCACATGGAAACAAGAAGGGAAGCACACACACTCAGCAAAAGAGGAATTCCCCAAACAAATCTCCATACGCATTCATTAAAATATGGCATCTCAAATTAGGCACGAATAAAAATAGTGAATTTAAAAAAAAATCAAATTGATCCTGTGTGAAGTCATTAAAAATTGAGGGAATTTAATTAAAAATAAATAAATCATTTTGAACACATTGGTTAGAAGTATTCAGGCTATTCAAAAATATCATGCTTTCAAATGCATTACTGATGTATATCGGCATAAACGAAAATGAATTTAATATCGAAGTCATTAAATTCATGCTTTCAAATGCATTACTGATGTATATCGGCATAAACGAAAACAATAGATGCAAAAAGGACGTGCTGCGGGTTGTATCTATTGAAGTAATCAACTTTGGAGCTTGATATATTGAAGTCAGATGATCGTGAAGAAGGAAGGTTTGGTTCATCAAATTCTTCCCAATTTCATGTACTCCTTTGCTAAATTTCAAATGCATAGCACCTCATTTGATATTTTTCACGAACCTGAGAAAAAACTTGGTTTGCTTGTTTTTTGTCGCACGCGCAATTTCAACTTGGTGAAAAGGCCTAGTTTGATAATCCATATCTCGAACCTAGATGATCGTCAAGAGAAACGGTTTGGTTTGTTGAATTATTACCACATTCATGTACTTTATTGAAAACATTCAAATGTACAGAACTTAGTTTGATAGTTTTCACAAAGTCAAATATAATGCAGTTTGCATGATTTAGCTGCGCGCGCAGTTTTTAGCCTGTTAAGGTGATTCACTTTGACAGTTGATATTTTGAACTTGGATGATTTTAAAGAGAAAATAATTATTTAGTTTTATTTTTCTCACCTTTATATACTCCCTTGACAAGTTGTAGATGCCCAGAGTGACGTTTGGTATTTTTCTTAGGCTAAAACCAAACAGGGGTTTCACAGTTTTTCACTTGCATTTCGCTAACAAATTCAGAAGAGTCAAATTTAACCTTAAATATTTGATTGAATAATTTTATTGGGAAAAAATAATTTAACATGAAAACTTGTAGTACCTTAATAGACTCCCTCATCCAGTAGAGAGTTTGTTAGAAAAAGATTTTGCTATTTTTTCCTAGGGCAGTTTCAAAGGCAATTTGTGCAATTTTGTAAGAAGGAAGTAATACCCTGAAATAACGATTCTGCCACAATCATGTCATCTTCAAAAAAAAATGATATTGTAGTTCTAGGGTATTCTACTCACCTCAACACTCCATTCAGAGTATGAGAAACATCACCGATACTAACTTGGGGACAAACGTCGATGTAAGTCGATTCTGCGATCTCATTATCAACCAAAGGTGAGTCACAATTTTTCCTGACACTTGTTTTGAATTGGTCATCACTTGCATAGATGCACCACAACACCTACACAATGTGGAAATTCAAATCCAATGGCTTTGAAGTAGAAGAAAACCTCTGACTTCCTCATTATACGGTACACGGTCACAACTATTGGCAAAAGTCTCTTCAGAGTCAAAAGTCATTGTTATCGACAAAGATCGATAATGGGAGAAAATTTTTTCTACATCAATTTTCTTCACTTAATCATTTTAAGGATCTATTCATCGACACACCGAGACCAATGATAAGTGCAATTGTGTGGATCATCAAGCAAGGCCACATCATTCAAGTGTGTCCCTATCAGCGCTCAGTTAGCAACATGCACAATACTTCATCAACCGGTCTTAAAGTTGGAGCATTCTCAAATTGGATGATCATGAGAAAATCAAAATGGAAAACACTTCAGGATAGTGACAAAGAAAAAAGCACATAACTCTAGAAATTGAATTGTAATTTTGGCTCTTGGAAGATTTTCTCAATGACGAAAGATTAGAAGCTAGATTCTAACGAACCAAGGTGGCGTAATGACTACGGTCTCGCAAAAAATGAATAATTTATCATGGAAAGGTATACAGAGCATGTGGATAATTGTGTGCAATTGTGAATGTGAAGGTGAATAAAGAAAAAAATTGCTCACATCAGGATGTTGCTCAAACGGAGGGGTGGATGAATTTCTCAAGTTTCAAGCTCGACTCTCTTGTCATCTGGAGGATTGCGGAGCGCAGTTCAATGATTTCATTCCCATACAACTAGGATTTCTATGTGTGTGTCCAAGTCATTTAAGTGGGGTCCACATGTACCCATTACTTTTTTGTTATAAAAGTGGTATTTTAAAATGGTGTTATTATTGAACTCACTTTTAGTAAACTGTGGATAACTTAAAAGTGATTTCTATTTTTAGTCATTTTTAAATAAATTTGGTTGAGAAAGTCAAAGTCACTTAAGTGTCTTATTTAATGTGCATTTAAAATCCCTAACTACTTTGTAACCAATTGTTGGGTTATAAAAGGATATTAGGGGCTCATTTGTAAGGGTGAATTTGAGAGAGGAAAAGAAAATACTTTTTGTGTAAGCTTTGTTTCAGGAAAGAAACTTGTATATATTTTGGAGTTAATGAAATATGAACTTTATGTCCCATTCATTATCTATTGTAACATTTGATGTTCTTATGTTCATTAGATGTTAGATGTTTAAAATCTTGCACACAAATATTGTCTCTGATCTTATTTTCAATGTTATTAATCTGTTGTTTTTGTTCACAGTGATCAAGCTCTGATTATCTACTTGCTCACGTGTGTTCCCTTTTACACGTTCTTGTTTGGCTAACTGTAATCTCCGTTTTATTTGTGTTGGTTATTCATCTTTTCTTCTTCATGAAATATTAGGCTCTTGTTTTTACCTAACTCTTGCATGTTCCTTTTAGTTCATTCCATTTTTCCACTCTTTTTCCTTCATTCCATTCCATCTCCTTTCATTCACTTTTCTTTCCATTGATGTCCCAAAAACACCCCCCACATACAATTTTGAATGTATAGATGTAAATACAGTTTTGGTTTTCAATAAAGGCAGCCTCACCTTCATTGAGGAAGGGACTTCATTCCCACACTGTTGCATTTCATTTGCATGTGTGCAAATCCATATGCTAACACTCTTGTTTGGTCATCGTTGAAAATATAACCTCAAAACATCAAGTACTATGTGATGATTTTATGGTCAGAAAATATGCAATGATTTAACTATTTCGGTGCATAAATTTTCAGTCTGTAGAAACGTGTCAGAACAAATTTGCCTCCCCTCCTCTTATCCCAGATTCATTCTAATCCAACCGCCAGTTTGTGCATAACCCAACCTAATTTTTTATATTACTTGGTCCATATGTTCAACATTTTTTTTGTAGATATAAACATTTTAGTTGCATCCTTGATGGATTTCTAAGAGATAACAAAAATAAAGACTGGTTAGTTGCATGTGATAAGTCTAGATATAATAATATAGATATAGATGTTGGCATGAGACTCCAAATAATTACTATAATAGCTTACCATGATTGTACATTATTCATAAGATTTTTTGAATGGGGTTTGCCCTGGAGCGGTCTAAGTCAGAATGGCCCTCTGTAGACTCGGCTCCACCCAGGTTCAAATCCTCAGATAAGGCTTATTTATCATCTGTTTGAGGTGGCATATATGTACCGAGGTGGCATTTTTTGCATGGCAGGATCCAGTTTTATCACGGATGTAGTTTACTGGATCATTATCCAGATCATGCGCTACATCAAATGTGTTCAAGCATGGCTGCTCGTGGTTCATCTTGTGGTGTGTGCATACGTGGCGGCTTGATGATTCATCCTGATGAATGTATGTGGCAGCTTCGCAGGAATCACTTGTGGTCAGGGTGCCATCCCATGGCGGCTCTCTGTTTCACTAATATGGGTGTGTGGTGGATCGTGGTATCGTTGATTGTTGAGCTTAATATATCTCATCGTTTGAGAAGTACTCCGGTCATAGCTCCGGTCATATACAGCGTTATTCCATATCAAGGTCCATAAACCCTTCATATTATGAGTTGCTTTATTTCATTTAGTACTAATTCACTAACCTGACACTAGGAATGATGAAATTTGGTAAAAAATGCTGGCACGATTTATGGGATAATACGCTTTCTCGGCGACTCTTTGTTATTTTAATGTCATATTCACTTTTCAATTACTTCCAAATCCATTAACCTTGCAAGGAATAAATATGTATGTAGATCGGTGCAAAAATTTACAGTTATTGCATTAGATTGCAAGGATTACTAAGAAAGACGTATTTCCATATAACATAAATATTCACAACCTTTAACTAGACTCAACTAAACTAAGGAAACTAAGCCTAACTAACTAACTATATAACTATATTATATATAAGAGTCACAATGGACTATCCATTTTGTAACTTGAAGAAAAGTTAATTAGATTTGAGCATAGGAAAATTTAATTGGACATCGAATATCCATATTTTAGAGCTTTTTAGGATCTAAAAGTAACCCTTGTAATTCTAGTTTAGCCTCAGAGACGATGCTACATGAAAACAAGTGGGTTTATAATTATGTTGCATTAGGGTGGTCTCATGTACAAATAGGTTAATTGATTTTATACCAATTGCATAAAGATATTGAGAGACATGACCTTAGTAGTATTGTTAACTATGTTCGATAACATCATCAACTAACAATATAGATTGAGGTCACCACAATGGTGTTTGGATGTTTTAATAATACTCTATATATTTATTTGTGCCTCAATACCTTTGGGTATATTAAGTGAATCCATGGCCAAAATCACCTGAATTCAATGATGTGTGATCACATCATAATTATCCTAGGTTCCTACATAAGGTAGGGATTTATATAGCTTCATTGAATACAATCACATTTCCAATTTTTAACCAATCATGATGATAAAACTACTTATTGCTTAACTTTGTTGTTAATAAACTTCACAAATAAATTTAAGTAGTCAAAATTTTATGCAAATAATCACTCCAAATCAAGCCAAGACAATACGGTGATAGTTAATCTAGTCTTATACTAAAGATATCCCTATCTTCTAATTATTATTCTGCTTGCCAACAAGCTATACATAACTTGTAATAATTTCAAGTTTTCAATCAATCATTTGTTAGTATTTCATATCCCTTGTTAGTAATTATGGAAGTCTCTTCATGAAGACCATGAAAATCCAAAATATTCCTTGAGAGTCTTATTCTCAAATATTCTATTTTTTAATGCAATTTTAATAAAACTTCAGCAATGATATGGCGTATCTTATTCTGAAAGAAAAATATTTAATTAATAGAACAAAAATAATACATAAAATTGTGGAAAAAAATAAAAGAAAGGAAAGATGCTACATTTTGAAGGCAGAAAAGGATATAGAATGAAAAGATGAAAAGAATGAAATTCATTTGTGAATGAGGACTTTGAAGGCTGGCTAGTTTTTTTTATGGAAGCACAGATGCAAATTTGTCACCTAAAATAGTGCATATAGAGCACATTTGGGTTTCTGACACACAAAATAAATTTAGAAAAAAACAAGAACTTAGTTCAAAGAAAAAACATAATGTATAAAGATAACTTAACTCTAGGAATTATGTAAAACAAAGGTAATATGTGTGTGCAATCCCTGCGAGAAGCACAACAACATGACATGACTTAAAAACTAGCATGTTCCCCAGATTTGATATCATTGATCATATCAATAAAAAAAAAAAATTTCCATGTCACAGGCAGAGTACTTGAAGTCCAACAAGGATCAGCTCGAGAATTGGTCCAGTTTATCAAAGGTGACTCTACTGTTCATTCCTCTAAAGGAATTCTAAAAACTCCCAAAGATGGGAAAACTCAAAATATTGTGGCGGCCACTACACCTTCAAATGAAAAGATTGAACCTTTCTTTGTGTCCTTTTCTGATCAACGGATGCAATTAAGTAATTGCATTATAGACTCTGGAGCCTCGGATAATGTGATGCCGGCAAAAGTAGCACATGCTCTTGGTTTGACTTGTACGAGAACATTCGGATCGTGTTACTCTATGGAAACCAAGCAAGTTCCTTGATGATCGGGCAGATTAAAGACGCCCAAATGGTTTTAGCCCAATTCCCTCAAAAGCGAGTTAAGGTAACTATTTTAGTTGCTGATATCCCGCCTCGTATGGAATGTTGTTGAGCAGGAAATTTTGTAGGGATTTGGGTGGTGAGATTCAAATGGACTGGTCTCATGCCATGATTCCTATCAATGGAGAAAATGAAAAAGCTTATGCCGAAAGCTCAGGCAAAGTTCACGGTAACTAAAACTGAAGATCCTCGCGCACAGATCCTTTTCCAAGGCTCAAGTATGGGTAATTATATGATGACTACAAAGTTCATACCCCTGAGATCACTTGCCAAGATTCCAATGAGATCTGGACTCTTGAGTTCGATGGAAGTTGTTGCTCAACGGGCTCTGGTGCAGGAGTGGTGCTCATATCTCCAAATGGTAAAATATTTCCTTTTTCCTACAAACTTGAATTTTCAAATACTAACAACACTGCAGAGTACAAGGCATTAATCCTTGGCCTCCAAGTTGCAGAAGAGAAAGGGATAAAAAATTTGGAAGTCTTTGGAGATGCGGAATTGATCGTGAAATAAGTAAGAAATCAGTTCCAAGTAAAAAATGATCGTTTGAGACACTACAGAAATAAAGTGTGGGATGCAATAGAAGTTTTCGATGCTTTTTCCATAAAATCTGTCCCTCGTGAAAAGAATGAAATATTAGTACTTACAAGGCCAAGTTATTTCTCTGCATTTGCAATAGTGACAAGTTTCTTGTATCTATTCCACTTATTGTAATAAGATTGCGCCTTAGAATTAAAATTTACTAATCTATTAAGAATTATAGTAAAAAAATTATAATTATTGTAAATATTGTTGGTGATAGAATTAATAGATTGTGCTTGAGTAAGTAAAGCATCAATAGTCACCAGTTCACTTTTAATCAGTAAATTTTTTTCCCTATGTTCAAAATTATGTTATCTTTCATTAATTTATTTGATTAGAGCTTTTGCTCTGATATCCCATATCTTTAGTTCCTTAATATCAGGAATAAAATTTTATATCACAAGGGATGTAACATTATTAATGACAAGGATGTCTACTGAAAATTTTATTTTCCCATCATCGTCCAAATTTTCCTCCTCGATTGGGGAAGGAGGATCTGAAGTGGATTGTTGTTGTAGTGCTGACACCTCCTTATGTGAAAATTAAAATAAGATCTTCACAATGTTTCCCTGTTGCTGCAATGTCGTAAATGATTTCAAAACCTAGATAATCCTCATCCATATCAATATTATTTTAAACATAAGTGCCTTTGGTACTCTACACGTTGCTAACTAAAAATTTAGGGAACTTTGAATCTGTAAAATTGTGTGCCCCTTGCTCATTTCTAGGAACGCTATCCTCTTTCCACTAGGCATGATGTACTCCTTAAGTGCTGAGAAGTGGGGGTGGCCGCGGGGTTGAATATGAGATTGAGGTTAAAAAAATTAAGCGAGCATCAATAACTTAATAATATGAGTATGTTTTATTTACAAAGTCATACAAGAGAACATTAAGAACCTAAAAATAATGAAATAAATATAGATTTCTTACGTTGTGAATGTTTCTATCCATAATCAAGAGTTTATGGCACTGGGTGGAAAGGGGGGGGTGGTGGAGCTGCGAGACTTGATTTTAAGGAAAACCAATTAAATTGAATGATAAAATCCTAAAAGAAAGACCAATATAAATAAAAATTTAAATCTACTATTTATTCATACATGAACTTGAAGGGCAAAGAACTGGTGTGGATTGAATCTCTTGCTTCTCATGTATGTATGTAGTGTCTGCAGTAGTAGACACCATGTGTATCGGTGATGTTGTCAGAAAATGCCGCACATTAGGAAAATGAAATATGTCATTGTCAAGAATCATATTATCATTAGTATATAAAAAATGTTAATCAAAATTAAATTGATTGTGAATTATGTATTAATTAAAACCTAGAATGGTCTCAGTACATGATCTATCTTGGTTGTGGGATGATTAAAAAGAACCACTTATCTGTTTACTTTTACTTCTAGCATGTTGGTTACTAGTGTCAACCATAAAGTCATTGGTCATGGTGAGAACAACTTCAACATTGTCACTAGAACCCTTAGACCTAGTGGGGTTAAGTGCGTGAACTATTGCATTACATTGAGGTATCATTTCACTTGATTTGACATGTTAAAAATAGATTATATATATTTAAGAATTGGTTTTAAAAAGATTTTGTTTATGAAAAGAATCAAGATAGAATGATTTTAAAATAAAATACTCACCAATTATCGGTACAAAGGTATTTCATATTTCTCAATCTTTCTTGTGTAGAGTAGTTTGAATAGCTGTTGAATTGAGTCTATGAAAACCCTCATAATAAAAAGAAAGAACAAAACAATAAGAAGAAATAACTGCACTAAGATTCACAATGGATTTGTCAAGGTTAGAGAAAATCCTTTTTGAAATAAATGTACACCAATAGAATCTAGTACACTACACGTTGAAGAAAGTCAATGTATCTTCCTTGTAACAAGATGTAGACCTGAAAAAATTCCACCATAGCTAGGATAAAGGGGCCTTTAATTGATTGTGTGTTAATCCCTCTTTTGGAGAGAGTATTAAACCTCATCCTCAAAAGAAAGATGGTAATGAGACTCTAAAAAATTAATTTTCTCATCAGGTAGAATGATTTTTGTGGATACAAAAAATGTGTTTTGATAGGGTATCCCTGATAGATGATTAATATCATTAGGGGTTATTCTGATGAAAAATTGGTGGGATGACAATGCAACTGTAAAGAGCCTTCAGAGCTATTATACTGTACACACCAAAATTTGGTATCACCACCCTCCACCCCGTGTCCGCTCTCTTTTCCTCATGGTCACCCATTCAAATTTTTATCTTCCCTCCTAAATCCAATTTATCCCATTAATCACCACTTTCCCACCTTTGCTATTCTATTATCTATCTTATTATTTCATCCCGGATTCCCATTTACGCCAATTATTCTTAATATTCTCTAATCCTCATTTAACTTGTTTATCCTCCCTAAATCCTTAATTTTACTCTTTCTAGGCCATCATTTAATATTTTACCCACCTATGACCTTTATTTACTCATTTCAACCATCCACCTGCCCATTTACCTTCCCTGTGCAACCTTAGCTCATCCCTATCCAAATAAACCCTAATCCCAGGGCTCCTTTCCTCAAGCTCATCATCTTCCAACTATCCAAATGGACGGGTCCTCATAGGTGAAGGTGACCCATCCAGATCGTCATCAACCCTATAAAGCTACCCTCAGCCCTCCTTGTTTAAGGATGTAACTTTGGATATTTTAACTTTCTTGTGATCTTGCCTTCATTCTTGAGTGCCTTTACATCTACCACAACCATCTTGGAGTCCTCTTAGATATCTTGTACTTCCATCTTGGATTTTTAAGAAGATCTCCTTATTATTTGCATGCATTTTTTCATTATTATTATTTTATCATCCATATCAGTCTCTAACATCTTTGCAGGTTCCACTCTCATCAAGGACTCGGCCTCACTCTTCTTTGTCATCTTCCTTTATCTGTAGGTCTTCATTTTATCCCATTCACCTTCGACCAAGTATAACTCAGCAAGTATAACTTCACAAAATTAATAAACATGCATTCTGAAATTTTTCAAAAGTGTTACTTTGCATGATTTATCGCCCTCGTCACAATCTTCTCGTTTTTTGTGATCGTTTCGGTCTTCATTTCATCCATTTCAGGCAAGAACTCCTCCCGTCAGGGCATAAACTGCATTAAATATTAATTAATTAATATTTAATCAAGTTATTACCCTTTATTTGATAAAATCCATTTTATTAAAATTTGGGGTTTTTTAATTAAATAAATATTAATATAATAATTATTGAAAGTCAATCGAATTTTTTTAATTTAATTGTCGAGGGAAAAGTAAGCTTTGCTTCCAATTGCCAGGGATGCCAAATTGACTTCCCGTACTTGGATTTCCCATTTCCTAGAAAATTCATTTTATTTTCCCACTTGTGGGATTTCTTCCACTGATTGCCAATTCAACTAATTGACAAACAGACAAAAAATATTCCGATTTCCCACATGAGGAAATGAAATGGGGATTGTCAGCCGACCTTGCCATTTTAACTAGCAAATGGTTGTTTATTTCCCACTTTCCCCTCACAATTAATGCCACTACCCGGGACATATGAAATTGGTTATTCCAATGGAAATAAGAAATGGTTACAGAAGCTTCTTTAATCCTCATAACCATTTCTCCGTCAAACTCGTTGTAAAAAGTCATGCGAAGAAGCTTTGAAGCTTTCAATATTTCTAACTTCTTATTTCCTCTATAGAAGCGTTTCTAAGGAAATAGTTGGAAGAGTTTTTTGTTCCGTTTAATTAATTTGTTATTTCGCATTTCCATATAAAGAAGAAATGAAAATTCTTTTCCTGTGAACTCAAGGGAGAAGATCTTCCACGCCATTGGAGAGTTTTTAACACAAAAGACAAGGAGGATTTGTCAAAGCACAAATTTTTCACATTAGCAAAGAAGATACTCCACGCACTCTTTAGCAAACACTCCACACAAACTGTAGGAGGAAAACAAGTGAATAAGACTAAAGAAAAAAATTTCAACGCAGCCAAAGGGAATAAGAGAAAAAGTAAGAATTCCCATGCATAGGTAAGTAAAAGTAACATTGCCCATGCAGCAGGGAGGAGAGAAAGACAATTTCTCATGCCCAAGGAGAATATTTCAATGCATAGGCCAAAGAAAAACCATTCCATGCCTTGGAGAATTTTCAATGCCAACAATAAGAAGGAAGTAAAATACCAATGCATGTGTTTGAAGAATGTAATGTGATATTTTCAAATTGGCCAAATTCCTGTGCTAAAGAGAAGGAGATCCGAATTTGTAAAGAAATGCAAAATTTAAGATTGTAACTCTTCTGGCCACGTAGGAAGCTGGGCGCTTGCATCAAGGACAATAAAATAAAAAATAAATAAAAAATAAACAAGTTTCCAACACCTGGTCAAAATAGTAAACTCCACGTAGTCTAGACCAGAATATTTCCATGCAAGCAGAAAAATAGAATAGTCCACATGGAAGAGAAAGGAAGGTATAAATCAAGTGAATTCAATGGCATGCAAGCAAGAACATGCTATGTGCCAGGGAGAAGACCAAGTTTCCATGCAGGAGAAGGGAGGAAGAAAATAGTAAAAACAAAAAACATTTGTAACAACAAGCAAACCACATGGAAGAAAGGAAAGAACAGTCCAAAAAAGGAGATTTATTTTGTTTTGTTGAGCACACTTCCACACATTCATTTGAAGGAGGAATATGCTTGGTAAGGAGGGATAAAAGACACCAGTCTAAAAAAAAATAGTCCACACAAAATCCAACCACGTGGGATAGCAACAAAAAAGGAAGAAAATAATAATAAGTTTCTCCAAAAAGGCATTTGTTTTGTCTTTGAAAACAGTCTGCTCATCCCATGCCAAAGGAAGGTCATTCACGCCTTGGAGGAACCACATGGAAACAAGAAGGGAAGCACACACACTCAGCAAAAGAGGATTCCCCAAACAAATCTCCATACGCATTCATTAAAATATGGCATCTCAAATTAGGCACGAATAAAAATAGTGAATTTAAAAAAAATCAAATTGATCCTGTGTGAAGTCATTAAAAATTGAGGGAATTTAATTAAAAATAAATAAATCATTTTGAACACATTGGTTAGAAGTATTCAGGCTATTCAAAAATATCATGCTTTCAAATGCATTACTGATGTATATCGGCATAAACGAAAATGAATTTAATATCGAAGTCATTAAATTCATGCTTTCAAATGCATTACTGATGTATATCGGCATAAACGAAAACAATAGATGCCAAAAAGGACGTGCTGCGGGTTGTATCTATTGAAGTAATCAACTTTGGAGCTTGATATATTGAAGTCAGATGATCGTGAAGAAGGAAGGTTTGGTTCATCAAATTCTTCCCAATTTCATGTACTCCTTTGCTAAATTTCAAATGCACAGCACCTCATTTGATATTTTTCACGAACCTGAGAAAAACTTGGTTTGCTTGTTTTTGTCGCACGCGCAATTTCAACTTGGTGAAAGGCCTAGTTTGATAATCCATATCTCGAACCTAGATGATCGTCAAGAGAAACGGTTTGGTTTGTTGAATTATTACCACATTCATGTACTTTATTGAAAACATTCAAATGTACAGAACTTAGTTTGATAGTTTTCACAAAGTCAAATATAATGCAAGTTTGCATTGATATAGCTGCGCGCGCAGTTTTTAGCCTGTTAAGGTGATTCACATTTGAGAGTTGATATTTTGAACTTGGATGATTTTAAAGAGAAAATAATTATTTAGTTTTATTTTTCTCACCTTTATATACTCCCTTGACAAGTTGTAGATGCCCAGAGTGACGTTTGGTATTTTTCTTAGGCTAAAACCAAACAGGGGTTTCACAGTTTTTCACTTGCATTTCGCTAACAAATTCAGAAGAGTCAAATTTAACCTTAAATATTTGATTGAATAATTTTATTGGGAAAAAATAATTTAACATGAAAACTTGTAGTACCTTAATAGACTCCCTCATCCAGTGAGAGTTTGTTAGAAAAAGATTTGCTATTTTTCCTAGGGCAGTTTCAAAGGCAATTTGTGCAATTTTGTAAGAAGGAAGTAATACCCTGAAATAACGATTCTGCCACAATCATGTCATCTTCAAAAAAAATGATATTGTAGTTCTAGGGTATTCTACTCACCTCAACACTCCATTCAGAGTATGAGAACATCACCGATTCTAACTTGGGACACGTCGATGTAAGTCGATTCTGCGATCTCATATCAACCGAAGCTGAGTCACAATTTTCCTAATGCTTGTTCTGAATTGGTCATCACTTGCATAGATGCACCACGAAACCTACGCTGGAAATTCAAATCCAATGGCTTTGAAGTATAAATAACCTCTGACTTCCTCATTATGCGGTATAGGTCACAACTATTGGCAGAAGTCTCTTCAGAGTCAAAAGTCATTGTTATCGACAAAGATCGATAATGGGAGAAATTTTTCTACATCAATTTTCTTCACTTAATCATTTTAAGGATCTATTCATCGACACACCGAGACCAATGATAAGTGCAATTGTGTGGATCATCAAGCAAGGCCACATCATTCAAGTGTGTCCCTATCAGCGCCTCAGTTAGCAACATGCACAATACTTCATCAACCGGTCTTAAAGTTGGAGCATTCTCAAATTGGATGATCATGAGAAAATCAAAATGGAAACACTTCAGGATAGTGACAAAGAAAAAGCACATAACTCTAGAAATTGAATTGTAATTTTGGCTCTTGGAAGATTTTCTCAATGACGAAAGATTAGAAGCTAGATTCTAACGAACCAAGGTGGCGTAATGACTACGGTCTCGCAAAAAATGAATAATTTATCATGGAAAGGTATACAGAGCATGTGGATAATTGTGTGCAATTGTGAATGTGAAGGTGAATAAAGAAAAAATTGCTCACATCAGGATGTTGCTCAAACGGAGGGGTGGATGAATTTCTCAAGTTTCAAGCTCGACTCTCTTGTCATCTGGAGGATTGCGGAGCGCAAGTCAATGATTTCATTCCCATACAACTAGGATTTCTATGTGTGTGTCCAAGTCATTTAAGTGGGGTCCACATGTACCCATTACTTTTTGTTATAAAGTGGTATTTTAAAATGGTGTTATTATTGAACTCACTTTTAGTAAACTGTGGATAACTTAAAAGTGATTTCTATTTTTAGTCATTTTTAAATAAATTTGGTTGAGAAAGTCAAAGTCACTTAAGTGTCTTATTTAATGTGCATTTTAAAATCCTAACTACTTTGTAACCAATTGTTGGGTTATAAAAGGATATTAGGGGCTCATTTGTAAGGGTGAATTTGAGAGAGGAAAAGAAAATACTTTTTGTGTAAGCTTTGTTTCAGGAAAGAAACTTGTATATATTTTGGAGTTAATGAAATATGAACTTTATGTCCCATTCATTATCTATTGTAACATTTGATGTTCTTATGTTCATTAGATGTTAGATGTTTAAATCTTGCACACAAATATTGTCTCTGATCTTATTTTCAATGTTATTAATCTGTTGTTTTTGTTCACAGTGATCAAGCTCTGATTATCTACTTGCTCACGTGTGTTCCCTTTTACTCATTCTCGTTTAGCTGATGTAAACTCTATTTTATTTGTGTTAGTTATTGATTGTTCTTCTCCATGTAATATTAGACTCTTCTTTTACCTAACTCTTGCATGTTCCTTCCATTCATTATTTTCCATTCTTTTCCTTCATTCCATTCCATCTCTTTCATTCAATTTTCTTTCTATTAATGTTCCAAAACACCCCCCACATACAATTTTGAATGTACAGATGTAAATATAGTTTTGGTTTTCAATAAAGGAAACCTTGCCTTCATTGAGGAGGGACTTCATTCTCACACTATTGCATTTCATTTACGTGCGTACAAATCCATATGCTAACATCTTGTTTGGTCATCGTTGACCTATAATCCATTACATCAGATTCTCTATCATTTAGATCTTCAACCATCTATTTCTATTTCTGCATCCACCCAGTCTTAGAACTAGTCATTTTTTTCTCTCTGTTATCCCAGATTCATTCTTCCAACCCCCAGTTGGTGCTAACCCAACCTGGTATTCATATACTTGGTCCATATTTTCAACATTTACCCGTAGATCTCTAATTTTCTTGCATCCTTTATATTTCTCCCTGTCTCAGACTCTTTTGCAAGTCTCTGTTCATCATTCCAATGTTGCACCAACTCCAAATCAACCATCATAGCTTCCAAATCTACATTTTTCATCACTATTTTCATCCATATGCCTCGATCTCTGTCGAATGGCCCTCTGTAGACTCGGGTCACTGTCGAACCTCAGATTTGGCTTATTTATCATCTATTTAGATCATATATGTACTTTCGTTACATTTTTGCATTTCAGCATCCAGTTTATCTCATATTTACTGCATATTATCCATATCTTAGCTACATCAAATTCATCAATATCTACTTTTATCTCATCTTATCAAACGAGGGTTGATATCCATCCTATGAATTTCTTACTTCTCAGGAATGACTTTGTCAGGAAGCCATCCCATCCTCTCTAATACAATATTTTTCTGTTGAGTTATCTTTATTTTTAGGTCACTTATCTCATCGCGGAGAAGGATCCATCATTTGCGCTCATATACATCATTATTCCATCTCAAGGTCCATAAACCCTTCATATTCTGAGTTGCTTTATTTTATTTAGTACTAGTTCACTAACCTGAATAGGAATGAGGAAATTTGGTCAACATGCTGGCACGATTGATGGGATAACACGCTTTCTCGGCGAGTCTTGTTATTTTTTTTCATATTCATTTTTCTTTCTTCCAATTCCATTAACCTTGCAAGGAATAAATATGCATTAGACCGTGCTTGCTTTCTTTTTTGCATTACATTGTGGATTACTTAGATTCACGTTTTCTTGTTTATTTTCTTTAAAGATCAAATAAAAAGGAAAAGCCTACTCCAAGTATTCTTATTTTTCTTAGTTTCTCCTTTTGCATTGTACTTTCCCTTCTTGTTTGTTTTCCTCATCGAATATCCATATTTTGTTTTGGATCTAAAAGTAACCCTTGTAATTCTTTCTTGGAAATTTAGTTTAACTAGGGGTTTTAACACGTTGCATTTGCTCCATCACACATAGCCAAACACATGAACCAACGTACACATATAAACATACCTTACTAGGTGGAACTATTGGGATTTCATCACCCAATAGGAAAGTCACCACAATGATTTTGGATGTGTTATAAACTCTATATAGATTTGGGCCTCAATACCTTTGGGTATATCGAGGAATCCATGGCCAAAATCACCTGAAACCAACCTTTGATCAGACATTTTCCTAGGTTCCCCTTTGAGCATTTTTATTTTCTTTTCTCACATTATTTTAATAATCATGATGATAAAAAACTTATTGCTTAACTTTTTTGTTAATAAACTACACAAATAAATTTGTATCTACTTCATGCATGTTATCACTCCTTCTCAAGCCAAGACAACACAACAATCTATTCCATCTAAAGACATCCCTTCTTCTAATAATCTTTCCCAACAAGCTTCCAAACTTGAGACCACACTCTTGATATCCCAATCCCTTGTTTCTATGGAATCTCTTCATGAAGACCATGTCATCCAAAATAATCCTCATATTTAAACCAATCCTTTTATACAAACTTCAGCTCACTCCATTTATTCTAGACTAGCTTCACCTCTGTCTCCTTCTCTTCCAGAGACTCTTGGTTCTCTTAGTATCCCTTGTGGATGCTCATATTTTTAGGAACTCCTTGATGCTAATCCTTTCTCCCTTTATAACAACCTATTTTGGAAGTCCTCCAAAACCCCTAAATATCATTAGTTTAATTAGTTAGTGGATCCATTTCCACCCAAGTCACCTCATATCAACACTATCCCCACTCCATCTGCTATTGTCACTAGTATACCTATTCAACCATCTCGAGAATAGTGATTTCTACTTCCTACATCTAAAAAACATAGCACAACCTTACCCCTTATCTCTACTTCACATATCCATCCTAATTTAATCACCTCTCAACCTCATCCATCTGAATCAATGCAAACACATCAATCTCCTCCTCGATGTGCCTTTAGTTATGCATTTCCTAACCAAACTATTCAAGTATCCCGTCCACCTATCAATTACATCCGAAATAATCCCATAGAAAATCAATCAACTATTCTTATTTCAGAACAATCAACTCAACCAAACCAATATTACCATATCATCATATCTCAACATCAGGTTTTATCCTAATCCATCCAATCACAACCCCTTAATTATATTCCCCCTTATCAACCATTTCCACCAACACCAAAACATCCCAAAACATATCAAATATACCAAAAACCTAACCCATCCACCTCATATGTGTCTCAAACTCACCCTTCAACATCTAAACCATCTAATGATCCCTTACAAAATTTATTAAATAGAATGGCTAACCTTGAAGCCATAAATATGGGATCTAAGACTACATTTTCATATGAAAAAATATCCAATGAACCTATCAACCCATCCATTCCCATGAAGCCATATCCTCCTCATTGGGAATTGCAAAAACTTTCTAAGTTCAACAACAAGGAGTATCTGCAACAACACCTTCGAGATTTTAGACATGCATTATTACCTTATTGCCCTTCATTAAGATGTTATGCTCTACACATTTCCCATGTCATTAATTGGTCCCACACTAGATTGGTACAAAAATATCCCACAACACTCATTATTCTCATTCAATCAACTTGCGTAGTTATTTATTAACTATTTCTAAATAAACATTGTGCGTAAGATTGTTATCACTGAACTCTATGTCATTCGAAAATATGATAACAAATCTATTGCAGATTTCATCACACAATGGCATAATATTATTAATCAATTCTCATTTTCCCTTCCACGGACTAAATGTATTGAAATTTTCTCATAGATTATGTGAATCACATCTCTTTGAATCTTCAAATTTAATATTTTCAAACCTTTGAAGAGGCATTCACTATGGTTTGCAAACTTGAAATCCACACCCTTATGTAACTCCACCTTAAGCTTAGATCAAACAACCCAAAAAATGAGTTCACTAAACCTTCCATGCATAATGATAAATCCAAAACTATCCCCGCTACCATCATGGTTCAATATTCATCCACATCCACTTCTCACATAGAGCCTCCACAAAGAGATCCTAGACCACTTCCTAACTATACCCCACTAAGGGAATAACATAGTTTTGTATTTCACAAGTTGATGGAGGTCCACCTCATTTAAATTCCCCCCATCCGACTCTTTAACAACTCACAACCCAAACTAGTATGGCATCATGAGGGGCATTTTTTAAGTATCATCAAGTCCAATGTCATGACATTGAGAAGTGTCATTCCTTCAAGGATTGTGTCCAACAACTTATAAATTAGGGGGACCTTCAAGTAGACAATCCTAACACATCACCTAATCAACCGCTTGATACCTCTAAAAAACAATTCCCTAATCGTCTATAAAAAAATCAAGTTCCACCTTGAACATCTTATGAACCTAATGCTCACACAATTAACACAATAATTAAAGAACCTACATTATCACTTACACCCACTACCCTATTATCCACCACATCTACCCTAACTTTAGACATTCCTTCTACAACAATAACCTCATTAATATCCACACCTATCTCTACACCTACTACATCCCAACCTATCACATCTAGTCCTTCATCCATATCTATATCAAATACACCTACCACTACATCTACAACCATCGCAACTATAACCACTACCATTAAATCTCAATCTATCATATATGATTCTTCATTAACATCTACCATTCCTACATCTATACCCACTTCCACATCAATCAAATTTTGTATCATAACCAAACCCACATCTACATATCAATTTGAACATATATCTATGATACCCCTTTAAGCATTTCTTACACAAACACGCCCATTTAAGAGGAAAAAAAATGATATCCATACCCCATCTATAAAAACAATCACCCCTACACCAATCAATCTGAAACATATACAATCCACTACATATTTTAATCTCATCAAACACATTATTCAAAAGCCCCTTCCATCTAAAATATCCTCATCTTTTATACAATCCACATCGTTTGGTTTTACCTCTACATATTTGATAGTTGAAATTGTAATAATTCATGTCAAGGGTAAATACTCACAACCAAATTCTAAGAACCTTGGCACACTTATCCGAAAATATCTCACACATCCTCACAAAAAGTTAGAGCTTCCTCCTCCCAAGCATAATCAAATCAATGTTACCTCATCACTATTAGGAGTATCTCAATCCATCTTAGGCTTAGTACCTTCATCTAAGAAACCCATCATCGAACGATCCAAATTCAAGAAATCTAACCATCCTTCTAGATCTAAATTTGAACCAAAGGCTCTCATCAAGCCTCATCAAAGTAGACCACCTCTTTTACCTTGATATGTTATTCCTAAATTCATTTCATCTATGACCTCTTCTTTAAAAACTCCCATCGGGTCCTATACTAAAATATTTCAACACTTACTTCAAACCTCAACAATCACCCTCCCTCCTATCAATACTTTTGATCCACACTCTCCAAGACCTCTTTGGTTAAGTATTGATGTTGTATGTACTTATCATCACACCCCAGGCCATGACACTAAATTTTTTAAGGCCCTCAAAACTCTCATCCATAATCTAATGGAAAAAATGATCTTCTTGTCCAAGAAGACCACCCTCTTCCTTCTATCTCATCCACATCCAAATCCAATCCCCAAATTGAACTTTCATCTCCTAAGGAATCTAAGTCAAGTTCTTCATCCAAATAATTTGTTATAATTCCTCATCCAAGCTCTATCTCTCCTAATGGGATTCCCCCTCTATTCATTGACACCATCCACATTATTGTTATCCAAAATGTGCCCCCTACTCATTTTGTGGCTAACTCCTCTCATTCTTCCCTCTCTTGTGCCTCAGTCACAAAATTTTGCTTTTTAGGCACTCAAAACCTTTATGAAATGGAACTATTGGATAGAGCTCTTTCTCAGCTTTCCAGAAAGGTAAATTTTTACTCCTAACTCCATGTATTTTTCAAGTTATGGCTCGGTGGAGTTTTTGTGGGAAATTTTCCCCTATAAGGCTCGTAGCCAATCAGAACTTGCCATGTGTCCAGACCAAAAATATCAGAGCGACCCGATTTGGCCCTGTTTTTCCCTAAAATTTCAAATCACCATATCTTTCGATCCAGAGCTCAGTTTTTCACGTTATTTATATCAATGGAAAGCTGGTGAAATTCTCTACAAAATTTTAGGGTCAATTTTGCATTTTGGTGGAGTTTGGAGAGATAAAATAAAAAAAAACACTTCTGGCACGTGGTAATGGCTAGAAATGACGTTTCAACAACTAGTTTTAATGCAAAATGGGTCGCATTCTTCTTCAGCATGGCCAAAAAATGTCAGGGCATGGGTCTGTAAGGACGTCCATGCTATTTTAATGAATCTTCATTCAATGGGGAATGGCTTCCATGTTTTCTACACGTTTTCTCTCTCTTGGGCTTGACCCATGCATTGTAAAAGCCAGATTTGGCTCATTTTTTTGAGGTGGAACATTTTTTGGATAGCAAGCTTCTTCTTTCACCTTCAACAAGTGATTTTTGCAAGTATCAGACCTTCTTCATGATTATAACAGGTTTCTACCTCTTTGATGTTGCAAATGTAAGGATTTTGACAGTGAAAATGACAGTGCAAACTCTGTGATCAATTTTCAGTCCTTTGTTTGTATTGTCTTGCTTCATTTCAGACCTCTAATTACATCTTATCAGCCCGTGTATGATGTTTCATGTTGCATTTCATGAAATTGTGTCAATTTACATGAAAAAGAAGTGTTCACCACTCCTTTGGTGTATCACCTATTAGTTTAGTTTCAATTTTTGCACTTTCTATCTTTGTCTCCTTGGAATTTAGAGTAGGATTAGGATTCAAACCTCTACAATTGTGTAAATAACAGATCTAATCAGAGGAGTTTGAGGAACCAGCCTCTAATCTAGAGATTCCTCTCTCATTTTACAAGTCCCACACTTGGAGAGAGGTTTCAATGTTGTGCAATCATGCTGGATGCCTGAAACATCAACTTAGAAACCTGATTTGCATCCAGGGGTGCTGTTGATTTGTAACAACAATTAATAATCCTCATCACTCTCATGATCCTACCTCATCTCCCTTGGTATCCACTAGCTCATCCACATCTGCATCCAAGTTGTTTTAAGTGATGCAACACCTCTCACTGAGGGAGAATCCACTCCTCTCTCTTATTCATCCCATGTATCCTCCTTCATCCAACCATCCCATGGGCACTTATGACACTATGTCTCTTTTCCATAACTTCTTTAAATATCCACAATTATTCTATGAACGTTCTACTATCAGGATAAGTCTCTTCCTCTTAATCCCCACATTGTCTAATCACATCTAGATCTACTTATCCTCCATCTACTATTTTCCATTTCTATCTTTTATCCTAATGATCTAGAATTATGTGGTCTATTGTCACTTTCCTATATATGACCTTGGATATGGGCACCATGACTCTGATCAAATCATATTTTGTATGGAAATGTTATTCCTTCTTTGTGAGAACTCCATGATCATTACATCCACTACCATTGTATTCCCCTATTAGAACCACGCTAAGGGTCCATGGGTATCACTTGTACATTCATTATCCCCTCCTAAGTGGTGTACCTATCCGCAAATCTTCCCATAAAAAATAAAAAGAAAATAGACTAATCCCTCAAAGAACAACTATTCATAAAAAAATCAAATTATATACCGATCTCTCAAAGGATATCTATCATGCATATATTATCCTTGCCATCTCTAAAAAAAAAAAAAAAAAAGTAGACCACTCCCTTGAAGAATGGATACTCTCTTATATCATGGCAACGAAGGCTTCCCACATTAATCAACCTTATATGTTATAAAATAAAATAATTAAAATTAAAAGTAAGCATCCAAATAAATCTTTCCACATCGATCAACTTTCTCATTCATTGAAAACTTCCCACATTGATTAGTTTGCATCCCATTACCTAGAGTTGGGGCATAGGCCTAGCAACACCCACCTATGGAAAACCTTTCTTCCCACGTATAAGTTACATATAAACCCCTTATATCATGTTGAAATTATGTATATAAGTTCACCCTTCATACTTTCCCTTATGAATCTTAAGATCACTAACTAGCGATGGTTATGTGTTAAAACATAATGGCTGCAAGTGTATTTCCTTAATTTGTTCCTTTTTCATTTTTAGCTCCAATCCGGTTTAAATTATTGTTTCCTCATATGCTCCTTGCTATGATTTGGTGTCATGTATATCGATCTGGTATCCTTTCATTTGAGTCATATTCTTTCTCTCACACTAAGCATAAAATCCCTATCTAACCATTCCATCCATGAATATGTGTTTACTTTTTATAACAATACTCATATCCAAAACAACCATATTTGATCACATCTTTCAGTTTTTCTATCCATAACATAAATCACTTTTTCATCAATTTATATAAATTCACTTCACAACCATATCCATATCATATTTTGACTATTCATAACATAAATACATAGACCATAATCCATCACATCTACATATAATCATATTTAACATCCATATCTAAATCAAATTCCATAAATTCATCATTCATAATCTATCATGTCATAAACACAAATCAACATCTTAATTAAACATTTACATCTCCATCTAACATCAACATAAACAAAACCATGAATCAAATAATAAGCACATCATGAACCAAAAACCAAAATCATCATATATATCATTATAGGCCCAAAATACATCAACACATCATATATAACATGCCTCTAAGGGTCTTATCTCAGTACAAATACATGATCGAAATCCGTGAACTATACATCAAACAATCTCAAGCCCTCTGCTCCTAGGATAGGTTCTTGGATCAATCCCTAATCCTTTCCACCTACATCGTGACCCACATCTCATGGTAGTTGCGTCACACTCGTCGTTCTCTTAAATGGTGCTATGTTTCCTCCTCTAGCTCACTTGGCTGCTAGATAATCTATACATCTCAATTTCCATAACAACTTATACATATCTTCTCATAATACCTTGCCTCCTCTGTGAGTGCTATGTATAAAATAAGAGTCATGGTACTTGGAGGAGCCATCTATCAATCTCCCTTTGATGTTACTAGAGCACCACTACTTGAATCTACTACAAGGATCAACACAAGATATCCAATTATGGATCTATAAGCCTTTTGTTTCCTCTTGTACCAATCCCTTTTCTCCATCATCTGATCTTTATCTCTCTTCGTAACTCCAGGACCTCTTGATGAGCTGCCTCTTACTCCTTTCGAGTGACATCTATCACCAAGCGATCCAAATCTCACTCCACATGTAGTTGCACCATCTCTATAGCCTCATATCCATTATCTCCCCTCTCACCTCTAGGAGGTTCCTCCTCTTCCATTGACACCTCTTCCTCCTCATCCCCACCCTCTACTCCCTCGGTCGTCATCCATGCTAACCAAGTCATGATAATCTAATCTCCAAATCTGACACCAACTCCTACATTGTCTTCATCATCCCATGGTGCCCTTGCCTTGTCCAATGGGCCAGTCATGTCTGGGATTGGAAGATCTCTATCTACCTCATCTCGTATGTAACAAATATGCTCCCCGGGTACTATATTTACGATGCCAAACTATCGCTAGAATCTATCAAACTACACCAACTCAATCATCTAATGTTTACATCCCTATACCCACCTCACCCTCCTCATACCTATTAACTCTACATCTACTCTAGGCCAAGAAGGAAAGTCACAGTATGGCCACCACCTCACCTGATCTATCTCTAGCTCTGTGAATCTATCCCCATATAATTTTCCATCCCTGTCACTATTAGCATGAGCCTGGTCAACTCCCCACCTCAGAAATCCAACTAATAACTCAATATGATCACCTGTAATCCATGACATCCCTGGTGCTATGATGACTACTATGTGCTCATAGGCCCAACAATGTAGGAGAAAACCTACATCCAATCTTTTCCTCCTCAATCTATACATTGACAACTCATGATATACTTTTGCAAGAAACATTGTCCTAAATGAAAAGATTGTCTGGTGATATACTATATCTGCCAGGACTCCTGCTATTGTTAATAAAAACCTAGCACCCACTAAATCAAGAAGTTCTTAGAAAGATATAACCATCATCAATAAACAAATCAATCAGCTCCGAGCCACCCCACAATTATATCTCATCTCATATGAACATTCCCTTGAAGAAAATGTAATATGTGGGGCATTGGCTCCAAACAACCATGTTGGGACCTCCAATATGGTATCCATTGTAATAAGAACTATTTTCTCCCCATGTACTGGTAATATCAGAATGTGATATACATATTATAGGGTGATAGTCATATCACCTGTCCTGAACCAAAATGTGCAGGTATGCACATCCCACCTCTCCACAAATGCAATCATCAAACCCACATCTCTTGGAATCCATTGGTAGTGGCAGAATCCACCCAATCCCAATGCCGCTAATTGATCCCAATAAAAATTTGCTATATCACCTCTAATATGCTCATAGAGGGTTGGAACTCTATCTCTCAAATATAAGGTCTCTTGATCTTGAAAAACTAGTGAAACACATAAACATCAAACTTCTCATCATCCAAAATTCATCAAAAATCAAACTCAATGAAATATCCATCATTCCAACCCCGGTCAATACCGACTCAGGTTGGATTGACATGTCTAAGTTAAGGTAAATGCATTTTTAGGATTGTTCGATGGTGACTATACCCCTTGTCCAACAACCACCCCTAGCGCCAGGCTAAAAATTTGAAAAAATGTAAAAAAATTAAAGAAAAAAACAAAACATGCTTAAAACAAGCTAGAGCTTATGAACTTACCATCTTATGGGTCCTCTAGCACTTTCTTCAAGCTCCTCCGACTTTCATTTCTCCCAAAATATCACTCTCTCTTTATAGCTCAAATATTATAATCATCACTTTTTAGGTCCCTAAAATATTGACTAAGTACAAAAAGGAGCATAGGTGCACAAGGCCTAGTTGAAGAAAGGCACGTAAGGATAAAGCACGCAAGGAAGGGTTTAAGGAAGGTTGTAAGGAAACCCATGGCATGAATGTGGATAGAATCAAGGGTTTAGTACTTAGCCATATTGGGAATTTTGAGTAAAACACATGAAAAGCATGACCCGACTGCGCATGTGGAGTGGATAAGGTGCCAGCCTGGTGACAAGTTGGCCAAGGAAGGATCATGCCTGCAGTAGAAGCTTCTAGAAGCACATCATGATAAAAAGTGGAAATCTCAGGCCTAGAGGAGCATGCTTGCATGGAGGACCACATTCAGCCACTTGGCATCAGATCTGAGGCCGATGGAGGATGAGTTGGCAGTCTAGAAAGCCTATATATACAAGTGCCTACAAAAGTAAAGGAAGAGAGAAATAGATAGAGGGTAGAGCTCTGCAAAAATACTGTAAGAAATCTGTTAGTTTGGGTAATTGTGCTTAGGAAAGGATGTATCAAGGGTATGGGGATTATAAAATTATTTTAATAGCCTAGCCATATGAGTCTAGATATAATGCATGATTGTGGTCTGCTTCTCTATGACATTTTGTAATGGCTCCATGAATGTAATGAGGTTACCAGCTTACATGAATATGAAAATTGATGATTTTGATGCATACATATTTCTCATAGTTCTTTTTCATTTATGCTTATGATTAAGTATGGATGCTTGTACAATTTCTTTTTGTTTTGGTATAAGTTATAAAATATGTTAAGATCCTTCTGTTTGAAAAGACTGTAAGGATCTAGAAGCTGTTCTGAAGCTCTATGGTGCTTGTGTGTTTTACTTCCATTCAAATCTCTTAAACATGGATCATAGATGATGTTTCCCACTAAGCTCACATAAAAGAGAGACTCAGCACCCGCGCACACTTTGGGTGAGTGCCCAATGCCTAATGGTTGATAGGTTGGTGCACATGGGGTTCCTTTCTTTTGTAATAGGAGTACAAATGACTACATCTTGGTTCCATTTTTGGGACCTCTTTTCAAAGTTGTAGTGGGAAATGACATACATCATGATATGTATAATGAGTAATAACAAAATGTTTAACTTTGGAAAGTGTTGAATCATGGTTCAAGAGCACGGAGGATGAATTTTCTCAGAGATTCAGCACTGGACCTGAGTTTGATGCACATAGATGGGTGGAAGAGAACCTCTACCATGATTTGTATGAAATTTTTTTATGTTGCTTCCCAGTAGAACTGTATGAATGGTTCTCAGCATATGCGTCTAGATCAAGATGGTATTCTAGAACATGCACATGGACCCAAGAAGAATACCAGAGGTTGTAAGATGTAAATCTGACATGGACTAGTGTTGTGGATCATTGGTGGGAGGGCATGTTAGCTAGCTACACTCTGGGGTATGCTATTTCCACATATTATTTCTCGGAAGTTACTGAATTTGAATTTCTATGGGATCCCAGAGGATCATTTCTACGTGTTATCCCTCTGGAAATGAATATTTTGATTTTTACTTTGAGTTTAGAGGCATTTCTAATGGATGGATAAACCATTTTAAGTGTTGGGTGAGGGAGATAGGGTGGAGGAAGATGACAGATATTACGACGGAGAAGGAAAGGGAGGAGAGATAGATCAAGTATAGTGAAACATGTGAAAGGGATATTTCTAGATGACACGAAGCCGTAAGTGTGATGGATCTATGGAGGCAAATGTTACGGGAAGGAGATGAGGTTCACACAGAGGACGTGGAAATTGATTAGTCCATACTACCCCATATTGGCAAGTGCATAAGAGAGACCCCTTTGGCTTCTGATGAGAGTTCATCAAACGAAGAGAGAAGTGTCGTTGGCACGTATCTAAACCCACACAGTTACTGATCCCTGGCACTTGGTTTTCTAGATCAAGGAAGGAGTATCATTGACCTAGTTGGTATTAGTGGAAGTGACAGATCTGCACCTAGGAGGTACAATTTTTCAGTTCTCACTTCTATGGCTACACATATTCCAGTATTCAGAGGAATCTTTAGATAAGGGGCAAGTATACAAGCTTTCAGTATCGTGTCTAGGAGTACCACATATTATAATTGTGGTAGTGGGGAATTATCACAGACCATCAGTGCATAGTTTAGTGGAACCTTGGGGACACTTGGAAAGACTACTACAGGACTTGGTGGACCTAGTGGTTTTGGTGGATTTGGTAGCTCAGGTGGCATAGGACCTAGTGGACCTGATGGATCTAGTGGCAAAGGAAACACCAGAGGAAACCAAGGATCTGGATCAAGAGGACAAGGGCCCCATCCATCCCCTCAAGTATTCTTTGAGATGTCTTTACATTTAACAGATTACAAAGGTATTGAAGATGTTACAGAACATGTTTGTAAGTGTGAGCTGATATGGTGCACAAAGGGGATCACAACCTTAAAGCAGAAGGATAGTCAATTTGTAACAATGTTGCAGGGGCACGCGTATAGATGGTATAGGAAGTATGACCCTCATCAAATGGTGGTGGATTATACTGCTTTAAAGAACACCTTCTTAGTATAATTCCACATCCCTGAGTTTGAACAGAAGAGCATCAACGCCCTGAAGGAGATTCAACAGGGGATGGTAGAGAATGTGCAGGATTACGATGCATGCTTTAATACTCTCTTGTCTAAGTTATCATATGATATTCACCCTTCATATTATGCTCAGTGGTTTTTTGGAGGATTGATCACACATTTTAGAAGGGCCTTATCTCATAAAACTTTTACAGACCTGCGCGAGGCATTGGAAGCTACTCTATGCACCAAGGCTGTTGGTAGTGTTGATACTAGTGTTAGCCCATTCCTGGAGGCTCAAATTGATGCTATGGCTAAGCAGCTAGAGAAGTTGTCTGCGAACTCAGCCCATGAGACTTTCAGTGGTTTATGGTGTATAGATTGTGAAGTAGAGGGGCATGTTAAGGATAGTTTCCCCCAGAGGATAGTACGCGTTGTGACAATAGACTGTGAAATTTTTCATGGGGACCATGATGCAAGTAGATGCCCCTTATTACAATGTGTAATTCAGAAGAATGTGTCTTACCACTATAAGATCTGCACCTCTACAACCCATGATACTAATGATTGTAGGCTCATCGATCATATCCATGAAGGCATTGATCATGGGGTGTGCCAAACCAGCATTGCCAGTAGTTCTAAAGGTGATGATTGCCGTTATGAAGAGCGCACAGATGGAGGAACACGTGGAAGGATATTTTGCGGAGGATTCTATGGTCATGGTAACCATGGAGGAGGAGGAAGCGAGTTCTCATATGGGAGCATTACAAACAAGAGTGTCTAAACTTATTGCATTACTCATGGTGTTAAAAGAAGCACAAGTATGAGGAGTGCCCAGAGTTGTTTGAGCACATGAATCAGTAACACCAGAAGGACAAGGGCACTGCAATGGTCAACATTAAAAAGGTAAACACATAATGGATGCCCCAGGTGACACATGATGCAGGCTTGGAACCTGTTTTAGTAACAACAAGAGCAAAGGTTGTGCGTGTAAAGGAAATACCAAAGCAGAGGACCCTGGTTTCAAGAGAGGAAGTAGATCATGGGAAGTACCTAGACCCTGCACATTAAAAGGAAGTGTATCAAGATACCATGGATTTCATTCAGAGTTTACAAGGAGAAATCTAGTGTCTAAAGGATTGGTCTAGGAGGGAGAAGAAAAGGAGGAAGGTCAAGGCACCAAGAGATGACCTGGATGAGGTCAGGGAAGTATGTAAAATGCTAAGGCAAGAGAATGTTATTCCCTTGCTAGGGGCATGGTTGAGGGAGAAGGTACCATGTGCCGAAGGAGAGTGCAAGAGGAAGGTCTTACATGCAAACCTTCCCCCTCATAGCCTTGACTATGACAAAGAGATCACATTGGATGTAGTCGTAGATGGATGGATCCTTAGTAATATCCTCATTGAGACAGACACGAAAGTCAATGTTATAACTTTGGATGCATGACATTAGATGGGTAGCCCTATATTACAGCCATCCTCAAATGTGTTGTATATGGAAAAAAAGATGAAGGAAGTTCGCATTGATATCTTAAAGGATGTAGCTATCACTATCCAGGGAGCCAAGTTTACTGGGGACTTTGAGGTCTTGGTGCTTGCCAAGGTAGATAATTTCCCAGCACTACTTGGGTGCCCATGGTGTTACAAGAATAATGCAGACCTTTGGTTCAATAAGGGGTACATTAGCTTTAAAAATAAGGAGGAATAGGTCATTATACCCCTAGATGATGAGAAATCAACACCCTATACTGAACCTTTGGGGGAAGAGGTCCTAGATAGGATATATGTGTGCTCAATCAGGGATCTAGAGATAATCCATCCTACCAACGGAGTTATCTAGTTTGAGGATGATCCATCAGTAAGTGACACCACTAGTCTAGCATGTGATAATTGGGTGCATGTGACTTATGAATTGATCGTGTGGCAGTTGAGAGGATCGGTAAAAAAAGTAACAAAGGCGCGTACAGTCTAACGCCTAGGAGGAAAAGCACTACCTAAGTATTCAGGAGGGGCCTTCTATGAGATATTTTTACAGAACATGAAAGCTTAGTGGAAGGAGGAGAAGGAATGGATGGGGATGTTAAGTTATGTCATACTTGGTACAGTGGCATGGTGGTGGGCTACACATTAGGAGAACCTTTTGGAATGGTGTGAGGTGAGAATTGCTCTCTGTCAGGTTTTCTAGAAGCAACATGCCCACCGCCATAAAGGACTACCATGGTAAGGAACTAGCATCTTTCCACATCTAAGCTTGTGAGAAGGTCTGGAGAGAAGGCACATAAGCTTTTCCACCATCCCTCTGGGTACACAAGCTATATTCTACACTGCAGGGTTACGCACATGCATGGTACATACATTCTAAGACACACCACCATACAAGAAATTGGAAAGAGCTAGCAGTTGACCTCATCCAAATTTTTGAGTACCGAAGTACCAAGTCATCAGTTGATAAGGCATTTCAGGTTTTTAAGAACCTTACCATGGGGGATAGTGCCATGGTAGAAGATAGGCTATTGGAACTGCTAGGTGGACTAGGTTTGGAGGCACACTTTGAAGAAGAGGCAGAAGAAGCAAAAGAGATCCATCTTGAGCACGTGTGTTTAGAAAAGGAGAAAGGGAAATTACTATATGTTATTGATGGGGAGGAAGCAAAGAGCTTGGATGTTAACGATTCTATAGGGACGTGCGAGGTAGTGGACAGTGTTGATGCTCACGCACGCACCTACCATGATCCCTTAAAGACAAAGAAGGTTAACATCATCTCAGGAGAAGAACCTAAGGAAGTTATTATTGGAGATTACTGGTCGAAGAAGGATGTCTCTAAGATCATTGATCTTTTGTGTGAATTTGAGGATTTATTCCCACTTGGGTGCCATGAGCTCAAAGGCGTCCACCATTCCTTGGGGGATATGAGGATAAAGTTGAAGGACAATGCGTGCCTGGTCAGGAAGAGACCCTACTAGATGAATCCCAATTTGTGCATAAATGTAAAGGAAGAGATAGACAAAATGATAGCTTCTGGGATCATTGAAGCTGTGGAAGAATCAGAATGGATAAGTCCGATGGTAATAAACATCAAGAAGGATAGGCAGATTAGGATTTGCATGGATTATAGGGAGCTGAATGCAGTATGTGTCATCGATTCTTTTCCAACCCCCTTCATTGAAGAAATTTTGGAGGGATTCGCTGGGCATGAAATATATTCCTTTATGGATGGATGTTCGGGGTACCACCAAGTCTGGATTGCAAAGGAAGACCAGGAGAAGACAACTTTTGCCACTAAGTGGGGAAGTTTTGCATACACGGTCATGCCCTTTGGGTTGAATAATGCACCTTCTATTTTCTCGTGCATAGTGGTACAGGCGTTCTAGGACTTCATCCACAAATTTCTTCAGGTCTATCTGGATGATTGGATGGTGTATGGGCTAGTGAAAGACCATTGTGATAATTTGAGGCTGATGTTTGAGAGGTGTCAATAGTTAAGGATATCCCTCAACATTAAAAAGTTTGTTTTTGCTACACCCTTTAGGACTTTATTGGGGCATATCATATGTAAGGAGGTCTTGCTACTAGATCCTGCCAAGGTTGTAGTTATTGTGGGATTGGGGGAGCCTACTAGCCAGAGCGCAATGCGTGAATTTCTTGGGCATACAGGTTATTACAAGAGATTCATCAAGGGGTATGACAAGATCACCATGCCTCTAGAAGAATTTATCAGACATAAAAGTTCCTTCCGTTGGGGAGAGGCACAAAAGAAGGTGTTTGACACATTAAAAGATAGGCTTGTCACCGCTCCTATATTACGTTTTCCCTCTTTGATCAGGGGATAATTTTTTGAAAGTTCCCTAACCATACCTAAATGGTTTTAGTATAGAAGATCATCTCAAGAGCTTTCTAACGACTATGAGAATGCGACAAACGGACATCAGGAGCTCTAGATATGTCCGGTCAAAGTTCGGTTAAGAGGAAAGTCAACTCTGGTCAATTAGTCAATATTGGCCCAATCGCACTGTGACATGTGGCAAAAGGCGTTGGTAAAATTTAATGGGTTTTATCCACTGGTCTTTGAAAATCATGAAATGGAATAGCACGTCGGAACAAGAGGCTCAACTTTTGTTACGGAGGGGAGCCCGACCGCTGTGTGGACTATGGTATTATCGCTGACGTGGTGGGTCCACAAGCCACCATGTGGCTTGCCACCACTCATCGAATTCAATCAATTTTCCTATCGGGAGATGACAAGTGGACTACATGATGATCAAGTTAATTATTTTTGATACCCATGGTATGGGTCAAATTTTTATTTACTTAGTAAGTCCACGTATACATTATTCCCAAATGTCACGCATATATATATATTAATGTTCAAACATTAGTATAAACCACATAATACCCACTTAGCCACCATACATTATGTTAAGCCCCTTTGTAAAGCGGTTGTAGTGGAATCTTCCACGTGGAGGAGAGAAGGTGGTGAAGTGGTTGTTGGGGTCTTAAAGCCATGCGTGGATGTTTCCACGTGAAGGATGGAGTGGGTAAGGGTTATTAAAACCTTACCCAAATGAAATGGTGCCAAATGTGGGATATAAACCACTAGCCCTAAGCACCTAAAATGGGAATTAATCCCCTCATTCAAAAAAAAGCTGCTTATTTGGGTATGTAATCCCATTAAAAATGCAAATCGGCTAAAATGGGTATTAATCCCATTTCATATGCAATCCGCCAATTTGGAAATTTTATCCCAATTTCTATGCACAGCTAAGGTTTAAAAATAGCCTTAGGATAAATGATTTTCCATTATTTTTTGGCCCTAAAATTGTATAAATAGGGAACCCATTCCTTTGTAATGGACACCCCAAACTTATTATTTGTTAAGCTTATTGTGGGGACACACACCGACGCAACGGAGCAGCTCACTGCTAGAGCACGGAAAGGTGGACACACATTAGTCCGAGAAGCTTATTATTTTTTAAGCTTATTTATGAGATGTGTCAACAAATATTGTTTATTGGCCTATTATTTTAGGCAATAGTAGATGAAATATTTGTGATTGGGAGTGAATTATAAACTACCCAATAGGCCCATTGAGCCACACCAATTACTTGCAAATCTTGGATTGTCGACCAAAGTTCTAGCATCGCATTGATAGCGTTGGGAAGGATGATCGAAGTCGAAGGAGATTGTGCATCGGGAAAGTGAAGAACAATTTGACTAATCATCTGAAGTTTTCGAAGAACTGGTGTACTGATAGGAAAGTAAAATTCCATTAGGTTTTCTTGTGAAAGTACTATTATATCTTACAAGTTTTGACTAGTGGAACGGTTCAACCATGAACCCGGAGATGTAGGCAATTGCCGAACTCCGTAATCAATCTTTGTACAATTATCTTTATTGTCTTGAATTAATTTTTAAATTGATTACTTAAAAGGAGAAAATTCTCGGCAAATATTTAAAGCCTATAAGGGTCCGAGATCAGGTAGTAATAATTTGATTATTTTTGGATCACTCTTGGGACAAGCCCTTCCATGTTCATGTAGATGCCTCAGGAACCACCATTGGAGCATTTCTTATATAGCCAGGTGAAGGAATTTTTGGTCATCCTCTATGTTTTGCAAGCAGGAAGTTGACACTAGCATAACAAAATTACACCACGACTGAGCACGAAGCATTGTCAATGATCTGCACACTTTTTCAAGTTTAGACAGTATCTATTGGCAACATCCTTTATATTTAACACCAACCACATGGCGTTAAAGTACTTGGTGAACAAGCCCATTCTACAAGGGTGCATATGTCAGTGGGTGATATTATTTCAAGAGTTTGAGTTTACGGTAGTTGTGAATCCTGGAAAGAGTAATTTTGGACCTAATCATCTGTCAAGAATTGATTTAGGGGAGGATGCACAGAGTATTTAGAAGACTATGCCATATGTGTAATTGTTTAGGTTGTAATGCATGCCCTCAAATTTGGAGGAGATTACAGTATTCCTAAAGTAAGGTGTGGCACCAGAGGGGATGAAGGCATTAGATAGAAAGAAACTAGCCATACGCATCATGCCCTACATGTTTAACAGTGGAGACTTATACAAGTTAGGGCATGATAAAGTTGTACATAGATGTGTACTAGAGCATGAGTTCCTCACCATCGTAGAGGAAGCACACAGAGGAAGTGTGGGTGGACATTATGCAGGTGACGCCACCATGCATAAAATTTTAATGGCAGGATTTTCGTGAGAAACTCTATATAATGATTACAAGGACTATTGTAAAGCGTGTGACTATTGTCAACCTATTGGAAAACCAGGAAAGAGAGATGAAATGTCTTTGCACCCTATCCGTAGCACTAAACCTTTTGAGAAATGGGCAATAGAATTTGTAGGCCCTATTGCACCAGTAACGCGTAGGACTAGATCATGCTATGTAATCACTTGCATGGACTATCTGACAAGGTGGGCAGAGGCAGCCCCAACTAAAGACTACACAATAGCCACAACAACAAGATTTTTATGGGAGAACATTATCACGAGGTATGGATGTCCTTTATGTTTAACCAGTGATAGGGGTACACATTTCTTGAATCAGATCATGAGGATCCTGATAGCAGAGTTCATAGTAGCTCATTACAAGACTACTACCCCTTATCACCCACAAGAAAATGGAACTGTGGAAGCATTTAACCAAAAAATGAGTCACACCCTAACCAAAATTTTTGATGTCGGAAGACAAGATTGGGATGAAAAGGTATCACCTGTATTATGGGTTTACATGAAAACTTATAAAAGGTTGAACAAAGCCACACCATTTAAATTGGTGTTTGACGCAGAAGCAGTTATGCAAGTTGAATTCATGTTACCTTCTCTACGAATAGCGTGCACAGGAGGGTTGTCTGATGAGCAAGCGCTAGAAGAGAGAATTGATGAACTGGTGAAGCTGGATAAAATATGATCACTCACCAGGTGGAGCCAAACAACATAAAAAGCAAAGAAAAAAACATGGCATGATCACCACATCAGAAACAAGAAGTTTGAGGCTGGGCAGATGGTCTTACTATATGATTTTAAGTTTTTGTGCCATCCTGGGAAGTTGAAGGTCCATTAGTTAGGTCCCTATAAAATCTCGTACATCCTTGATTCGAGCACGCGCCAGTTACAAGTGCTGGATGGAAAAAAAATTCTTGGAAACTTCAATGGGAGTACACTGAAGCCCTACTATAAATAAGTCTTCTTGGTGTTTGTAAATAAGGCAGTTTTTCGAGTTAGTTTAGATTTTCCTTTATGCATTTTTTTTTGTGTTTCCCCTTTCATGTTGTTTTTTTGTTTTATGCCTTGGGCACCGGTAACCTTATTACTTTGAGGATTTTTGAGTGCGTAGAGGACCGTGCATCATTTTAGTGTGGGGTGGAGTGATGTGAAGGAGAGCATGGGTAAAGTGCCAAGGAAGTTTGTGTTGAAAAGCCCAGTTGAATGGCCTTGTTGAAGGAGGTGCATGGAAAGAAAAGATGGAAAAGGATGGTTGGTGTCAAGATAAGGCTAGTTTCAGATCCCACATACAAAGGAGGAAAAAGTGCATAAAAAACATGAGGTAGGCGAGAGAAAAAATCAAGACATAAGAAGTGTCTTCAGCACTAGTGACGCGCGCGCAAGAGTCTCTTGTCTAGATGGATTGGTTGTGCACCAAAAAGTTGGAAGATTGTCAACGTAGGGTTGGGCACGTGAGTTAAAGTGCTAAAGTCAGACTTTGTTTGAAAAATATGCATTAAATGTGAAAAGTACAATGGTAGGTGAAGTAGCATTTAATGCTTAAAAAGGGAAAAACTATAAATAAAGGGTCGAGACATTTCATTATTCACTTTGTGTATAAGGAGAAAGAAGCACTTTTTACATCTTTGCAAACTAGGGCTTCCAAAAACTAATCTGTGTGAAGAAAAATTTGAAGAGATTGAGCGTGAGTAACTAGTTTGGATCTATGAACCAGAAGGAAGGGATTTCATGGGTGTAAGAGAAGTGGTGAGAAGGCACCGTCTTGTGAAGGGATTATCCCAGCTAGGGTTTGAAGAACTAGGGCATGAGTTTAAGTAGTTTTCTTCAAAAATTCAAGATATAAGGTGGGAAAGAGTGGAAGAACAAAGTTACAATAAGTGATTGAAGTAAGAAGAGGACCTAGACAATCGTACCCAAGAAACCAGTTAGCACACCTAAGAAGGGAAAGGGCAAGAGTAAGGGAAAACATCAAGAAACTGACGCACATACAAAAAAAGAGTGGTATGCAGAAATGTAGTACCCAGATGGAGTGTTGTTGGGGAAGGAGTGGGATTCCCATCTAAGAAACATGTCTGTAAATGACTATAATCATCGTACGAGCACAATCAAGAAGGATATGACACTGGAGTTAGTGTGCCCAAAAAATAAAAGGACACCATAGGGTTTTCCCATCTATAACAATGATGTGAAGGTAAAGTTGGAGAAGGAAAGGTTATTGAAACTCTTTGAGTTTCCATACTTTGGGAAGCCTGAGCGCATATATCGTATGTGCATGAAGACTACTTCCACTTCATAGGGCACAAGATGTACATTACCCCTCAACTCATTTCACATTTCAAAGGCCTCATCTGTGAAGGAGACGGTTTGGAGGATGACTTAAGAGACAAAGAGGAAATTAAGGAGATGGTCTCTGTCTATGCATACAAAAAGGGGTCAAGGTGCTATGATATCACAGACATCGAGGACTTGGTAATGAAGATGGCCACACACCTAATGATAAAGTTAAATGGCTAGGAGAGATGGACCCAGGTCAATAAGCCATGATTACATGTTTGCAGGAAAATTTCAAAGGGCACCATATACAGCTTGTCTTCATTCATCATGGATGAGATTGTTAGCTGCGTGAAGGAAGGTGATAGAATCCTTTTCAGTAATATCCTACTAACCATTGTATTTTCATAGATTGGAGTAGTTGATGTTTAGACAAATTCATGTGGGAGTACCCTGTCGAGGACCCTTCACCCTCAAAGAGATTTGAAAAATATGCCTATGACACTATGATGACCGTGCACATGACACACCTGGAGAAATGGTATACACACTTGAGGAATGCATTCGGGGTGGAATGGAGAATTACCAAATTAATACCAGTGGCCACCAAAGGAGAAGATAAATTTGTTGTGTACCATCGTTTCTACTTGGGCAGATTGAGACTAATGGATGAGACATGGAGCCCATGGTGCAAGCTCCCCTTTGCCTTCACATCTCAATACTTCCAAGTGGGAGTAAACATGTTCAAAGAATCCAAGAAGTTAAAACTGGACCTTGGTAATATGGACCGGGACCATAGGGAATTGTGCAAAGGGTTGGTATACCCATGAAGAGAGGTATGTGGAGAGGTACGTGTCACATGAAGTTCAAATGAAAAGGCCCATGAATTTTCCCATTGCGGGAGGATCCATAGCATGCGTATACCTGCGCATAAGACCCAAATTTGAAAAGGGTGCATATCTAGAGAATGAGGTGCCTATACCTAAGGACCCAACTGGTAGGAAGAGACCCATGCCCAAATGGGAGGAAAAAGAGCCAGAGAATAAAATACCAAGTGTGGTGGATACACAGGTAATAGGTTCCCCTGGGACAAGTTCCATAACAAGTATGTATTCGCACAAGAAGAGGCCCATAGTCAAAGAAAAGACTCTAGAGCTAGAAAATCCATCAGATAAGGAGTCCTCAGGAGAAGAAGAAATAGAGTCACCTACACCACAATCCCCAGTTAAGAAGAAGTAGAGGATAGAAGAGGAGACCACCTCAGAAGAAACTGGGAGTTTGGAGAAATACATAGGTGAAGAAGATGATAGTGAAGAAGATGTTAGTAGGGAAGATGAACCTGGAAAAGATCAAGGGCCACCTATTTTCAACGTGCATGATTTAGAAGAAGAAGGCAGAGAAGAGGAACAGGGGTTCATTTTTGTGTGGTGCAAGGATAGCCAGGAAGGGGAAGGAACCCAGGAGATGGGAAGTGAGGAGGTTGGCACATAGAAATAGAAGGCCCCAAGCCTTACGTTGGAAAAAATAACCAAGGTGGCAGAGAGAGAAGAAACAAAGAACATTGAGACCTTGGTGGAGGATAAATTGGAACCCAACGTTGAGCCGGTGTTGAACAAGGATAAGGAGGAGAGTGTAGAAAGAGATCATGGAAGCATTGGAGGCCCCATTTTAACTATAAGTATTCCTAAGGGCATGCGCATAAGAGGAAGGTGCACAGGGGAGGAGAGGCCAGGGATGGGTTATATTGATGACCCCAACAAAGTGTTTTACATGTGGTTCCAAAGCACTATTCTAGTAGAGGAGCTCGTGGCAATGTCATATTTTGATAAGGAGGCTACATACCCATGGACAAGGAAGATGCTCTCATGGGCAATAGAGTCCCATCTTGATGAGAAAGAATTTAAAGTAAGCCACGGGGTAATAATAACATTACCAAGACTAAGAGAAGACAACCCAATGGTGAATACTCAGTAGCTCTCAGATGAACAACTGTGCAACGTGCTCAACAAGGTATCCATTGAGGTTGAATCTAGACTCTTCAGGCAGAATGATAGAACCAAAGATCTAGAGGAGGACCTGAAGAAGAAAGAGGAAGAGCTGGCTACAAGGGAAAATGAGCTAAGACAAGAGAAACTAATCAGCGCCTAGTTGCAGTGTGAGTTAAAAGACAAGAAGGCTAAATTATGCACAGTATACAAAAAGGTGGAGTCCATTAATAATGCTATAGTGTTGAGCATCCAGGCCTAGTGCCTCCCACGCAAAAGTATGGATCTACCTTGGGATGCCTAGAGGATTTAACAAGAGTCCTCACCATGGAGAAGCATCTGTTAGCCCTTGAATCTGTAGAAGAAATGGTCACATGCTTGGAGAAAGAAGATAAATTGAAATTTGTGGCATTCATAGCTGAGTACGGCAAGGTTCTTGTTGATATAAAAGTTGCGTCCTAGAATGTTGAGGTCGCGTATGACAATTGCGTAGACAGAGACAAAGTGGCAGGCATCTTGGTTGCCACTCATGAAGTAGAACTCGAGGAGTTTCAAGAAAAGATTAAGGGGAATAGGGCGGAAAGGGACATAATCCTTTTTGAGGTTGAAATAAAATTTTAAGCCATTGAAACCTTAAGGGGTTCAATCAAAAACCGGTTGAAGGAACTGTACCCACAGATTACACAAAGAATGGATGCACTGGATGATGTAGGAAAAGAGTTAGAGAAAATTTCTAACACCATAAGCACACAAGGAAATGGACTAAGTTTTGAGAAGGTGAGCACCCTAGTCAGCAACCTCTGTCAAAGAGTGCAAAATGAAGTTGATGCCTGGAACAAGTTGGAGGATGACTTGCAAAAGGATTTTCCTAGCTTATTGCAGTGATTCCATCACTTCCCCATTCTTTCTTCTTTCCCTATTCTTTCATCCCCTTATTCTTGTCCCAAGGTGTAAGTCTACTCTATTATTTTCACTGGAGAAGTGTTCCTGTGGATAGAGAATAGGTGTAGTGTGGGGTGATGTTGGGCCCCTAAAATATTGACTAAGTACAAAAGGTGCATAGGTGTGCAAGGCCTAGTTGAAGAAAGGTTCATAAGGATAAAGTGCATAGGGAAGGGTTTAAGAAAGGCTTTAAGGAAACCTATGGTGCACATTCGGATAGAACCAAGGGTTCAAGACTTAGCCATATTAGGAGTTTTGGGTAGAACACGTGAAAAGCATTACCTGACTGTGCATGCGGAGTGCATAAGGTGCCAACTTGGTGACAGGTTGGCCTAGGAAGGAGCATGTCTGTGGTAGAAACTTCTAGAAGCACATCATGGTAAAAAGTGGAAAGCTCAGGCCTAGAGGAGCATGCTAGCATGGAGGACCACATTCAAACACTTGGCATCAGATCTGAGGCCGCTAAGGATGAGTTGGTAGTCCAGAAATCCTATATATACAAGCACTTGCATAAGTAAAGTAGGAGAGAAATAGATAGAGGGCGGAGCTCTACAGAAATACTGGAAGAACTCTGTTAGTTTGGGTAATTGTGCTTAGGAAAGGATGTATCAAGGGTATGGGGATTATAAAATTATTTTAATAGCCTAGCCATATGAGTCTAGATATAATGCATGATTGCGTTCTGCTTCTCTATGACATTCAGTAATGGCTCCATGAATGTAATGAGGTTACCCGCTTACATGAATATGAACATTGATGATTCTGATGCATACATATTTCTCATAGTTACTTTTCATTTATGCTTATGATTAAGTATAAAATGCTTGTACAAGTTCTTTTTGTTTTGGTATAAGTTATAAAATTGGTTAAGCTCTTTCTATCTGAAATGAGTGCAAGGATCTAAAATCCATTCTGAAGCTCTATGGTGCTTGTATGTTTTACTTCCATTCAAATCTCTTAAACATGGATCATAGATGATGTTTCCCACTAAGCTCACATAAAAGAGAGACTCGGCACCCATGTGCACCTCGTGTGAGCGCCCAACTCCTGCTGGGTGATAGGTCGATACACATGGGGTTCCTTTCTTTTGTAATAGGGGTAAAAATGAATACATCACTTTGCACTATGCAAATGAGCCTATTTAGACACCCATGAGATTATATAGCCAAAAAACCATGGTCATTGCTAACCCTTCTTGGGTCTACGCCATTTTCCCTACTCTCTACCAACCACCTTTGATTGTTATTGACCTGACCTTGAATTTTTCTGCAATCTCCCTTTTTGATCTCTTCGACCAATCATTCCTTTCAAAATTATCTTTTCTTCCACTTTTTCCTTAAAGTGGTCTTCATCTCACATCCTTATTAAGTCCCACCTAGGATTTGATCTCTATCACATCTTTATTTTGATCCTTTTTATTTTATGGCCATCCTTGTACTCCCTCTGGGGGCACCATTATTTTACATCACTTTTTCGTTCCACCTCAGACACATATTTTTTGATGCCACCCCTATCCTCTTGTTGTGGCCCTTGTCTCGACCCTTTTTTTGCATTTATTTGTGCATACTCGATGTTTTCCTTTGACTCATTAGGCTCATGGTTTGCACATCCATTCATCGCATGACTTGCACATCCATTTGATAATATTACCCGTGTTTCCCTCAATTTTGTAGTGTTTTTTTCTGAATCAAAAGCCCATAGGACATTTACATCGTCTCCCTAAAGATCGTACTTTTTTCCTTACCAAAGTGACTCCAAAATCACTGCAATATATTTATTTTACTTTTTACTTTTTGTTCAATCCTCATCTAGGATATATTATCACCTCATATTATTTTCTCATCCTTTCCATCCTTGTTAATCTATCTCTTTCAAAATTGTGATTGACTTATTTTGTGTTGTTGATACCTAGTTTGAGTGGGAGCACCCAATCAATTGTCTTTCTCATCCTTCTTTGTTTTTGTCTCATTGTCTTCCCAATACAAACCACTCATCAAAAAGGGGTAAATGTAGACACCAAAATTTGGTATCACCACCCTCCACCCCATGTCTACTCTCTTTTCCTAATGGTCACCCATTCAAATTTTAACCCACCTATGGCATTTATTTACTCATTTCAACCATCCACCTACGTATTTACCTTGCATGTGCAACCCTATATCATCCTTATCCATGTAAACCCTAATCCTGCTTCCTATGGGATCATTTCCTTGAGCTCATCCTCTTCACACCATATAATTGGATGGGCCCCAACAATCAGTGGAAACCCATACGGGTCACCATCAAACCTATAAAGCTACCCTCGCCCTTCCTTGTTCAAGGATGAAATTTTGGAGACTTTTTATATCATGTAATCTTTCCTTCATTCTTGATTTCCTTTGTAGCTACCACAACCATCTTGGAGTCCTCTTGGAGGTCTTTTGTTTCCATCTTAGAGTTTTATGGATATCTCCTTCTTCTTTGCATACATTTATTTATTATTATTAATTTATCATCCATATCAGTCTCTAACTTCTTTTGCAGGTTAAAATATCATCATGGAATCAGCCTCAGTCTTATTTTATGTCTACCTTTGTATGTAGGTCTTTTTTTAGCCCATTCAACTTCAACCAAGTTTAACTTATCCCCAGTCGCAGTTGACCCTGTTTGGTCACTATCGATCTAGATTTCATTACATCAGTTTCTCTATCATTCAGATCTTTAGCTAGCTATTTCTGTTTCTATATTCACCCAGTCTCATATCTAATCATCCCATATTCATTCTGTGATCCCCTAGTCACCACAAACTTAGCTTAGTCACCGTCGACCCGGTCCATCTTTTCAAAATTTACCCTTAGATCTCTAATTTTCTTGCATCCTTTCTATTTCTCCATGTCTTAGACTCTTCTACAGTTTTTTTTCATCATTCCAGTAATCACCAGATTTATATATGCCATTAGAGCTTCCAGATCTACATTTTTCATCACTATTTTCATCTATCTACCTCATTTACCATCGACTGGTCCTCTGCATACTCAGATCACCATTGAACCTTTCAATTTTGGCTTATTTAGCATCTATTTAGACCATATTTGTACTTTCCTTACATTTCTACATTTTAGTATCTAGTTTATTTCAGATTTATTACATATTATCTAGATCTTAGTTACATAAAATTCATCAATATCTAATTGTATGTCATCTTATCAAAATGAGGTTTGACATCCATCCTAGGAAGTTCTTACTTCTCAAGACTAACTTTGTTAGGCAACCCTCCCATCGTATCTACTAGTCCAATCTTTTTTTGTTGAGTTATATTGATTTTTAGGTCACTTATCTCACTATGGAGAAGGATCCATCATTTATGCATGTCTACATTATTATTCCATCTCAAGGTCCATAAACCCTTCATATTCTAAGTTGCTTTATTTTCTTTAATACTAGTTCACTAATTTAAACATGAACGAGGAAATTTGGTCAACATATACATTTGCATTAAATTGTTTATCAAATTTTATTATGTCTCATATTGAGGCATGTAAAGAATCCCATGAAACCCTGAGTTACCAATCCAATCAGATTGAATCTTAATTTATGGGTCTTCTAGTAGTTGTAGTAATTATAGAAACAATAGGGTTTTGTAAACATACGATGGAGTTCTAATCAAATTTTTTCTTGGTGCCATGATTCTAGAATATTTGAAAAAAGGGGTTTTGGTAGATACATGTATACGAGCATCGTAGAAAAAATTTTGTAGCTAATACTGGAAGTGGAAAAGGAGCGTAGAACAAATTGTTTGCAATAGTGGCAGTAGCTCAAAAAAATCTAGTCCAGAAAAACCCGCAAGTGTAAATGGGAGAAAATGAATAGGGATGGGTATATATATACGAAAGGGAGGAGCACATTGGTTGAGGATAGGAACATGGAACAAGGAACATCTGATAATAAGGGAATTTCACTGGGTGGAAATAATAATAGGATACCATGTGAAAACGTACCTAAATGATGTTTGAAAACCCCTATGTGCTTCCAGATTATGTTGATAACCTTGAGTTGTTGCCGACCATAATTAGGAAGCCGTAGACATTAGAAAGTGTTGAAAAGATCTCATACGCCAAAAAAATTGGCGATACAAATTAGAAGGAAACATAAATGTGATACCGGGTAATAGTGCCTATGAACTCGACACACATCAATTCACTATTGTTACCGGGTGATGGCCAATATTCGTTACCAAATGAAAACCAAAGGTTGTTACCAGCCGACAACAAAAGGTTGTTACCACCAGGGAAAATTTTAGTGGTGAATATTCGTAATATGGCAAATATTCCATTTTTGAAAATTTTGAAAAGGTGAATTTTTTGGCACGGGCCAGTGACCTGTTCGCCTAAAAATTACACTTTAATTTTTTTTAGGGGTCTGCTTCGCCTACCCTTGAAAAATATCCCCTATATAAACCTAGATTATTCCCCAGGTAGAACACTTCTACTTCACATTTTTCAACAATATTATATATCCCGTATTATAGACGCGCGACAAGGGGGTAAGTTATTAACGCGTGACAAAGAGAGTTTGCAGACAAGGAGATACTGTAGATATTGACGCATAGTAGATGCATGACAAATATTTTGTTGACGAGTGACATGGAGTTTTTTTCAATGAGCAAGAAGAGGGCAGAGGTTGCAGATGCGCGACAGGATATTTGCTGTTGCGCGTCAAAAAAATGCAGTGATGCGCGTCAACAGGCCTTAGTGATGTGCGTCAACAAACCTTAGTGACACACGTCACTAAGGTCTGTTGACGCACGTCACTAAGGCCTGTTGTTGCCTTAGTGACGCGCGTCAACAGGCCTTAGTGACGCGCATCAACAGACCTTAGTGACACACGTCACTAAGGTCTGTTGACGTACGTCACTAAGGCCTGTTGACGTGCGTCACTAAGGCCTGTTGACGCCTTAGTGACGTGCGTCAACAGGCCTTAGTGACGCGCGTCAATAGACCTTAGTGACATGCGTCACTAAAGTCTGTTGACGCGTGTCACTAAGGCCTGTTGACGCGCGTCACTGCATTTTTTTGATGCGCGACAAGGAGGTACAATAGATATTGACGCATAGCAAATGCACGACAAAGAGTTTGTTGATGCGCGACATGGAGATTTTTTGATGAGAAAGCAGAGGTTGGAGGCTGCAGACGCGCGACAGGATATTTTGCTGTCGCGCGTAAAAAAAAATGTAGTGACGCGCGTCAAAAGACCTTAGTGACGCGCGTCAACAGACCTTAGTGACGCGCGTCAATAGGTCTATTGACACGCGTCACTAAGGTCTGTTGACGCGCGTCACTAAGGTCTTTTGACGCACGTCACTGCATTTTTTTTTGACGCGCGACAGCAAAATATCCCGTCGCGCGTCTGTAGCCTTCTGTCGTAGTGCTTGATAATCAGGTGAAATTTTTTCATACAACCCCCAAAAAATTCACCTTCCCGTGAAACCGGTTCTGGGGATATTTGCCAGGTATTCTCCACCTATGATTTCCAGGAGGTCTCTTAAAATGAACCCTGGTTACCACCCGAAAACCAATATTTGTTACCATACAATAACAATGCTAAAAACAAAAAATTCACCACCATCTCTAAACCCTCCTTTCCAAGATTTGCTAACAATGCGAATATTATTTTCTGCACATTCACCACCCAATCTATAATAATTTTTTTATGGGGTATTAAAATGAGCCCTTTTTGAAATAGGATGTGCATCACAAGAACCTAGAGAGCAAGGGCGAGACAAGCCAAGCCACAAACTCAATCAGTAAGTTTTAACCTACTGAAATGTTGATTATTTTAATTGGTTAATATTAAATTGCGGACAATTGAAAAACAAACTACTTTTGTGTAGTTGGCCAAAAGTATTATTTAATTATTTAATATTTGGAGGGTTTCTATATGAGAAAAATAAATAAATAGGTGATGGTCAAGGAAGTTGTGTATGAAATAATTTATGAGGATGGGTGAGGAGAATGAAGTTGCAACGATAGTATATAAGTTCATGAATGAGGTATGTAATCCATTTCAAATGTAAGATATGAATTTTTTTTCATTGTAAATACCCAAAAGGATTAAATGGATAAGTTTGGTATTCTTGTGAGTAGTGAAGAAAATCTACAAGAAGAGGTTGGTGGGAAATCTCAAGCTCATTGTGAATCACTCAAGAGTGAAAATTCAGTAGTTAGTATGATGACAAGATCATTGAGTGCTCTCACAAGAATGTGGAGTTGGATTAGTGGAGAATATTAGGTTATAAGAAAGGAAAGTGTTAGTGTAGCATGGTAAATGAAGTATGTCAATGATCCTATTAGAGTGTGGTAGAGATTTAAGAAGACGAAAAAAAGAAAACACATAATGAGTTGCAGAAAAATACAGTGACTCTTTAAGAAAGAGTAGAAAGTGGATGGAGATGACAAGTTGACAAAAATAGAAGACAAGGAAGGGAATAGTAGTCCTTTGTTTTTAAAAACTAAGGTGGCTTATATTTTTGTGTGTGGAGGTATATCACCAAGATGTGAATGAGAAAGATGAAGGAAATTGCATAATATGGATGAGAAAAAGAAAGAGCATGATGAAGAAGAAGAAGAATTTTTTAAAAATGAAGGAGAAGAGATAATCAAGTAATAACATGAAAAGTCAAGTAAAATAGGGAGCAAGCAAAAAAAGATAGAGAAAAATAAAGTCAAAGAACACAAAGCTAGACTAGAGAATAGTAGAAGAAGGAATTTGAGGAAAATAAATGGAAAATGAAGCTTAATTTTCTCCCCGTTGGGAGTATGATGGAGGGGCATATTCCACTGAGACTACACAAATGAAATTCCAAGATTATGAGGTCAAATTGGGATTTGAGAGAGAGAAGATTGAAATTCCAAATTGACACATTCCTTTCAAAATATCTAACCCACTTACAAGGTCATATTATAAGTCCAAGATATTTTATATGTTTTTATTAAGTGTCTGGTTGAGGTAAAGTGTGCGTAGTGAGTTCTTGTGTGTTAGTGCGTCATTAAGATGCTTGAAATAATGTAAAGAGGTCAGTTATGAGCCTCATAGATGCAAGTTCAAGAGTCACTAGAAAGGTTAGTCATAATGAGTCTTATGGGAAATTACATGGAATCTTGGAGCTTGAAATAAGCAGTGAGTAGGATTTTTTGGAGTCCATTTCTGATGTAGAGGATATGGAGATCCATGAAGTGAGGAACATTTCAATATTTTTAATGAAGCTTTGATACTGAATTTAAATATTTATCCCTAATTTTTGTGTGATGATTTTGTGTTTGCATTTGAATGATTATAAGTTTGGACTGCATGCATGTTAAATAGTTTCTCTATGTTCTTCTAATGAATGGGAGGTTGAATTTGATGTTTATGTCCAATGAATGAGGAAACTTGCATGTATGTGTTACAATTAAGTAAGTCAGACCAAGAAAATAATTCCATGTTTTGATATGGTATATTGTGTGGATTACTCACTGGTTTCATGGACTAAGTGTAAATCCTTGTAATGATGCATTATTTCTTCCCAATAATGGTCGTTCTCAAAGATAATAGAGAATTTTATCTTCAAGACTCTAACATCTGTAAGTCTCTATATTTTCTTTGAACAATGTTTGTGAACTTACATACATTTACATAAATTTCTAAGGTTTGATATGTACTAAGTGCCTTTGAAGCATGTGAATGTGGTTATGAGGACCTCAGAATGAAGTAAATCCATGACATAGTCCACTTTTGGGTAAAGGAAGAAATATTTCATTCAGACTCATTGTTTCATGGGTAACTCTATCCCATTGTCACCTTACAGGTAAGGAAAATAAAAATGAGTGAAGGGGAGTGAATTGAGGTTATTCAAACTATACTGGTAATATATTCATGGAATACATGTGAAGACAATCCTGAGGATGAAAATTATGTCCTTGAAACAAATTATCATGAAATTTATTGCAATATTATACCTCTAAGGCTCACTGTACCCCTACTTACGGTTTCAAAGAGAAACACATGAATTAAAATCCTTAGGAGTTTAATTTAGGCTTGAAAACTAGTAGAAGCAACCCCATGTGCATCCTAGAAATGTTAAAGGAATAATTTTTTAGATTCATTAGTTGAATTATGAGATATTTTTACCAATTTCCTTCTATGACTATGTGAATGGTAGAAAAACCTAATTATAAGGCCATTTTATAAAGGAACTATACTTTTAACTTAGAGTTAGATAATGAAAATCCTAAGGAAGGATAAAGAGCTTAATGGGTACTGGAATATGATTTTTATATCCTTTGAAAACCCTTACAAGTGAGATAAGGGTGATAATAGGTGCAACCAGGGCTAGTTAGTCCTTGTAAGTTTCAAGAGAGAATGAGTCTGGAAGGGGTATTTCTGGAAGGGGTTTGTGAGATAGAGTATAAGATTTTGTAAGCATTTCAGGGATTTTACAAGAATCCTAATTAGTTTGGCATATTGTTTTGGATTACTTTGAATTTATCCACCCATGATTCTTGTAATGACATTGAACATAAAGGCATATGAGGAGAATTTTGTTAACAATACTCGAGTTGGTGTCTTGATTGCATTGTTTTCATTTCCTTAGTAGATATAACATTGGTTGTGGTGTGGAAAATTTTAAGGATGTATAAGCACAGAAGATATTACCAAAATTTCGACTTGGGTCTCATTTAGAGCCAAGAATAAGGGAGCTAGTTAAGATTGGATGAGAAATGTAGGAGTTGATGAAGTTGTATGAAAGTGGTAAGTTGGATTTGTTTAAAATATTCTTTAATGTAGAGGAAATAGAAGTGTACAATAATTCTTGAGTCATTCTGTTGATAGTTTCCATTTTTGCAAGCTTTTAAGCCTTCCTAAACATCTAAATGGTCCTCTGTAGCAGAGAATAAAGGAATTCATATTTCACAAATTATTGCCAATAGTGGAACATATGCGTGACAATTTATTTTCTTTGTATCAGTCATATAATCCTCATGACTTCAAAATTTATAGTAAACAAATTGTTCACAACGGTTTAAGGAATTGAAAAATTTCCAACCACTTCAACAATCAATGCATTCATAGGTATCGAGAAAAAAATATTAATTTACTATGATTTATTATGTGAGTTTGGGATCCCATTGTGGTGAATAGTGATACAATAAAATTAAAATAATTCTTAAAATCATTTACCATAATTCTATCTTTAGAAAAGGAATTTTAATTTATTTCATTATACGAAAACATATCTAGAATGGTTTTACAATTAATTTTAATTAATGTCATATACATATTTAAAAATTAAAATATTTATGCAATAGTGTTATAGTTAATTTGATATTTACATTTAAATATGAAAATATGGATGGAATGCTTTTACATTTAATTATATTCTCATAGTCTCGATTGTCGCCATCTGTTACTTTCTTCATTCTATCTTCATTAGTTCTCTGGTTACATTGATGTCCAATCACATCATATTAAATGAACCTGGAAGTATCTCAGATCTCTTGAATGGCATTAGCCTAGCAACCACTAGCCCGTATAAAATAGAAACATGTTTCGTTTATTCTTTTGCAGACCAATATTGGATTACCTTAAATCATTACATGATTTTTCCAAATATCTTTATTGTTTAATCTTAAAGACATTTTAATATTGAGTAAAATATTATTCCCCAAAAAAATTAAGCCTAGTAGTCACTAGGCTATATAAAAACGAAACATGATTAGTTTATTATTTTTCAAACCAATGTCGGCTTCCATGAAATCATTAAAATATTTTCCCATGATTTGCATAGTTAATCTAAGTGACATTTGAAAACTTATAATAAACTTATTCAAAAGAAAAAATTAAAGCCTAACGGCAGCTACCCTATATAAAAAAAATAAACATGATTAGTTTACTTTTTTGTAGGCCAATGTTGGCCTCCATGAAATCATTAAATGATTTTTCCTAAAATATGCATAGTTTAATCTTACCGATATTTTAAAACTAAGAAAAACCTTATTTCAAAGCATAAATTACTCATGGCGGCCGCTAACTCATATAAAATAGAAACATTTTTATGTTTATTGTTTTGCAAATCAAAGTTGGATTCTCAGAAATCATTAAACAATCTTCCTAACATTTGCATATTTTAATATTAAATAAATTATAAAAATGATAAGAACCTTATTTCAAAGTAAAATTTATATCCTAGTCACTACTAGCCCATATAAAATAGAAACATGTTATGTTTATTATTTTGCATATAATTTTCAAATTATCTAAGATTATTAAACAATTATACCTAGATTCATCTATTTAATAGGTAATATGATATATTAGAATCCGAAAGGAGGTATAAATGGTTCTAATATTTTTATTTTTAGATTCCAATAAATGTTTTTTTGGAGTGCAATAAATTCCAATATATGTGATTTTGGATTCCAATATGTGTTATTTTGCATTCCAATATATGTAATTCTTTATTCCGATATATGATTAGAATCCAATATATGTGATTTTGGAGTATAGTAAATTCCAATATTTAACATTTTGGGATCCAAAACTAGTAATATTAGATTCCAATATTGCTTATGTTTTTTAGCTGCTCAGATTGGAATAAGTCCATATTTAGTGAAATAAGCTTTTTTAGTGTATAAAATCAATGAAGAACCATGTTAACAACATCCCCGGACTTCCAAAAATTGTCTCATCCTCTAGACAACCAATTGATGAAGAAACTTTTCAACTATCTTCTTCCATTTTCTTATACTCTACCTCTCTTATTGTACAAATAAGAAAAACCACCTTACACTCTCATCTGATCCATCTGCTAAAATGTAGCCTTTTATGCAAAGTATTAACATCATACAAGAAATAAGAACACCAGAGCATTAAATTACTAGAAATTAGACTTATGGCGTAAGGAAATGTTCCCCCACTTGACTCGTTTGATTGGATTTATTGGACATGATGGGTTTCCATTAAATAAAAGGATTGTTATTGAGCTATGGGGTCGTGCTTGAAAAATATTTGTCATATTTTTTTGTGATCTGAGCCTCAAATTTGTGCCAAGAAAATAAGTGTTCTTGAATTTCTTGCACCCAAACTTGTAACTTGGTCTTTTTTTGGATGAGAAGACTTATTTCTGTAGATGTTTTCTTATTTTGAATATGTGTATATCAATTTTGTGCATTGGTTAGCTCTTGTTGCATCCGCGTGATCTCTCTATCCATAGTTATGATATATTCTTCTATATCTGAAATCTTCTCCATGCGATGTTGTTTCTTTGAGCGGTATTTATTGGCCAATTCTATTAGTTTTGGTCTCTTTCTGTCATCCACATCTTTCCCAACATCACATTATTTAGATTCTTTATTTAATTCTACCTCCATTTTATCTAATCCTTTCTTCTCATGTTGAGTGATTCCTAGCTAACCCATAGCATATGCATAATAGGTGGTTCCATTGGCTATTTCTGCTTCTAGTAAGGTGGGTGTGTTTTCTATTTATGCACACAATTTCTTATTCTCTGTAGTTTGTTGTGTGATTTTATTCTTATACCCTTCCACAACTTCACTGTGGATTTTTTTATTTTTGGCCTCACTGTCTATAGAGCCATCTACTAATATTTCATTCAAATATTTCTCAAATCTCTTCTTGAATAGAATTACGGGATATATTGTGATGTGGGGTCTAGTTACCTTTATGGATGTAAGTAACCACTCCATCATTTCTTTGATTTTTCACATCTCTTCGTCCATCCATGTCTTGAAATTTCCTCCCAAATTAAGCTACAAGTAGATTTTTGCATGAGATTTAGTTTATATAGGTGCATAGTGTACCCTTACTTTTTTTTCTATAACTCCATGTTGTAGCTGGAAACTTTGAGCCGCTTTTCTTTATGTCAATGCCTTTTTGATGAGTACTAGGGAATCCCACAGAGGCTCAAGATGAGCTTATCCATGAGATAATAACATTGTATCTTGGCTCGAAGTATTTGACATTGTGCTCTATGTGGATGGAGGTGGTGTTTGTGTGGCTTTTAATTTCTCTTCTCCCTTATTTGATTCTTCCTTCTCTGTTTTATCCTTCTCTTTATTCTTCTTTTTTTATCCTCCTTTTTCTATCTCTCCTATTTTTTATTCTTCCCATGTTCCTCTTCTTTCCTTATCTTTTATTATTCCTCTTTCTTCCTCCTCTCCCCCTCTTTCTTCTTTCTCTCTTCCTCTTTCCTCTTATTTTCTTCCTCCTTTTTGTTCTCCGCTCTTTCTTCTATCTCTCTTCCTCATTTTTATTTTTATCCTCCTCTTACTTCTATCTCTCTTCTTCCTCTTTCCTCTTCTTCTCCTTCTCCTATTTCCTATTTTTAATTCCTCCTTTTTTTCTCCCCCCCTCTTTATTCTATCTCTCTTCCTCCTCTTTCATATTTTTCTCTTATTCCTCTTTTATCCTCTTCTCCTGCTCCTCTTTTTCTTCTTTTCCTTTTCTTCCCACACTCGTCTCTCCATTTCTTCTTCTTTTTCCTTTCATGTTCCTTTTCTTGTTTCTCTTTTTTGTCCATTGTTTCATTTTATTTCTTCTCATGTATTATCTTTTTTTTTTAATTTTTTCTTGTTTTGCCTTTTCATCCTTGGATTTATTTTTAAGGAAATGTACTATCTCTTGTATCCAATTTTTTTCCTTAGTGGTTTTTTATATTTGTGTTATAATTATGTTAGTTCTTCCTTTCATTATTCTATGATAATGTCTTCTTCTAATTTTATTTAGTCTTCAATTGCTTTAAGTAGTGAATACGATAGTAGATGTACTATATCTGATAATACTAGCGAAAACTATTTGTAGACAATGGAGGATGGCATCAACAATGGTCATTTTTTTAATTCCAATACTTACATCATATTGTTGTGCCACTACTGACACACTGTTGTGGTTTAGAAATTGTTTTTATATTTTGTAGGAAGATGGTGTGAGCTTGGAATATGCCAAAGACTTCATGAAACTCGTGGATTCAAGGTTGCTTCCTTCTAGTCGCTCTTATAACTTGTGAGGAGTAAAAGTTTCAAATTCTATTGGCTTGTTACTATCTTCCTCCATGGTTACAATTTAATCCTCACCTAAGAGTTCTATCCCTATACTTTATTCTAGCAGAGTATATCTAGATTTATACATCATTTGATTCTTCTGTAGGCCTATTAAAGGTTTTTTCTCCCTTTCTTATGGAAATTTTCACTTATATACATTTGGAGTCACATTCTCCTTAGTTTTCTTCTTTTATTTTTCCTAAGATTTAAGTGGGTTTTTGAGGGTCTTTGGGATACACCTAACTCTATGGGAGCATCCATGAAATATACAAGGTAATTTTTTTGAAACTTGGAAAACGTTTCTTTAATTACCTCATTTATGTTTGACAACACTGAATTTTTCCTATCCACTGGTAAGATACTTATTTCTTTTACAAAATTTTATACTAATTCATCTGATGATTCATATGGAAATGGGGATATGTGTGTAATCCATGAGGTGAAAGGACGAAGGAAAGTGTAATCAATATATGTGATGAATACTACCTCTTTCTCATATTTTTCTATTGCTTTCTTGGATATACTTGTGTTATTGACAAAATTTTTGTAGATATTCTCTGTCTATCTAATGAATCTTATCACTTTTTCTACCATGGAAAGGGTGTCCATGTGTACTAATATCTATTTAAAAATTGGTGTATTTTTTCCCCAAAGTATTTTTTTTATCTTTCCTAGTAGTGTTTGAGTGAAACACATTGCTAAACAAAAGAGTAATGAACCACAGAAGAATGTGTGCTTACCTTGATTTTCCTTATATTCTCATGGAATTCCAAATTTATAACTTCACACAAATTATAATCATAGTGACTCATCACCATCTCCATGGCTAATTCATATTTGTAGCGTGTGCACCATCATCTCTGTTTATGTGGTATATCTTCAGATATCTTAAAACATATAACTTTGGTAGGATATCTAAGGAAATCATTCCTTATTTCTCCAATTTTAACACCTCTTTTAGTTGTTGTGCTCATTAACCTAGTCATTTATTGCATCCCTAATTTTTTATTTTGTAATTTTAACACAAAGTTCCCTTTTTCCCACAACCTTGTTACTCTTTTCATCACTTTTAGAGTTATGAGGTATGGTTGATCAAAATATAAAATAGCATCGTGTAGTCTACTAAGGATCACTTGAATGGCATTCTACACCATGAAAAAGTAGGGGATTCTACATCATGCACCCAACCTCAAATCCTCAAGAACTTGTAAATTTTCCTTGTAAGCTCCTACAAATACATCCCCTTTCTACTTGGAATAATAGTTTCTGATCAATTTCCAACATGGTGTGATCGTATTCTGCTAGGGCACAATGCATGTATTTATGTGTGACTCTTGCATGGGAGAATTTGAAAGGAACATGGGAGAACAACCCTTTTGGATTTAACAACGTGGATTTTAGTGTCCTTTTCTATAATTTTGGTTTGGGAAGGTCATATTGTGGGAATACTATCAAGGTTTCCATTGTTTTCTTTCTCTATTTTTCCCTTGACACTTTTTAGCCCTAGTACATTTTGTCACTTCTTCTTATTTGGTGCTTTGATTTCACAAGTGTGGTGATATTTTGTTTTTTTATATATTCCTTACATATCATGTTGATAAGATCTAGCACATTTATTATTTTTTCTATGGGTGTGTCATTTTTTATGTCTCTGGGTATCCTTTTTCTTTTTTCATATACTTCGCATATTTTCCATATTTTCTTTCTTTTTGTGGACCTTTCCATGTTTCCTCTTTACTTTACGGATTTTACCACTTCTTTTGTTCCATTAATTTATATTTTCTTCCTTTGTTTAGTGGGTTTTACTTTCTTTTTTTCTCAATAGTTTTTTTTCCTTCCCTTTACCTTGTATATTTCTCTTCTTTTTCTTTGCTTCATAGTTTTATCTTCCTTTTCTTTCTTTCTAGGATTTATCTTGATTTTCTTTGTTGTTTATAATTTTTTTCCTTATGTATTTTTATCACGTGGTTTTATCAATGGGCTTCCTTTATCTCTTCCTTCTTCTTTATTATTCTCCATCATTTTTTTAGAGAGAAGGTTCCCTTGTAGGTTTTCACCTTCCTCCTTGACAACTCCATGGTATTTCTAATTTTCAGAGAAGAATTTTTTAATAGATTAAATTGTCTATTTTTCTTCATTTTGTAGTGTGATATTTCTTCATCCACACATCGTTGACATGCCTAAGTATTTATTTTCCTTGTAATGTGTTTAGTTTCACTTCCCCCGATGATAAGATGTGATGTACATAAGGTATGTCCTGAGCCATCTAACTTTTGATTTTCCTTTCTTTTTATATTTACTATCGTATAAAACATTATCTCCTACATCAAACTAATTATGGTTGCAATGTCTATCATGCCAAAAAATGTATATTTGTTTCTCATGTGTCTAGTTGTATGCATCTAAGAATCATTTGTCATCTAGTTTTCCTAAGGTGATAAACCTCGCATGTATTGGCCTTTCTTCATTTATGCGGAATGCTACTACAAATATTAGGTTAGGGTTTTTCTAGCACCTTGTTGAAAGCTTCAACTGTACCATTGACTTGTGGGTGGTAAGGTGTGATCTTTTTATGATTGATCATGAATTTATTGAGTAACTCCTTGATTTTTTCATTGAAAAAGTGCTTCCCTTGATCACTTGTGATGTTTAGCATACATCCAAACCTTGTAATAATGTTTTCATAGATAAATTTTCTGTGGTTCTCGAAGTGAAATATTTTGTTGGTATAACCTCTACCCATCTTGTTAAGTATTTAGTTCATGTTATTATGAATATTCCCTGGGATTTTCATGTCGTAGGTTTAATAGGAACAATGAAATCTATCACCCATTTTTCAACTAGATCTAGTGTTATAACTAGCCTTAATAGCATCTCATATTGTGCATTTAGTTTTCCTACATGCTGACATGTGTGACATGCTCTTTCTTTCTTATGAGCATATTTGAATAATGTAGGCTGCCATAATCCTTATATCATAGCTTTATGATCTGTTGTGTTTCCTCCATTATGTATGTTTGTTATTCCCTCATGAGATTCTCTCAAGATATTATTTCTTTCATGTTCTAGGACTACTAGGTGAAGAATATCATCTTTTACTTATTTGTATAGTTGGTCTTGAATGAAGGTGAATGGGAATGCCTGAGTAAATAGTCTATAATTTTTTTGTTTTATATATTCCATGGAAAAATATCTGGTGGTTATTAGTTGTTCTACGTATTCTAGTTCTTTGGGTACTACCTCTATCAGAAATAGGCATGCTCTTGGAAACTCATGATTAATGCATACTTGATCTTCCTATGTCTCCATCTGTGATAAATAATCTTGCCCATAATTTATCTTACTTGGTTTGAAAAATATTGTGAAATCAAATTCTTGAAATAACATTAACCACCTACACAATCTCCTTTGTAGCACTAGTCTTTTGATCACGTATTTCAAAGGTTTGTGATCTATGTAAAATACAAATGGTGTTGCCAATAAGTAGTGTGCAAGTTTTTGTTCAGAATACACCATATCTAGGGCTTCTCATTCTATGGTTGAATAATTATTCTTCGTCTTGGTCAATTTAAGACTTACAAAGTCAATTGGAGGATCCATTTTTTCTCGTTCCTATGTCAATATTATGCCTATTATTATACCTAGAACATCTACGTGTACATGAAATGACACTTTCTAATATGGGAAGACCAGGATTAGGGATGGTAAAATCTTATCTTTCAATTTTTCAAAGGAATCCACAAACTTATTTTTCCACTCTATTTACTTGTTTGATTTTTTTTTAACAACTCTTCCAGTGGTGCACTTAAAGCCACATAATTCCTTATAAATATTATATTATATCTTGTGTATCTTAGGATTGTAAACACATCCTTTTGTATTTTAGAGGGTGGTAATGTGACAATGGAATATGTCTTCAATGGGTCTATCAATAATCATTATTTGCAAATGATGTGTCTGAATAGTGTTCTGAAGGGTGTGAGAAAGATGCACTTTAGGTTTAGTGATATCTGCAATGCCCAAAATCTTTAGAGAATCAAGAACAATACCTAAATATGATGTTTTAGCACTCCATATACATTTCAATCATCTATATATAGGTACATCCCTAAGTAGACAAAATTTGGGGACTTCAATGATAATATTTACCTCATTGGTACAACTCTTATTTGTGATATCTTCAAAGGCCTTTTTGCTCCAAATTTATTCCTCAAAGAAATATCTTCTAAACATTAAGTCCTCTTATTTTTTCTAAGGTATATTTAAAAGAACATGCAGAGTGGATTCAATGTTCTATATTTGAGAAATGATGAAGGGGAGCCTTATGAATATGGATCTTGTAAACACTAGAAAATTTTCATTACATATAAGGTCATCTAAGCTAAAAATATAAAAAATATAACATCACAATAATCCCTAAAAATCAAATATTCCCACAAAAAACCTAAAACTTAAAAAACAAGGTTGATTAAAGAAACTAATACATATCACCCTCACTTATCCTCACCCCCTCTTATTTATTGTTTTCACATCCACTTAACCACCCCATCTACCCATTTGCATCACCAATGTAATAGACCTTTATCATCTCACCTCTCTATGCACATTGCAGATGTAGCCATCACAATATTCTATAAACCCACACCTATAAAACAACACCCACCCCATCACTTCACCCTCTCTTGGTTGATTTCATAGTTTATGTTATTTCTCGTGCATTGTTTATTTGCAAATTTTGTTGAAGGATAAAGGAAAACATCTTGGAAACCTGAAGCTCATTACATAATCAAATTTGGTATTTTCAACAATGTTATCAATCGCTCCCATGAATGACTTGAGACTACTCTATGATTTCAACAATTTCACCCGTAATTGAGCTATGACTGTGAAAAACTCCAAATCATCCAAGAAACCATCAACAATCAACATTCATCCAAAATAAAACCTTGCACCACGGATTTGTCCCATTGGACCCCCAAATAGGTATATCATTTCATTTTTTTCATTTATCAATTGCATGTATTAAATGTTCTTATTATCAACCTTAAAAATTCTAGGTATTTGACTGAGGTAGATTCCTTGGCCATAAAAATAACTAACATTTTTCTGAGTGTTTGCATGCAAACTTAGATTTCAATCTTGGAATTTTAGACCACTTTATTTAATTAAATAAGCTATGATTTTCCTTCACATATTCAATTGAAGCAACACAAGCCCATTTTTTATTCTAGTAACATTGATTTGAGATTATGTCAACTAACACATCTTGTAGGGTGATCAAAATCTAGGCATATAATTTGGGGACCATTGTAGGAAATTTTTTGTTGTCGATTAGCTTCCTTCATTTTCTAAATCTAACTTTATTTTTCATCAAGGTTTTGTATTCCTTTCAATCTATTTCATATTTTTTTCAAGCACTTACTGTAAATATTAAATTTATCTTTACATATTTGCTAAAAATATTTTAAAAATTACCTACAGGAAAGTCACAAGAGCTACTATGTTGCAAATTTATTTTTGATTAAAATATAAAAAGAATATTAAAATTATTGTCAATCATTTTATTATTCATATATCATGTTAACATTGATCAAACACTACTTATGCTCTTCCCTCACACATTTGGGTGATCTTGGGAATCTTAAATAGTTACAATTTTTTACTTTATTGTTGTGCATAACACAAGGATTGCCTCATTGCAGTGTTTGGTATTTACAATAACTATGGGTCATGCTTACAGGTGAAGCCATCGTGATTGACCTACTATATATACTGCCTAACAAAACCAAAATGAAGACATTTGTGACATCAAACCTATAAATCACTAAGGAGTAATAAGGAAACACATACACATCCATTCCCCCATTTCCCACCATCATTTGTTGTGATTCAATTGAATTTGAATTAAATCTAATTGTAGAGTAAATAATATGATAAATGATATACACATGATAAAGTACAGTAATGACACAAGAAAAATAGTGTGCAAAGTATAAAACCCTTAGAAAGAGAGGGAAATAGAAGGGATTATATGATTTTCAACTAAACATGAGGTGATCTGGGCTGGTACGCCTGATGAATAGAATTAAAAAAAAAGAAAAACACTAAATGTAATCTAAAACCTAAGAATAATGCTAGATAGGGGCACCCAATGTAGGATAGGGGTGCCTGGGCACTAGTGATTGTGCAATAGCTTACAATTTGGTTTTTACTATGTTGTTATGGTTTCATAGTTGGAATTTATTGATCACCTAATGTTCACACTATGATCACCGAAGGTACCTGTAACCTACAAAAATATAATTTCACTTGCGCAAGCTCACAAACCGCATCAAACCTAAAAAGGAAAATGTAGAATGGGGAGTCAGACTGACCCTAGCAGTCACCCTGAAAGTGAACTTATGACCAAATACTACACTACATCTCATACTCCATGTAATTGTAGTGTGTGTGTGTGTGTGTGTGTGTGTGTAGATATTGTGCCCTAGGATTCCCTTGTGAAAGTTACACTTGATACCGAGTTGTAGTTTAGAATGTAGAAATGTATAACATGAGGGAATGAAATAAAATAGACTTCCCCTTTCTATGCAGTGTATGCAATGTTGATGCAACACTTGTCCCTTTAATGAGTGTTATATGGATTCCTTTAGAGTAATTTAATGCCTTTGGAATGTAATATTAGGTGATGATAGTAATGCTTAGTTCTTAGTCCTTGATTTTGAACACATACCTATGTATTTATATGATTCCCTTGTTTGAATTTTGTAATTGAAAACTAGAAGGTTGACCCATAAGTGAAAAAGACGCTTAAGAGATAAAAGAGACCCAAAAAGAGTGAGCAAGGTGGAAAAGGTTTGGAGGAACCCCAGAGGGGATAGGAGTTCCTGAGCACTATTTTTTTGGCTGGGAGATAGTGTCAGAAGCCATGAAAAATAATTGAGTTAAGTTCCAACTAGGTAGTATGGTGTGTAAGACTAAAGAGAAAGAAAGAGACAAATAAAAAAGGCCAAAGATAGTTTTTAATCACTAGTTTTATTGCTTAGAAATCATATAAATACCAACATGCTTTTAGGACCTAGAAATGTACCCAAGTGCATGATTTTGTGTGTATAGGTTGTTAGGCATAAAAATCAAAGGAGTAAAACAACATCGACTTAACTACGAGAAATTCCATTTGAATGCACTACTATTGATCTAACAAGTCCCTTTCATGTATTGTTTATGGTATATCAAACGAAACATATTGTTTGGAGTGATAAGAGCCAATTCATCTATATCACAACATATTTACATTGTATTTGAAAACAAAAAATTCCAAAAAATAACACCATCCCAAAACAAACTTTTCATCCACATTCAGTCACTTCTAGATCACATTGTAATAAGCCTTTTTGGAATGAAAACAGAGAAAAGGGGTTTACCAAATATCATGAATTAATCTAATTTGAAAACACCTAGATTATCCAAAGTTCATATTACATCATTATAAATTATGGTGAACAAAAATATCAAACCAAAATAGTGAAATCAGCCCTAGAACATACCAAACCCTCCATCCATGTAAGTCATTTAGGGTAAGAAAGGGAAACCCAAAAATAAACCACTTTGAAGCAATTTGGAAACCTATATATGGGATTCCCCTCAATCTTGAGGATTTTTTCATTGCTCAAGATTCTAACAATGGAGGTTTTCATCCCAAAATTTGAGCCACCATAAAGGTTTTCATCTTTAGTGGAGAGTAGGGCACACTGTGTAAAAACTCATGATATCAATTTTCAAAATAAACATGAATAACATTCTTCTAATGTACATTCATGTCTTTATATATCTTCAAGTGGCACCAACATTGAAATAGAAGCCCAATTCATAGGATGACCTTCAAGTAATTTTAGTTATTTGTTAACCTCTATGTAGGCTCTTTAACCAAGGACAACTCATAAGGATTAGAAGTACTTCCACCATTTTTGAACCAAATAAGAGGCCTTCATGCCCATCTCAGCATTAAAGTATTTAAAAATACTTTTACACCATTACGTCAAGCATAATTGATCATCTATCGAGCCAACATTGACCCAAACAAAGACATAATGGGAACTAGAACACAACTTCCCTTGACATCTAACACCATTTCCCCAAATTTATGCACTATCAGCACATTTCAGTCATTTTTCAGATATTCACCTGTCTTTCTCATAGGTGCAACTTCCCTATAATTTTTCCAGCTTAAACTTTCATAGACCCATTCACAGGAACAATTACCTAGTAATATTCCATCAATCACATTTCTATAATCCATAATTTCCTTTATATTCTCTCTATCTCATTTCTCACATTCTGTCATATTCAGATTTTCCCCATATCAATTAAAAAAGTGAGTACTATGTGATTTTTCATCCATAATTTTTTCCCAATATCAATTATGCACATGAATGTTATAAAACTTCCACCTTTCCATTTTTCCATTTTGGTCATCTTGTATACTCTATCCATTTATATTTTTATAGTCAAAGGTATCACTATTTCACAATTGTTTGATACATTTTTCCAGATTCTATTCTCCATTCACTATTTATTCCACTCTATGCGTGTTCTCACCCTTACATTATCTAAACTCCTTAGTGCATGATACATACCTTGTGATCTTCAGTCCCTAATGTACACAATCTAGACCTCACGCTCTCTAGCCCCCCTCCATACACATCCTAGCCCTTATATCCATTAGTCCCTATTGTCCAAAATAACCACCAGTATATTATGACAACTTACGAATCCAATTTTAGACTTAGTCAATGTTTTGTTAGAAAAAGTGGAGGGACATTAAATTATAGTGTTTTGAGGAATGAAGGAATTTAGTGTTCTGTGGGTTTTTTGAAATACTTGTCACTGATGATAAAGGGAGTTAAAGGAGATAACAAATTGGTTGGTGTCAATGATGTCAAAGGGTGATGCTGGATTTAACTGATAGAGCAAATTGTTGAAAGAATATTGTTTATTTCTTTAGAGTCTCATATTTTTTCTTTGGAGTATCTTTCTATTTCTTTGTAGTTTGAATGGAAAGCTTAAAATTACTTTCTATTACTTCAAAGTTTAACCAAAGTGATTCATAGTATATATAAATTATATGGTATGTCTTGGTATGGGGCCAAAAATGTTTGACCGACTATTGTAATTCATTTATGAGATTTCTGAATCAACTTTATGATCATGTTTGGCTAACCTTACAAGAATTATAAAAACAAGTGTATGATTTTTTTTGTTGGCCGACCATCTCTTTTTTGGCACCAAAATGTTCCATATACTCAATTTTTTGTCTGGCCCGAGTTTATTGGTTTACTCTTGTCTTGTAGCATTGATATTATTTTTGTAACTACGTACAACCTTGATCTTGTTTAGATGTCAATGTTAAGAGTATGAAAATGTCTAAAAGGAGATGTAGAATAATTATTTTAAATGTTCTTGGGAGGATAAATTTACAAATTACAATGTTGGAGTTGTGAATAAAAAGGAATATGTAAAGAGTGAAGTTGTGGAGGAAGCATGCCTGCATAATGAACATGAAGAAGTAGAGAAGGAGGTTGTGAAGAAAGTGATAAAAATGTGCACATCAAGAAGATATTATTTTGTGTCTCAAACATATTTTAGAGTATGAAGTAATGGTGACATGTTGAAGAAGAGGAAGACAAAACTCAAGCAGATTTGAAATGACTTTATTTGTTAAATGAAGAACAATGTAGAGCATGAAAATTTGATAATGAAGCAAGCTGTGAATTTGAGATGATGAGGAGCTGGATTTTAAGTGAAAAGATAGATGCAAGAAAATAAAGTAAATGAAAGTGTAAATTACAGAGAAGAACAATGTATAAAGCAATTTGATTTCATTAATTAGACTAGTGTTCATGTTGGAAGAAGGATTTGATCTATACATATGAAGAGAATGATTGAATTTCCATCATCATGTTGAAGAAGCAAATACAAAAGGTGAATTTTTATTTTTTTGAGATTGGTGCCTCACAATTTGAAGTTCAGTGTATCCAATGAGTTGGTGCTCATGAACTTGCTAAGTTGGTGCTCAGTATTGGGGATTAGTGTCTCCAGTAGGTTGGTGCCTACGAATTTATATTGAGATATTTTGGGTTGGATTTGAGAAATAGATCCAAGCATTACTTTCTCTATGGTTTAATCCCAAAAGGGTTTCCACATAATTCTTGTGTTATATGGTTGTGCAATTGTTATATCTTATGTGATTTTTGTTGTTATGGATGTTAATTTTTAAATAAGTAAAAGTTTGTATAATACTTATTCACCCCCTCTCCATATTAGTGTGTGTTCAATAGGGTTCTCTTGACCTGTGGAAAAAAGGGGAGAACATGCAAGACTTAGGAAGAATTTAGCTAAAGAAAGTTTTAGTAAATTAAATAGTAGTATTCCATGGAATGTATGAACTTAGTGTTTCATGGGTTCTCCAATTCCGCAGAATAAAGGATTCAGTCTCTCGTAGTCTAAGGCATACCAATGTTCTGTAGAATTTAAAGGAAAGGCTGAAGAACAAAGGATTTTAATATCATGTATCCTGTGACATGGAAATGAAGTTTAGGATGCAACCAAGGTTAGAAGCTACAGAATACTATCTGTGTTCCAAAATAGTCTCAAGGAATAGTGTCCCATGGACTTCAAAAGTCGTGAAACAATATTAAAAAAAAAAAAGGTTGTAGAACATCCAATGTTGCAAAGTAAAGAGGTGCTACTCAATGAATAAATAGACCTCTGCGGCATGTGGAAGGGAGGTTTAGTCCGTGAAAGTCTTGGAAAGCCATGGAACATGGAGATTTTTCACCAAAAAATAAATATCCCGCAAAACAAAGAAAAATTCAAAAGAACATACAAAACAAAGTAGAAATGGTTTTTTGGTCGTTAATGTCACCATGGAGCTGTAAATTAAATGAAATTAGTGGATTTGAATTCATTTATTTAAGGGATTCATTTTGGCATCAAGAAATGTCATATTTTATTCTATTTTGAGGGTGAAAAATACAAACATGAGTTTTGCATCTACAAGCATATAACCAATTCA